>OV651818.1:44049339-45249339 GCA_927349885.1 Psylliodes chrysocephalus
TCGATCGATTTGTGCCTTAAGGATACACATGTGAGTGTGAGTTATATGTACAGAAATTCCACTTCTATATGTATTAGTATCGAAATCAATTGTTTTTGATCTCTTTTATTAACAATTTTGGTTACTTCTTGAAAAAAAGATGGTAAAACCGTTTTATTGCCTGGATTAATAGTTCTTAATAAGCAAAAAAAAACTGCCGATTCGAGATTCAAATTAATTTTCGCGCGCCTGTCATTTGTCACCTATAAGTAGGATATTTGTTTACTTACATTATGTTTGTTTTGGGCGGGATTGAGTATTGGTTTAAATGGTTTATCCTAAGTAAAACTATACAGGATAAGATTAAGTTGTATTGTCCATTTCCTGTCAGAATATTTTCCATTAGTCTCTCATATATTGTCTAAGAACATGGTTATAGTGATAGTGAAGAGAAATAGTGTGGCTTTAAAGCTTTAAGGCCAGCCGGCAACATACAAAAAAAGCTAAGGAGACTGATACATCACCTTTAAATTAGTAGAGGAGCATTCAAGAGATAAAAGGGAAGTATTGTAATTCTGAAAATTTAGATTTTAACGTTTTCGAGTCCCTAGATTACGAAAAACAAGTTTTCCCCATTAAGTCGGTCTGTCTGCCGTCCACCGTCTGTTGTCTGCCGTCTGTCTGTTGGCGCGATAGCTCAAAAACGGCTTGAGAGAAAAACTTCAAATTTTGTATGCAGATAAAGCTCAAAACCGGTTATACTTTCGGTCAATTATATACAGGATGAGCAATTAAAAAAAAAAACATTTATTTTTTAAAGTCAGCAGATTTCGACTAAAATTGGTTTCTGATAAAATTGTTATCAGATCAAAGATAACAGACCATGTATTACTTTTTAAAATTTAAAAATGGCTTCCCTGTTTTTACAATTTATACAGGGTGTTTTTTAATGGTATTCTAATATTGTAGGGTGTGATTCCTCAGGTCATTTTATGAAGAAAAGTTCATATGAACATATGTCCGCAATACCTTCAATTTTTTTCTACAGGGAGTTGAAAATTTGTTTTTTAAAGAGGTATTTTTTAATATCTCTGAAAATAGATTAGATATAATTTTCAATTTTGGCATGTGTTAATAGGATAAAAAACCACATTTTTAAGTTAGTAAATTTATTTTATTGCTATACCAGTGGCGTCTCTTGAAACATGTCATCTAACATTTTTCCATGTTGATATTTTTACTTATTTGACGTCAATTCTACATCAATACGGTATCATGTATTATTCTCGCCAGCTGCTGGATTCTAGATTAAAATAATTAAAATAAATCGTCAATACTGCAAAATGAAGAAATTTTAATTTAATTGATGAACGATAAGATAAACGCCACTAAAGTATGTGGTTCTATATCCTATTAAAAATACAAAAATAAAGGGAAAATCTCAATATCATGGTATTTAGTAATACTATATGTACATTCTTTTCTCCTGATTTTTAAATTGTGAGATAAAGAGAAGGTGGTGAAAAAACCGTGCAACTAAACACACCCGAAACTAGCCTTATGTTTGGAATTATCTCAAAATTATCTAAATATTATGTTGAATATTATAAATCAAAACAAGATGTTGATGTTGCTAGAACAGCATTTTCTCGAGTTGTTTGAATACTTTTATTGGGTGATATGAATAAAAATCTGATGTGTCCAACACATGACTTTCCTATCTAATTATTACAGGCTTTTTCCAGTTTTTTTTGTACAACTTATATTACAGCACCTCTGTAAATGTTTAGAGGATAAACTAAATATATACACACATTTTCCACATACTTCTAACTTAAAACATTTTTTAAGACGCAGATTGTTTAGGAGTACATTCAACATGATGATATACAAAATTTACTAATGGGCAATGATTCGTATTTTCAAGACAGCTATAAAAAAGAAGAACTTCTTAAAGTTTTACGAACGAAACAATTTAAAAAAGTATACGCCATAGATAATATTGCTAAATACCATGGAGATTTTCCCCTTATTTTTGTATTTTTAATAGGATATAGAACCACATACTCTAGTCAAAAAAGTTATTTTATTGCTTCACCAGTGGCGTTTATCTTATCGTTCATTAATTAAGTAAAAATTTCTTCTTTTTGCAGTATTGACGATTAATTTTAATTATTTTAATCTAAAACCGAGTGGCTGGCGTGAAAAATACAAGATACCGTATTGATGTAGAATTGACCAGTCAAATGAGTAAAAATATCAACATGGAAAAATGTCAGTGGCGTACTAATTTTTTTGTAGAAAATATCATATGACATGTTTGCAGAGACGCCACTGGTAGAGCAATAAAATAATTTTTCTAACTTAAATATGTGGTTTTATATTTTATTAATACATGCCAGAATTAAAAATTATATCTAAACTATTTTCAGAGACATTAAAAAATATCTCTTTAAAAAACAAAATTTCCACTCTCTGTAGCAAAAAATTGAAGTCGTTGCGGACATATGTTCATATAAACTTTTCTTTATAAAATGGCCTGAGGAATCACACCCTACAATATTAGAATACCATTAAAAAACACCCTTTTTACTTTCCTATCTGTATACAGATATAAGGAAAGTATAGGAATCATGATTTTTTTCGACCTCGAGTTTTCGACGGATTTTTACGTTTTAAGGTCCCCTGAATCCGTTTTGACTATTTTCGCGATGATGTGTGTGTGTCTGTGTGTATGTGTGTCTGTGTGTCTGTGTGTCTGTGTGTCTGTGTGTCTGTGTGTCTGTGTGTCTGTGTGTCTGTGTGTCTGTGTGTCTGTGTGTCTGTGTGTCTGTGTGTCTGTGTGTCTGTGTGTCTGTGTGTCTGTGTGTCTGTGTGTCTGTGTGTCTGTGTGTCTGTGTGTCTGTGTGTCTGTGTGTCTGTGTGTCTGTGTGTCTGTGTGTCTCTGTGTCTGTGTGTCTGTGTGTCTGTGTGTCTGTGTGTCTGTGTGTCTGTGTGTCTGTGTGTCTGTGTGTCTTTGTGTCTGTGTGTCTGTGTGTCTGTGTGTCTGTGTGTCTGTGTGTCTGTGTGTCTGTGTGTCTGTGTGTCTGTGTGTCTGTGTGTCTGTGTGTCTGTGTGTCTGTGTGTCTGTGTGTTTGTGTATCTGTGTATCTGTGTATCTGTGTGTCTGTGTGTCTGTGTGTCTGTGTGTCTGTGTGTCTGTGTGTCTGTGTGTCTGTGTGTCTGTGTGTCTGTGTGTCTGTGTGTCTGTGTGTCTGCGTGTCTGTGTGTCTGCGTGTCTGCGTGTCTGCGTGTCTGCGTGTCTGCGTGTCTGCGTGTCTGCGTGACTGCGTGTCTGCGTGTCTGCGTGTCTGCGTGTCTGCGTGTCTGCGTGTCTGCGTGTCTGCGTGTCTGGGTGTCTGTGTGTCTGTCTGTCTGTGTGTCTGTGTGTCTGTGTGTCTGTGTGTCTGTGTGTCTGTGTGTCTGTGTGTCTGTGTGTCTGTGTGTCTGTGTGTCTGTGTGTCTGTGTGTCTGTGTGTCTGTGTGTCTGTGTGTCTGTGTGTCTGTGTGTCTGTGTGTTTGTGTATCTGTGTATCTGTGTGTCTGTGTGTCTGTGTGTCTGTGTGTCTGTGTGTCTGTGTGTCTGTGTGTCTGTGTGTCTGTGTGTCTGTGTGTCTGTGTGTCTGTGTGTCTGTGTGTCTGTGTGTCTGTGTGTCTGTGTGTCTGTGTGTCTGTGTGTCTGTGTGTCTGTGTGTCTGTGTGTCTGTGTGTCTGTGTGTCTGTGTGTCTGTGTGTCTGTGTGTCTGTGTGTCTGTGTGTCTGTGTGTCTGTGTGTCTGTGTCTGTGTGTCTGTGTGTCTGTGTGTCTGTGTGTCTGTGTGGCTGTGTGTTTGTGTATCTGTGTGTCTGTGTGTCTGTGTGTCTGTGTGTCTGTGTGTCTGTGTGTCTGTGTGTCTGTGTGTCTGTGTGTCTGTGTGTCTGTGTGTCTGTGTGTCTGTGTGTCTGTGTATCTGTGTGTCTGTGTGTCTATGTGTCTGTGTGTCTGTGTGTCTGTGTGTCTGTGTGTCTGTGTGTCTGTGTGTCTGTGTGTCTGTGTGTCTGTGTGTCTGTGTGTCTGTGTGTCTGTGTGTCTGTGTGTATGTGTGTCTGTGTGTCTGTGTGTCTGTGTGTCTGTGTGTCTGTGTGTCTGTGTGTCTGTGTGTCTGTGTGTCTGTGTGTCTGTGTGTCTGTGTGTCTGTGTGTCTGTGTGTCTGTGTGTCTGTGTGTCTGTGTGTCTGTGTGTCTGTGTGTCTGTGTGTCTGTGTGTCTGTGTGTCTGTGTGTCTGTGTGTCTGTGTGTCTGTGTGTCTGTGTGTCTGTGTGTCTGTGTGTCTGTGTGTCTGTGTGTCTGTGTGTCTGTGTGTCTGTGTGTCTGTGTGTCTGTGTGTCTGTGTGTCTGTGTGTCTGTGTGTCTGTGTGTCTGTGTGTCTGTGTGTCTGTGTGTCTGTGTGTCTGTGTGTCTGTGTGTCTGTGTGTCTGTGTGTCTGTGTGTCTGTGTGTCTGTGTGTCTGTGTGTCTGTGTGTCTGTGTGTCTGTGTGTCTGTGTGTCTGTGTGTCTGTGTGTCTGTGTGTCTGTGTGTCTGTGTGTCTGTGTGTCTGTGTGTCTGTGTGTGTGTGTGTGTGTGTGTGTGTGTGTGTGTGTGTGTCTGTGTGTCTGTGTGTCTGTGTGTCTGTGTGTCTGTGTGTCTGTGTGTCTGTGTGTCTGTGTGTCTGTGTGTCTGTGTGTCTGTGTGTCTGTGTGTCTGTGTGTCTGTGTGTCTGTGTGTCTGTGTGTCTGTGTGTCTGTGTGTCTGTGTGTCTGTGTGTCTGTGTGTCTGTGTGTCTGTGTGTCTGTGTGTCTGTGTGTCTGTGTGTCTGTGTGTCTGTGTGTCTGTGTGTCTGTGTGTCTGTGTGTCTGTGTGTCTGTGTGTCTGTGTGTCTGTGTGTCTGTGTGTCTGTGTGTCTGTGTGTCTGTGTGTCTGTGTGTCTGTGTGTCTGTGTGTCTGTGTGTCTGTGTGTCTGTGTGTCTGTGTGTCTGTGTCTGTGTGTCTGTGTGTCTGTGTGTCTGTGTGTCTGTGTGTCTGTGTGTCTGTGTGTCTGTGTGTCTGTGTGTCTGTGTGTCTGTGTGTCTGTGTGTCTGTGTGTCTGTGTGTCTGTGTGTCTGTGTGTCTGTGTGTCTGTGTGTCTGTGTGTCTGTGTGTCTGTGTGTCTGTGTGTCTGTGTGTCTGTGTGTCTGTGTGTCTGTGTGTCTGTGTGTCTGTGTGTCTGTGTGTCTGTGTGTCTGTGTGTCTGTGTGTCTGTGTGTCTGTGTGTCTGTGTGTCTGTGTGTCTGTGTGTCTGTGTGTCTGTGTGTCTGTGTGTCTGTGTGTCTGTGTGTCTGTGTGTCTGTGTGTCTGTGTGTCTGTGTGTCTGTGTGTCTGTGTGTCTGTGTGTCTGTGTGTCTGTGTGTCTGTGTGTCTGTGTGTCTGTGTGTCTGTGTGTCTGTGTGTCTGTGTGTCTGTGTGTCTGTGTGTCTGTGTGTCTGTGTGTCTGTGTGTCTGTGTGTCTGTGTGTCTGTGTGTCTGTGTGTCTGTGTGTCTGTGTGTCTGTGTGTCTGTGTGTCTGTGTGTCTGTGTGTCTGTGTGTCTGTGTGTCTGTGTGTCTGTGTGTCTGTGTGTCTGTGTGTCTGTGTGTCTGTGTGTCTGTGTCTGTGTGTCTGTGTGTCTGTGTGTCTGTGTGTCTGTGTGTCTGTGTGTCTGTGTGTCTGTGTGTCTGTGTGTCTGTGTGTCTGTGTGTCTGTGTGTGAATGTGTGTTTGTGTGTTTGTGTGTCTGTATGTTTGTGTGTCTGTGTGTCTGTGTGTGAGAGTGTGTGTGTGTGTGTTTGTGTGTCGCATAACTCATGAACCGATACACAGAAAAACACCAAATTTTAAACTTAAGCTTTGTTCTAGCAGTCAATGAACAGATTAGATTTTGAGCAGAGTAGGAACATCTGGGGGGCTATTTTATAAGTGGTCATTTTTATAATTTATGGAATATATCTGTTATTTACGTTTGGGGAAGAAAATTTTTTAAATAAAAGTTACTTCTTGTATTATTATCAATAATTTTTGTTTTATACAAAATTTTCCTAAAATGGTCTGTATTCGAGAAATTTTACAAAATGTAAAAAAATATTTTTTTATAAAAATTGTTTAAATAAAAGTTGTTTGTATTATAATTCTCTATAATTTTTATTCCATACATAATTTCTCTAAAATGGACCGTATTTGAGAAAATTGTACATTTTGAAATTTGAAGAAAACTCAAAAACGGATAAAAAACATTTAATTTTAAACTTAAGTTTTAGTTCGGCCTGACGTTAAATAATTAGATTTTGGACAAAGTCGGAACATCTGAGGGGGTACTTTATGGGAGGCCGTTTTTTATATTTTATGGAATATATGTTATTTATGTTTGGAGAAAAAAATTGTTCAAATAAAAGTTACTTCTAATATTATTATCTATAATTTCTGTTTTATGTCAAAATTTCCTGAAATGGTCCGTATTAGAGAAATTTGACAAAATGTGCAAAATTCTGATTTTTATGAAAATTGTTGAACTAAAAGTTGTTTGCGATATCGATCTCTATAATTTTTGTTTTTACATGATTTTTCTAAAATGGACCGTAATGAAAAAACTGTAGGAAATTTAAATTTTTCAGTATTTTCGTTTTCAATGAATATCTATAGAAAAATGTTTCGAGGTAGATGTATGTGGACAATGTATATATTTAGTTTATCCTCTAAATATTTATAAAGATGCTGTAATAGGTTGTACAAAATTACCGAAAAAAGCCTATAATAACTGGATAGGAAAGTCATGTGTTGGACACATCAGATTTTTTAATCTATTTTCAGATTTAAAATAACCCAATGCAATCCGTTTACGTACGCTACTGCTGAATATTCTAATATGAGCGAGAAAGCCTGCATTAGAAAAAGAAACAAATATTTTATTAGATTAGAGTGACATTAACATTGTATAGGTTTATACAGGGGTAGCCTATCTGTCAATATAGTATCTAAGGTATTACCTACATCTTGGCGCAATATTTTTAATAGTTGTTTTAATCATCCGCTTCTGCTTCGGAATTATCGGTTTTCTTGTTTTAATCTGACAGGTCAAAACGACTAAACCGACAATTCCGGAAGCAGAAGCGGATGATTAAAACGCACTTGATATTTTGCTTGCTGCTGTCAGTGTCAGTGAATATTATTTTTGGAGTCACAGTTTATTGCTAAAGAATCAGTTAGCTCACTCGGACCAGTTGAAAGTTCCAAAATAACATCCACTCCAGGGATACAAATTCAGGATGCGCAGAAGACTGCTGTTTTATTATAGGGGGTTGTCATATATTGTATTATCCTAGTTGCGAAGTATATAAACTGGAACATTGAGATCAAAAGTGCCGACGCAGAGTGAGCGAACTGATTCTTTAGCTATTAACTGTGGTAAAGGCATCAAAATGGCCGCGCCCTATGTTGGGCGTGTCAGACCTCTCTCTTGCAGCGTATAGTAATCAAAGTATGTGTTACGTATCCTATCTTTATGTCCCTGATTTATGGTTAGAATATAGATCACATATTTAAGAGGGACACACAATAAAATGTACCAACATACATTCTTACATAAACGTTATAGTATAAATTACATGTTGGTAGCAAAATTACAACATTCCTATGGCTACAAAAATTTATTTAACCGCACTCTAACATTTTGGCATTTTCATTCTTGTCAACATCAACATTTAAAAAAATTTAAAGTCACAATGCAACATACATCAAAGCATTAATGTTTCACTTAAAATGACTCGTATGGTAGTCCATCATGCCATCACCAGTACAAAGCATTCACCAACACGCAAGAGCCGCTACAGTCCAAGTTGCTACAAACACTCAAAAAGATAAAAAGCTAAGCGTACTAGAGTCCCACGGGTACTATCTTGGGAAGACGATTGGAACTGGTTCGTATGCTACAGTTAGGGTAGCTAATTCTGAAAGACATGAAGGTAATGTTGCTATTAAGATCGTCAGCAAATTTTCAGCCCCTGCGGATTATTTGAAGAAATTTTTACCCAGGTAAATTTAAAGAGTGGCCCACAAAAAATATTTCTAAAGTAGGCCATGGCCGATAAAGACAGATATACGAGTTATGTCCGTGATAACTATGCATGGATTTGAATTCGTCGCTGGAAAGACAAAGAGACGTAACTCCATTTTAGCTATTTTATAGGAGACGCAATTAAACTTTTGGCGTATAGTGCTTTGCTTATACATCCGTCCACACATTATTTGCCATATTATGTTAATTATAATGAGGAGAGATATGTTTCTTTGCCACATCATAGATATATATGTGGTAGTCTTAAGTCAACTTGCGCGTTTTTCGACTTATGTATAAAAAATCAAACGATACGTCACGTGTAAATTCCAGGGCCAACTTTAGGAACTTTTTTTGTGGATCATTCCTTACTTTAATCTATACAATTTAGTTTTTTTATCTTTAATGTCTATAGGACATTAAGAGAGGTAGCCGACTATATTTCAGAAACTTATAATAGTACAGCTTTGGGGAAAATATATTTTTAATAAAAACGGTCAAGAGAAATTGCTGGAAATTATTTTCAAATTTGTAGGATGGCCGCTAGGGGGCGCAATTGTGACGTCAAAACCTAAAAATGTAATTTTCTCAAAAAAATACCAAGTAAAGTATATTGATAAATATTACTATTTTAATCTTCAATGTTTTCTGAACAAAAAAGCTTAAGGTGTAATTTTTTATCTATGGTGGGGGAAGGTTAAACTTTAATTTGGAAAAATGCTCATAACTCCGGTTTGGCTTTAGCGAACTTGATTTCGTTTAGAAGAGCTTTTTCAGCCTCATTTTTAGCTTTATAAACTGTGGCTGCTTCCGTTTTGTGAACGACTGACAAATTTTACGAAAGTTTTCGAAAAATTTAAATAAACGATATATATCTTTTTACATAGTTAGATAGAGAAGAAAAAGACCAATACTTTGGCAAAAACCGCATTTGGATATATCTTTTCAAACCGCAGTTTTTAGCAAAAATATAAATAAAACGTAGAAACGTAACACATTTAATGACCCAGCATTTTCTACTAGGTCCATTTTTTACGGTATAATTCAAATTTATAAATTTCTGCAAAACCTAATGCCCAAACATGATTTTTACATATTTTAAATAATCGAACGATATTAGATAAGAATGCATAATTACTTGTGGGTATAATAATCCATTGAGCGTGTAGGTAGGTATATTTGTATATCAAGTAAGCTTTGAAAACAAAAAAAATCTTGCAGTGTCAAAAAATCAACAATTTTCACGTCAGAACATTATTTTGTCGTATTCGCTGTGTTACTGTATTGTGTTTTTTTTTAATGCCTTTGTTGCTTAAAGAGGCGGTTGATATTATCGCTATTTATTTTGAGTGCCTGGAAAATGCGACTATAGCTGCAAGGCCGTTGGTGTTTATGCCATTTGGCGTAGCCAAGTATGGATTGAAATTTTTTGGTTGCGGCGAAGCCGCCACCCTACGAGAGGTCGTTGCTTCGTCTTCTTGTTGTCACGGCATTATTATTATTTATTCATGCATGTGAAATTTGCTTCTAAGGTTTATAAAATACCACTGCTAGTCACGGCGTAAATGAAAACAAACAAGACGCATTTACACAAACACCTCCCACCACAGCAATTACAAATCATTAATGTCGTCCCCCATACGCGAGTTTCAATCCCCAGCTAAGCGTTCGAGTAATTTCGAAAGATTTAGGTATCCCTCAGACTACAGTATTTCGAATATTGAAAGAACACAGGTAATTATTAGATATATTATAATTATTATGATATCCTAATAGTGCTAAGTAATCTTTGTCTTAGGTTACATCCATATCATATTGTGCTGCACCAAGCTTTGACCATCGCAGACTACGACAGGAGATTAGACTACTGACACTGATTGATAAATATGATAGCGGAAGTCAGAAACCTTTTAACCCGAATTTTGTGGACGGAGGGAGCAACCTTTCATAGTGACGGTGGAATCAATATGTTGTGAATGTTTGGTGTGACATTTTAGGCAGTGAAATTATAGGTCCTTTTATTTGGGATGAGCCGCTTAGAGGGCAAATATATTTAAATTTTTTGGACAATCACTTACCACTTCTTTTAGAAAATGTGCCGTTGGAAACCAAAAGAACAATGTTTTTCCAACATGGTGGCTGTCCAGCCTATTTCACAGCAATCGTCCGTAGATTTCTTGATCGCGCATTTCCTGATGGGTGGATTGGAAGAGGTAGCCTATTTCAGTGGCCTCCGAGGTACCTATTGTTTATGTCTATAGTAAAAGACCAGTGGTAAAGTTTTTAATGATTGTATCAATACTATTTTCAATTCTAATTAGGCAAAATTGTCCCCTCGTTTTTGTTGCAGGTCACCGGACTTAACCTGTCTCGATTTCTACCTTTGGGGAAGATTGAAAGACCTTGTTTTTTGTACGAGGCCTACGACATACATACATGGACCCATGTATGTTCTATAAAAATATCAAATAACGTTTAGAGTTCTAGAAATACTTTCCCATTGTTAATTTTTAAATAAATTTATTCCCCAACCAAAAAAATTAATGTTTTATTTTTTCCGAAAACTTTAGAGACATACGTTATACAGTAGATGATGGTGAGGACTTCACAACAAATACACTTTTATCAATGGCTAGTTGGGGATGTGTGTCAACTTCATCAAATCTGTAAGCTGGTTCACAAACTAGGAGGTACCTATCAACTTAGGAGGATGAACAATGGCCTAGTAATACCTACGTCCTATGGGGGTAACACACCCTCACAGATACAATTGGATATGTCCGCAATTGAAAATAAAATCGACATGTTTAAGTATTTTTGACAATATTCATGGTTTAAGATACGATACACAAATACCAGTATGCTACTAAATCGACCCAATTTCGTACTTTCCGCGCATGACGTAACGTGGCAAACAGTATTTGATTGACGTTTAAATAAGAAATATTTTTTAATACAGATTTATTTCCAGTTATAAAGATATAATGATACGCGTTAATTTTAGGAATTTTAAATAATAGTTAAAAGTATTTTGCTGGTGTGCAGTTCATTTTTGAAGTACCTATTTGAAGAGTTTAAAGTATTTTGATTTTGTGTTTCCCAATTTTGGTTCAAACCCTGTGCAGTGGTTTTACTCAAATCTTGTTCGTTCAAATTGTGCATTATTGTTTGACGTTCTTTGTTATGAACATATCCTATTCTTGTCTTAGTTGCAATAATAAATGAACTAAATGTTCATAAAATGTGTGCAATATTTCTATAATAAATTTAACAATGAAAATGTTACAGTTTTTTTATAGAGAACCACTCGTTACTTGTATTTATCTATGTAGATGCGTCGAATTTATATGCTACATGACGTAATATCATGTGACAAGGATAGAGCTAAGGAGATATATGAATGTATTCCATACTCTACTGACACTTTGTTATTTAAAGCAGAGCTGCAGTACTAAATACTTTATGTACTTAAAAAAATTACTTAAGTACAAAAAGTGTTCAAGTACTGTACTTTAAGTACCTGCAAAAATGCATGTACTTGTACCTACATTTTTAAGCTTTTGCCGTTGTACTTAAACAGTAAAATTTGGAATTAAGTACTTTTTTTACTTAAAATAGCGAAGAAAGAAGGCAACTAAGTACTTTAAAAGTACTTAAGTACTTAAAACATTCTTAAGTATATCAATGTACTTAAATGCTCAGAATGTACTTTAGTACTTCGAAAATTTTAACGCTTTTTTCTAGTTTCAACAGGATTTTTCTTGTCTTATTACCGATCCAACGCGTCACCATGTCACCTAATAAAAAGCCATCGCAAAAGTCATTTGACAATAAAGTTATAAAATGACACTATGTCACCAATTTCAATTGTATCCAACCCTAGCTTCGTAAATTTATTTGACGGAATGAACGTTAAAGTTCTGGACCGTTCAGTAGCAACAAAAGCAATTAAGGAAATGTAGCAGAAAATGGGCCAAATTATTAAATTAGATGTTTTGCAAGTAAATTATGTATGTACTTCCGCCGACATATGGTCTTCCAAGAGTCGAAGCTTTATTGGGGTGACATGCCATTGGCTGGATGAAGACCTCATGCGAGACCCAGTGACATTAGCATTTCAAAGATTTGCGGAAACCCATTCATAACTTCGTTCAGTGTTTTAAGGACTTTGGTTTAAACATAGGTAATAAGGAACACTCTGATGAAGAAGACAGTGACTCTGAAGAAGATGAAGTCGTGTTTAACCTCGTCATTTTATCAGACTCTGAGTCAACTCTCGACAGTTCTAATTTTACACAGGAAAGATATTTGCTGCAACACATAAGATGTGCCTCACATACCATAAATCTCATTGCAACTACCGATCACAAAAATTCGGTAAATGGTTTACTGCCTTTGCGACAAAAAAAACACAAATATTTTACAAAAGTTGTGGAATAAATGCGGACGGCCGAAATCGGCTGAGATAATACAAGAAGAACATAAGTTAAAAGTTCCAGGAATTACCAGATGGAATTCCACTTATGACGCTGTCGTCCAAATTGTTTCCGTCAAAGATAAGTTAGAAATTCTATGTAAGTTCTATGTGATAAACTTATGATTCCGGTATTTAAGGAACATGAAATATCCTTTTTAGAGGAATATATCAAATTAATGCAGCCTCTGGCTGAAACATTAGATTTTTTACAGGGGGAGCATAACACCTATAATGGGTATCTGCTTCCCAGCTTAGTTTCGATGAAAACTAAACTTCAAAAGCTGAAAATATCAGGCGATATAAAACAGCTAACAGTGCCTTTAGAGGCCATAATTAAATCTGTTGGGCAAAGATTTAAAGAATTTTTAAGAATTTTTAACTGCCGTAATTGGCGCCGTAGTGTGTCCACGATTCAAAATGCGCTGGTATAACGCCTTTAAACACTTAAATGTTACCACATGCAAAGAAATACAAAACTGGGTAGTCTCGGCTGTCGAATACTTAATCAGCCAGGAAAATAAAATAACTAATTAAAATATCCAGTCAGACGATCCTTTTTTTGATTTGAGGAAGAAGAACACGAGTCGGTATCTTTATTAAGTAAACTATCGATACCAAATACCAGCACAATGACTTCTAACTCCCTATCCGAATTAGAAGCACTAAAATACCTAAAGGCGGGTTCAGACGCAGCCAGTAATTTAGTCAAGTGGTCGAGTAATTTAGTGACTTGACCCATTCGAACTCATTTTGTTTTAGTCGAGCTCACTGGCAGTCGATTACACGGTCGAGTTTAGTAAATAGAACTCTATTCTATTTTCTTGGTCGAGTAGCAGCCCCCACCACACAGAAAAGCCGATTAGCGCGCCGATTTGACACGTTTAGACACTGGCTTTGTGTAGACCCTTTTTTTACTCGACTTTACTCTACTAATTTACTTGACTCGTGTGAACAGAAAACACACTTGACTAAATAACTTTACTCTACTAAACTACTGGCTGCGTCTGAACCCGCCTTAAACGACAGTAGAACTAATTTAGACATGATAAACGATTATAGGTATACAAAGTTAGTTTTTATTAAATACAATACGATCCTGCCATCTTCCGCACCAGTCGAAAGACTTTTTTCTTTTGCTGGAATTGTTAATGCGCCACGTAGGCACGCTTTGAGCGACTATAATTTTGAAAAACTAGTCGTTCTTAAAGCAAATGGCAATTAATTAGACTCAAGATCCAAATAGATTTGTTAGTAGTAGTACTGATATATTTTATAAGTTTTTGTGGTACTCTGTTCTTTTTTTATTTTATTAATAAAGGAATATTTATTTTACCTTGTATTACAATTTAATTTTTAAATTGTACGTAAAATATGAACTGTTTATTAATAAATACTTTATTACTAATTTCTAATATTATTAATCCCGGTTATTTTAATTTAAATTGAGCTGACTTAGGGGTCTATTCTGTAACAATTCCTTTATATTTAACGGCCTTTAAAAATATTGGCGGCCTATAAAAATATGTTCGTATTCGTTAATTTACTTCTATCATTATTTAAACAGATTTCTTTAAGATAGTTCTCTAATGTATTTTAAAGATCCGTTTAAATAGTGACCGAATTTAAGAAGAAAATATTTTTAAAGGTCGTTAAATATAAAGGAATTTTTACAGAATAGACCCCTTTGGCCTTTAAGCTTCACACCAGCATAGATTCTCTATTATTTTTATATACTTAAGTAAACACAAATGTACTTAAGTATCTGGTAAGTACTTATTTAAACCTAAATATACTTAAGTACATCTGTATATGTACTTAAGTATACAATGTATTTGTCCTACATTGTACTGAAGTATATTTCATAAGTTAACTACTCTATAAAGTACATAAGTACGTTTTTATGTACTTAAGGCTAGTGTACTTAAATTTTAGGATTTAATTACTAGGTACTTAAATACCAAATAGATGTAATTGTACTTGTACTGGTACTTACTCGCAATTTTTAAAAGTACTTGTACTTGAGACTTAAGTACATTTTACGTGTACTTACAGCAGCTCTGATTTAAAGTTAATAAAATTATTATTAGGTAAATTTTTCATTAACCTTTTACTTCCGTGTATTTACAAATGAATAATATGCCACTACATATCCCGAATGAATTTATATTATTTTAGTTTACATAATTTACATTTCGTTTGCATCATTTCCGTACGAAATTCGTTATCCCTTTATAATCCCGATGGGTTCCAATTTACGAAAATAATAAAATTGTTCATTCAAACTTTCTGAATATGAGGCGAATATTATATTCTCGGTATAATTTATTGAACTTCAGAATGTGTGACAACGGCTTATCTCAAAGCTACTGTAAATAAAGTATGTCCAATAAGTAATCTAGGTGATAAAAGGATATCATTTTGCAGGAAAGTCGTTTTTATTAACTTTTTCGATGTTATAAATTCAGAAAGATTAGGGTTTGATTAATAAACTGAACGGGTGCAGGTTAAAAATCTCGAATAAATGTTCCAAAGTACATTATTTATCCTTCACTTTTATTTAAAATATAATTTTTACAATGGGGCATGTTCAAAAATTTTGAAATTTTTTTTATGAATAATAAAGTTGAAAATAAAAATTACATTTTTTTTATTTTTTTTTTATCTATTCATTTGCCGGAGTTATGATTTTTTTTTAAATTTATGACGTCACCGGGAATAGACCAATAGGAGCTAGCGCACAACGTTGCCGGCTAGAAGGTTTACGAGAAGTGATGTACGTTCGTTTGTGTACTCCTTCTTACTTTTAGACTTCTAAAACATCGTTAAACAAATATCTTTTAAATATATAATATCAAATGTTTTTTTAAAGTATTATTTCTGTTTAAACTTTTACCATATTTAAAGTTTCATTATTTTAAAATTCACTTAATAATTCAGAAAATGGCAAAATGGCAGCACTGTGTATGGCATCTGTCATCATAGTGTCTCCATCAAGAATTTATTTGGAATTTGATTGTTTAATTTTGTACTTTTTATAAATATTATGACTACGAAAAAGTGTTTTGTTCCAGAATGTGATAATGATTCACATTCATCTTCAAAAATATTTATTAGTGTTCCTAGAAATTTGGAAAGAAGAAAATCAACCTTCTACTAGCGATGTTTCTCGTGAACTTTTTAATAAAAATACACCGGATTATCAAGATGAAGCAGCAATTTCTGCTAATTGTCCCCTTCAGGAAATTGAAAATAAGGCTACTATAAATTCTTAGGTGTATAACCTAAAAACCCTTCTGGAAGAAAATGCAGAATCTCCTGAAAGTTTTGAAGATACCGAATTTATTCATCATTTTATGGAAGAACTAGTGATAAAGAAATAATGGAAAAATGTGGGTATTTAAACAAACTGGTTCCTGGATCCCATATAATGGCAGATAGGGGTTTCAGAATAATCAGCTACTTGAAAACATGGGATACACTTTAGTAAAGCCACACCTAGTGTATCACAGAATGAAAAAACTTCTCCAGAAGATGTACAATTAAGTAAAAGAATAGCATCTCTAAGAATACATGTGGAAAGAGTTATAAGAAGGGTTAGTTAATTTAACATGTTAAAACCACATTCGTGTGTGAATTTTAAGCAAGTACATTTACTTAGTAATATCTGCATAATTGCTTGTTAACTTACAAGAACCTATTTTGTAAGAGTAAATATTAATTTAATAAACTTTTTTGTTTGTTTTTTAATTTAATTTACCTAATTATCACATTTCAGGGATTATAATGAGTTTTTAAACAGCCAATGTAATTTTTGATAAAAATTTAACTTTTCGAGCAAATCGAAGAGGAATGAGTACCTGTATATGCATAGATTTTTTTGGGACTAAAACTACCAAAACAAAGGCACCTATTTACAGCAGTTTAAAATGAAACATTTTAACAAAAACGCCTATGTCACAGTGATAAATATTAAAAACCAAGTTCAGTTGAATGTGGCAGCAAAGTCTATATATTCCAATAAATCGGGTAACTACATGTGGTATCACTGGTGATAAATTTAAAAATATCACAATGCTTGCCACCTTTTTCAAAAAACCAGAAAGTGTGCCTTCTTATGAAAATGACAACAGTGATAAATGTGAAAAAAAAATTTCATGTTGCTATTCGTTATTACGATAGTAAAACATGTTTGCAGTTCCGTTTATTTTTTATGAAAATCTAAGTAAAAACAACCAATGTCAAAGGGTTTTAATTTTTTTTCTGTCAAACCAAATATATCACAAAATTAAAAATTGATCATAGGTCAAGCTAAAGTAATACTTTTATTAATAGTGGCTTTAAAAAAGGAGAAAGAATAATATTGACTTAAGTTATTATTATTAACATTGGTGATTTTTAATAAAAACTTCAATTATTGTTTACAAACAAAAATATAAAAATCTGTGAAAATTTTATTTATTAACCTTTTAATAAAAAATGAGAAAAATGAAGTAAAAAAACAATTTATTTACAAATAAAAAATATATACAAATCCTAAGAATATAAAAGTACTGATTTATTTTCCTGTAGTGGATGAAGAGGTTTCTTTAACAATCTAGCCAAGTGTACATCATTATCAATAACACTGAGTAGATGTTACAGATGGTTCCTCACTTCTTCTATGAAGCCACATGTTTACAACCTCCTGAAAAAAATAAAAGGGTTAGATATGCAGTTACAAAATAACTATACAACCAGCTACAAAATGCCTTATTTTATGTAACAAGACGAGCACTTTACTAGCTCTGAACGAATCCAGTAAAGAACCTCTGATTTTCAAAACTTAAAAAAAACAAGCTCACCACATTTTCACATTTTTGAAATATTATAGAGCTTTTCGAAAAAAAACTGCTATTTTTAAAAGTACCATTTTTGTTTAAACAGCTATGTCTCATTTTAGGCTATTGAGTATTATAAAATAAAAAATTACGGGATGCTTTGTTAGCTTCAAACGAATCCAGCAGAGCACCCCAGTTTTTTTTTAAACCACACCACATTTTTTGGCTCCTACAATATTATAAAATATTCGAAATTTGACATTTTTAAAAAAAATTCGCAATTCCTTGCTGACTTCAAAGTTTTTTTTCTGAAAACAAATATACTTACCACATTTTTAGGATTTTAAAACAGCCTAAACATGTGTCATAAGTAGTTGTTTTTATATATTAAAAAACTGAAGTGTCCTGCTGACTTTGTTCCAACAAAGCACCCTGTATTATTTAAAAATAGCAATTTTTTTAGTAAAGTTTTACAATATTTCAAGAGTCTAAAAATGGGGTGTGGTTTTTAGAAAAAAGCTTTAAAAAACCGAATTGCTCTGCTGGCTTCTTTCGAAGGTTAGCAAGCACCATGTATTTTTTAAAAATATAATATTTCAAGTGCATAAATATATGGTGTTGCTGTTTTTACAGAAAAAACTTTATAAAACAGAGGTGCTTTGCTGACTTCGTTCGAAGCTATCAGAGCATTTTAAGTTTTGCATAAAACGAGGAGCATAAAATTTTTGAAAAGGGTATAAAAATAGCCTAAAAATATGGCATGTTTTAACTCAAAATTTCATAGGTGCTCTGCAGCATTCTTTGGTATCATAATTATTACTAGGTTCACTAACAAAATCTATTTCTAGATTATTTTAACACTTGCTGCGATTACAAAAAATGTCTCTTTATGTCAAAATTAGAAAAAAAATATTTATAAGAATAAAGGGCCTTATACACTGTTTATTATATGTGATATAAAAACAAAAAAGCATAATAAATATTACAAACCTTGAGATTCAACATATCCTAAGCATTGTGCACTAAAAAACAGCCACATCATAAGGTTTTTGCTGTACTTTATGTTTAGGTGTAATTTGTCTCCTTCTCTCTTATGGAAAAAGTAAATATCTCCATATTCTTGCTTGGCAGATCTAAAAATAAAACCTGAGATAAATATGTTTTACTATAAAGTGTACTGCTTCATATAAGCTGTAACTACCTACCATTAAAACAATTTATAAATAAAGTTTTACCTTTCTATCTTTTGGAAACTGAGTATTGTTAAAAAATGCAGTAATCATCTCGGTAATCATATTTTCGTTTACAATGGGAAAAATACTTGATTCAACTTTTATAAATACAGCTGATAAATTCATATTCTTCTTCCTTTATATATCCTATATCCCACAGGATAATTTACCCAGATAAATTCAGATTAATAAAATTAAACCAAAACAAAAAACTAAGGTTAGTTGTTAGGTGCTGTCAATTTTTAAATGTCACTTAGATGTGCGTTCACTTCGACATTCTGTATGTAGGTTTGTTCGTTGGCTTGGTTTTGTAAAACAAAAAAAACTTCGACACAAGCTGATTGGTCTATTCCTGATGACGTATAATTTCAAATTTTAAATTTCAATTGGGCTTAATTTAAAAACTTTTAGCTTTTTTAACGAACTGATTATTTAGAATAACTTGTATAGCGACTAACTATTACAATATAGTTTATAAAACAGCATATCTCACATGTGAACATGGCCCATTAGTTTATTACGACGGTTAAGAGCAAATCGAACAGTTTTAAACTTTATAATTTCTGAGCTTTTATTTTTAGTCCGATTTTTGTGAAATTTTTAGAAAATGCCAATAATAACGAAATTAAGGTGGAGAAACCTTGGATTTTTTATAAATCTTACATTAGCCATTTTGTAATAAATCTATGAAAAGTTGTTGTTTTTTTTTTAATAAATATCTAGTAGTTTTTAAATCGGACCTTTTTTTCTTAAACGTCTTTGCAGAATGCTACCTTATCGATGCATAAATTTAAATCTCTTAATATCGTATTTATCAAAACTTATTAAGTGTTAATCAGTGGTGCAATATGAACAATTTATCTCTAAAACATATCTAAATGTAAGGTCATGTCTTTTCCCATAAAGTCTTACCCCATTTTATTCAATTACAAAATAAATAAGATTAGCCTTCAACGACCAGCTAGTTTTGTTGATCTTAGTCACTTTTGACCCAACATTTTCATTTATTCCCCATATTTGACTCAATTATTGTCTCTAAAGCATTTAAAATGTACGGTTTCATTGTAGGAATCGGTAAAGAATTTTCAGATAATTCGACATTTAAAATATTATATTACGCATTTATTCGCTCTGATCTAGAATACGTAGCAATTATCTGGAGTCCATACTACGCTACTAATACGAACAAGCTTGAATCTGTTCTCAGTTTTAAATTGGATAACAGATACACTATTATTGGCACTATGCAGAATGAGCTTTTATCCAGGCATAATATGTCCAGTCTGAGTACTAGAAGAAATTGCAATTCTCTTATAATTGTTATACAAATTAATTAGTAACAGATTTGACTGCTATGATCTTCTTCAAAGATAAAATTTGTATGTACCTAGAAATTCTTTTCCTGCTGTCTGTAAATCACATAGTGAATTACCAGTACCTTAGGCAGCTGACGCTTTAAGTGAGTTATTAAACCACGATGACGATCAACCATAGATGGTGTACTGGCGTGTCCCAACAGAAACAAGTTTCTTCCATGGAATAACTTTGTCGGTAAAAAAATGTTCCACGGCCTGAAAAATCAATTCTCCTCTGGTATCAGTCTCTAAATATGTAGCAAAAAGCAGTTCTTGGCACATATTTTCATCTTTAATAAATCCTAACAACAGAGCTTCATTGCCGGGTAATGTAGACTCGTCCAACTGGAGAGAGAATCTGTTGGTCTGTAAGAAATTGCATAAAATGTTTCTCACATCTCGACTCATCTCGTCTATTCGTTTCTCAACAATGTTATTGATCAAAGGAATTCTCTTTATATCATGTGCGGACTTGTGCAATCCATTGTTAAGGACCTCCGCAATGGCTAGTAAAATAGGCTGCTCTCTAATTATGTGGGGTTTGCTCGATTTAGCTATTAGTAAAGATATATTATAGGACTCTCGTAAACCATTCCGTCTTACATATATGATGATGCAAACATTGATCTTATGGATGGTCTTTTCCCTAGTTTTTTATAAGTGCTTGAAAGAATGACAGGTTTCCTTTTTGTCAGCATGTACTCTTGATAAGTGATCCTCCATTTTTGAAGGCTTCATATCATCGTTACTGAATACTTTTTCACATATGAGACACATCGGAAAGTGTTGATTTGAGAGAGATTGAACAAATCCAAACTTCAAGTAGTTCAAACTGTATTGTCTGAATTTTTTTCATGTTTGCCATTATAAAACTCGAGGTAAACTTGTAAATAAAAAATATATGTTTGAGGAACTACTTAAAAAAAAACAGTAATAAATCTGTTAAATTTGCCCACGAGCCTATTTTTGTCACACTTAGGCACTTGATGTTTTTTAGAAATGCTCACGAACTTACTCATTGTTAACATTGTATATAGTCACTGTAGTAAAAATCTGATGTGTCCAACACATGACTTTCCTATCTAGTTATTATAGGCATTTTCCGGTTATTTTGTACAACCTATTGCAGCATCTCTATAAATGTTTAGAGGATAAACTAAATATATACATTTTACACATACATCTACCTCGAAACATTTTTCTATAGATATTCATTGAAAACGAAAATACAGAAAAATTTAAATTTAGCACTTTTCCATTACGGACCATTTTAGAAAAATCATGTATAAACAAAAATTATAGAAATCGATATCGCAAACAACTTTTAGTTCAACAATTTTCATAAAAATCAGAATTTTGCACATTTTGTCAAATTTCTCGAATACGGACCATTTCAGGAAATTTTGACATAAAACAAAAATTATAGATAATAATATTAGAAGTAACTTTTATTTGAACAATTTTCTTCTCCAAACATAAATAACAGATATATTCCATAAAATATAAAAACGGCCTCTCATAAAGTACCCCCCCAGATGTTCCAACTTTGTCCAAAATCTAATCATTTTACGTCAGGCCGAAATAAACCTTAAGTTTAAAATTTAATGTTTTTTCCTTTATCCGTTTTTGAGTTTTCTTCAAATTTCGAAATTTACACATTTTCTCAAATATCTCGAATACGGTCCATTTTAGAGAAATTATGTATAGGACAAAAATTATAGAGAATTATATTATAAACAACTTTTATTTGAACAATTTTTATAAAAAATTATGTTTTTTACATTTTGTCAAATTTCTCGAATACGGACCATTTTAGGAAAATTTTGCATAAAACAAAAATTATAGATAATTATATTAGAAGTAACTTTTATTTGAAGAATTTTCTTCTCCAAACGTAAATCACAGATATATTCCATAAAATATAAAAATGACCACCTATAAAGTACCCCCCCAGATGTTCCGACACTGCCCAAAATCTAATCAGCTCATTGGACGCTGAAACAAAGCTTAAGTTTAAAATTTGGTGTTTTTCTGTGTATCGGTTCATGAGTTATGCGTTATACAGACACACACACACACAGACACACAGACACACAGACACACACACACACAGACATCATCGCGAAAATAGTCAAAACGGATTCAGGGGACCTCAAAACGTAAAAATCCGTCGAAAACTCGAGGTCGAAAAAAATCATGATTCCTATACTTTCCTTATATCTGTATACAGATAGGAAAGTAAAAAACGAAAACACAGAAAACTGAATATTTATAATTTTAGGTAACAACTTTTCTAAAGTAATTTCAAAAAATATTAAAACGTTTTTTGGTAATTACTTACCCTGTTACTTTTTAATAAACTGCAGAAATGTATGGTTACGCTATTAACAAAGAGAGTTTATCAGATCACAGACACACAAACTTCAATATTAAAGGTTATATTGCAAAAGAAACTTATCGGAATCCCAGGAAAACAGACTGGGAGACATACAATGCTTCCCTGGAATGTAATCTTCCGAAGATGAGAAAGACGATAAGAACAACAACCGACCTAGAAATGGCTGTGGATGAGTTTAATGACACAGTTACTAGCGCTTTCAACGATACCTGTCCCTTAATAGCAAGGAACTCTATCAGGAATGGTGGAATGATGACCTTGCTATACTAAGGAAACAGGTGAGACAAAAATTTAATAAGGCTAAAATAACCAGCGAATGGGAACCATACGCACCTGTTACGAAAAGTCAAGAAAGAGTCTTGGAGAAGGCACTGTGAGGAGATAGCAAGCACTCAAGAATGTGCCAGGCTCCAAAAAATTTTCTCAAAAGACACACGACACAATAAACACCCTTAAGAACGTACTGTGGGAGTACACAATCACAGGGAAGGAAACAGTAAGGAAACTCTTCAGGGTTCATTTCCCTGGTGCACAAACCATAGTACACACACCAGGTAACCGGAATCTAAACGGACTGGAAGCTCATAATAGAGCCAACAGGGAAGATTGGAGGATAGCAAAACAAGTGGTGAACTATGGTAAACTGAATTAGCTCATTCAAACCATATAAATCACCGGGCATGGACGGGATTTATCCAATAATGTTACAAAGAAGTCCTGATATTTTATGCAGCAGACTCTGTAATACACTCAGAAGTATTAGGGTAACTTTTATACCAAAACCTGTGAAAATAGGACAGGAAACGGCAAAGTCCCTAGGACCAATCTTATGTCCTTTGTACTTAAGACTTTGGAAAAACTGCTAGATAAACATATTAGAGACGGGATATTGGTTCAGAGGCCAATATACCAAGACAAATACGCCTATAGTGCAGGAAAATCAACTCAAACAGTTTTTCATCAATTAATAAAAGGGGTGGAGAACACAGTGGAAAACAAGGAAGTAATGCTGGGAGCATTCTTGGATATCGAGGGTGCATTTGACAATACCTTCGTATCTGGGTTTAATATTTGGGTACATGAATCCTACAAAAAAGCCTATACCATTCGGATTCCTTGTATCTATACTTCGTGGATATGCCGATGACCTAGTGATCATGGCGATAATCTAGTGATCATGGCACATGAAAAATACAACACTATAGTAAAAGATCGAATGCAAGAGGCTCTAAATATAGTAACAAAATGGACAGAGGCGGAAGGACTAAACATTAGCCCAAATAAATCTGACATAATTGCATTCACCCGCAGGAGGAAATTGGAGGGACTAGGGTCTCTAAACCTAAGAGGTGCAAGCATCCATCTTAAAGGGGAGGTAAAATATCTCGGGGTTATGATTGACTCGAGACTTACCTGGAACCAGCATCTAGAAAAACCACAAGGAGAGCGGAAACCTTGTTAATGATGGCAAGGCGATCCTTTGGAAAAAAATTAGGGTTAAAACCAGACAGGGTATATTAACTTTACACCATGGTGTGAGACCGATAATAACATACGCAGCTTTAGTGTGGTGACCAAAGACACAGAAGGAAAGCAATAACGAGGCTAAGCAAGGTGCACAGATTTGCCTGCCTCGGAATAACGTTGGCAATGAAAATAACCCCCACAGCTGCAATGGAAGCACTAATAGGACTTCTACCTCTTCACTATGTGATACAAGGGGAGGCAAGATTAGGTGCTTACAAATTAGTGACAGATTAGTTTACAGATTAGCTTACAAGGTTAGTGACAGGAGACGTGCTAGATCAGACCACATAACCAAGAGGTACTCTTTTAATACTCCATTTGAAGTTTTAATGCAGGAAATAGCGGAGATCACCCTAGGGGAGCCCAATGTCCAACGAAAGGAACAAACCTGGTATACAGACGGGTCTAAGACTGCGAAGGCACTGGGGCAAGAGTATTCTCCAAAACCCTGATACTAAGCATAGCTATGCTATAGGAATACATTCTTCGGTATTTCAGGGCGAGGTATACGCAATTTTACAATGTGCAAAAACGAACAATGAAAGAGTTGTCAAAAATAAGCATATTCAAATAATGTCAGACAGCCAAGTGGCACTTAAGGCCATATCGAGACAGAAAGTTACGTCGAGGCTGGTATGGGAATGCATCAAAGAACTAAGAACACTGGCAGACCGAAATAGAGTAAAACTATTTTGAGTGCCAGGTCACCAAGGGATCGAAGGTAACAAAAAAGCTGACGAACTTACAAAAAGAGGGTCAGAAGAAACACCGGAACCAGACATAAACCCAGGAGTACCAAAAAGTGCAATCCAGGGTTTCATAACCGACTGGATTCGGGAACAACATATTAACTATTGGGGAAGATCATGCCCCAAAAGAACTGGAGAACTACTCTTTATGAATAGGAATCAGTTGAGAGTGATAACAGGGTTCATGACTGGACACGCCCCAGTAAAATGACACTTAAACAAAATTGACATGTACAATGGGGAACTCATGTGCCGACTATGTCACAAGAAACCTGAAATGGACAAATACATACTGTGCGAATACAAGGCTCTAGATCGCAAAACACAGGTACTTTTTGGACAACTTCAGGTTGATCCAACAACGTATAAAACTCACTCGCCCAAGGATCTGTACACACTTGTACAAGGTACAGGTAAAACCCGAGAATAACCAAACGCCGAGAAGCGACAAAGACCCTTTCCCGCCGGGTCGGTTTTCGAAGGCGCATGATCGAAAATATGGTGTCTATTTGCATATGGCCAGCTAGATCAACGCGACACCGTATACGAAGGTGTCCAGTGATTTTGATCCGAGCGCAACAACTGTAATTTCGACTGTTTTGAATTATTTCTTTCAGTTATTACTGTGTGTTTTCTGGATAATTTCGTAACAAAATGGTTGGATCTTATTCTGAAGTTAATGAATGTGATTCCAAAACTGGCAGCGGAATGAGTTTTTTGCAGTCAAAGGCATATAATTTTAAACGCAAAATAAAAATTTACTCCCTTACTAAAAACATATTTAGAGTTGAGCAGTGTAAATTACAAATTTCCGCGCGGTCGCGCGACTCCGAGCAAATTCAGCTTACGTGCAGTGTAATTATGGTGTCTTCAAGGTCACCGCAAATCGACCCCACAAACATCAAACGTTCCGACAAAGCTGTCGCTTCTCGGCGTTTTGTTATTCTCGGGTAAAACTATGAAGACTAGAGATAAGGAGACAAATCGAAATACTCAAAATACGGTCCCACAAAACGCATGCTAATTGAGCTTCTATAATTAATCGTATGGGCGTTAGTACTGCATACGGTGTTCAAAATACATGGCTTCTTATGTGAATTATACATAATTTTGTCAAAATAATAAAAATAAACTTGTTTATAGCCAAATAAAGCACAGAACATACTGTTGTATTTATTTTTAAATAGGTCTTGCTTGTTTTAATTGATAAATTATTTAATTTTATTTATTTATACAAATTAGGTATGCATGACCAAATTCGAAAAGGTTTCTTAAATGCTGAAATTTGATGAAGTACAATTTTGTGGCAATTTTTTTTTTAATTGAAGCACTATATTGTTTTAAGGACAGCGTCTCCTAGGAATTTCTGAACAAAATTATGTCAATTTAGATTCAATCAAGGAGGTGCTGTTACCTACCGACTAGAGATTGAATTAGTGCAAACTATTACAGAAATCTTTAAGTAACTATAAATATCGACCGACTAGCTATTAGGGGATATCGTATTATATTGTATTATAAACCGGTTTTTAGTAGACTGAGTTCGAAGGATCATAATAATAGTCCTGAACATAAAATCTATTTTTCAATAATTGCCGGGATTTTACCAAATAAAAAAAATATTTCGCGATTGTGAAAACGGTCCAATCGTTTCATATGCCATTTATAATATTATAAAAATGTTAACTCTAGGACTCATTTTGGAGTATGAGCATACTTTATTTCAATACTTTTATTCATAAAGTATTACCTACCTATTACATATTATTTTTAACGAAAATCGACTTTGTTTCCTGGACCAAAGTAAAGAATGTAGGTAGGTATTATGCAGATGGCAACAACAAAAACGATATCTTGCCTCACATTAAATATAAATATTTCCCAAAACAAATAATTTGGTTTATATACGGGTAGCAATACGAGGGATGTTTATAATTTCAAGTCACGAATATAGAGTCGTTTCAAAATATATTGCCACAATAATTGCGTCACATTGAGTCGGAGTGGGACGCTTGACGTGTCGCAATTCGCAATATATTTTAAAACTATTCTACCTAATTAATAAATTGTGATTTTGAAGTATCGAATGAAAACTATATTCTCATTGGTTAAAGATGGAAGTTTTTGTCATTTGAATGTTCAGGAATATTAATTGTGATTAATTGGTTAAATACCGAAGTTATCTGTTATCTGATGTTGGTACTAACCTAATGTTTTTGGGTAATTTTGACGGTCATTTCCTGGAATTTCCAGGCCCGCATAAATATTTATCCTATTAAAGTACAAAAACCCTACAATAGACATGATGAGTAGGTATTTAACATTCATTTATCTTATCTTATCTTAGGTAGTTATTACCTAGAAACATTTCCCTGATTGTCAATAACACATTACCGTATATTTGTGCCAATATGACGTCACGACTTTTAATATACTTAATGAAGGCTGGGGGAAGGAGTTAAGAGTCTATAAATTTACAAGCAAGCTTACGGGTATTTAGTTTTCAAAATTACATCACACGTTTCTGAAGTGTTTTATTGTGCTGTTTGTTTTTAATAAGTGTTATTTTCTTTAATAGAAAATTGATTTATTTCTGCCAAGTGTCCTAGTGAGTTTCATTGTACATTTTAATCAGTTTTATTTTTGGATAAATTGACATCGACTTCCTGCATTAAAGGTAGGTAGTATTTTTTTTCTATCACTCTCGAGTTCGTCATTGAATAAAAAAATTAAACGCTATAATTTTAACATTCAAATATTTGCAATTAAAAAATAATATTACGTATTAAATTTGACAATAAAAAAACTTGTTATTTAATAATAATGTTTCATTATTCTGAATATATTTTTTCTACGATCAATATCCAAAGTAGGTAGGCTTTTGCACATTAAAATCTAAATAAAAAGTTGACGTTATCTGCGAATTGTCATAATTTGACATTATTGGCGCACATTACCTAATTTTCAAACCCATTTCCATGCTTAAAAATAGAAGATGGTGACATTCATTTAAAAGAAAACCATAACTACTTTTACCAGGTGAAAAATTTCAATATGTTAAAATAATTCATGATTTTTAAGAAATGTGCTAGAAATGATACTACAATATTAATATTCTTTTTATGTTTGATTTTCTAATAATGATTTTATATACTTTTAGATTCAAGGACAGCTAGGTATAGCTCAAAGAAAATTGTGCTACTTTGTAGTATATACTGGAGATGAAAATCCACTATTTGTTGAAAAAATTCATTTTCAACCCATTTTTTTTTAAAATATGGTTGAAAAATTAGAAAAATTTTACTCGGAATATATGGCACCTGAGATAATTTTATATAGAAGAGGACGAGGATTAAAATGTCTGGATACCCCATATAATGAAACTTAAAGTGCAAAGATTAGCAAATTTATAAAAATTATAATTTAATGGACTTTAATGATACAAGTACTTGAAATAATGGTTTTTTTTGCGCAGAAGCATGTTCATACGTAATTTGCAATTGGTAATCACTAATCACAGATGGAAAAGTATATACGTCAACGATATGTTCTCTTATTTTTGATTTATTTTAACAGGTATAATATATGGTATGTTACTTATAGTATAGATTTTTTTATTTCTCAACCTAATTTATTTGTTACGTCTTCAGCAATTGTCGCTTTCAGTTGACATAAACGAAATTGATAAAAAGTGTTTTTCGCATTTTATTTTGACTGTTTCTCTTACTTTCGAATAGAAACTGAGCTTTGTAAACATAAAATGACGGATATGTCAAACTAAAACTGACGGTAAAATGAAACATTGAGTATCGTTAAATGCAACTTTTGAACTAGTTTCAAAAATAGCATTAAAATGATATTATCATTTACAATGTACTAATTTCCTATACTTTTAGTTGATAAATAACCGATAATCATACATCATATAACAAATAGGCGCGTGTCAAAAGGTCAGAAAAAAGAGTGCCGATGAAAAAAGGTCATTTCCAATTGTATCATATAAACAGTATCAGAGGCAGTATTATCATCTCGTATATCCCCCGTAAACACACTTAATATAAACGGAAATAATCAAATACTAGTCAAAATATTATCGATCGGAGCACCATCTTTATTACATTACATGAAGTAATTATTGATTTTTCGGGGTTTATTTAGAGTTAAATTAGACGCCATTTTTGGTCCAAATTCGTTTTGACATGTTTTTTCAAAGAAAGTGACTTATAAATTTCAAATCTACACGTTTTGAAAAATATACAATATTTAAATATTCTGAGTGTACCAAATTCCAAGTAAAGGTTGAACTTAGGTCGTATTACATTTTTTTTTTATTATTTGTTTGACATCGAGGTTAAAATAATTCTAGACGGCACCTTTGGGATGAAATAAAAGGGGGTTATTTTACATGATTGGTTTTTATTGAAAATAATAAATTTATTAATTTTCAATAGTAAGGTGACCTAAGTTAGACCTTTATTTTTAATTTGGCCAAAAATTAGATTTTTAAACACTACATATTCGGAAAACTGTCGATTTAACTTTTGGTCTACACATACAATTTTAATACACAGGGATACCCCGATAATAGGAGAGCTCACGATGCTAAATGGGGATTTACTCGAGTGTCATAGAGACCTATTGGGTTGCAAAGCTTAAATAATAAGAAGAAAAAAATGTCATATAATATATACCTTTTCATCGGTGGGGGAACGGCTACATATTTTTAAATATTTAAAAAAATACTGTTGCATAGACATACTCGAGCGCGTCAGATATTGATAGCATCAATGTTCTACGTATTTTTAATAACGTGCCTATGTTATTCTGATCTTTTGCATGATGCGGGTGGTTTTACGTAAGGGTTGAAAATGAAAAAAAAAATTAATAGAGCGCGTTAGATTTTCTAAGGTGGTGTTAAGTGAACCAAAAAAAAGCTCTCATTCAATAATCTGACGATTTCGATGTGACGCTAACTGGCGGCCATTATTATAATGTGCAAAAAAAAATTCGTCATTTTGAAATACTCAAGCGCGTCAGATTAATATATATATATATATATATAGTTCATCTTTATGTCCTAGATATGCTGTCTCATAATCTGACGATTATCTAGAGGGATTCGCTTTTCAATGATTGAACTAAATTAATTAAAAAGCTCAGGAAATAACATGCAAATAAAAAAGTTGAATACTACTTGTTTATAAATACAAGAAAATAATTTAAAAAAAAATGCTCAAAAAATTTATTTTATTATAATTAATTGATTAATTAATCATCATCTTCATCAGTAGAATCATCTTCCCCTTCTGGCTCGATTTCATCATTAAAATGTTTAACAATATTTTTTTATGCATAACTTGTTTTTTTAATTACTAGAGAAAAGAAATACCTGATTTTGGAGTATCCTCAAGAATATGAGGTGTCATGACTACATCTTCGTATGCTTTCAGCAATTGATCATTTTGAATTTTCCGTCGACAACTTTCCATCCATAGTCCGTTAGTAAAAGATCAATAATTTTTGCATTATGGGCATTACTCCACAAGCATACAATGCATCTTGTGCGTAACACTTGCTGGAGTAACTCCGATTCACAGGGTGGCAAGTTGCACGTATCGTAATTCCGGACACTCAAGGAGAAGGGTTGTGATTTGTACTTACATTGTACGTCTTGTTGAAAATGACAATCCTGGCTTGATTGACATCGTCTAATGTTTTCAACCCATACAAGTGGCAAGTAAAAGACTGTATGATGTTAAAAGGATCCTGCACATTATGCTCTTTTGATCCCAAATCCAGAAATGCTTCTTGGAAAATTGCAAAGGTTTTTTCCCTCGTCGGTACAATGCTGGGTTGAAATCGCAATCAGTGGAAGCATGCAAAGCTGGAAGCGCCTCCGAAATTTTTGGGCCTAATTTTTTGTAGAGGGCGGATCCGTCGATGTATCGGCATGCATTGCCAACTCCAAGATCCATCCAAACTTCTACTCCTGCATGCAGGTGTTCCATATTCGCTAACATAATGACCACTATGTCAGTATCAGATGATCTGATAGTAATAGTAGAAACGCGGAGAGGGAAATGTAGGCATTACGCAGCTACACGCATTAAACTTTATCGAGGAATTTTTGTTATTTCGGTTTGCGGAAATCGTCAGATTAAATATTTTTCGTTATCCTTAAATTATTTCCTTCAAAATAAAAAAAAATTAGCTACGCTCGAGAATGTCGAGATGACGTCTTTTTTACAACTTTTCTGCCCTCCCCTTTCTTTACTTCACTCTCAAATTGTCAGATTAGTGGAATATACACTTTTTAGCATGTAATTACTCACCCTACCTTAATCTGACGCGCTCGAGAATTTCTGATGATCAATTTTTTTTTTACTAATCTGATCCTTTATCCTTTACGGGCGGCCTTATATATAGAGCTGATATTTGGTGGAGGTACTTAACCGGGTACAAGGTATCCCCTTGTATATTAATCTGCCGCGCTTTAGTAAATCCCGAAATCCCCGCTTGGGCTCCCCTATTATAAAATTAAACACAGTTAACAGATTTTTTATTGTTTTAATACAAGTATAAAGGGAGATTAGGGAATGTAGGTAAATGGTATTACCTCATCCTTTAATTTCAGCTTTCCCCTTTTTATTTTGCTAACAGTACCATCAGTTAAAATATTCTCATAATATTTACTAATATCTTCTAAAAAGTATAAAACAGCATCATCTCTAGAAAGTGCATTATCGGCACTAGGAAGAATAAATATGCTGCCACTGTTCTAAACGTTTAGTATCCTAAAAAAAAACATTTACAATGACACAATTGGGGCCCAAAAAAAATAACAGTAGCAACTTTTTACCTAAAATTAAAACTCTATAAAAAATAAATTTTCTTTTCTAGTAAGTTAAATTTAATGCATAATTATTGTTGTTTGTAAGTCAGCATCTACAACTGTAAAATTTTATATTATAGAAACTTATAATAAAATAAACTACACTTCGTAAGATACATATTGTGACTAGTTTAAAATAAATATTATATTTAGACATGGATACATTATTTTACTTACATTAAAAGCTTTAAAAAGAAATTGAATTGATTTCTTCTTGTGTTTTCTTTAGTTTTACATTTGATTTTTATCCTGTTTTACAGTTACATGTTACTTGTACTCAGGTAGTTTTTTTCACATCATTTTGATTCTTTTCACTTCATTTTACATTGACTCCAATCACTTTATTTTAATTCACTTTATTTAAGTAGGTAATGTCTTGAAATAAATTAGTAGATGAGTGTATTATTATTCAAGCTCCAACGAATTTCAAAACGCAAATGAACTTTCAACCTAAGTGCAAGCATGTTATATAGTAAAATGTCAGGAGCGTGTTTGGACTTGAACTTGATCATGATTTCGTTCGTGTTAAATCGCATGTATGCGCCAAATACACAGCAAGTCAAAACGTGCCTAAAAGACTTGTATGTTCGAACTCATTATCTTGTACGAACTTGTCCATGCTTATTGACTTGCTGCGTTTTTCATCTTGTACGAAATTGTGCGTATTGTTGAGTTTCTTAAAAGTACAACAATGATATTTTCTACTAAAATATTAGTCATTATTATAACAAAATAGTTTTCTTTTATATCGACCCCTGTGAAACCGATTTAGACCCCAAGGGGTCGGTATCAACCACTTGTGGTTATCCCTGCTCTAGGATAATTACCAAAGCGGAGTTACCTGGACTGACAGATCAATTCTAATTGATAAAGTCACGGATTCCAATTTTTTTTATAATCCTAATGTACCTAGATGTAATTAATAATTTACTTTCGTTTTGATATTTACAGAGAAATCGAAGTAGTTAAAGGTCTTCGTCATCCGAATTTGATTCGATTTTTACAAGCTATAGAAACTACTCATAGGGTGTATATAGTTATGGAGTATGCAGAAAACGGAAGTCTCTTAGACATTATAAGAAAAGATGGGTATATCGATGAACCACGAGCTAGAAAATGGTTCAGACAGTTGGTGGACGCTGTAGATTATTGCCACGAGAGAGGAGTAGTCCACAGGTAATTTTATAGATTAAATAACTCATCAAAAAAGTTTAATGATCTCCGGAGAAATGCATGCATTTCATTTATTGAGATTTTTCATTTCAGAGACATCAAATGCGAAAATATGTTAATGGACCACGGTTGGAATTTAAAATTATCAGATTTTGGATTCGCCAGGGGTAATCTTAAAGGCAAAAATGGCCAAAATGTCCTCAGCGAAACCTATTGCGGAAGCTATGCGTATGCGTCACCGGAGATTCTACGGGGAATCCCTTACCAACCTCAGTATGCCGATATATGGTCAATGGGAGTCGTACTGTTTGCCATGGTATACGGAAGGTTACCTTTCGATGATAGTAATTACAGGGAATTGATCAAGCAGGTAGGTTGGTTCATCATCCAAGGGTAAGGCAGGATATTTCTTTTTAATATACTGTGGCGACATCATAGCACGACATAGTCTTACCTTTAGTTTGGAATTTTACGTCATTTTAGTTTAAGGCTTCTTAGTCAGTTTTATTTGAGATATGAAGACTAGAGATAAGGGGGCGAATCGGCATACTCAAAATACGGTCCCAAAAAACGCACGCTAATTGAGCTTTTATAATTAACCGCACGGGCGCTATTACTGCATACGGTGTTCAATATACATGGCTTCTATGGGAATTATATATAATTTTGTCAAAATAATAAAAATAAACTTGTTTATAGCTAAATAAAGCACAGAACATACTGTTGTATTTATTTCTTAATAAGTTTCGCATGTTTTAATTGATAAATTATTTAATTTTATCTTTTATAAAATACAAATGAGGTAGGTATGACTAAATTCGAAAAAGTTTGTTAAATGCTGTATAATTTTGTGGCAAATTTTTTTTTTATTTTATTAATTGAACCTATATATAGTTTTAAGAGCAAAATAAAACACAGTTAACAGATTTTTTATTGTTGTAATACAAATATAAAGGGAGATTTGGAAATGTACATGGTATTACCTCATCCTTTAATTTCAGCTTTCCCCTTTTTATTTTGCTAACAGTACCATCACTAAAAATAGTCTCATAATATTTGATAATACCCGAGAATACCGATCAAGGAGAAGCGACAGTAGCTGTCGGTGCCTTTGATATCGGATGTACCTTTTTCACAGCATGACTTTGATTAATACACAACTTAGCACGCTGAGAAAACATGCTTATTTTCTACACTGAGCGAAATAGTTTAGCAAATTATCTGAAATTATTGTTATAGTCCATGCGCACATGTTGTAATGTGATTTAATTACATTGAAGTAGTTAGGGTTATTAGCAATGGTGAAATTTCGGCACCAAAATATAATTAATTATGTAATAATTAATTATTTGTTATAAAAGTAAAAGACGTTTATTATTTTATAATTTATCTATAAAATTTGTTCAATATTTGGTTTTTTTATTGTTAAAAATGTAATAAAAGCCCCATATTTAAATTAAATTAAATTACCTTTTCCTTAAGTAAAAATAAGGAAAATAAAATTAAGGGTGCCAAAAAAAATTTAGGTAACAATTACAAAGACATTAAGTTTGAGAGATTTAACTAAATATTTGCAATGTACATATATTTTCAAAGCTTTTAGGTTTAAAAAGTACTTACATATTTTTAGAATTACTAGATTTATATTAAAAGGACTTTCAAGTTTATCACTCATTTCTGTAGAAACAAGTGTTTTCTCTCCAAGTTAAGCCAGATGTCATTTAAGGTTTATGTATTTAGAGTTAAATACCTGGCCTGGCTATCACCCAGACAATACAAATATGTCCATTGGACGTCCATTCGAAATACAATTTTGGATGTCTAGACCTCCAAAAATGAGTTTTTTCTGGACTTCCGACATCCAATAGACATCCAGTGAAGTATACAAATGGCACACCTTTGAGCATTCAGAGGAGGTACAATTCTGGAATATATTTGGACGTCGAATACTGGACATTCAAAAACCGTCCAGGATTATATTTCCATTGAGACCACATCCTCACTTTTTTTACAGAACTGCAACTCACCACACACTATTTTATATTATTAATAACTTGTTTATTATTTTCGCAAACCACTATACACCATTTATTTATTTTTTCATTAAAAATGCTTGACGTGAGCAGGCACCGAACTCACGACACATCCATTATCGTTTTACGCTTTCAATCGCTAGACGAGCTCGACCAAGGAACCACTTTTTACTAGATACAGTTATAATTGAATAAGATTTCAAACTAACGCTGATATAATGAAATGCAATAGATTCAATTTGTCAATTTTTAATGACCAGTTATATTAAAAAAAAATAAGTATATATAGATGGGTATTATCTGGTAGGCTTAATAAATAATGACCTAAGATGGACGTCCACTGGACGTCAAAATACTACTAAACTTACAATTAAGTCCAAAAACAGACGTTCTCTGGGTATCGATATACAGCTGTCAATTTAATTAGCATAAACGGACGTACACTGGATGCCCAGATATGGACGTCCTGACCCTCAAATAGATCTAAAGTGGACGTCCATTAGACTATGTGTAAATATGAATGGGCAACACATCTTTATATTGACATAATTGTAACTTACAATTTAGCTATAATAAAGGGATTTCGCCCACTTTGACCAATCCTAATTGAAACACGCGGATTTATTATATTTTTTTAAATATAATTTCAAAATAAAATATACAAAATCTGCAGTTCATTGTTTATTAAATTTATTTAAAAGAAGAAAAACATATATTTCACAAAATACTGTTACGGTTTTAATTTAAATAGGAGAAAATAAATATACAAATCGATTAAATGATATAGATTTTCACAAGTTATATAAAGTTGGATGAAACTTACCATTTTGAAAATAAAACAGATTTAGAAGTTGATAATTTAATAGTTGAAAGTTTGGTTAACCTACAGAAAATGTAAACATTTCATTCTGACAATCATCTGTCAACCTTGACCTTTCTTCTTCTAGTGTAACTAGGACCTATTTCATTTCTTAAATGATCTATGGCAAGGTTATAATTTATTATTTGAACAAATGCAATTTTCCCCTAAAATTTCCATAGTTGGCTATATTGGTCGGCCATTAAATCAAGGAACTTCCTTCCTTTCTGGCTCTTTCTTTGATGGCATGAATTTGTTGGTCCATGTGGTGCCTGTTCAAATTTAACGAATTTTATTCGGAATTAAAGCCATATATTAGAGAATTACTTACAACTATCACTAGGAAACTACATTGTCTAATCGACAGCACTTTTGTGAATAAAGTAGTACCTAGCACGGCCCTACCTTATATTCGGTAAGTCCATATTTAGCTATACCTTTTGCTTCATCTGTATTACTTATATTGCATTTCCTTTTAGGCCTTTTAGTATTAGGTTTAGACCTATAAAGTGCTTACATTAGCTAAATTAGAACCTTTAATTATTAACGCTGACCGCTTACCTGCTTTTGCTCTGGACTTCAGTCTTACTGCCTGTCTCCATTAAAAGCTACTTGCTGGATACTTGCTGCATGCTTATTAGCTCCTAGGCATATGTATTTATGGATGCTACATCCAGACTGCTGTCTACTTGTGTACCTAAAGCGAGACCACCCCATACAACTTGGATCTGCTAGAGACAAGTAAGAACTTTCCTTATTCTTCTAAGGCTGATAAGCTGAGCTGGAACCTCAGCCTATTATCCCCTGCCTGGACAATATCTTTACCTTGTGTAGTGACCAAATACCTTAAAGAAAAGACATTAATAGTAAATATTACCTCTAGTAATGGTAAACGAATATCTGTAGATATATTACCCTCAGTAATAGTATCTACCTGTAATTTCATATACTTACATTCACTTCACTGTAAACAATTAGTACTAATTGGACGTTGCAGGGCAACTTGATAGGTTTAGCCCCTGTTTTTGTTATTATTGCTCAAATTACCAACTGGAAACTAACCTGTACTGATCATCCTGGACTGAAATTAAATTATATGGGTAACACAAGTATAGTTTAAATCATATAACCCTCACCCACTCTCCGGTAGTTCATAAAACTACTTGAGCTATTATTTGTCTTCATTGTTTAAGCAAAGGGGTAATTTCATTAGTAACAAGCACCCCCCAGATAAAGGGGCGGTAGCAAAAGTGGCGCTCAACGTGTTATTGTGAAGATACTATTAATATGATAGTCTAAATATACTTGAAGTTTCAAATTAATTTTCAAAATAATAAAATTTGATGACTTATTTTACAGAGATTGTTTATATTCCAATATAATCTAAGTTCAGTTCAGTGTTCTTTGTAGAGTTTGATTGCTATTTTACATGTAGACAGTTTGAAAATCTACTAAAAATCTTCATAAAGTATGAGATTGTGATTCACTTTTGAAAACAACCTGTTGGAACCAGGTGTTTGTTTACTTTAAATACGGATATTTGTTAGTAATAATTAAACAGCACAAGTTAGTTACATTTTGGAGTGATATTCCTTGTTTCTGAGGTATTTTAATTTCTTCTTTTGTCTGGTAAATTGGCTAAAACGCATATATTTTTTTCTTGTTTTGACTTTGAACTTCGATCTTTCTTTGGTTAAATTTTATATTGTCATCTGTCAATTGTCAAAAAGTCGAACTATTGCACAGAATCAAAAATTATTACAGTCATTGGATGGCCTTGTGCTTATCTGAAGGTTAGCTAAAGTTATGGTCTCTTACTATTGGTGTTAAGAGCAATTAAATAAAAATTAGTGGATATTATTTTATTTTCAAAGTTGTTTTGTGTTCAAAGCAACTAAGGTAACGCATTTATAAATTTATTTTCGTTGGTTTTAGTATTTAAGGCATTAACGATATTTACACTCTGATAATAAAATTCTTTAATTTTTTTTTCGTTTTCAAAGAAAATAATATTGGGATATCGATACTTTAAAGAAATTGAGTATAGTTTTTATTTATAGGTTGTAGTTTACGCATTACTTTTTATTTTCAAGGGTTTTTGCGTTTACGGTATTAGGATTTTAAGATATTGCTATATATAAAAGAAATACTAAAATTCTTTTTTCTTTTGGTAAGAGTGGGGAGTTTAAGGAGTTTACTCAGTAACACCGACATAGATATTAGGAATTTTTTTTTTGAGTTTAATCGTTAATTCGGAAACAGTTTAAATATATATTTTAGGTAGGTTTAGATCCTAGATTAGAATGGAAGTCAACAGACTTTTAAAAGACGAGTTACTGTACGAACTTCACATTCGCGGAGTATCGGGTAACAGGGACATAACAGTTGCAGAATTAAGGCAAAACTTAAGAGATATTTTAAGAACAGAACGAAATAACCGACAAAGCTTAATTCTATTAGATATTGAAATCATATTTAAGGATGAGATGGAATTATGTAAAGTTAAATTGTCTGAGGTAGAACAGGCGATAGAAAATTTCGACAACGAAAATGCGGAAAACGATTATAGGAGAATTAACACACGGCTACAGCATTTGATAGGTAGGGTAAATAGGATCACAGGATCCAATGATGAAGAGGAAGAAGAGCGATTATTACTAGTGGCGGCTTGCCAAAATCTTCAAAAGGAACTTAGTTCTAATTTGGAAAGGTCGTTCCCTTCTTCATCCACAAGGTCAAATACTCAAAGGACTGACCGAATCGAAACTGGATTAGATACAAATGGATCAATTTTGGATCTTCCAGTAGATGAAATACTTCCAGAACCAATGCAGCGATCCCACCTTCCAAATGGTTTGCCTACTACTACTCAGGGAGATCTCATAGAATTCCCCGGGGCAAGACCAACTTTCCGTGCAAATGAATCTAATTTCCTTCCAGTGACTACTACGTATCGGACAATTCCAACAAGTGTTAACCCACAAGTACATTTTTCTTCCACTCGCGATGAGTTGACCAATATGAATAATGTTTCTAGGTTGGCAACCCTCAATAGCTCTACTCAGTTTTGGGATAGACCGGATTATCTATCTAACAATATGGAAGACCTACATTTTTCTCCTGTTCGTCAGATTGCACCTAAGTGGAGAGAAGATTTTCGTGGACCAGATATTTCCAAATGGAATGTTAAATTTAATGGGCGTACAAGCGTAAATGAATTTATAGAGAGGATTGAAGAACTTCGAGTTTCACGAGGGGCTTCCTATCAGCAATTACTTCGTTGCGCTCCGGAAATATTGACGCAAGACGCGTTACTTTGGTATAGAACGAAAAAGTTTTCTTCATGGCTTGATTTGGTTTCACATCTAAAGGAAGCATATTTACCTTACGACTACGAGATTAGTTTAATGGATGAGGTCCGAAAACGAACTCAGGGAAGTCAAGAAAAAGTGTTAACCTATATTACGATCATGGAGAATTTATTCAAAAAATTGAAACAACCACCCAGGGAAATTGATCGTGTGGCCCTAATTAAACGAAATCTGTTACCAGAAATACAATCCCATCTCGCATTGAACCGAGTTTCTACTGTGGATGACTTAATTTGTCTTAGTCGAGCAGTGGAAGAAACTCAAGCTAGAATACAGAAATATGTTCCTCCTCCTACTTCCAATCGGTCCCTTCTTGAGCCAGAACTGGCTTATAAGAAACCTTCTGGCCAAACTTCCGTATTGGCTTTTAAAAGTCAGAATGTTTCCTCAACCCCAGCGAAGAGAGAAACGAATCCGTCACAATCGATATCTAATTCCACCTTAGGTAATTCACCTTCCTGCTGGAATTGTGGCAGTACTAGTCACCGATTTAAAAAGTGTGATAAACCTCGAAGTAAGCGATTCTGCTTTAAGTGTGGCGAAAATAATGTTTCGATTTACAACTGCCCAAATTGTCGAAAAAACTCGAATCGAAGTCAGCAGTAGGCCGACTGCCTGACTCATCGAATTCATCGGCCGAAGTCAATCAACATGTTCTTTTGGACTACGTTTTAGCACATGCAAAAGGGGATACAAGGCCCTATCTGAACATAAAGATTTACGATTGTAAGCTATTGGGTTTGCTCGATTCTGGAGCCACCAATACTGTGTTGGGTGGACCAGGTTGGGACTTATTGAAGTCCTCTTGTATCGTCAAACCGTCCGAGCAAACATCGTGTGTTGTTGCGTCTGGTCAGACTTGTGACATTTTAGGTATGGTTTCGCTTCCCATTATGCTATGTGGTAAAACAAAAATAATAAATGCATTAGTTATTCCTACTCTGCCTCATTCTATCATATTAGGCATGGATTTTTGGAAGGTAATGCGTATTATCCCTGACATGTTTTCTGGTGAATGGGTTTTTAAAGATTCTAGCCAAGACATTTCTCCACCGCAGTTATCGATTATCTCATCGAATTTTCTGACAGCTGAGCAAAAGAAACGTCTGGATATGCTTATTGAAAGTACGTTTGGTAATATGGGAACCAAGTTAGGGTGTACAACGCTGGTGGAGCACGTTATAAAAACCAATTCTCCGCCTTTGAAACAGCGTCACTACCCTTTGTCTCCACCACTCCAAAAGCAAGTCAACGAGGAACTCACAAAAATGCTGAAGGATGGAGTGATAGAGCCTTCAAACTCTCCTTGGGCTTCTCCGATCCTCCTCATCAAGAAAAGCCATGGTAACTATCGTTTTGTAGTTGATTTTAGGCAATTAAACAAAGTCACGGAGAAAGATGCATACCCACTTCCTTTTGTAAGTGCTACTTTAGACAAATTGCGAGATTCACACTATTTAACAACGCTGGATATCAAGAGTGCCTACTGGCAAATTCCCCTGGCTGAAGAGTCCAAACCGATGACGGCCTTTGTGGTGCCGAATCGCGGATTGTTTCAGTTTAGACGAATGCCGATGGGACTGCATACTGCGCCCGCAACATGGCAAAGGTTCATAGACCAAGTTATTGGAATCGATCTCGAAAAGTACGTCTTTGTCTATTTAGATGACGTGATCATCTGCACTGAGTCATTTGACAAGCATCTAGATATACTTCGAGAGGTCTTGTCTAGACTAACTAAGGCAGGTCTCACGTTAAACCGTGAGAAATGTCACTTCTGCAAATCGGAGCTGCACTATCTTGGCTATGTTGTTGGAGCAGGTGGTCTTATGGTAGACCCTGCCAAAGTTGAGGCTATTCTTCAGATTCCTCAACCTAAGTCTGTCTCTGAAGTTAGACGGCTAATAGGTATCGCATCGTGGTATCGTCGTTTCGTTCCAAACTTTTCTTCTCTAACTGCACCGTTGTGTCAGCTTCTGAAAAAAAATCAGGTCTTTCTTTGGAGTCAGGAATGTGAAAACTCTTTTCGGACTCTTAAAGAATATTTAGTGTCTGCACCTTTACTTTCTTGTCCTAATTTTGATAAACCATTTGTGGTTCAAACTGACGCTTCTGACTACGGCTTAGGAGCTGTATTATCCCAGACCGATGACGAAGGAAACGAGAGAGTAATCTGTTACCTTAGCAGATCCCTATCTAAGTCGGAACGAAAGTATAGCACTACCGAAAAGGAGTGCCTGGCTGTACTTTTTGCAGTCGAACGTCTGAGACCATATCTCGAAGGCGTTAAATTTACAGTCATAACAGACCATTTCAGCTTAAAGTGGCTTAACAGTATTCGAGATCCAATTGGCCGAATAGCCAGATGGGCGGTAAGGTTACAGCAATATGATTTCGAAGTAGTGCATCGAAAGGGTTGCGATCATGCTGTCCCAGACGCACTTTCGAGGTCCGTGCCTCGGATTGATGCTATAACTCTGCCTCAGCCCAAGGATAGGTGGTATAATAAGATGGTCCGAAATATAACAGATTCTCCTGCCAAATACCCTCTCTGGCGGCTAGATAATAACGGTCAACTTTTTAAGAAAGTCGATATCTTATATCCTGATCTTACTCCTGAGTCTGATGGATGGCTCTTAGTAGTACCTAAAGAAAATAGACTAGAAATAATATCTTCCCATCACGATCCTCCAACTTCTAGTCATCTTGGGGTCTATAAAACTCGTGCCAGGATAGCGCAAAAATACTACTGGCCAAAGATGAAACAAGACGTAGCACGCTATATCTCCCGTTGTTCCATTTGTTTAAAAACTAAGCCTATCCAACGTCCTCCAACTGGACTTATGCTGAGCCAAGGTCCTACCGCCACAAGACCATTTCAAATTTTGAGTATGGATATAGTAGGTCCATTACCTCGTTCCGTATCTGGATATTCCTATATATTATCTATTCAGGATATCTTTAGTAAATTCATACTTCTGTTCCCTTTAAGGAAAGCTACCAGTACCCAAGTAGCTACCAATTTTGAGGATCAAGTTATTTTAATGTTTGGAGCTCCTCAAAAAGTAATAATGGACAACGGAGTTCAATTTACTGGTCATATATTACAAGATGTTCTAAAGAAATATGATATAATGCCGTGTCACATCTCTAACTTTCATCCCCAAAGTAATCCAGTAGAGCGGGCCCATCGAGTTATAAAGACTGCCCTCACATCTTATGTAGCAGGAAATCATAGGTTATGGGATAAGTTTCTCCAAAAGGTAGCCTGTGCCATTCGATCTTCTTGCCATGAGACTACGAAACTTACGCCTAACTTTATTATGTTTGGTAGGGAAATCCAACTATCTGGCAAAGACATCCATCCTCTTGCGTCTCCTTTCGAGACAGACATCGACCCTAAAACACGATCTGAAGCTTTATTAGAAGTTTTTCAAGATACTCGACATCAGCTTAAGAGTGCATATGAATCGTCTAAAGTACGTTATAACTTGCGCCGTCGTGATGAAAAGTTTCAACTGAATCAACCGGTGTGGAAGCGGAAGTATGCCCTGTCTGATGCCGCCAAAGGAATTACAGCTAAGTTTGTACCGAAATTTGAAGGTCCCTTTACTATATGTAGAATTCTTTCTCCTTGGTCTTACGAGCTGAAGGATGAAAATGATAAATCCAAAGGAGTTTGGCACGCAAAGGACCTAAAAGCTCATCCTCCTGAAGAAGTTCACACAGATTCAGACTCAGATTAGTGTCTGATATGTATATATCATAATTTTTCCTTGTACATAATCCCAGTATATATTTAATTTCAAGTTATTTTTTTTGGAAAAAAAAAAAACCTTTCCAGGAAAGGGGGGGTTGTTACGGTTTTAATTTAAATAGGAGAAAATAAATATACAAATCGATTAAATGATATAGATTTTCACAAGTTATATAAAGTTGGATGAAACTTACCATTTTGAAAATAAAACAGATTTAGAAGTTGATAATTTAATAGTTGAAAGTTTGGTTAACCTACAGAAAATGTAAACATTTCATTCTGACAATCATCTGTCAACCTTGACCTTTCTTCTTCTAGTGTAACTAGGACCTATTTCATTTCTTAAATGATCTATGGCAAGGTTATAATTTATTATTTGAACAAATGCAATTTTCCCCTAAAATTTCCATAGTTGGCTATATTGGTCGGCCATTAAATCAAGGAACTTCCTTCCTTTCTGGCTCTTTCTTTGATGGCATGAATTTGTTGGTCCATGTGGTGCCTGTTCAAATTTAACGAATTTTATTCGGAATTAAAGCCATATATTAGAGAATTACTTACAACTATCACTAGGAAACTACATTGTCTAATCGACAGCACTTTTGTGAATAAAGTAGTACCTAGCACGGCCCTACCTTATATTCGGTAAGTCCATATTTAGCTATACCTTTTGCTTCATCTGTATTACTTATATTGCATTTCCTTTTAGGCCTTTTAGTATTAGGTTTAGACCTATAAAGTGCTTACATTAGCTAAATTAGAACCTTTAATTATTAACGCTGACCGCTTACCTGCTTTTGCTCTGGACTTCAGTCTTACTGCCTGTCTCCATTAAAAGCTACTTGCTGGATACTTGCTGCATGCTTATTAGCTCCTAGGCATATGTATTTATGGATGCTACATCCAGACTGCTGTCTACTTGTGTACCTAAAGCGAGACCACCCCATACAACTTGGATCTGCTAGAGACAAGTAAGAACTTTCCTTATTCTTCTAAGGCTGATAAGCTGAGCTGGAACCTCAGCCTATTATCCCCTGCCTGGACAATATCTTTACCTTGTGTAGTGACCAAATACCTTAAAGAAAAGACATTAATAGTAAATATTACCTCTAGTAATGGTAAACGAATATCTGTAGATATATTACCCTCAGTAATAGTATCTACCTGTAATTTCATATACTTACATTCACTTCACTGTAAACAATTAGTACTAATTGGACGTTGCAGGGCAACTTGATAGGTTTAGCCCCTGTTTTTGTTATTATTGCTCAAATTACCAACTGGAAACTAACCTGTACTGATCATCCTGGACTGAAATTAAATTATATGGGTAACACAAGTATAGTTTAAATCATATAACCCTCACCCACTCTCCGGTAGTTCATAAAACTACTTGAGCTATTATTTGTCTTCATTGTTTAAGCAAAGGGGTAATTTCATTAGTAACAAGCACCCCCCAGATAAAGGGGCGGTAGCAATACAATACCTACATATGAAAAATAAAATGTCAAAAATTATTAAATCATTATACTTAATATTTATGCATGTGATAAAATTCTTAGTTTCCTTTTTTGGCACATTTTATATCTGTATTAGAATACCTAAGTGTGTTAAAATCTTCATCTTATTACTACACAAAACAAACACCCAAAAATATCACTTAACATTGCTCACGTACTAAACACAACTTGGACTGACTTTGACAGATAACATAATTTTAAGTGATACACAACTTATTTTCGCACATGCGCGTTGCAAAACGGTACACTGAAAACACCAAGCTGTCGCTTCTCCTTGGTCAGTATTCTCGGATAATACCTTCTAAAAAGCATAGAAAAGATACATCTCTAGAAAGTGCTTTGTCGGCACTAGGAACGATATATATGCTGCCACTGTTCTAAGCGTTGAGTATCATATAAAAAATATTTACAGTCGGGGTTTAACAAAATAAATAACAGTAGCAACTCTTTATCCAACATTAAAACCTTTTTTCTAGTAAGTTAAATTTATTGTATAATTATTGTTGTTGTTTGTGAGTCAGGATCTATAACTGTAAAATTTTACATAGAAACTTGTGATAAAATAAACTACATTCCGTAAATATAATTCATTGATTCAGATGAAATTGAAACCACCCTTAAGTATTCCTAACTTATTGAGTCAGGACAGCAAAATCATTAATAACCTCCTAATTGAATTTCTTAAGCAAATTAAAATACATTTATAAGTATAACTATAAGCTTAGGCATTCATTTTCTTTAAAAAGTCTGTGGCTAACAGATTTAATTCTAAGCCAACTCTCCCCCTCACACACATACATTCCGTAAGATACATATTGTGACTAGTTTACAATAAATATTATATTTAGATATATTATACATTATTTTACTTACATTAGAAGCTTTAAAAAGACTGAATTGATTTATCCTTGTTTTTTTAATTTTACATTTGATTTGTATCCTGTTTTACAATCTGGAACGACGTAAATCTTGCTTTGATGTTTTTTGTCACTCATGCTACTTGTGCTCAGGTAGTTTTTTTCACATTACTTTGATTCTCTTCATTAATTTTTTAAAAAAATCACTACATTTTAGAAAATTGACACCGCTGTTATTCGACATGCCAATTACAGTCAGTTTCGCGAACTTTATAAAAAGAAGGACGGAAATTTGAAATTTGACTATTGCCGATTCGCCTCCTTCTCTCTAGTCTTCATAATTTGAGGTAAGTCAAGTTTCAATGTCAGAAAGCAACGTTATAATAACATCATACACACTATGATCATGGTCGATGGCCGTACGCACTAACGCCCTACCTATTGGAAACAATGAATGAAGAAACAAAAAATTATTTTTATTTTTTGACGACGATAGAAAAATTAAGACATGACGGAGAACTAGATATCATGTACAAGCAACCAAACTTATTTAAAGATTGACTAAAAACATATAACTCCCAATATATACATTTTATAACTAGACATCTTGAGATATCTAGTTGTAGCACTGGTATTATCGAGTCACCCGCCGACATCTTCTTGGTCGCCATGAGATATTTAGTTGTGTGCTTGAAACAACAGGTTTATTTCTGTGCTGCTAAATTGTTTGTATGGTGTTTTTTAAACAGTGTTAATGCAAAAATGACGTCAAGGGGAAAGAACATTTTGGAAATTCTACGTAGCCAGTTAAAAAATGATGCAGGTATGTCAAAATCTATTAATATACATTTAAAACCAGATTTAATTTATAAAATGAGGTTATGTAATTATTTTTTATGTAATCTGGTTACAAAAGTGTCCCTTTAATCCCTGATTTTAGGCATAAAAGTTGCACTTTTAATTCCTAAGAATTTGAATAATTTTGGTATTTTAATACTAAGTGTTAACTTGCCCCCAACACTTAAAATATCAATGTTTTTTCTTCTTAAATGGTTTTTAATTTATGTTTTCCTTATAGATGCTGTTTCTTTCCTAGAAATGCCAAAATCAATAGAAAATGAAAAAAAACTATGTTCCAGATAAGATTTTTTTTCAAATGAGTAGTGAGTTTATTTTAAGATTAAATATTAGTGCTCTCTACAAGATATTTCAATATTTCAGATGACCAAAAATTCATATTTAGGAAAGAAGATGAAAGCCGTAACTTAGTTAGTTGACAGAAAATATGCTGGATGAACTTTTCAAAATCGACGCCATTTATTATTAATTTTAAAGAAGATTTTGATGGGGAGTTTAGACGACTAAATTGTAATCGTAAAACACGTATATCATCTTCAAATAATAATCAACAGCCTTTGTATCAAAGTCAACTACAACTTAAAAAAGAAAAATATGACGACCTTATGTCTTTGTTCAAAATGAATCCTCCGGCCCTCCCTAGCGAGTATAAAGCATTTTTTAAAAGTCTTCCATTCCAAGGAGCCCAACGTAAACGGCTTTAAAGCATGGAAGATTCCAAAACCGACATCAGTGATAATGGGTCCTATGATTGAACGTTTACGTTATCCGTAACGTACATGTTAGGCTCAGTTTTAACAGTAATTAGGCAAGTTCGTATGATGAAAAACGGTTTTCAACACATTACTGTTATTTTCCGCCTGTTATGTTCTAATTTAACAGTTTTCTATCATACAAACTTGCTTCATTACTGTTAAAATTCGACTTAACATGTACGTTATGGATAACATAAACGTTCAATCATAGGACCCATTGACACTTAAGTTATGTTAAGGGTAGAATCTTTTGGGTTTTGTTTAAACTAATATTGTTCATTTTTTATTCCAGATAAAGTTGTATTTAGTAGGTGATTTGCGTTTAATTGCTAGTGGTTATAAATAGATAACTTTACTCTTTTTACAGCGACAACTAGATATCTCAAGTTTTTGATTAAATTCTGCAAAAATATAGAACCTAATTGTCTCCAAAATTAACAAGTTAAAACTTGATATGCAACATATATCTAGATATTAAATATTTTTGATTACTTAACAGGTGGATTTTTTTGCGTTTTGAATCTTCAAAGTGGATTTTCTCAAAACTATAAATTTCAAGTTATCTAGTTGTTGCACTAAGGGGACGATATGATCCTAATCGATAACAGACACTAACAACAACACCCTACTAACCCGAACCAAGGTATCAACCATTAGTGGATATTGGTCTAAAAATCAAATGTGCCGCCTTGACTCTCGATGGGGAAATGATCCAGTCCCACAGGGTTCCTGCTTCGGGGTCTTAGGTTCTAGTCTTGGATGTTATTCCAGGATGCTCCAAAGGGGTTCCTTGCAGTTGAAGTGTGCTTGTTGGGGGTCACCAATTGTAGGTAGTAACGTCCATAGTATGAATCAGAATCTGAATATGGAAAAATAATTTATTTAAAAAAATTCAAAGTAAAAGCAACATCGATAATAAAATGTAATGTTAGTTTTGATGTCTCGTTTCCGTCATGTCTTCATTTTTCTATCGTCGTCAAAAAATAAAAACATTTTTTTGTTTCTTCATCCATTGGTTACTAAAGTTCCAATAGGTAGGGCGCCAGTGCATACGGCCATCGACCATGATTATAGTGTGTATGATGTTATTATGACGTTGCTTTCTGACATTGACACTTAACTAACCTCAAATAAAACTGACAAAGTAGCCTTGAACTAAAATGACGTAAAAGTCAAAACTAAAGGTAAGACTATGTGGTGCTATGATGTCACCACATATACTATCATCTAACTGAACCATAAGAAAGTAAGGAAGGAGATGTAATTGATTAATTGCTAACAAGGCATCTTTTTGAGTTTTCCTCTTTTTCTTTGTTTCCTCTTTTTCCTTTATTGTCTATTGTTCATTTGGTTTTTAAAAGTATTATTTGTTACTGGATGAACCAAAAATTACGAAGACGGAATATTGATTCAAAGTAAAATTCTACTTGAGAAATATTAAAGTGAGGCTGAATTTGCTTTGGCTTTAAACAGAGTGAGTCAAAAAGTTGATCGCCACTGTACGTTATTTTATGTTTATGTTAGATACTGACATTTAGGGGGTTATGATTGACAAACTGTGTTATTTTTAACAGGTCTGTTATTTTATAAACACACTTGAAATAACAACCTGTCCACAAATAACGTGTCTGTTAAAAATAACATTACTTGTCGATCATAACCCTGTAAGTCATTGAAAAATATATTATACAGGGTGTCCCGAAATTAGACGGTCATATTTTAACAGCATAATCTACATCCTAAAATAGGAGTAAAAGTTTATATAAATATAGGTCCGAAAACGTTTCTTTTTCGAGATACAGGGTGTTAAAAGTAAAGTCTTGATGACATTCTTTTGTAAATATTTTCTAAACATTTAAAGATAGCTAAGTGAAATTTGGTACAAATGCTAACCTTTTTACGGTCTATCTAATGGACTAAACCCCAGTTTTTGATCATCTTCATAGGTGGGTAAATTAGGGGGGGCTTAGGGTAAAATTGCCCTGTTTTTTTGTTGACAATTTTTACCATTTTTGACTATAAAATTTGGAAAACCAATGTTTTCTTTACAATAAAGTTACTTTTGTTGCATCTCGCTAGGACGTACCATTTTCAAGAAAAAAGCATTTGAAAATTTCATGATAAGTTATTCGAAAGTGTAAACAATAATTAGTGGGCCTGTGAAATCAAAAATTTTATTTTTTTTTACTTTGGAAAGCCGGTGACTAAAGAAATTTTAAAAAATATATACAAAAATTTCAGGACTTCACTTATAACATCCTGTATCTCGAAAACGGATCGTTTTCGGACCTATGTTTATATGAACTTTTATTCCTATTTTAGGATGTAGATTACGCTGTTAAAATATGACCGTCTAATTTCGGGACACCCTGTATAATATTTAGATGACATACTTGCGACATTCAAAAAATATCTATTAATGAAAATTTCTAAAATTTTATTTTTTTGGAAGTCACCTTCTAATTTATTATTTTTTCAGTGAATTTCTCTATTTCTTCCTTATTGCCTTTTACTTGGAGTTTGTGATTTACATGTAGCAATTTTGCTAACTTTCTATAATTAGTTTTTCACATAATTTATTTTAAATTTTGCTGTGATTACTTACAGGGCCGGCCCCAGGGTAGGACGATCCGGGCGGCCGCCCGGAGCGCAATGATCTAGGGGCGCCAAAATCATGGAAAATGAAAATAAACTGATAAAAAAAATTAAGTTACAGGCTTTTATAAAATGCACTAAAAAGTAAAGAATATTTTTTTATCATTCTGATATCATATCAATAAATTATTTTTCATAATATTGCATTGTCATCGGACCCTTGTAAGTATACCAAATTTCATTGAAATCGGTTCGCGGGAATTTTCTCAAAAACGCGTTGCAATATTTGACTGGTAGTTGACAAGATTAAGAGGCGGCAGGCGGAATTTATCATTTTTATTCCTAAGCACATAATTCAAATAATATAATATATTTAAACATTAAGGCAAAATCTAGTTGAACGCCTTTCAAGAATTGACAAGTTTTTCGGCCCGTGGCAACACAACTGTGCAGGAAACAACAATTTTGAAACCAAGCGAAACAAGATCTAACACCCCTTTTTAACTGCAATATAAAAAGGAAGTAGACTAAAAACAATGCATTATTTGCCACTAGACTTCGGCTGGTGCGAAATAAAATAGTTTGTTTAAATTGTTAGTGCAAAAAAGCTTTAAAAAAGTGCTTGTGCAAATTGTCCAGTGCGTTTGGATTTTGTGAAGGTAAGTATTTTAACTTTTGTTTTCATTTTTAAAAACTAAAAAAATCCATCAGACATAAGCCCAAAAAAGTGTGAGGGGTAGATTTCAAAAATTAGAGTTTAGATCAAAACATGGCTTCGTGTGGTATAAAATGAAAGGTAATTGAGTCTGGAGTTTTATAAAATGCAGTTTATTTTTTTAAGCCAGTGGCGAACAAGGGGGGATTTCAAAAATTAAAGTTTACTTCAAAAAATGGCTTGTGTGATATCAAATGAAAGTTGATTGAACCTGCAGTTAAATAAAATTTATTTAATTTTTTTAAACCAGTGGCGCACAAGGGGGATTTAAAAAATTATAGTTTACATCAAAAAATGGCTTGTGTGGTATCAATTGAAAGGTAATTAGGTCTGGAGTTAAATAAAATGCATTTTATTTTTTTAAGCCAGTGGCGCATGAGGGGGATTTCAAAAATTAGAGTTTATATCAAAAAATGGCTTGTGTGGTATCAAATGAAAGGTAATTGAGTCTGGAGTTGAATGAAATGCATTTTTTTTAAGTCTACGACACATAAGAGGGGGATTTCGAAAATTAGAGTTTAAATCAAATCATGGCTTGTGTGGTATCGAATGAAAGGTAATTGAGTCTGAAGTTGAATAAAATACATTTTTTAAGCCAGTGGCGCCCAAGAAGGGATTTCAGAAATTTTAATTAAATCATATTATGGCTTTTTTTGATATCAGTATTATCTTTTATTTTAATTAATTTGTTCCAGAAACCAAAATGTCCGATAATAAGAGAAACCCCTCTGGGAGCGAATTTAAAAAGCGGAGATTAAACAGGCAAACACAGCGTCAAAAATAGTCAGATGTGCTGCATACCTTCTTGAAAGAAGGTAGTTTCAACGCTCCCACAACGCCCAGCACCTAGATACTGACTTTTCGGATATTGAGCCCCCCTTTGGAAGCAACCGTTAGCATTACTGAGTTGGGTTAGTCATCTCAAACGAGTTTGGCGAGTAGTGATGCAGTTCCAAAAATCAAATTTCGCAAGTTGTGCAGACCTCAGAGAAACATTTAGAAAAGGCTACCGTCCAAAGTATCTCTTCTGACCCAGGTTTATGGCCCGAAATCATGCGTGCAGCAGATAGAGTTTTTTATTTAAACGTGGACCAGCTGTACCTATGTATAATTTTGATTTTCCTTTTGATGATCAGCATAGAAGATTCTCACCAAAACATTACAAAAAAAGGCTTAGAAATTGAGAAGAGGTTTTAAGAGAATGGATGATATATATATTCCGTATTTCAAAACGCTTCGTACTGTTTTTCATGTTGACTTTTTGCTGCACCATCTAGCTTGAGCGCTCTTGGCAATCGGGGATTTGAAGACTGGAAGCATTTAGGGGACTCTTTAGCACATCATGAAAATGCTAAAACTCATATAGATTGTTTGATATCATGGTTTAAATTGAAGCAAAGATTGAAAATAGGTGAAACAATAGATGCAGTTTCTCAGAGATTCATTGATTCTGAGATAAATCACTGGTCTGAAGTTCTTTTACGCATTATATCAGTCGTTAAAATGCTAGGTGAGAGCTCTCTAGCTTTTCGAGGAACAACAAGCGATAAACTGTATGAACACAATAATGATAACTTTTTGAAGTTAATTCAGTTATTGGCTGAGTTTGGTCCAAAAATGGAGGAACACGTTCGCAGAGTCCTCAATAAAGAAGAAATCAAAGCTACATATCTAGGGAAAACGATACAAAATGAAATAATTGAATTATTGCATGACAACATAAAGCACCATATCATTGAGCAAGTTCAAAAGGCCAAGTATTATTCAGTAATTCTTGACTGTACTCTTGATGCAAGTAAAGAAGAACAGATGACATTTGTGCTAAGATTTGTCTCCATACAGGAATCAGAGTCTAAAGTTCAAGTTAATATCAACGAAAATTTTTTGGGTTTTCTACCCATTGAGAGATCAACAGCTAAGGACTTGTCGGAGGTTTCACTAGAAGAGCTAGAGAAAAATAGGCTTAAAGTAAAAAACATGCGCAGTCAAGGGTATGACAATGGTTCCAATATGAGAGGAGAAAAATCGGGAGTACAAACAAGAATCAGAAATATAAACCCCAGAGTATTTTATGTTCCATGCAGCAGCCATTCGTTAAATTTGGTTGTTAACGATATGGCAAAATCCTTGTTTGAGGCAGCCAATTTCTTCAATATTGTTCAAAAGTTTTTTTCTTCCTCTTCTTTTCGTTGGGCAATATTACTGAAATATATTGATACTTACACCATAAAACTATTGAGTGATCGCGATGGGAAAGTCGAGTCGACTCATTAAAAGCTCTGCGGTTTCAAATTGGTCCAATTTACGATGCTTTGTACAGCATATATGAAGATTTAGAAACCGATAATATGATCAGAGACGAGGCTAGCGGATTATTAAATAAATTGAAGCAGTTCAAATTTATATGGTCTGTTGTGATCTGGTATAAAATTTTGAGTCATTTTAACCCCATCAGCAAACTTTTGCAAACTGTAAATTTTAATATGTCACAAGCTATTGATATGCTTAGCAACTGCAAACTCTTCTTTGAAAACCTAAGATCAGATGAAGCTTTTGAAAGCATCGTTTTAGAAGCAACCGAGCTTGCTTTAGAGATTGACGTGGAAGCTAATTTCGAAACCACCACACCACGTCATCGTGTCAGAAGCAAAACAAGAACATTTTTGTATGAGGACCCGGATGAACCCGTTCAAGACCTCAAACAAAAATATAAAATAGATTTTTTTTCATACTATAGATCAAGCAATAAATGCCTTGGAAACCAGATATAATTTGCTAAATACTCACAGTAATTATTTCAGCTTTTAGTATAATATTTTTGGTCTAAAAGACATGCCCAGAAATGAGCTACTGGATCATTGTAAAAATTTGGAAGTAGTTTTAACTGATGGAAATTCAAGCGATCTTAACGCACTGAAACTAGCCGATGAAATAAGTATTGTTTCGTCATTATTAACAAAAAAGGAAACCCCTGTTGAAGTTCTCAAGTTTATCGCTACACTTAAATTCGCACCAAACCTCAGCATAGCATTAAAAATCCAACTTACATCACTGTGGCTTCCGGGGAAAGAAGCTTTTCAAAACCACAAATATTAAAAAATTATCTCGGAACGATGCAGACGCAAAATCATCTCAATGGATTGTCAATGATAGCTATAGAACACCAAATTAGTGACAAATTAGACTTGAAATCACTGGTTCGTGAGTTTGCCGAAAGAAAAGTTAGAAAAACGGTATTTTAATTACTTTGGTTAGTTAAAATTTATTTATAATATGGGATATTAAAGTCTATTCAAATTTAATTTACGCCTGATGTAAACAGAAGCAGATGCACGCTAAAATTGAGCAGGGCCGTATTTTACTTTTCCGTCTTGCAAAAATGTAAAATAAAAGAGTGTAATTGTGAAATTATTTTTTTATTACGATAAAAACATATTTTGTAAACCAAAACTATAAAATAAATGCCATACACGGTCTCCCAGACTTTAGTGACATTTCTGGATGAAGATAGGTGAGCGACATAAACTGCGTTAACCTGCAATACAAATTAATAAATGTATTTGACTTTAAAAGAGATGTTTGCATTATATTTAGTTCATTATATATGTCTACTGTGATACAGAGCATTAAAACAATCATATTATAAAATTATATTATACAGGGTGTGCAAATAATTGCAAATTCTTTAATAGCTAATATATATCTACTAAAAGCATTAAAAAAACTTTAAATATAAGAGGTATTTGGTATTTGATTTAAATTTGTGCATTTTAAAAAGAAACCTTTTGTATTTTTGACAACTTTTGTTCTTTATTGTTCTTGTTCTACTAGTATTTAGATTAGACACCTTGTACCCTGTATTATAGCAATCTTCCTTACTTGACTTAGCACTATTCTGAATCGGAGAAATTAGTTAGACTTGAAGGGCTATCTTCATTAATCAAAATTACAAGTGGTTCTACCTGAACCTCTATAATATTATCCAACTCCCACATTTTTACTTCAACTTTTTGGCGAACATGGTCGATACACTCTTTCCATTTTTCTGGAGAAATTAATAATATTACTTCTTCAAAAAGAATTTTAATGTCTCCAGATTTAAATGATGAGTTTTTATCTGCTACGTATTGTTTAACGTCAACCTAGATTAATTCAATATTATGTTGTTTTGCTGCTTAATCATTTCATCTATTACATACCTATCATAATGTTTATGTTGCTTACCAAGTTTTAGAAGTTGGATCTTAAGCATTTGTTAGTCGAATTCAATTTTTTTCCCTTATTTTTTTGTTTTAATTTTTCAAAATTGTTTTACAGATATGTTTGGTGGAGTAAAAGGCAATTTTTAAGGCAACTTTTCCACAATCAGGCCAATTAAAAATTCAAATTTCAATTTTTTGTTTATTACGTAATATTTTTTTGATTTTTTTTTATAAAAAAAGGAATCTGAAGCCGTTACAATTTTTCAATTTTTTTACAGGTGTTTTCGATAGACTAAAAGGCCACTTTTCCACACCCAGGCCAACTAAAAATGTACACTTTAATTTTTTGTCTATATGGTATCCCTCCACTCTACTGTATAATTTTAAGTATTAAATATTCTAATAATGTCTAGCGTATAAAGAAACTATAGAATTCTTCTTGTATTTGTGTATAAAAAACTACCTCTGGGAGTGAGTCGTGAGGAGACGTGTTTAATTGTTCATATTTATCATTTTATTTCTTATATCTCAAAAACTGATCATAGTACGGTCTTAACTTTTACACTTTATTAGCAAAATCAAAATAAAGTAAATATAAAACAATTTTGCAATTTAAGCAACGGAATTTGTAAATCTAACGCGAGACATGGGAGAAGCTTTTTTTCCTGGTCTTTCCATAAAATAAGGCATTTCGTAATTGGTTAAATAAATAGGTATTATTTCTCTCTTGTTTCTATTTGGGTATAATTCAATACCTGTGATATTAGCCAAAGAAATTGTTGTTTCCCAGAGAAACGATCTCTCGCATAATATTACACATCGTTTTGATATTTTAATATTTTTATTTATTTTAGGTTATTATTTTATCTAATAATATAATGGTGCTCTTTTTAGGTGTCTAATAAAGTAAATTTTCCCAGAGATCCTAGGATATCAAATAATTGTAAATCATTAGTAAATAAAATACTCGCTCCTCTAAAATCCAGAATTCGAATCACTGGAATTAGAGTCGATACTTGGTTTACTCACGATTTGGCTGGTAAGTGTACACCTACATTACATTATTTCGGTTTGTTCCAGCATAAAATCTTGAAATTTCTAAAGGGTCGTCTCCTTTTTTATGTTCAAATTCCATGGGTAACAGCAGTTGACCTATTTCAAACAGCATATTTCTGGAAGTATTACACTCATCTCAAAAAATTATATAAATTTGTTTTATTGATGTTCAAAATATTTTTATTGGTAATGGTCATTCAAAAAGATCTAAATTAAATTAAATATTAATGAACACCTCCTATCTATCATCATTTTAACGCAAAATTATATTGTCTGGTCATTCGTGCTTGAGTATGTGTACGTATACCACCTACACAATAACCCTTGAATGAAGCTCTAATCAACCTACTGTTATTAAAATTGTTTTTGAAATATGATTTGTAATTTATATATACATATTCGTCTACGACAAAGTTTGTTTATTCTTTGTAAAAGAAAGTACAATCTTTATCAATGAGTCTGTACATTTTTTGGAATAAACATGTTATTAATATAAACAATTAGGCATTCCAAACAAAATGACAGGCACATGATAGGTTATAATATGGCAACACTGTAGGCTTGGTGATTTTACAGGATCAATCATATAATAGTTTTATAGATTGATCATCTATGTTTTTAAAAATAAGTACAAAATGTGGGTAATTATTTTTATTTTACTATTCAAAGGCTGGAAATTGGTTATAAAACACATTTTTGCCAAACCAATTCAAATTAATGAACATTTGCCAGGCAATATGGCCGCTCGCAAACAACCCGCTCTGAGCAATCTATATAACTATATATGTATCATTGACTCTGTCAATGATAACAGGCCCACAGGGTTGTCATATCATTTTGACAGGTCGTTGGAATCCCTAATTTAGTTGTAGGAACGAGTACTGATTTCACTAGATAGACATGCTTATCAACGGTAAACCACAAATATATTTTTTCTATATTGATGTCATTCTTAAATATTAATACCAGAAGCATGGAGAAGGACCAGAGTCACCTTTATTCCAAAAGTAGGGAAAAAGAATACCACACATCCTAAATCCCTGCGACCAATCAGCATCACATCCTTTGTATAAAAAACAATGGAGAAGGCTGTTGATAATTATATCGGAACGAAAGTCCTGGAGAGGGTGCTATTCCACCACAGCCAACACGCGTACCGAGCAGGAAGATCTACAGAAACTGCCCTGGTACAGTTGGCTGACCTAATCCAGGATGCACTGACAAACAAAGAAACGGTCGTGTGTGCCTTCCTAGACATAGAAGGAGCTTTTGACAACACGCCAAACGAATCTGTAAAAAGAGCACTTGCATACAGAGGAGTAGATAACATCACATCCAGATGGATGGCTCAGCTGTTATCTACGAGAACTGCAGAGACACAGAAAGGGCAGGGCACAACCAGAGGATGTCCACAAGGAGGAGTTATATCCCCACTAATGTGGAGCCTAATCGTAGACGAACTTCTATGCAGATTGACTGACCTCAACATACCCTGTCAAGGTTATGGCGACGACATAGTCATATTTGCTAGTGGCAAGTTTAGTAATATCCTGTGTGATATAGTCCAACAAGGACTAGAACATACCAAAAGATGGTACCCTACAAAAACAACACAAGTAGCCTTTTCAAGGAGAAGAAAACTTATTCTCAAAACCGTTAAATTAGACGGGATAGATATAGAATGGAATAATGAAGTCAAATATCTAGGCCTAACCTGGGACAACAAACTTCTCTGGAACACACATGAGAAGAAAGTAGTAAATAAGGTATGCAGAAACATTGCAGATAAACGATGGGGATGTAATACAAACATACTGCGATGGATATATACTGCAATAGTGAGACCAATCATCACTTACGGGGCTATAGCCTGGAGTAACAGAACTAGCTCAACTACTACAAAAGTACAAAGCCTAGCCTGTATTTGTATTACTGGTGCAATGAGAACCTGTTCTACGGCCGCAATGGAAGTGATCTTAAACCTCACGCCTCTACATTTGATGATAGAGAATGTGGCATAAAGGACACGATATAGATTGATCAGGAACGGAGTAATGAGACGAAAGTCTACTTGCTTCAGGACTAAAGATACCTGGGACATGCCCCAGGATGAAATGCTGAAGAAGTACAGTTTTGTGAAAAACTTCAAAACCACAGAGCTGAGCTGCGCTTGAAACCGAAACACGTGTTATTCAGTCGTATACGGACGGTTCCAAAACCATAGAAGGAACTGGAATAGGAATATATGGGCCGAGAACCAAGCACTCCGAAAGCTTGGGAAGATGCCCAAGCATCTTCCAGGCGGAAACTCGCGCCATCGAGAAGTGTATCCAGTTTACCATCGAGAGAAACTATCATAGACAAGAGATTTTTATCATGTCCGATAGTCAAGCAGCCATCAAAGCGCTGAGCTCTTACGTAATCAGCTCAAAAATGGTCTGGAGATGCCTAGAACAATTGAATGAGCTAGGCGAGAAAAATAGAGTTACTCTCACTTGGGTCCCGGGACATAACGGGGTACAGGGTAACGAGATTGCAGAGTCTTGTAAGGAAAGGAGCTCAAACACCCCTTGTATGACCTGAGTTGTTCTGCGGTATCAGCAGTAACATAATATTAGGAGAGATTAAAAAAGAATTGGGCAGTAGAAAAACCGATAATTGAAAGAATCTCTTGGGGCTGAGACAGGCCAAGATACTTCTGGGTGAATATAACCAGAAAAGATCGGAAGCCTGCATGTGCCTAAGCAAGAACAGGCTACGTATTGTAACAGGGATCCTTACCCGTCATTGCCGACTAAAAGGACACCTAATTAAAAAGAGTAGTAGAGGATAGTGAGGGCAGATTCTGTAAGGAGGAGGACGAAACCTCCATTCATATCCTAACTGAATGTAAAGCACTCCAGAATCCAAGGGCACTATATCTAGGAGGATATCAAATAGAAGCCACTTCAAATCTTACACTTTCTTGAGAAAATAGGATTGGAAGAGTTGGTATAGGCATTGAGACATTTCTTTAGTGCATTGGCGACAGAAGGGGGCACAATAGATCTTTTAGGTCGCAGTGTATTAGCCCCCCATTCTTAACATAACATAACATAAATATCAAATACATTATAGGAACCGTGCGTCATGACTTTAACGCCAACTGGTGACAAAAATGTAAGCTTTATGGGGGGGATGTATTAAAGTTTTATAGGGCATTTATTGTTTAGTAATTATTAAATAAATAAATTCGAATTATTTTTGTAATATCATAATCGAAAAAAACGTGTTGCATCCGTGGATGTACAGACACATCACGTCGGAAACGTGGATTTGATTCGTTAGTAAAGAAATGTTATGAATTTCCACATAGCACATTTGGTGTTTCACTACCAATGATATACATATTATTATTTTTTTTTTTTTTTAACTAAGTTAGTGGCACTGGATATAAACCAACAGGCCAGTCAATTGTCAGGTGAACAAATAAAAATATATAACAAACTTTATTATTTTACAAATTATAGTTGCTCTACCTTAATAACTAAAAATGTATACCCATATGTAAATCAGATGACGAAAAGCGAATTTCACTGGTAGAAGTTTTCTTTTTGTCTAATACATGATTTGCTTCAATTTTGTAAACAAATTATTTAGAGAACTGGTTCAGAAATTAGAATTTTTGCGCTTTTCTGTCATTAAGATTTTTTCAGATTTAAATGTAAATTTTATAAAAATATAATTTTACAGATAGTTAATAGTTTTTTTGTTAATTAAAACTAATGTAGGATATAACTATGAAATTGAAATATCTGATTTGACAAAAATATCATGGTCCTATTTATAATAAGGCAACAATTTATAAAATTAATTTTATTTAATAATCGAGAGAACTTAGTTCTTTTCAATTAATATTAATAGAGAGGCCATTTCATACAAACCAACATGCCTATCAATCAGAAAAATCTTGTGTCTGCTCTGCATCATCTCGTAACTAAGATAGAGGGGGGACTCAGTAGCCAAGAAATAGTCCTAGGAGCATTTCTTGACATAGAAGGAGCTTTTGATAATACCTCCTTTAAATCAATGGTAGCTGCCGCTCGCAAACAGAATTTAACAATTTTTCTCATAGGTATGATATCATTTTGACCATGTACATGATTAGTTAAAAAATATCACTGATCTATATTATTTTACTGGATAGGATATAGGCTATATTTAACATACTAAGAATCCGTTCCATCAAGAAGACCCGAAGTGCTGGCCGATTTGGGCAAATTATGGTGGGAAAATTTGACATATCTAACCTATAATTTGATTAGTTCTTCTTCTTATTCTTCTTCTATTCCTTTTGCGGACAATATCCTTTGGGACAATTCACCCACAATTTTAATTTATTATTAGAGAAAATAAAAAGTGCAACCGTGAAGCATATTGTGTCTTTATAAATAAACGTTTATTGTTTATATCATAGTAATGCTATCCGATACTATCTACATAAATAGCAGATAAATGATCAGTTCTAAAGTACCTATAGTGAAAATGAAAATTCTTAAAATGGCACTAGGAATTTTTTATAACTTATCGGGACTACAAATAAAATGAGATATTCGTAATAGAAATAACAGACTCGAGCTAGAACAATATAGATGGTCGAATTACTTTAGGGCAGTGCTCCGCAACCTTTCCTCATCTGAGGCACACCAAACTGCTCCCTAGAATTTCGTGGCACACCAAAATCTAAAATATATTTATAGCAGTGGCGTAGCTAGGTCGGGGGTCAGTTCACTCCATGTATACTAATTATTTATGGATGTCCAAACTACCTTAGTTTTTTTTATTGTTTTAAAATGTGAAGAAGCCCCTTTCAGATTTGGGGCATCAAAATTTTCACTCAGGACATAATACATATTTTTTTTTTATTTTTTTTTATTATTCAGATAGAATGAAAAATACAAATAGGTACATACATGAGAACTATACTAAATACTAGGTAGGACAGGTAGGTATACTAAATTTACTTCTGTTGACACGTCAATAGTAATAAATATTTTGACATGATGATGACTGATTAATGTGATACCTGCGCTTGCTTCGTTGAACACAAAAGTTTTATATTCGGCTCAATTTTAGACAGCGCAACTCTCATTTCTTGGTCAAGCTCTTTTAAGCATGACCGTTTATCATTTTTAATTAATACAAGCGTTGAAAAACTTTGCTCACATAAATATGTTGTGGAAAACGGAAGTAGTGTGAAGATGGCCTTGTCGGTGATGCGTGGATATTCTGTCTTGATGGAAATCCAGAAAACATCTAACGGAACTTCGTCGAATTTAAGTTTTAGGGTCATATCATTACTTAATTCTGTGAACTCCTCTCGAGTTTGCAATGGCAGTGTTTCCGTGGAACTTATTGCATTGGTTGCGAAAGGATTTCGAATCCAATTGTATTGTTCCGTGTTGATAGAATGGAAATAGTATTCAAATTTTTGTTGAAGCATACTTAAATGTTGTTGGGCCAAATCCACAATCAACTGCTTGTTTTCGATCGTACTGTGGTTGGTCCTGTGATACATTTCTAGACATCCTTTTTGCAACTGTTCCTGCCAAAGTTCCAGTTTCTTTTTGAACCCTTGTAATTTATCGGAGCACGTCAATATATTTTCATTCCGTCCTTGCATTTTTTTATTAAGTTCATTCAGATGTTCGAATATATCCGCCATGTATGCAAGTTTGGCTATCCAGTATTCATCATGAAGGTGCTGGCATAGATCGTACATATCTTGACTTGAAAGAAACTCACGCACTTCGTAGCGAAGTTCAAACAGTCGAGCTAAAACTTTTCCCCGGGATAACCAACGAACTTCTGTATAAAACAGTAAGGATTCATGTTCGCTTCCCATTTCTTCACAGAGTATTCCAAAGATTCGCGAATTTAAGGCTCTCGATTTAATTATGTTTATGATCTTAATACATTCATTCATTGTGATCGAAAGCTGTTCGGGCAAATTTTTGACCATCAATGCTTCTCGATGTATGCAGCAATGTGTAATTTGTATTGACGGATTTTTTTGTTTTACACAAGATACAAAACCTTTCTTACTGCCCATCATTGCAGCAGCACCATCTGTACAAATAGCAACGCAATTGGTCCACTGAATATTATGTATTTTAAAAAAATTATCAGTTACTTGGAAAATTTGTTCACCGGTAGTTCTCTCTGGAACCTCCTTACAAAATAAATAATGTTCTTTAATAGAGTCCTCGTCAACGAAACGTACAATAGCCATCAGTTGTGCTTTATTTTTAATATCGGTTGATTCGTCGATTTGAAGCGCAAAAATTCCAGCCGAAATGATTTTTTTAATTAGTGTTCCCAAAATATCACTTGACATATCTTGGATACGTCTTTTAACAGTATCGGCCGACAAAGAAACTTTACTCACGTCCTTAACTTCGTTTGGCCCAAGCATAAGTCTAACAATTTCCATGCATGCTGGTTTAATAAGCGTTTCACCGATAGTGTGCGGTTTTTTTTGTTGTGCAATTAATTTTGCAACAAGGTAGCTTGCTTCTAATGCCTTTTCAGAAACCGTAACCGCCGATTTCATAAACTGCTTTTGTTTCTTATTTTGATCCAAGCGCCGTTGGAAAAATTGAATGTCTTTTTTGACGCAACTGGGATGATTTGTGATCAAATGACGGTTTAGTTTGCTGGGTACCATTGCTTCATTTGACAACTGTTCACCGCAAATGACGCATTCAGGCTTTGGAGCCGCTTCGTCGCCACACCAAGTGAAACCATATCGAAGGTAGTCTTGATTGTACTTCCTTTTCAGCACCTTTTTTGCTCTTTTTGCAGCACTTATGCTGGAGCTTGTGCTAGGTTCTTCGTCATCTGCTCGTGATTTCAGCAAAAATTTATCCATATTTGAAGCACTATAGTTATTTATAAAAGTAGATACTGCAACAAAACTTAGTCCAGTTCACTTATTTATAAGGCACAAGAATTTATTTATATAGCAATTCACTATTTATTTCACTCTACGATTTATTTGTTTGCCCGCGTATTTATCTGATTCATTTGACTATTCGACTCTCTCTGAGTCTCTGAGCGACGACAGGCGCGCTTATATAGGCAGTGGCGATGTTCAGGAAAACATCGAGTCGCGCCTCGAACGGCACGGATCTTTCTAGTTTAGTCGCCTTCGAGAATCAAGCCGCCGCGCCGCGCCGATAGACGGATAGACGTTTACCATCGGCGCTGTTGTCAGATTGCTTTATTTTTCGCGGGTCTCGCTACAATACGAATCTGATTCGTATTGTCTGCAAGAGCGGCACACCTCAAGTCGGCTTACGGCACACCAGTGTGCCGCGGCACACCGGTTGCGGAGCACTGCTTTAGGGAACAAGTATGAAACGAGAATCGGTGAGTTTATCATTGTTACAATAGAACCAGGAAGAACAGGGATATAAATATGGTTAGAAGATGTAGAAGATCTAAACAATAGCTGTAAAAATGTTTAACTGATAGAACAATATGGATACATGCAATTAAAGCGATTCGAATTGGAATTAATCTAGTGGTGTTTTTATACACATGATTTACATTAAGAGTTACTAATTATTAACACTGCTAGAAATTTTAATTAACATTTCTAACTCTTCCAGGTTAATACATGGTCTTTTTTTTCTCTCTAACCATTTTTACACTATACAAAACACATTGTAATTTGTGCAATCCATAAATATATGTATTCAAAAATCTGATGTGTCCAACACATGACTTTCCTATCTAGTTATTACAGGCTTTTTCCGGTTATTTTGTACAACCTATTGCAGCACCCCTATAAATATTTAGAGGAGGATAAACTAAATATATACATTTTCCACATATATCTACCTCGAAACATTTTTCTTTAGATATTCATTGAAAACGAAAATAGTGAAAAATATAAATTTAGCACTTTTCCTACAATTTTTCCATTACGGTCCATTTTAGAAAAATGATGTATGAACAAAAATTATAAATATCGATAAAAATCAGAATTCTGCACATTTTGTCAAATTTCTCGAATACGGACCATTTCAGGAAATTTTGACATAAACCAAAAATTATAGATAATAATATTAGAAATAACTTTTATTTGAACAATTTTTTTCTCCAAACAGATATATTCCATAAAATATAAAAACGGTCTCTCATAAAGTACCCCCCCAGATATTCCGACTTTGTCCAAAATTTTATTATCTCATGTCAGGCTGAAATAAAACTCAAGTTTAAAATTGAATGTTTTTTTTTCTTTATCCGTCTTTGAGTTTTCTTCAAATTTCGAAATTTACACATTTTCTCAAATATCTCGTCCATTTTAGAGAAATTATGTATAGGATAAAAATTATAGAGAATTATATTACAAACAATTTTTGTTTAAACAATTTTTATAAAAAAATATTTTTTTACATTTTGTCAAATTTCTCGAATACGGACCATTTTAGAAAAATTTTGTATAGAACAAAAATTATAGATAATAATATAAGAAGTAACTTTTATTTAAAAAAATTTCTTCCCCAAACGTAAATAACAGATATATTCCATAAAATATAAAAATGACCACCTATAAAGTACCCCCCCACATGTTCCGACTCTGCCCAAAATCTAATCAGCTCATTGGACGCTTGAACAAAGCTTAAGTTTAAAATTTTGTGTTTTTCCGTGTATCGGTTCATGAGTTATGCGACACATACACACACACACACACACACACACACACACACACACACACACACACACACACACACACACACACACACACACACACACACACACACACACACACACACACACACACACACACACACACACACACACACACACACACACACACACACACACACACACACACACACACACACACACACACACACACACACACACACACACACACACACACACACACACACACACACACACACACACACACACACACACACACACACACACACACACACACACACACACACACACACACACACACACACACACACACACACACACACACACACACACACACACACACACACACACACACACACACACACACACACACACACACACACGACATCATCGCGAAAATAGTCAAAACGGATTCAGGGGACCTCAAAACGTATAAATCCATTCAAAACTCGAGGTCGAAAAAATTCCTATACTTTCCTTATATCTGTATACAGATAGGAAAGTAAAAATTGTTCTTGGAAAATACTGTTATGACTTAAATTTTGTGTAAACTATTCGAATGTAATCTACAATTAAATAAAGAACAAATTTATAGGCTTTAGATAATTTTTACAATTATGCAAATATTGATTTATATATATATATATTTTAAATGAAATAGAGGAAATCATGGGAAAAGGTGAAAAAATCAAAATTTATATTTCTTGCAATATTTTTATTAATGTAAAAAGGATACAAAGTAATATTTTTAAATTCATTACCAACTCTTCGTTTGTGTTTGATCAATACAGGATAGCTCATAATAGTCTAAACATAATCGCATTCCTACACTTTCAACATTAAAATTGTTCATAGGCATACTCTTCAGCCATTTTCCCAAAAGCTCCAATTCTGTAGGAAACCTCAAATAACAAGAACATTATTTAATTTAGTAATATTCGTTATGATTAACTTCAATTTTTTCATTTAATCGAAAAGTGTTATTTGTATTCTTGTATATGCTTGTATACATTAGTATTCCTATTGTTTGAGTTTGTTCCGACAAAATAGTTAGATCTCTTAAGAAATTATTATAAATATAATAGTTTTATTTACCTATGAAGAATATGGATACTCTTTTTACTTCATTTTCCACAAAAGAAATATGTCTTCATCGTAACTTGTTGACAATTAAATGACAAATGTGATGACAAATGGAAATAGAGGTATGTTAAATAACATCCAGTCCGCCATATTATTTGCCCCAATCGGCCAATTTTTCAGAACGTTTTTTAGGGGGCTATATTCTATCCAGTAAAATAATACAGATCAGTGAAAAATATCCTTTATTACTTACTTGCAATGTTTACCCCATATAATTCTAAAATTAATCACTAGAGAGGACTAACTTCGGCAGTAGTGCTGCCTCTATATTTCACGCACGGTCCCTATAAAAAATGTTTTAAATGTATTTTAAAGGATTTTTTAGGTATTTCAACGATCTGTCCAAATAAGTGCCTGTTGGCTTTGACAGGGTCATTGATATAATATAGTTGTATAGATTGTCTCGCAAGTGCTTATTATTCAGAATCAGTTAAGCAAAAATGTGTTTAAAAACCTAATCTCAGCCTTTGAATATAGTAAAAAAAATATATTTTTATTTGGCATCAGCTTATGTTAGATACTTTGAATCAATCTATATAACTATATAGCATTGACTCTGTTAAACCTAATAGGCAACTATTTTGTTTGGAATGCCTAATTGGTATTCCGAACGTGACATCAGTTGTTTTTATAGGCACCAGCAAAGAAAGAGCAGCCGACGAAGTATTATCCATGGATGAAGACAGAAAACTGTCCATTCCTAGCAAAGACATCATGCCAGCCGCCTTAATAACCAAACCCTTATTGCAAGCCGCTTCAAGAGCCAAAGACAAAACGAGAAGAAGTACGCTCGAAGAAACACCGCTCGTGTCTAAAGAGTTTAGTGAAAACGATTCGGAAACTGCATCTTTGAGCACGCAATCAAAGAAAAGTGACAAACCTGTGAAGAAAGATGACAAAGGAAAACCATTAGAAAACATTGAAGAAGAAAAGAAACGATAACATTGCTTTCAGATAAATTATGTGCAAAATTTTCTAAGAAATAAATGTTCTTTTATAATGTATATTTTTATACATAGAAACCTATATTTAATAACTAAGTAGTAAGACAAATTTGGTTCAATAAGTACACACAGGTATAAAATTTTTAAGACGAAACGTATATCTTACAACGAGTTAAACAAAGTTTAATTGAAACATGCACATAATAAATAGAGACCGCTGTCTGCTCGCCTCTCTACATACATCAGACACAGATATATCACAGCGTCCTCTGCCGTATATATGCATGTTACTATTATACTTTGTTCAACTCATAAGGGAATATTCCAAACCTGTATGTGTGTAGAATACCTACAACAGTTATTTATAACCTGGGTACTTATCTACAATCAATCTTCATTGCAAGAAATGCTATTTTAAGGGAAAATATTAGTTACTTTTATGATCTACAAAGGGCCAGAAGCGATTAAAAAAACTTGCTAATCTAAAAGAGTTATTCTTTTTTTAAAAAGAATTATAAAATCACACTAAAGAGCGGTATTATCAAAATAAAATTATATATTCTTATTGTCCCATCAAAACATCGTGGGAAGTGATTGCAGAACTAAACAAAAATCACACTAACAGAAATATCACTATAAAGAATGCTTATAGTAAATTAATTTAAGATCCTCTTGTATTGTCTGATTTGTAATACATTTTTTAATAATGTTCCTTGAGAAATAATTATATACAAACACTTAATTAGTAAAAAATAACGCTAGTAGTTTTAATAACAAATCTCTATCTTTAAAACCATGTACTGACTAAGAGTTGTTAGTTATTCCTCTTACTACATAGGTAAACTAAAAAATTAAATGTGTCCAACACATGACTTTCCTTTCTAGTTATTACATGCTTTTTCCAGTTATTTGTATAACCTATTGTATATCACTCCTGTAAATGTTTAGAGGATGAACTAAATACATACATTTTTCACACATATCTTACTTGAAACATGTTTTTATATACTATACTCATTGACAACGATAATACTGAAACATTAAAATTCTTCACTTTTTCCCAAGTTTTTCCATTACGGTCCATTTTAGAGAAATTATGTATAGGTCAAGAATTATAGAGAATGATATCAAAAACAAACTTTTATTTGTACAATTTTCTTAAAAATGTCAATTTTGCACTTTTTGTCAAATATCTCGAATACTGACTATGTAATTTACAGTATTTTAAAGTCAACAAAAGTACACTTCCCCTACCACATAAAAATAGGTGTTACAGAAAAATTACTTAAACAAAAGTTGTAGGGGGGAGAGGGGGGGGGGGGGTGAGTTGACTGAGTGCTTAGAGTCATGACTTTGAAATCGAAAGGTCTCAGGATCGAATCCCACCGGTGCACAGTGAAGTATAATATCCAAAATTCTGGCCACAAAGACAAAAACCAAAATTGGGCAAAAAATTATGCAACCCTCATTTCTTTAAAGTTGACTAATTAGTAGGTCATAAAACATCTATTACTACCATATAAATCATATCCGCTTGCTACTGAGCTTAGTTGAAAGTTATGTTTCGTGTGAGAACAAGTTTTTAGTTGTTGCTTTTCACCATAATATATATCAACATTATATATACTTTTGTAACTTTGTGTTTATTTGGATTGATTGGAAATTTTCACACCGGCTAATAAAGGTAAGTGATGTAAAATTTTTAAAATGTTTTTTACATTTTTTTAACTACAAAAAAAAATATATTAAAATAATATGTTTTCCACCCTCTTTCATTAAAACTAGTTATTATGTAAGCCTTTCAAAGCTGTGTCTGGGTCCGTCGAGCTTTTCTCTAGTGACAGTCATTATCTTTGAAATATTGACTAATGATTTCAGGAATAAAAGTTTCCGCATACAGTTGCTCTTTTTTGTGCTGATTTTTTTAAACAATGTTTCGAATTAGAAGACGAAGTATACTACAAATCAAATACTATATAAAGCTTACAAGACTCCAAAGCAATTTTTATTTTAAAAATAAATAATTTTATTAGTAATCAATATGTAGCACCTTGTAGAGGTATTTTTTCATTTGGTAAAGTATGGAGAAGTTTACAATTTAACATGTAAATGTAAGTTTAAACTTTCAGCAAAACAAAGCATGAGGAGAAAAAACTAGTAAGCTAGTGCAGTGGTCGCCAACCTCTCAATGTGTTGAGCTACTTTGTTAATTTTATAATAAACAGCAAGCTACCCACACGGAAGCCACGTAACGCAACGTAAATGAAATAATCCACAGTTAATTTATCATTATATGTATTTATTTTACTATTTAACTGGTAATACATAATACATAGGTACTAATAATAAACTAATAACAAAATAACTAATATTACTAGTACGTACTTGTTCATAGCTACATTCCTACCTACCAAACGAAGGTGTTTAAAAAATAAACACAAACTTTTATCCAGCCACAACGGCATGTCACGTAAGATTTAAAAATAGTTAATAATAACAACAAAGAAGTAACTCACTATCATGAACATAAACATTGAAAAATAAAAAAGCACGTTCAATGAGAAGGCTGACACTCAGACTCATCGATAATTTTTTTAATGTTTGCAGTATAATTTGATACAGCCATTCGAATACAATTATCCAAATGTTCATCTGTAAGTGTGTGTGTGTATGTATTTTTGTTTGGCACTGGTTTCAAAACCAACTGGCCAGTCAATCTTTAATTAATTTTAATAAAGCCGATTGCGATATTTGTTCTTAATAAACTTCATATTGGAAAAAGAAGATTCACATAAATAGGTTGAACTGAATAATGCTTTCACTTTCAAGGCAACACGGCATACAACTGAATATTTGTCTTTACTTACAATAGGCCAGATACATTTGGTACTTGAGACTAACGATTTTAAGGCTAAATCATTTTGAAACTCAATTACTTCCATTTCTGTTGCAGCGATGTCTTCGCCAAAGTTCTGCATAACACAAGTTTCAAACTGTTGGATATCATATTCCATAAAGGGTGAAACAACACACTGCGCTACTAAAGCCATTTCGTTGAAATCCTTAAAACGATTTTTGAAGTTATTCTTCAGGGTAGAAACTATTTCTACATGATATTTGCTGTCATAGGGTTCTAATGGATTTTGAGATATTTTTTCTGAAAGAATAGGAAAATGCTTGGCATCGCTGTTAATTAGGTTTTGTTCCCAAAACTCCAGCTTTTTGATAAATGCTTTTATATCAGAAATCATTTCTGCTAGTTCTTTGTCTCTCCTTTGAAGCTGCAAATTAAGTTCGTTTAATTTCTCTGTAATGTCCACGAGAAAACCAAAATCTCTAAGCCAGATTGAATTTTCTAGTTCTGAAGTCGGTTCATCGCGTTGTTTGAAAAATTGAACTATGCCAGATAGGACTTCAGAGTGAAGGAGTAGGTCCCCGTATTGACAGTCAACTTCATCGGCCAAGGTTTTGAATAATCTTCTTTGTAACGCTTGAGCTCTAATCTTGTTCACAATTTTTACCACCAGTTTCATAACGTTGTTTAGTTTCATGAAATTTACACATAATACTTGCTGATGGATAATGCAGTGGTAACAGAGAAATTGCGGAAAGTTTCATCTTTACGACATAACGCGACCAGACCCTTATCACAACCCACCATAGCTGGAGCGCCATCGGTTGTCAAGCCTACCTTTTTCGATATTGGAATTTTCTCAAAAGAAATAATATTTTTTAAATGAGAAAACAACTCCTGTCCAGTAGTGTGTCCTTTCAGTGGAATAAACTTCAAAAGATCTTCTTTAATCGTAAAATCACTAAAAACCATCCTGACGAACACGGCCATCTGGGCAGTGTCAACGACATCTGTTGATTCATCCAGTTGAAGTAAAAAATATACACAGTTATCTAAGTCAGTTCTTAACTGTAAAAAAATATCATTGCTCATTACTTCTACACGTCTCATCACTGTATTAGCAGAAAGATTTTATAGCTGAAACTATCTCGTCTTTATTTCTAAAGTTGGCAAATAACGAATCAGCAGCTTCTAAAAACGCCTGTTTTATCATTTCCCCTTCTTCATAAGGTTTCTTTTTTTGTGCAATTATCTGGGACACACGGTACGATGCTTCAGTTGCAGCCTTATTTTTGTCGACTGTTCTTAAAAATATTGATTGTTGTCCAATTAACTGCTTTCTTAACTGTTTCAGTTTCTCCTTTCTGGCGGCAGAACGTAGTGGCAATGATTTTTCAAAATTAGAATGTACAGTTTTATGATGTCTCTCAATATTTCCTTTTTTAGCAACGGAGACCGAAGTATTACATAACAAACACACATTTTTATCTTTAACTTCTGTAAAAAAGTATTGTTCTTCCCATTCCGAATGAAAGTGGTATGTCTTTACCTTCTTACAACTGCTTGCCATAATATTATTTTTTGTTGTTCTCTACTAACCCAACCGCTGGACGTTCGTTACGCGTTTAGTTTTAAACTAAGCATAATGTCGCCGTGCCGTGCGTTTTTATCCCGTTCAAAGCAATCCTGATCGTTCTCGAACACTAATGCGCTGGTCCGGCTGGTCGGTTTTAGCCGATTCTAGCTTGATGGCGTCAGCGGCAGATCGCTCACCGCAACGTTGCCGCTGTTTATGTTTAATATTATGAAAATTAGATTTTTTTTGTGGAATTTTCGGAAGCTTCTCTGATTTTTGCAGTTTGTATTTTTTAAATTAAAATCGTTGTGAGAGCTAGCAGAATTGCCTCCGCGAGCTACCGGTAGCTCGCGATCGACAGGTTGGCGACCACTCAGCTAGTGTATTGTATTTTATATTATGTTTATTTTTTAGTCATAAACGATGGAACAAGAGTTTTTTAGACTAGCACTGTAACAGCTGGCGCAGAAAGCTCCCCACAAACCTATTAAAAAAAGCTACAGATTATGGAAATCTGATTTTAAGAAAAAATGGTCTTCAGCATACAATAGAAAAGAAAAGTTTCTACAGAACAATGACGATTGGTTAGCAGACTCGAGTGAGAGAAGCAAACGCAGGAAAACCAAAGACCTAAGACTGCATTCAACTCCTGAATAAATTACATTTGATATGATTAAAAAAATAGCAGAAAATCCAACAAAAACAACAGTTAAGAAAGGCACTAAAGATGTCCGAAAAACGTAAAATAAAAAAGTTTCTCCTGCAGAAGCCTTAGCAATTTTTGCAAGAAAACAATAAGAAATATTACGTGAAGCAAATAAAAAATTATTGACTTGTTATTCTTTAATAAATAAAAAAAACAAAAAAGGAGTGCTATCCAAGAGAGGATTCAATTTTTGTTTCCGAAACAATGATTGAGTTAAAATTGCAAGCTCTCCTTGACAACACATCTTTAATATTATATAAATATTTAAAAGGTGTATTGCAAGTGACAAATTTTGAAAAAAAGCCTAACTTGGAGTTGATATCGAAATGTGGATGTGCAATTACAATTTAAACAAACGTTTCAGAACGTTACTAACAGCGATGCCAACATCTTACAAAGTTCGTGTGTGCCTATAAGGTTGATTAACGTAAAAGAACAGCAAAAAAACCATATGGAAAAATTCAACACCACCTTCTACCAGATTTTGTATACCCATTCGTATTCATTTCGACTCTTTCGACATAAAGTATGCTGCATAGCAAATAAAATAATTGCAAGAAACAGAAATGCAGACATACTACGGAGTGGCCAAAATTAAACACACCATGCTCTTAACAATGGTTGATGGAAAGGTTTGCAATGGTGCAACAGATATGTCATCATCAATGAGGTACTATATCTGTAAACTTACTTCAAAAGACTTTAATGATTTACAAAAACGTAGAGCAAGTACCATAAATTTCGATAATTAGACATTTGGATTGTCTACTTTACACGCAAGAATAGAGTTTTTTGAGTCAGTTCTTCATTTGTCATATGGAATACCAATACAGAAATGGCAAGCACGAAGCCAGGAAGAGAATAAAAGTGTTGCCAACACCAAAAAGGAAATTCAAAGAAAGTTTAAGAACGAGTTAGGACTCCTTGTTGATGTTTCAAAACAAGATTATGGGAATACAAATGATGGCAACACAGCGACAAGATTGTTTTCTGATCCAGAAATTGCTTCACGTATTACTGGTATAAGCATAGAGCTTATAAATAATCTAAAAATGATACTGGAGGATGAGAAAAAGTTTCAAACTTTCTGTGATGAAACATCAAAATTGTATGTAAGCCTTTACGCCACATGACAGTAACAATGCATAAAGTTCTGATTCATGGAGCTGTAGTTATTAAACAAGCTATTTTTACCAATAGGCCAATTATCAAAGGAAGCTGCGAAGGCTAGGAATTAAGACTTTAGAATGTACAGGACAAAGTTTTTCAGGAAATTTAACAGATAAGTCTGCAATAGAGATATTATAAACTTCTTGTAACAAGTGATCATTTTATTAGCTGTTCCAAACAAAAGCACAAGAAAAAGAGTGAACCTTTTAGCAGCGAGACCCTAGTTACTTCTGCCAGAGTCACATGAAGGTGGAAGATCAGAAAAACTCCAAGATGAGAGTGAATTAGAAGATACAGAAGAAGATTTAGAAAAAGAGAATTGAAACGAAGACCAAATCAGTTTAAAAAACTCAAATTGCAAATAGTAAGATTTTTATGTTAACAAAGTCTGTAAATCAGAAGTAAAGTAAGCAATATATCTCGTTTATATAGAAATAATTAGTAAAAGTATATTATTACAATTTTATTAAGTTGTAATTTATGTTTATGTCTAAATTAATAATTAGTACTTTTACTATTATACAACAACAAAATAAAAATGTTTATATTGATTAAAATATTTTTATTTTAATCATTTGTAAAAATAAAGTCTGTAATACATATTGTTGTGAATTTATTTAAATTGTGTTTCATGAAGAAAAGAAAATTCAGTATTATTTTATTAAAATATATGACAAATTGCAAACAAGCAAAAAAGTAAAAGTGTTTAATTTTTAACTAAAATTTTTGAGTAATCCGTTTTATTTACCTATTTTCCAACAAACTTACTAACTCTTATAAAGTTGAAGATCAAAAAAAATATATTTAACCAGGATTTAGCTCTAAATACTCAACTGTGCGGTGGCAGGAATTTTTATTTAATTAAAAAAATTAAATATTAATTCTAATTAACAGTGCTGTTCCTGAAGTGGCGCTGGGAAACAGTAACAAAGCCTACACAGAACACACATGACTAAGAATTCAAAACACAAACTGAGACTGGCTTATTAGGTACATACACCTAGGCCATAAATCGAAAAAAAAACAAAGTTGATACTTTTTACTAACTTAATATGGGAATATTTTGTAAAAACGTAATTATAATTTGTGATAGATTGTGCCACCTAGTGCAAAACTACAGACTTAAAGACGGCCGTTTTATTATAAAAAAATTCTAGGATAACAGATATAAATCAAAATAAAACGTAAACAAAATTTTAACAAAATACCTTTGATAAATCTACAATGATACTCGTATAAAGTGATCATCAGATGTTTATTTGGCCGAAACCATTCTATAAAAAATTACTTTTTCAATTACAAAATTACGTAACTTTTACTCTGATACTACACTATCAACAAATAATATAAACGAATACAATAATGTTGCAAGTTGTGACGGCATTGTACTACATTTTGAAAACATTTTCGACATGAGGTCAACCGTTATATTAAAAATGTATTAATGTATTTTTGATATCAAAACAAAGAGGTACACCGAACTGATCTTGACAATATCGCTTTATTAACTAGGTCAATACGAGGGTTGCCCCAAAAGCAATGTACAGCGCACTCTAGCTAGCGTTGCAGGAGCAACGTAGACAGCTGATCGAACCGTCTGTATAGGTATAGATTGAAGTCTTAAGAACACGTTGGTATTATATGGTAGAGGGGTTCTATTAAAAGTAAAATGCCAATTACTCAACAAGGTAACAAAAACAGTTCGTCTTGTCGAATTTTAAAAATAGAGTCGAAAATAAAAGAAACTATGATCTTTGCCTATGATAAACGGGGGCTAATTATAGCCATAGATCCAGTTCCGACGAATACTAGTTGTTATGTTTCTTAGTTCCTAATAACACGGTGTGTTATTTATTTTAGTAGTTTGGTTTCACCCAGAGATATGGGACATATCTATAAGAGGGATCAATTAAAAAAGAGATTGTTTTTCTATGGAACGGGAAACCAAATATAAAGAATATAGAAATAAATTAAATACATTAATAAAAAAAACTAAAAATGATTACTATCAAACTAAATTAAATGATGCTCAGGGTGACTGTAAAAAAACGTGGAAAATAATCAATGATATAAATGGATACAAAAACAGTTCAAACATTTCAAATACTGATATAAATGAAAATGGAAGTTTAGTTAAAAATAATAAAGAAAAGGCAACCTTATTTAATAATTTCTTTATAAACTTGGGTAAAAATATGGCAAATAAAATCAAAAAAATTAAATTACCAAACAATTTCTTAGCTGATAATGCCATAAAAATTCTCTTTTTTAGAACCAGTAACGGTTCCAGAAATAATAATATTAATTTCTAACTTAAAAAATAACTGTTCTGCAGGACCTGATAAAATAGAAACTAAACTCATTAAATATATTCATAAAGATGTAGTGACTCCCTTATCGCATATTATAAACCTTTCTTTGTCTAGTGGAATAATACCTTGTCAATGAAAACATACTATAGTTACTCCTATTTTTAAATCTGGGGATCCTAGCAAAATGAATAACTATAGACCAATATCTGTTATAAATAATTTTGCAAAAATATTTGAACAAGCTGTCAAAAACAGATTTATAAAATTCTTAGACAAAAATAAAGTTCTATCGAAAATACAATTTGGATTCATAAAAAAATCCAGTACTGAAGATGCGACATTACATCTACTTGAACCGATAGTCCGCGCCTTGGATAGATCAAGTAAATGCCTAGCGGTTTTCCTTGATCTGGCAAAAGCCTACGATACGGTTCCTCACTCTGATCTCTTAATCAGAATGAGTAACTATGGCATTAGAGGTACAGAACTTGATTTACTTAGAAATTATTTAACAGATAGAACCCAAAAAGTAAAAATAGGGGATACATTAAGTGCCGCTTCAATAGTACAAATAGAAATACCGCAGGGGACACTATTGGGTCCAATTCTATTTTTAATTTACAAAAATAGCATCTCCAACATAAATCATTTTAAAGGAAAACTTGTATGTTATGCTGATGACACTGCCCTTGTAGTGACTGGGATATCTTGGGATGAAGTAAAATTAAATACAGAAGCTTGCTTAAAAAAATAAAAATTTATCTAGATTATAGTTTATTGACTCTAAACATTGAAAAAACAAAATATATTACTTTTTCTCCTACTACAGCTGATCAACCTAAAATAGACGTTAAACTACATGACTCTAAATGCAATCATACTAAATGTAACTGTCCCATCTTGGAAAAAACAGTAGCAATAAAATATTTAGGTGTAATGATTGACCAGCACATAAGATGGAACGAACACGTTACTTACGTTAAGAGTCTTGTTTACCAAATTTTATAACATTAGAGATATTCTTTCAAAAAACAATTTATTTATGATTTATAATTCGTTTTCCGAATCAATTTTAAGGTATTGTATAACGATATGGGGTGGTACTTTTAAAAGTACGTTACAAAATCTGCAAACTACATTAAATACATTAATTAAAATATTATTTAAAAAGGATAGACTATATTCAACTCAACTACTATATCAAGAATTAAACATTTTTACTTTAAGACAATTATATACATATCAGTGTCTTCAAAGGGTATACAGAGATCAGGATAAACTACACAAGGTTTCATCAAAAACCAGAGTAACTACAAATTTAAATTTGAATATAGACCTATTTCAAAAAACGCTAACAAAAAGATCTTTCTTTTATTTTGGCCCCAAATTGTTTAATCTTCTCCCTTTATCAACGAAACAAATAACTTAATTAACTAAATTTAAAACTGAAATCAAGAAATTGATCCAAACTTCCCCAGATATGTTTGAAATATTTTAAATAAAACTGCAAATAACGTACATTATTTCTGGTGTCTTTTCAAGTATTTTTTACAATTTTTTAGCGTTAACTTCTGTTTAACTATACTACAGGAGAAAGTTTTAAACCTATCTCACTTTTTGGACCTGTCTTGCTTTAGTTTCCTATTACTTCTATTACTGAGTCGTTTTTTCTTTTTAATTTTTTTTTTGTACTTTTAAAACAATTTATTATTGTATTTTTTTTATGGAAGGGATCACACAAGACAGGCATATATGCCTATGTACGATCAACTCCATGGATAAAAAAAAAAAAACTTGTAATCTGGTACGTAATATATTTGATTTGATTTGATAAAGATCGGAAACGCAACGACCGCAGCAACGATGGCGTCATCTATGCGTCTCAGATAGTGATGGACGATATCGTGATTTTTCAATCACGTTGTGAATCGTTACCGTTACTTTTTGATATCAGTGATTGAAAAGCATGACGTGATCACGATCTCTAAATTTCGCGCGTTCTATAACAAGTCGCGTTATCAAGATAGACAGATACCAAATAATGAAAAATATATAAAAGAAAAAGAACCATAATGATATCCTTCTGTGATTTAATATAGCCAAACGAAGGATAATAAGACACGATGTCGTATGCCACGCGTGTTATTACAATTGATATTTGCAAAAATCGACCTTATTAGCAAACGTTTGTCAATAAGTCACGGAGTCGCCTGGTACCTATCATATTTTAAATGATTTGAAGCGAAAATCAGTAAATAATAGTAAAATTAACTATAATTCGAAAATTGTTGTTGAAGTCTTACTTTCTCATAAGACACTTTTAAAAAAAAATTCTCCAAAATTTGCACGGTAAGGTATAGTTAAAAGTTCACTATTAGATAAATAAGGACATCTACTATTAGAAAAAAATTAATTTTAGTCATAATCTAATATTTTTTATTTAACATTGGTGGCGAAAGGACCTCCTTAATAAATAATTTAGCGTAATTATATTAATTAAATTTATTAACAAGAACATGATGGTGCAGTCGATATTTATACCTTTATTATCAAGTTTTTAAATTTTAGCAAGATGTCCAATTTTAGAACATGAATTGCATCTAATTTGAATATGTTTGCAATGCATGGCCAAATACGACACATACGACCTCTGAATTTACTAAGAACATTGTTGGTGTTTTGCCGTTTACTTTTTGTAGGTTGTGGGAGTGTAATTTGATTTTGTAGTGTGTGAAAATCTGATGTTTGCGACTTTAGAATTTCTTTGGGATCACGTTGCGCCGATTTATTAGCTAGAATCATATTTACGCAGTCATCAAAGGTATTGTGTGGTTTTCTTAGATGAATTAATTTTTCTAACCAAACCGGATTTCGCAGACCACTAATAAACTGTTGTCTTAATTGAGCATCCACTGTTGAAGCATGACAAGAAAAACATTCAAATTCACAATTTCTGCCAAGATCTTTTAAATCTGCTACATAGTCAGCGATACTTTCGCTTTTAAAAACGATTTTGTTTAGCAATAACACTCGGCGTAGGATGTAAATGTTCTTTGATTAGTTTAATTAATTCTTTATATTTCGATATAGGTTAATGTGGGCTTGTTAACTTGTATAGAAGCTGTAATGTCTTTGCGCCCATACAATGTATCAACCATTCTTTCTTCTTATTCTCAACTTCTGAAGAATCTCCCAATAGATTTTTCATATTAAAAAATGTTCTAGTCGCTTGATGAAGATCTCCCATGTTTCATTTTCTTCGCAAAAAGGTTCTAGCGACATAGCTTCAGCTGCTTTGTTTTGAAAGTTAGACAAAGTTAAATTTTCTGTTAAAACTTTAATAAAAGCGTTACACTGAGTTTCGTCCATTGTAGGTTTCTTTCCCTTCGTCGCCACTAAAAAATATCTCTGTACTTTCTAATTCTTTATTTCGAACTATGAAAAATATATAACAAACATTGACAAAACCTACTGGGGAAGTGATTCACCCTATAGGATATTCTACAGTTGAAGTTACATTTAATACACAAAAAGCTGTTGCAAATTTGTATATACTACCGGGCAAGGTAGAACCAGTTTTTGGAAGGGAATGGCTTCAGATTTTTTAAGTCTTAAAGGCGGGTACAGATCTGAACACGTACGCGTATGAGGCAAGCCGAGGCCGAACCGAATGCCTCGTGCGGCGCATTTTGTACCTTCGAATGGTAGACGCACGAGGAATTGTTCGCTATTGATCCAGTGAATTCGCGAGCAGGGAACTGTACACCCAGAACACTCGTATAATTAAAACAAAAATTTAGGTTTGGTATTTGAGTGCCTGTTTTATTATTTTGTCTTGCTCTTCATTATATATCTCGCTGATTATATACATCCAGGATAAGCAAAACCTTTTCCTGGCTCCACTTTATGCAAGATAAACCTTGAAAACTCGCTAATCCATTCGGTACGACAAATTCCTCGTCCAGACTGAGCACGTACTGAGCATTGCCTCCCTTTGATGTACCGCAAACAAAAGGATCGAAGCGAGGCCGCACGGCACAATTTGCCGCGCCTCGGAAGCTCGTACACATCTGCACATGGAGGAAAGATTATTAAGAGTTGCCATTTCTTTGTAGAAATTTGGCAACAAGTTTGCTTGCAGCGACCTGTGGGGGCGGGTGGTTCAACTAATCCTACTCTGTCGGTAACGTAGTTACCTACAATATTAACTATTCAATCATTACTGTTGGTAATGCAGTTACCCGTAATACCATATTTAATTTGAAGATTGGCGGGCTTTACTTTCACTAAAAGGAGCATTTATTTTAGCATTTATTTTAACAATTATTATTTTCCATCTAATACGAAATATAGGCATCCAAAATTTCAGTTTATTTATTTATTTTTTTTTTTTTCATTTTTAGTGAAAGAAAAAACATGTAAGTGAAGGTAGACGTTCTTTCCTCTGGAGCCACTTTTTTAAAATTTGATCAGTTTTAATGACAAAAATCGCAAAATTTTGTTTCATAAAGATTTTCTCAATTTTTGAGAAAATAAATCAGATTTCGGAATAGTGGCTTCAGAGAAACAAATATTTCACCTTTACCTAAATGTACATATTATTCATTCACTAAAAATTAAAAATAAACTAGAAATGTTCATGGCTCTATTTCGTATTGGTTAGAAAAAGATAATTGCTAAAGTAAATGTTTCTCCTCTTAATTATAATTAAAATTTTGCTTTTTTATTAGCTGTTTGTAACAATTATGAAATGCCAATAAAAATGTAAAATTCTATGACAAATAACTATGAGGGGTAAAATAAATACCATACAAATTTTTATATAATTATATTTACTAAAAATTCCCAAGAAAAATAAATCTAATGGCAATACAACAATACTAATAGATTTTCCTACACTTCACCCTACATGAGTTAAACACCAAGAAGAGCTTGTGAGTGGGAAGAATAGTTATTATTATTTGCTATGGCTGTGGATAATTCGTGCATTTTAGGGCGATATTTTGTAATTTTGGCATATCAAATACACGTATACATATTACTTTTTTTCAAAAAAGTAGGAAAAAACAATACAATAAGCAACCGGAGTTGCTGTGTTGAAAATTGTACAAATACTAGTAAAAAAAAAACAGTGAAACTATAAAAAATTTCAGTAGCAAAGTGGAAATTAAATCAAAGAAATAAATGGATAGGTGTACAATAAGAAGAAAAATTAACTTTATTTTTGTAAAAAATAACAGTAATGCTGGAAATAGTAGACATCAAAAACTTGAAAGGTTTTAAACAAACAATAAATTATCATTTTACGATGTTCTTTAATATCATTTTATACTTAAATGTTCATTCAGCAAGGACTAGATTTCAAGATTTCTGCATTTGATTATTATATGTGTCTAGAATACAATTTGGTGACTTACTGATGGGAAACCAGTTTTAATTATTCATTCTATATTTTCTTTCCAACAAAAATGGAAATATAAATAACGATCCTTTTTTTATACATTTTAACTTCACGCTATTATTAAATGGTATTTTTTTTATTTTGACAGAATAGGCTAATTCTTCATTGACAACTTATTAGACTTAAGGCAACTTCTTATACATTTTCCAGTAAATAATGTTGCCTGCCTATTTTATTATTGATTTTTATTGATTATACTTAATTTTCTTTAATTTAAGAGATAAAAATATATAATAATAATAAATTAATGTTTTCCTTGTTTTACAAATCCATATACTTTTATTAAAACTGACATAAATACTTTTTAATTACGAATTCTATTAAAAATTGCATTTGTCAGTATACGCAGAAATAGTCCATTAGTACCAAAACGAATTAGCGCTGCTGTCGCGCACGGAGCGAATAGTAGACGCTCAAATACCTCATAATGTTACCGAACTGAAGAGTTGTTTAGGAATAGTAAATTATTATGGAAGATTTTTGGAGAATTTAGCTGCAAAATTACAACCATTACATAATTTGTTACAGAAAAATGTACCTTTTATTTGGGATAAAAATTGCGAGGAGTTTCCTTCTTATAAAACATGAAATTACTTCTGACAAAATACTGGTCGCATATGACCCTGATTTGCCTTTGATACTAGCTACTGATGCTAGTCCTTATGCATTGGGAGCTGTTATTTCACATATCGTACCTAATGGATTCGAGAGACCCATTGCTTATGCTTCAAAAACTTTGACTAAATCAGAAAAAAAATTACAGTCAAATTGACAAAGAAGCTACCGCAATTTTTTGGGGATGCCACCGTTTTTTTCAATACATATATGGTCGGAAATTTAAACTAATTACTGACCATAAACCTTCGGTTTCTATTTTTCACCCGGAAAAATGTTTACCGAATATTACTGGTGCTAGATTACTACATTACGCACAGTTTTTACAAGGACTAGATTATGAAATAGAAGTACGGAAGATCATGGGAATGCAGACTCACTTTCTAGGTTTATTTCAGACAAGGACAACTCTTCAAATATGGATGATGTTACTATATTTCAATTACAACAAATTTTAATCTTACCCGTTACTCATAGAGATATAGTAGACGAAACTAGGAAAAACCCAACTCTGCAACAAGTATACAATAATTTAGAAAACGGAAATAAAATTACTCAATCCGGGTTTGAAAATAAAGATACGGAATTTTAAAAGGAAACAGAATTGTTATACCAGTTTCCCTTTGACAAAAAGTTTTAAATGAATTACATGATGCCCACGTTGGTATAGTAAAAATGACAAATTTAGCTAGGTCATATATTTGGTGGCCAAAAATTGATCAAGATATCGAACATCTAGTTAGAAGTTGTTTACCCTGTCAGATGGTACAAAATAATAAGCCCAAAAACAATGCGCATTGTTGGGATTATCCAAGTAAACTTGGCAACGTATACACTTAGATTTTGCTGGACCTTTCATGGTAAAATATTTCCTAATAATTGTGGATGCTTACTAAAAATGGCCAGAAATTTTTATTACTAAATCTATGACTTCGGCAGGAACAATCCGATACTCAGAAGTACATTTGCACGTTTTGGTATTCCAGTTGTAATGGTGACTGATAATGCTCCTACTTTTACATCTCAAGAATTCCCAATTTTCGTTATAACTAACGGTATTAAGCATAAATTTTCAGCACCGTATCATCCATCAACCAATGGGCAAGTAGAACGATACGTTCAATCAATGAAAAAGGCACTAAAAAAGATGGCTCTAGAAAAAGGAAGCATGGATAATAATTTTAAATTACAAAACTTTTTAATGCAATACCGTAAAATGGAACATTCAACCACAGGAGTATCACCAGCGTTATTACATTTAAAGAGAGAAATTAGATCTAATCAAACCAATTCCAAAACTAGAAAGAAATTTACAAGATGCAATTACGCACAAAAGATTTTCAGTAGGAAAATCAGTACGATTTAGAAACTATACTAAATCGAATATGTGGAAATTTAACGAAACCTCCATTCATATCCTTACTGAATGTACAGCACTCCAGAATCCAAGGGCACTATATCTAGGAGAATATCAAATAGAAGCTACTTCAAATCTTACACTTCCTTGAGAAAATAGGATTGGAAGGGTCGCTATAGGCATTGAGACATTTCCTTAGTGCAGTGGCGACAGAAGGGGGCACAATAGATCTTTTAGGCCGCAGTGTATTAACACCCAATTCTCAACATAACATAACGCAAATGGCATAATTTTTCGAAGACACGTGGATCAAATAGCCAAAACTGAGGTATCACAATTTGTTTGTGATTATGACCAAAAAGTATCCTTGACTGACAATTTTGATGAAGAAGATAATATCCAAGTTAGCGGATTTACTGTTATTTCGGAAAATAAGATAGTATTACCCAACCAAAACGATTTAAGTAGAAAACCGGTAGGTGAGACATCTTTACTAATCCAAGATAATAAAAACGTCGCTGATGAGGAAACTTATCCTGTAAGAGACGTGTGTTCATCCAATCCTGATACAGAAAGCAAAACAGACGCATATGTACGAAGCAGTGGTAACGTGGTAAGGATAGACAACCAGGACCAAGAAGAAGAAGAAGAAGAAGAAGAAGAAGAAGAAGAAGAAGAAGAAGAAGAAGAAGAAGAAGAAGAAGAAGAAGAAGAAGAAGAAGAACACGAATTAGAAAATCACTTAGCCGATTTAAGGGGAGGGAATTGTTATATTTCTTAGTTCCTAATAACACGGTATGTTATTTATGTTGGTAGTTTGGTTTCACCCTTTATATTTATTTTCCATTGTCATGCCACTATGATAGACTGGGGATTTTGTCAACGTTTGTTATATATTTTTCATTGTTCGAAATAAAGAATTAGAAAGTACAGAGATATTTTTTACTAGTGTCACTGGAGCATACTTTAAAAATTTTCTTCAGAATGTCTTACGCCCAAAAATCCATAGAATGGATATGAAATATATTCGTTCAGTTGAACGCAATGGCATAAGTTTTCATTTTGCAGTCTGCGTAGATAAGCTAATATCCATGTGGGCGTAAAAAAAAAAAATAAAATCCCTACAGTTCCATAACGATACCATTTTTCTAAGAATTTAGATATTGTTAGTGCAGGTTTTAAAGGATTTTGAGGTAGGAGAACATTTGTCCTAAAATAAATTTAAAAAATTCTCAACTTAGCGATTGAAATTAGTTTTCCCGAGCTGATTTAGATCAGCCGATTTGATTTAAATTAAATTTTTCATGATAGAATTTTGAATAAATAATATATTTAGATTTAAATATGTTCGTTCTTTCGTTCATTCGTTCGTTAAAATGTAATGTTGTTTTTATGCAATGTAGGACTGCTGAGCAAATAGTTTAACACTATTTTTAGTATATACATACTACAGGACTGAGCACATACAGGACTAAGCACAAGGAATATATTTTAAGTGATTAGATTAACTTGTTTTGTCATGTTTCAACAGGTACTTTTGTTAAATAAATTATACTCTCGTTACCTAATATATAAAAATTATTGGTTGAGGTTGGGTTACAGAAGATTGCAAAATAAAACAGCCATTAATAAATAATATTAAGAAATAAAGTAAATATTTTGTTCAAAGTTAATTTTGGTAATTTTAGCTACTAAGATCCAGTATTATTTCATAAGAAGTGCATAGTAACAAGACAATTGTATAAAAATAAATTAAAAAAAAAATGGTAATATCGGACACTCTTAAGTTTTCATTTTGGAGCACAACATATTATTATGTTTCGGAAAATTCCTAAATATTTCGAAATACTCCTATACGATGTGAAACAAAAAGATATGGTTTCGTCTTTAAACATTTTAAATTGTTTGTTATATCCCTCGATAATTCTTATCAAATTTTATTGTGACGAAAAATATGTTGTGCTTCTAAATTAATACATATTGGCCGATATTACCAAATAACTTCTATTTATTTCTCAAAAATTCTACTACAGTCAGGATTTGATCCTATTTTTAAAACTTATTCACGATTTAAATTAATTTTCACGTGCCTGTTATTTATGACATATAAGTAGCAGATATGTTTATTTACATTGTGTAAGTTTTGGGCCAGTTTTTGTATTTGTATTATTATTTTAATCAATTCAACAACTTACCTTCACATAACCAAAAATCTTCTTTTACGTAATGCAAGAACTTGCATTGAGGTAAAAGGTTGTTTTCCGATTTTTAGAATATAAATTCACGGTTTTCGCATCTCGACTCTCTCATAATTGTTCATTTTATTTTTAATAAGTAAGTCTTTAGAAAATGATGAAACAAACTTAATTAATTAGTCCGTTTTGAGTTGGAAGTGCAAACGTTAACACAGCAATATATTGCAATTTGCTGGAGGATTTTCCGCAAATTTTATTTTTATTAATAAACACTATCACTGTTATCACACACTATAAGAAATAAAAAAAATTTAAAGATCACAAACAAGAAAATTTCGAATATATAAAAATTACAATCGCTCACAACAGACAATACAAGAAGCCCTATGAACAGAACTAATTTTAAAGCAAAATTGATAAATGAAAAAAATTAATATAATTAATAGAGTATGATTACATATTTGAAGACATAAATTTTGCCACTTAAAAAAACGTATTTCCACTTCTTCAAGGCCTAAAAATCCGCTGAAGTAGCGAAATTTCGCTACTACTGGCAACACTGAAAAAAGTCCTACTTATAAACACAATTCGTCCAGAGGGCAAATCACTTAGCTTGAATCCATTATCTTAGATAGACTCGTCCTTCACACTATATAACCAATACACCTTCTGTCCGCATGATATACCAGACGGGGAAAGGGGAATCGTACGTCGCACATAGACGTAGTGTTTACATAGGGTTTACATATTACATTTTTATTAAAAATTATTTAATGACCAAATCAATAACCTATGGGTCTTCGGAATCAAAGGTAAATTTAAATAAAACATATTTAATTTATACAGAGCATTCAAAAAGTCATTTTATATATTTTCTTATAGATTAAAATAGTAGGTAGCTCAAAGTGGAAGAACATTTTTGTTAGTATTTTATTATATATTATCCTTTTTTTTTAAATACATGAAGAGCAACTAAAAATATAAAGCCATTTATTATTATTGATACGTGGGTATTGTCAAAAATCCTTTTCTACAGGTCGAAAAAAGAATAATTACATTGCGGACTACTTTTTTTTTATAAAATAAAAAACTTATTAAAAACAATAGAACAAATTTACTTTAGACACATAAATATATAAATAGTATCTTTTCATTACATACCATTTGGGTTACATGACATGACACCTATTTTTAGCAATATTTGTATAACGGTATAATAACTCATTTAGGAGAGTAATCAGCAACGATTACATTAGCTTAAGATTGTCAAGAAAGACTGTATTTCTAATTTTTCCGAATAGAAATTAAAACTGAAGGAAGCTTCCTTTGTGACATTTCGAAAGTCATTTTACTATCAATGGTTACTCCTACAAACTCTTCGTAAAGAACCTGCTCAATAGATTTATTTAGTGTTATAAGATAACTGATATTTTACAAAGCATATTTTGCAGCTAAATTCTACGTTGAATAATTTCTCTAGGAAACCTGAAAATATAGAACATTATTATTTAAATAAACAATGCTAGTGCTAAATGCCTTTACACTGTCAAATAAATTAAGCCTTATTCTCTGTATATGCCTACGTTCATGCTAACCTTCGAGCATATATTACTAGGGCCATCATTCAAATGGACTTTGTTTTGGTACAAATCGTTCGAAATTGTCAAAACTAACATTTCATTTTTGATTTTCATTAATTTCTAGCTTATTTTTGTAGTTTGTAAGTGATTTGTTGTATTTTATTACTTTAGTGATACAAATTTTAACAATGGTGAGAGTTTTAAATATAAATAATATGAAAAGGCATTTCACAAGTAAGTAACCATTAGCATCTCTACCATTTTTTTAAAAGAAACATAAGTACCCACATTTTATGCAAAAGGCCTTTAAACATGAATTTTAAAATAAATGGTAAATTTAGTGAATTAAATTTAAAAAACTTGTATTATGTATGAAGAATATTGTTTTAAATTTTGGACTCTACTGAAAAGTTAAAAAATATTAATCATAATTTTTCAATATAAACAAGCGTTTCATTTTTAAGTCATTTCATCATGAAAATGTTGAAGATGTTGAATCAATAATTTTTGTTTTTTGTAGGTTTCTAACGAATCTTGCCGAAAACCGCATTTGGTGAAACATATTGAAACTTACTCCAGAAAATATTTCAAATAGTGATGTTCAATGTTCCAAAAATTTTTCTGGATATATGTTTATGTCAAAGACTGGATGCGGAGGAAGAACTAGATTAATTCCAGGTACATTACCATCAAGATTTACTGAACCCCCAGAAGAAGATGAATCTAAATTGTAAAGAACCCTGCACTTTTCTTTTGGGTTAATCGTTCAAATTTTTTAATTTTTCAGTGATGATCTGAACCATGAAGCCTCTGTTGCAGAAAAAGAAAATGCAGAATTAGAAAACATGTAAGTAACTAAGTACTTTTTAATACAACATGAATTTTATTTTCAAATACTTTTCTATTACTACCTATATTTTTTATAAACAACAAAAATTAACAATAATTATTTTTTATTAAATGTACCTATGTTCTTTAATTAAGTAGACTGCTAGTCGTTAATTATATTCCACGCCTTGTTCTTAATGATCATAGGTAGTACCCCCTTTTCCCGCTCTGTGGCTACGTATTTTAAATAAATCCAAAATAACTGATTCCACAATAACTGGTCATCCCAGTCCTTTCCACCTCGGCTCCCGTCTCGTGACAGACACACTCTTGCGTCATTCTTTCTTTTTCGTGCCTGTGGTTACACGTAAATAATTTGCTTATCATTATTAATGATCAAAAATACATAAATGGGTAAATCAAAGAAAAACAGTTTTACAACGGGGAATTCTACGGCCTCCGAAAATTACAAACTTGAAAACAAAATTATAAAAAGAAGCTGGTTGAACAAAAACGACACCAAATATCACATCACATGGATGTTAAACAAAATGGCGGCACAAATGGTGTGTATATATATATAATTTCGAACAAGGCGTTTTATACAATATGTAATATAATATAATTAAACCAGTAATTAGTGGGTAATGCAGCAAATGAAAGAGTACTTTTTTAAGTTTATCCCAAGCTTTCGGAAATGTTTATTTCCATCATCAGGGAGACTAAAATAAAATAATACCACATATTATGATAAAGTAAGGTAAAAAAATTTTTATTGTCATCACTTACATCTTAATTAAGGTTGTTCATTTTGGTATTATTCAGTTTAGTAAAAATACAAAGTAAAATGGACAAGCTGAAGTCAATTACAAAATAATATTATACACAAACAATAACTACGATACTTTAAAAAATAAAAAATATAAATAACGAAAGGTCAATTTGACATGACAAGTAATATTTTAAATAACAAGTTATTAGAGGTTAGGAAATAAATGTGGATAATGCTATGTTTACATATCATTAATATTTTTTAAATGTTCAAAGAGTGATTTTTATATTAAATTAGCTCTGTATTATTTAAATTATGAATTTGGTTTGGTTTATTGTCCAAATCCAATAAATAAGAATAAATTACACTTAAATTGTTAATATCTGTCTTTTTGTTCATAGAATTTGGTTCCTGTGAAATGAAAGCCATCTCCAAGAAAAGTCTTTTATGGTAGTTATTTTCAATGGCTAATATTTTAATTTCGTCATAATTTATATTATGTTGATATTTATTAGCATGTTCAGCCAAAGCACAACGTTCTGGATGTAGTCTGCAATCACTTCTGTGGGAGGAGATTCTACCTGAGATAGGTCTTTGTGTTTGACCAATATAGACTTTATTACATTCTAGACAAGGAATGTTGTATACTACATCTGATAATGATTTTAAGGGAGTTTTATCTTTGAGTTTAGAATAGATTGAGCCTATTGTTAGAACTGCCTTATTGGCTATCTTAATGTTATTATTAATATTTATAATTCTTGATAGTTTAGGTGTGATCTCCTTGATGTAAGTAATTATATTTTGATGACTGATGTTAAAACAAGATTGTATATGTTTATGCAGGCAAGTAACAATTACAATCTACACAAGTCCTGATTCATTTAAATTACTTCTTTATTTAATTTTCATTGATAAAAAATGTAACTTATCTCATTATGGTGTTAGGTCTTCAATCTTTCTCAAATAAGGAAGGTCTCCCACAGCGATGCGTTTTCTTCTAACCATAAATTAACATGTTTGTAACCATAAATTCAACAATCTTCTAACCATAAATTAACATATTTGTAACCATCTTCAACTGTCTTCTAACCATAAATTCAACTATTTTCTCAGCGTATGTTTAAAAACCATCCAAAGGTTGACTTATCTAAAAGATTGAGACCTTTTTGAAGTTTACGTAATAAGGAAAAATAAGGAATAAGGAGGTAAGATGTTTCTGAACACAGAATGAATACAAAATAGATCTTTACAGAAATTAATACACGTTCTAAAACATCTAACCTCACATTTTTAACAACTAAATAAATCCCGATCCATTTCGTTAATCTTTGCAGAAATCTTGTAAATATTAATCTTTTACTCACCATAAAATACTGATGGTTCTCACCACTAATAAAAATACCACATACTGTTTAAGATTAATTAAATATTAGCAGATTTAATAATCTCGACTGCCTCGTTCTGAAGTATTGATGTAAAAGACTTTTACCAGTAATACCTTTCGATCCGCACTTACAACTTATAAAACCAAAAATAACTATATAAAATATTTGTAGCGACAGAATGAAACTAACGGTCCTAATATAGATGGGACAATCATTTTAAAAATATGGTTATAAAATATTAAAAATAACGGTACTAGAAGAGTAACCGTTACAAAGTAAGTTGTAATTATTATCGTAGTAGTCCGAGATTCCAAAATTGGGCGATTCATGTGACTAAGGGCCAGTTTTTTCACCTCTGAGTAAAGTAGAAAGTAACTACTTGCTGATTAAACTATAGAACTATATGTAGATAATATTTATTCGAAATTGGAAGTAATGGTTATGACCTAGCGGTGTTTTTCCAATTGTAATCGGACCATATCTATACTTTCTGAGAGCTATGAGTAATCAGTCTTAATACCCAAGATGAAAAAGATTTTCTGAAATCTTTCATGTTATTAGAGTAACGATTAAAAATAACTTCATTTGATTGGTTACAGAATATTGGTGTGAAATTTTCCCTCCCACGCCTATTCAAATCTTGTTCTCCAATCGATTCGGTTGTTGGTACCACTTGTTACCATTTTCTAACATGAGGAATAGCGATCTTTAGACAGGTCTACCGTGTGAATAGGAATAATCCGTTGGACAGCAAACATAGTTATTGTTAACCATAAAAAGATGTAAATTTATTATTTAAGATGTTCTCGTCGCAAACATCAGCCCAGGAGAAAAAAAAGTGTCAGATAAATAAGACGTTTATGTTTAAAGGAAGTGGTATAAACCAGCTACATATTTGCCACTGTTTTTCAGAAATCCTTTCGATTAAGGATTAAGCTGCTCTAATAGACTGCACATAGTTTCCGAGATTCCTACGGTTACTTCTAATTTCTCCTTATCAATCTATCACTGGTTCATTCACGTTCATCACGTTTCAACGCCCCCCGATTTTTCCACTCTATTAACGTTCTCAATACAAATCTTTTCCAAGATTGATAACATGTGGAAACGGGAAAATACTCTTAATGTCGCGTGGGAGAAAATTTTGAGGGAATTGTCAGTTGCACAATATGATTCACATCTATTTATTGTGCACTGTCCTATTGAGACGGAAAATCTCGTACGGCTTACGACTACCGGAAATAATAAGAAAAGTCATTCGTATGGAAGCTGTTAACGGTCCCAAAAAGGATTTCTATTCTTTATCGTATTGTAATTATTATCGTAGTAGCCCAAAATTGCAAGATCCATGTGACCAACAGTAAATTGAAATAAATAAGGTTTCTGTTCAGTAAAAAAAATGAAATAGATAGGTAATGGGTACTGTTTAACATAAGCTTTGTTAGAAGCCAATATCTGCATACGTTTGATAGTTTGGTTCTCCAATAGCGTATCACGTAGTTTTTTAAATATTTTTTACATAACGGATTTAAAGAATAATGCAAATCAAACATGAAATTTTATTTTACAAAATAGCTATTTATGCAACCAGTTACGAAATGCCTTATTTTATGTAACGAGTGAATATTTGTGGGACGAACAGACCGAGGTCCCGCAACATGAACGAGTTACATAAAACGGTATTTAGTAACGTCTTACATACAATATTTTTTTCTAATTTTGACTAGATTATATATAAAATTATGTTTTGGGAAAATATTACTGACATCTAGGCAATCAATATTACTTGTATATTTAGTGGCATATGCATCATTTTAGTTATAAATATCATACTAATTATTTATTCTCAACGACTTATAGTGTGTTTATATTGTTTAATAAAGTTATGTAGTTTTCAAAAAGTAGATTATTTTGTCGTGTATTGGATTTTAATTATTTTGTGCTGATTTAGAATGGAATATAAGAACCAAAACAACTAGATTGTCAGTTTAACGAAATTCTATTTTTATATCAACCCGCTCTTCTTTGACATAAACTTTCAATATATACAGGGTGTTCCGGATAAGTATCGACACAGAACAGGTAGGTGTTGTGCACCAAAAAATATGATGATTATCGCAATTTACCTCCATACCAAGTTGTACCCCTAATGAGTTACGGAGCCCTAAAGTGAGGTCATAATTTCGAAAAAATTTAATATCTCTGCAACCATTTAAATTAAAAAATCTATATTTAGTCAATTATTTAGGTGTTTCATAAGTATTATTTGGGGGTGAATAAGAATTGAAATACAGAACTTTTTGTCATCTTAATTGCCCCCAAATAATTCAATTAATTCTTACTTACAAATTAAGACTCATTAATAACGTGACCACATTTATTTTAACTCAAAACGGGACGTTGTTAATTTTGGTGACACAGTGATTATGCTAAAATGTCGTACGCTATGCATTCTGCATCCATTTTGATAATTAAAGTGCCTTCTCCATTTCTCCATTTCTCCAGATTTTTTATTTTATTTTAAAAAATGTATCTAACTCCTTACAATATTTCATCAGTGTCACAATAAAAAAACAATTTTTTATGTTAAAAACATTTATTTATAAAACTCTACAATCAATTATTTTTCTGGAACCTAACTCTTATATATTTCTGATGAACATATTTCTTTTAATACAGCTAGTAAAGATTTTAAATAAGAATGAAATTCTTGGCAGGTTTTTTAATATTCACCTTTGTGATCAATAAAAGCTTTCAGAACAGGCACCTGCAGCTGAGTTTTCTCGGAATTCCATAATTTGCTCATTAACGAGAAAACTCTTTCTACTGGCGCGTTTGTTCCAGGTAGGCACAAAATATATTCTATTAAAATACTAAAGTTTACATCATTCAGATTGTTAGTCTGAAAGTGTTCAAATACTTTCACCCAACGATTTTTAGTCGAAACGTTTAGATTATTCCAATCTACCACTTTTTGAGATGTAATGTAGTTAGAGATTAGTGTAAATTCATCGAATATTTCTATATTTTTATTACTATCGACATATTCTTTTTTAATCAAAACATCTAATACCTTTTGAACATCTTCCCACGCAAGTACTCTTCTTAAATTTGCCCAATCAAATATCTCCAAATTCTCAATGAATACAGTTCAGTAATCCAAATATTCTTTTGTTTAATTCTGTAGCTGTAGTTTTCACAAGTTCTTCGTCAATCTCAAAGGTATATTATCTATCTCTTTTTGAGCCAAAGTTTCTTTCAGTTGTTTAATTTCAATTGTAGCTTCAATTGCCAAAATATTCAGCCCTTCAACTTTTACCACAGCTTGTTAAATGCTCGCTGACTGAGCGTGAATAAAAAAAGCCAAAATTCTGCTGGGATTTTCAAAAAAGTTTTTTAATATAATAGGACATTTGTCAATGCTCAAGAAATATTCTTTTAGCGGCTGGTACATATTTAAAATTCTTTCGATGGCGGGCATTAAGCGGATTTAATTTCATTGTGAATGATGATTTTAATTTTACGTACACGTTATTGACTCCTCGCCTAGCCGCGCCTCCAAAATTAGAATTATTTTTTGTCAATACTTGGAGTAAATAATTAACAATGATATCTGAACTTTCACCAGGCTGATCTTTTTGACCTGTATCCCTTCATATGATATAAAATAACGCACTAGAACAGGCCATATACAGATCATTTGAAGTTGAACTAATACGAAATATAGCCATACAAAATTTTGGTAGTATTTTTTTTAATTTTTAGTGAAATAAGAAACATGTACGTGTAGCTATAATATGTTCCTCTGGAGCCACCTTTTCAAAATTTAATCAAATTTTGATGGCAATAAATCGCAAAATTTTGTTTTTATAAAGATTTCAAAAATTGAGAAAATAATTAAATCAAATTTCGGAATAGTGGCTCCAGAAAAACGGATATTTCACTTTTACCTGAAGGTACATATTTTTCATTTACTAAAAAGTAAAATTAAACTACAGAAATATTTATAGCTCTATTTCGTATTGTTTAGAAAAAGATAATTGCTTAGGTAAATTTTCCTCTTAATTATAATTAAAATTTTCCTGTTTTATTAGCTGTTTGTAACAATTATGAAATGCCCAATAAAAATGTAAAATTCTATGACAAATAATTATGAGGGATAAAATAAATATCATACAAAGTTTTATATAATTATATTTACTAAAAACTCCCAAGAAAAATAAATAAAAAATATATCAAAGAGATGGCAATACAAAAAATTATTTTTCATGCACTTCACCCCCGTACAAGCGAGCTTATACGAAGCAAGAATATCTATTATTATTATTATTTACTATAGCGCTCCCGGACGCCTTATAAATGATTCTTTAAGAAAGTTACTCTAATATCACAAACATTACATTACTATTTCGGTACGTTAACTATCTTTGGCTAACAAAAATCAGAAATTGCACAACAAATAATTAATTTACTTGATATGAAAACTAATGCCTAAGTAAATAATGTTTTAAAATTAACAAAAAACAAAACAACAAATTCTTCTTGAATCTTAGGAAATAAGACAGAAGCAACCATTCATATAAACTGAAACAGAAAAAAATTAAATGCAGTAACTTCAAATCATTTTGTTTGTCTTTTAGACATTGCAGCAGCCCTCATACTATCATTATAATACTTTCTTATTATTAATAGTAGACAAGTTTTAACTAAATGAGAAAAGACGTCTGTTTTATGTTATCTATATTGTGTAAACCAGAGACGGCTTGTGGCCTAGTCTGCGAGGAGGCTGGCTCACCCTATATACTCTATACAAATATATATATTTCTATTAGAATACAATGTAATATGTCTGCTTTTTGTATTCTTATAGACATATATTTTTATTAAGTATATAGGGTGTGCCTTTTAAAAGTAGTCTCCTCATAGACTAGGCCACGAGTCGCCTCTGATGTAAACCATTTAAAATCAACATGGTCTGGCAAAAAAAGTTTAATTTTTTGAATTATGTTGTCAATATGACCCAAAAGTGGTAAAATTATTTCATGAATTTTTGAAAGAATTTCAATAACATTTCTTTGTACATAAATAAAACGTCTTTTATCATAATTTTCTTTAAAATAAGTAAAAGTATCGATGGTCTTCTAACATGTCTGTAAATTAACTTTACACTCTTTGCAGACAAAACTATTAAGTTTCTTAATAAACCCTGCAACATAACTAGTGGCCTGACTCAATTTTGTATATATTATTAAAATGAACTTTATCTTCACAGGACTCTGTTTGGAGGTGTGATAACAATATTACTAAGTACTACTACCTTTGGTGTATCTGGTTTTGAGGATGCTAAAGCAAGGCAAAGCAAATCTTCTAGCAATCTTGAACGATTTGTGTTTGTAAACGATTTTGTATAAAAATATGATTTTCACATAATGTATAATGATTGGTTGTAAGTGGAATGAGTGGAATGTTTAAAATACGACACCATTCTTTTCTTTGATCAATATCAGAAGTAAATTTAAAAATGTTTGTTCTTAAAATTTACGTTTGAAATGGGCCTTATAAAATGTACTATAACAATTAGAAATTATGCGTTTATAATGAATTTTGCCTGCTAAAGACATGTTAAAGCATCAAAATACCTTTACTTGATTTTAAATATTCCTAAATAACATATCTAAAAAAATAAATAAAGGTAGTTCCACTCACATGTTTTCGTCGACAACCAAAACCATAACATAACCACACATTTGTTTGATTTTGATGTTATTTGTGACAGCGCGCTCGGGGCCCGCTATAGCGGTCAGCCAGCAGTCATGCAGCGGACAGAAAGCCATCTTTACATAGTACAAATAACTAAGTGAAGGCATGTTTTTTTGGTTTGTTGTAATATATGAATTAAAATTTTTGAAACAACACTTTTTGGGGTCTATTCTGTAACAATTCCTTTATATTTAACAGCCTTTAAAAATATTTTCTTCTTTACTTCTGTCATTATTTAAACGGATCTTTAAAATACATTAGAGAACTATCTTAAAGAAATCTGTTTAAATAATGACAGAAGTAAATTAACGAATACAAACATATTTTTAAAGGCCCCCAATATTTTTAAAGGCCGTTAAATATAAAGGAATTGTTACAGAATAGACCCCATCGTGTGTTACTGAACGAGATGTTATTAAATTATTAAATTAATCAATGTGCTTTACATTTTAATATAATTTTGCTATTGTAAAACGGACTTCAGAGCACCCAAGCGCGGAGTTGCATGAGCAGAAACGTGTTTACGTATTGTGCATATTATATAAACCCCCGTGGTAAACCTGAATGTCCTGAATAATACATTAAGGCCAAGTTCAATGACAAGTGACGGCGACTTTTTATCACAAGAAATACAGCTCTGAACGATAATATTTTCAAAGACTGTTTTCATAAAGAATGATGGAAAGTCCATGATTTGTTTTACTTTTAATGCATAATATTTTAATAAGTGATATTTAACAAATATTTAAAAGTTATGGACTTTCCATCATTTTTTATAGTATTTAAAAGTTAAAACGCAAAATACATTCTTTTATTTTTGCCAAATTATTTCAGGATTCTTGTGATAAGATTTAAAAATGTAGGGCCCATAAGATGCTGCCATCTGAACAGACGGAATAGACACTAAATTTTAAAAATTGCAACATCGCTCCCTATGCAGACGAATGTAAAATGGCTTAGCCCAATTTGACCATGTTTCTGGGTGAGAGGCGAGGTGGTGTGCGGGGAAAGTTTGCAAGTAAATAAATTATTCTATAAATGGTATTTTCTGTTTGGAACACAACACAAGCATGTCTGTTTTGAAAGTTTGACGTGTCATTTCAATTTAATGGACTTTAATAATTTAAAAGATGCAATGTACTTATATTATTTATATATTATATTATTGTAGATCCAGGTATGTTTTCGGTTTTTATTTTCTTTATTTGGCTAGTTTGCTAATATCACAATATTCAAATTTAGTAAAAATAATGTAATAATATAACAATTATTTTAATAACATTCTAAATAGGAAATGTAATTTAACTGCAATTGTTTTGATAACAGTATTTGCATATGGTCTGTGAATTTAATCTGTTTCCGAATAATTACCCTTAAATATTTGAATTTTTCTACTAACTGTATAGATTTTCTTTCAATTTCCTATATTGTTTGTCCACAAACTGCATATAGTTATTACTTTTCAGCTTATATTTTGTTTTAGGTATTTGTGTTGATTTTTAACAAATGATTTCAACATCATTTATAAACATTTTGCAGAGTTTCATTGACAATTATTAACTCTTACTAAGTTATCTGAATCCTTACAACTTACAAGAAACATAGATAAGGACATCATAGGCTAACAGGTAAATGTCATATTGTTATTGCGACATCAACAATCATTAATATAAATTAAAAATAACAGGGGACCTAATTTTCTTCCTTTGATGTGGTTAATTTCTTCTGATCAGGACAGCGATTCTTTTGTGCGAACTCGACACATTACATACAAAATAGAGAGAGACATTACATTAAAATCGCTATCTGTCGAACAAAGATGAGAATCCCACTACATATGTTATTTAATTTTAATCTCTCTGATCTGATACTTAGATAATCTACATGCTACCCCAATACATGCTTTATAGCATATATATAAAAACCACCTTTATACAAATACTTTTTAATTTTTTTATCGAATGGTTTTGATTAACAGAAACAAGTGCATTTTAAAGAAATACAATTAATTTTTAATTGTACATATGGCGGGTTGTACAATAGGCAGTTCAAATGTAGACTTAGTTTAAACTGTGAACCTTGTTGTATACTCATCGGTTATTGTTAAACATAGTTTCAAAAATGACATTTGTTTTTGAATATAACTAGTTAAAAATAAAACTCTTGTTAGTTAAAATATGTTTAGAATATTTTTTGTACAACCTGCCCATAATGTATTTTGTAATATTAAAAAATCATAATATTCTTGTAAGGAAGTTGGAAAGCTTGGGGTTTGATCAGTCGCTGTTGAGATTATTTTCATCTTACCTAAATCATCGTTTTAATTATGTCTTTTACAACGGATTTTCATCTTCACCCCTCACAGCAACATCTGGAGTTCCACAGAGCTCCAATCTGGGGCCACTATTATTTGGTATATTTATAAATGACTTGGCAATAAATTTAACCTGCTGTTCGCTGCTGACTTAAAAATATTTACCTCAATCTCATCAATTCAAGACTGTTACTTTTTACAGACCCAATTTGGGAATCGTTGAAAACTGGTGTAATGAAAACAAGCTGTTTATAAATGTGTCTAAATGTAAAGTATGTTCCTATACTAGAAGTAATAACAAGGTGGGGTTTGATTATTTATTTAACAGCCTACCTTTATCGGACTTATGCACAAATTGAAGATTAAGGTATATTATTCAACCAAAAAGTTACTTTTTCAGATTATATTGAAAATACCGTTGCTTCTGCGTTGAAAAGCTTAGGGTTCTTATTTCGTAATACTCGTTCTTTTACAAACTCTTAAAGCTTGGAGATCCTTACTTTTCTTTAGTTCGTTCCAGGCCAGAATATGCATCTCTTGTCTGGAACCTTATTCATAAAAGATCATTGGAAAATGTTCAGCGGAGATCTCTCAAGTACCTTTCTTTTAAAATAGATGAGCTGTATCCCATTCGAGGTATTGAAGAATATCTGCTTCTTTCGAAAATAGAAGGGTAGTTTTCAGTGTTACATTTTTTTATAAAATATTACATAACACTATTGATGTACTATTTTTGATAAATTAAATAAATTTTAATGTTCCCCAAACAGCCATTAGATATCATGAAACATTTTATACAGCAAGTATTTGAACGAACTTGGGAAGAAATTCACCTATAACGCTAATGTGCTCAAATTTTAATTAATTTTGTTCTGATTGGGATATTTATTTCGACCATTAGTTGTACTAATTTGTAGCTAATGTATTTAGGATTCTTTCTTTTCTTTTTTTTTTTTTCTTGTATTTGTTTTCATGTATTTTGTTCTGTAAATAGATTAATTTGTTGGGCAATAAAATTACTTTTATTTTAATAAGCAAAAAAAATTTTTATTTTGATGCACCTACCACCTTTAAAAGTTTGTCAGTATATTAACAAGAAATCCTATATAATTCCCAAAGAAAAATATTTTTGGAATAAATTCCGAATTCTATTTATTGATATTTGTTATTTTTTAGGTTCAGTGACTCGAAACATGATGATTAGCTACACCAAGAATATCCTTGATACTTAAAAAAATGGTACAAGATTAAGCAGATTTGATGCTATGTCACATTGTGGTGCGAAGACGTGGCTTGTATAAATTTGGGGTATCAGTTGATAGAAAACAGTACGCAAAAATAAATTTAAATCTGCAGATGCATCAGAGATAGCCATATTCCATACCACAATATGTCATGCGTGAACTCTATGAGATTTCATTGGCTAAGTATCATTCCTCTGTAATGTTTTGTATCATTAGGAACACGCAACATTGTAAACAATTATGACCAGGGTTTTCTGACCTTTTCCCTAGGTCAGAGAGAATAAATGAATACTAAATAATGTATAGTAATAAAGATTGAAAATATATATACTTTTAAGAGTTTTATTATATCAGCCATAGTTTTATACCAAAAATGAAAATAAACTGAAATTATACATTAAAAATACATTCATAAATTAACTATATTTATAACACTCATCTACTCTCTCCTGGCTAAAATATTACTTATCTATCTATTAGGCTCTGTTCCGCCTATTTTTTGCCTTTAGCCTCCTTCTGACACTTCCATTCGTTTTTATTCAGTGTAGTATCCACATAGTTTTCAGAATATCAAGTGTTATACCTATCTGATGATTGGTCCTGCAAAGTTCATCTTCAGTACACCTGCTTATGTGTCATCTATCTCGATGTCAAGTTTGATTGAACACCCGTTTCTTGCCTATTACTCTTATACTTAACCAGAACTAGCTTAGACTTGAACGCATATGTCTAATTCGGCCAAAACAGAGTGTTGGTACACAAATATCTATTTTACCGCTGGTTTCATTACAAAAAACTGGAGTAATGGGTAAAATTATCTCTTGTCCAGTACACTCGTATAATACACTTGAGTATTAGCCTATATTATTTTGGATTGAAGACGTATACATTTAAAAATGTCGATCAAAACATTAAATTATTATTTTCCATGGCTTATACCGGACCTGTATGTACTCTAGTAGCCATGGAGTAGCTGACAGTGTTGCCGTCAGTTGCCGTCACATATTCATTAGTGACATACGTTTTATAAATTCATCGTGTTACAAATTTGTTGACATAAAGAGATAGAAATTTAAAGTGACGTCTTTTATTACTTCGAATAAAAAAAATCGATAATGCAATTTTCTAACCTAAAAAAATCGTGATTATATGTCAAACAAAATTGAACTTGGCCTTAATGACAGACGATAGTGAAGCGCGCAAACACTCGCATCGTCGGGTCGGGGAAACACACAGACATTTAAAATACAGAATGTCTCTGGGATAAGTTATCGGCCGCCTGCACGGAATAATAGCTAGGCGTCTCAAATAAATCTAAGTGCAACGAGTCAATTGAACGTTTGTTATCGCACTCGTAAAGCCCTAAGAAAAATTATTTTGTTATCAGTGCATTAAATTTACTTAAAAATTGTCTATCGTTGAGCCTTAAATGAAAACGGAACAATTCTGCGACCCGAAGCTTTCATCGGGGACACTGGGACGAAGTACTGTAAAATGGTCACGTTACTCATGAAGCGCCTAAATAATTTACTAAACATATATTTTTAAACTTAAACGGTTGCAGAGTTAATTTTTTTCGAAATTTATGGCCTCACTTTAGGCCTTCGTAACTCCTTAGGGGTGCAACCTGGTATGGAGGTAAATTGCGTTAAATTATCATATTTTTGGGTGCCCAACACGCACCTGTCTGTGTCGTACTTATATTATATAACTGATTGCGTAAAGTAGATAATTTGCTGCGATTAAAAAAATAATTTCATTTTATATGTCAAAATTAGAAAAAATAAATTATGCTATTTTGACGATTGTGATGATTTTTAATTCTAATGTAACAAACGGTATTAATAAAAAAAATAGATCACACTGTTAATTTTTTGGAGTAGAATACATGTTCGGAAAATGTTTTCTTTTTTAGTAAGTTTTAAATTCACCTTCCCTGTGGGATTCATAACAAAATCATAAATTCTAAAATGTTTTGAACTTATTTTAGTATCTTACCTATTTCCGATTTCTAAGTTTTGAATTAAAATTTCTCTAGCTTCATGGTATAAAATATTAACTGTTTCAATGGTATAACAAATAATACATATTTAGTGTTTTCCTTTGTATATTTCTTAACAATTATTAAGTAAATCTGTGTTCAGTGTTTTCCTTTGTCGGGTCCGTATAAGATTAAGAGTGTCGGAATTAAAAGAAAAAAATTATTGCAATAAAAAGTACTCATTTCATATAGTAAATACCTAAAAAAAATTTGCGGAAAATCCACAAAATTTTGAGAAAAATGAATTAAAAGTTGTAATTTTATAGGTTATTTTGGTTTTATCATACTATTATGTAGGTGACAATTTCGAAGTTTTAATGATATTATAATTGAAGTAACTTACTTTTGTTACATTTTAACTGAAATTAGATATCTATGGAAAATTATTTTGCATTTGCTAATTTAATTTATATTAAAATTAAATGCATTGTATTGTCTGTTTAACCATTTACTTCCACAAAACATAAAATGAAAAAAATAAATCATCAAATTGCCTTTGTTGGCACATGACACATGGGGTAGTTGAGTTTGCACCGTTGCCATATTAACAAAATTTCTCCAGGTTTTATGTGTCTAGACTTTATAGATAGATGACAGTTCAGAGCTAATTTGAAGCACTAAAAAGTACTTGTTTTATACAGTAAGTTAAAAATTTATGGAAAATCAGGAATTTTTAAGAAAAATTTAATCAAAACTTGCAGTTTTTTAGCTTATTTGCCTTATTATTGACATCGGACATGTATGTATTATTCACAAAACAATTAGGCATTCCAAACTGAATGGCTACCAGTGGGTTTTGACGGGTTATGATATTGCAAAATTATGGCAACCCTGTAGGCCTGGTGATTTGACAAGGTCAATGAAATAGATAGTTACATAGATTGATTATCCATATTTTTCAAAATAAACATAAGCGTATGCCTTGAAGTAAAAATGTAAGCAATTATTTTTTTTTAAATATCTAAAGGCTAAAAATTGGTTTTAAAACACATTTTTGCTAAACCGATTCAAATTAATAAATATTTGCCAGGCAATATGGCCGCTCGTAAACGACCAGCTTTGAGCAATCTATATAACTATATATGTATCATTGACCCTGTTAATGACAACATGACAACAGGGTTGCCATATCTAAACTGTCATTACCCACTGGTAGCCATTTGGACAGGTCGTTGGAATGCCTATTTATGTATGGCATTGATATGAAAAGAGATATACGTATCTGTGATTTTTTTACTTTTAAATTTTTGTGGTGTGGCTTTTAAGTAGTAATTACCGACTTTATGTAAAATGGAATTTAATTACATAATAGAATGTTATGAGAGTTTATAATAAAACTGATGAATAGTTGTTGGAATGGATGAGTAGGAATAAGTTAGTGAAATCACAATTTAGATGCAAACAACGTCTTTGCCTAACCTAACGTCAGCCGAGCGTGCCTTTTCCATCTACATCATAAGATCATGCTACGCTCGTCCCACCCACCTCCTAACCACTACAGAAGAGAGCGAGCGAAGGGAGCGCGCCTGGCGCGCGAATTTCGAAACGTAGGCCGGGCGTGCTCGCTTCGCTCGCCCTCTTCTGCGTAAGGGTGTTCTAAGGGGGAAAATGGCGCGCCTGGCCTACGTTTCGAAATTCGTGCGAATTTCGAAACGTAGGCCGGGCGCGCTCGCTCTCTTTTGCATAAGCGTGCTCTAAGGGGGAAAAATGATGCGTTCGGCCTACGTTTCGAAATTCGTGCGAATTTCCAAACGTAGGCCAGGCGCGCTCGCTCTCTTCTGCGTAAGCGTGCTCTAAGGGGGAAAATGGGGCGCCCGGCCTACGTTTTAAAATTCGCGCGAGTTTCGAAAAGTAGAAAAGGCGCGCTCGCTTCGCTCTCTTCTGCGTAAGCGTGCTCTTATGGTGTAGGTGAAAAAAAAGGGAAAAAGGGCACGCCCGACCTACGTTTCAAAATTAGCGCAAATTTCTAAACTTAGGCCAGGCGCGCTCCCTTCGCTCGCTCTCTTCTGTAGTGGTTAAGAGGTGGGTGGGACGAGCGTAGCATGATCTTATGATGTAGATGGAAAAGGCACGCTCGGCCGACGTTAGGTTAGGCAAAGACGTTGTTTGAATCTAAATTGTGATTTCACTAACTTATTCCTACTCATCCATTCCAACAACTATTCATCAGTTTTATTATAAACTCTCATAACATTCTATTATGTAATTAAATTCCATTTTACATAAAGTCGGTAATTACTACTTAAAAGCCACACCACAAAAATTTAAAAGTAAAAAAATCACAGATACGTATATCTCTTTTCATATCAATGCCATAATTGTTTTGTGAATAATACATACATGTCCGATGTCAATAATAAGGCAAATAAGCTAAAAAAACTGCAATTTTTGATTAAATTTTTCTTAAAAATTCCTGATTTTCCATAAATTTTTAACTTACTGTATAAAACAAGTACTTTTTAGTGCTTCGAATTAGCTCTGAACTCTCATCTATCTATAAAGTCTAGACACATAAAACCTGGAGAAACTTTGTTATTATGGCAACGGTGCAAACTCAACTACCCCATGTGTCATGTGCCAACAAAGGTAATTTGATGATTTATTTTTTTCATTTTATGTTTTGTGGAAGTAAATGGTTAAACAGACAATACAATGCATTTAATTTTAATATAAATTAAATTAGCAAATGCAAAATAATTTTCCATAGATATCTAATTTCAGTTCAAATGTAACAAAAGTAAGTTACTTCAATTATAATATCATTAAAACTTCGAAATTGTCACCTACATAATAGTATGATAAAACCAAAATAACCTATAAAATTACAACTTTTAATTCATTTTTCTCAAAATTTTGTGGATTTTCCGCAAATTTTTTTTTAGGTGTTTACTATATAAAATGAGTACTTTTTATTGCAATAATTTTTTTCTTTTAATTCCGACACTCTTAATCTTATCTTGTCTATTTTATGAACATTGTTTAGTAAATATGTTTTTAATCGAAGACTTTTTGTGGTATGTGCTGAGCTATTTACATATTTTTATTTTATTAAAGCAAAATAATTTTTTAGTGACCTGATGGAATCTAAAAGAAAGATGTGTTTATCGCCCATGTCTACCTCGAACGGATTCGAATACTAGTTATTTTTCATTTCCCAAAGTTTCAGAAAGGTATGCAAAATAAATTATGCAATTTAAATGAGGAAAACTGATAGCTCTACCTAACAAATAGTTTAAATTTTGATCCAGATATCTAAATTTACCAACGTTATGTGCTACGTTTGAAAAGTACCTCCTGGAGCGGACTAGAACTAGTATATTTTTTAATCACGTGATAATCGAGCTTATGTGTAATAAAAGAAGGGCTTTCTTTTAAATCAAATTTGATTTCTCTTCTCCTGGTTTTTGTTGCAAGTTGCAAAATAAACTTCATTTTTAGCTGTGGTATTTTTCACTTTTTGCCATCACTAGAAAATAAAACATGTTCTCATTTTCGTCTAACATTTTTTATAAATATTTTTTGCTCTTAATAACCAGATACCCACTCGACCATTCACTGTTGGGTTCTAATTAACAGTGCTATTCCTAAAGTGGCGCTGGGAAACAGTAACAAAGCCTACACAGAACACGAGGCTAATGACCTTAGCAGTCGATGCCGATGAAATAACCAGATATGTAAATAAGATGAAACAGAATAAACTGTGACACAAGAGACAACAGACAACTGTCTGTACATCACATAGAAGTACATATAGAACTTCAGTTGCTTTTTTCCAGTGAACTGTATAGTTAGAAACAGTTTTCTGCTTTTTTCTTGGTCCATTGTCACATAAATTACATTTAATTCGAAAGCTCTAAAATTTAATTCGGAGAAAATATATCTTACTTGACATACCAGCTCTGCATTAAAAGACCACGGAGCAGTCCCATCGAGAAACCACAGATGTATTAAAAGAACTGCTTCAATTAAAATGAGTAAAACGAGATACTTTTCAAATGCAGCAATGTTAACTGTATATTATTTATTTGGCTATTTAATCAAAACAATTATTTTATTATCATTTTTAAATCAAATTAGATTTATGTACCTATGACAATGTATTTTGTATTTTTTTAGGGTTCCCATGAGGTTAAGAGCCTGTAATCGAAAAGACTTGAATAATATAACCAGTGAATTATTACACAAAAGCTACCAGTTGTGTAAAAAACATTTCCAGCCCAGTAATTTTTCAGTTGAATCAACTTGGAAATGTTTATTTGAAAATATACTTCTGACAATATTCTGGCACACACCCGCAACAAACGAAAACATTGATCATTCTGAATGAATCTGTACCCTCAACATCTACTACTATAAATTCCACGACGATTTTCTCAGTAGACCAGGTATTAAAAATAATATAAAAGTGATATGTTTATGTATTTTTTTAATTGAAATTTTTATTTTAGGTCCGAGCAAAAGAATGACTAACTTTGAAGATTAAAGAGATATTGTTGTTTCTATTTCGATAATGCATGTGCCAGTCCCAAAAATATTCTTCGGTTGGGCCACAATTTTTAAACCAACCATTTGCAGATATAGTTAAATCTCAAGCGGAATTTAAAAATAAAAATCCTCTAGCTAGAAGACATTCTAATGAATACAAGTAGTTTGCACTTACCTTGTATTTTTTAGGACCTAGGGCACATTCCTTTGTCTAAAATTTTGTGCCTTTTGGTGTGTATTTTTCATATTGAGATTTTTATTAATTTGATTTTTGTAATACGTGTTTTTCGTATTTTGGTTTATTAAAATTAATAGTATGGGTATGGGTACATGTTTTATTTATAACAACCTTTTTCCTACAGTACTTTTCTTCAAATCTCAATTTAATTCAATGTTCTAATAATTTAGATGCATATCTATTAGAAAGAAAAAACCTAAGTTTTTTAATAGAAAACAGAAAAGTAAAGTTTGCAAATTAAAAAAGGCCCTATAATTAATTCCTAATGTAATGTTTAAACTGCAGTCAAAATTTCAGAAACAAAGATATTTCAACAATTTAATTCAAAACTATTATAATGCATCAACGATTGATATATATTCAGACTGTCCCTCATTCTCTGAAATTAAACATATTGATATTCTAGTGTGCAGAGCAAACATTTTTCATCTGATTTTGATTTATATAATTGTTATCTATATTCCACCTCGTTCATCGGTTGCAGATTATGAAATTTTATTTGATTCCATTGAATCATTGCAATGTTTACACGATGCGCCTATATTGATGATAGGGGATTTCAACATTGCAGAATACACCTTAAGTCAAACTTCCACCAGATTGCAATCGTTAAATAATCTTTGTAATTTTTTCGAGCTTACTCAATACAATAGCATTACTAACTGTGATGGGCGTCTGTTAGATTTAATTTTTTCAACTTATCCATGCTCGGCCCAAAAGGCAGTTGATGTTTTGGTATATCCAGAAGATAGATATCACCCCGCATTAGCAATTGATGTGAATTATAAAATAGGTACTAATAACACTCCAGTATTTAATGCATCCGCATACAACTATAAAAAAGGAAACTTTGTTGCCCTCTATAGAGATCTCCTATTGGTCGATTGGACATTTCTACATGGCCTTTCAAATGTTAATACAGCTCTGGGCTTGTTTTATGATAAATTATATAATATTCTTGATCAACACGTCCCAAAGAAGAAACCTTGTTATAAAACATACCCTATCTGGTTTACTGGTCCTTTAATTCACAAGGTAAATTTAAAAAATAAAGCTTGGAAGAAATACAAGAAAACGAACGGTGACGCTGATCTTAATTAATATAGACGCTTGAGGTCTGCTTTTAAGGCTGAAAATATGACTGCCCATAAAAAATATCTAGCTCATGTCGAAGCTGAACTCAAATCAAATCCAAAAAATGTTTGGTCATTCTACAATTCCAAAAAGAAACACAATTCACTACCAACCAACATGTGTTATAATGGCAACGACTTAGAAACTAGTTCCGCTATTGCATCTGCTTTTGCCGAATACTTTAGTGACTCATTTTTAGACAACCCTATAAATGTAAACCAGTCCTCCGTTCAAGTTATTTCACCTAACCATGCATTTATAATGCCCAAGATCTCCGAGGACGACGTAATTGAGTCAATTAAGCGTATCAAGACAAACATGACTATGGGTCCAGACAATGTTCCTGCTTTTCTTGTACGTGATGGATTGTTCGTTTTTGCTAAGCCCCTTAGTATAATTTTTAATCTAATAATAAACTCGTCTGTTTTTCCCGAGAAATGGAAAATTTCAAAAACTGTTCCAGTGTACAAAAAGGGCAACAGAAATGAAATTACAAATTATAGACCAATTGCTATTATCTGCAATTTTAGTAAAGTATTCGAAATTACAGTTACCAAATTTCTCTATAGGCATATTGAAAATTCAATTTTACCTGAACAACATGGATTTGTTCGTGGGAGGTCTACTGTTACCAATCTAGCCATTAAAAATCAATTTATCAGCGAAATATTGGATCGCGGTGGACAGGTAGATGTGATCTACACTGACTTTACGAAAGCATTCGATCGCCTTAGTCGTCCCATTTTGTTATCAAAGTTAAATATGTTGAATTTATCTGATAATGTACTATCTCTCCTTAGCTCCTACTTAAGTAACTGTTCTCAGTATGTCCTTATTAGTGGCGTTAAGTCTCGCTTGATATCTCAAGTTTAGAGTGTACTCCAAGGTTCCATTTTAGGGCCTTTATGCTTTATAATCTTTATTAATGATATTTGTAAGAATATTAATGTACAATATTTACTCTATGCTGATGACTTGAAGCTTATTTCAATGATTAATAACAACAATGACTGTATCGTAATGCAAACCGATATAAACAAAATTCAAAACTGGTGTATAAATAATAAGCTCATGTTAAATCCTGCAAAATGCAACGTAATGTCATATACGCGAAAGAGTGATTGCATAAGATACGATTACAATATAGGAGGTGTCGTTCTCCAGAGACCTGACACGATTAAGGACCTCGGCGTTGTCTTCGATTCAAAACTTACATTTGTTAATCATTTGGCCATAACTGTCGCATCTTGTTATAAAGTTCTAGGTTCCATCCTACGATCTATCAAAGATTTTAATAATCTAGATACGTGCAAATTGTTATTCTGTGCCCTTGTTAGATCCAAGCTTGAATATGCCTCAATAATATGGTCCCCTAATTATAATGTGCACGTTTTAACTTTAGAAAAGGTTCAGCGACGTTTCCTTAAGAGTTTTCATTATTATTTTCATGGAACTTACCCTGAGAGGAGATACCCACAAGACCAGCTTTTAACAATGTTTGGAATGCAGAGCTTATTTCAACGAAGAATTATATCTTCAATTATTTTCATTTTTAAAATAGTACACCATTTAATTAAATGCCCGGCTTTATGTGCTCAGCTTAACTTCCTAGTTCCAAGAATTAATTCCAGGTACAGCTGCACATTCATTCTTCCCACTCCCAGAACAAACTTATTATGTCAGTCTCCATTGTACCATATGCTGTCCACGGTTAATGACTTGAGTAAAGAAATTGATCTATTTTGTACTACCATCTCAAAGATTAAAAAACTTTATTCCTGATTTATATCCATATATTCCTAATTAAAATATTTAGTGTAATGTAATTTAGTGTAATTAAGTTTTTTATGTTTTTGTATCTAATTTCATCTTTATATATTAGTTGTTTCGCATGCGATATGTGTGAGTAACCTTTTTTCTCCACTGGAGTTTTTTTCAGATTACTCACACAATCTCATTTATAGTTTTACTTTAAAATTTGTTTTGCTTTTATTGTATTATTTACAAATATATGTTTATTAATGTTAAGTGCGCATTCTGTAATAGGCCTTGGCCGTTGAATGTAAGAATAAATAAATAAAAATAAAAAATAAATAATGTAGGTTTGTTCAGGTTTCTTTAAAACTCGATGCAAACTGTCCGAGAACCAGTGAAACAGTTTAATTCCAAATTATTTGTCGCATACAACTATTAAACTGTCCACTGGTCAACTAGTCTTCTGATAGTACTCAATGTATTTTTGAAGAAACCGGATAGACCTAGTATGAGGGCTGTGGCAATATTTTAAAGACCAAAAATATAAACAAAATGATTGAAGTTAGTGCATTTAATTTTTTTTTCTGTTTCACTTTATATGGATGAATGCCTTTTATCTTATTTCCCAAGATTCAAGAAGAATATTTTTTTATTTAGAAAATTTATTAGGCATTAGTTTTTTCAAATTAAATACATAAATTATTTGTTTTATAATTTCTGATTTTCATTATGTTAACCAAAGATAGTTAACGTACACCTAAATAATAATGTAATATTTGTGATATTAGAGTAACTTTTTTAAAGATAATTTATAATACTAGAATTTGTTTTTAAGTCAAACTCATTAGATAATCTTTAGAGAATAACATTTTCGTGAAATTAGGAGTATTTTTTATAGAAACTAGTAAACATTTGTAAAAGTAGATTGTATTTTGTATGGAAAAAAACTAATATATACAAATAATGATGGTAGGTCGGGTTATTCGGGTTTTCCTCACCTGCAAATAAAATGGCACTATCGGTTATCTTTAAGTCGGCCCAGAGTGCCATAGCAAAAAATAATATCTATTCTTGCCACGCACAAGCTCTTCTTGGGGTTTACCTCATGTAGGATGAAGTGTAGGAAAATCTATTATTATTGTTGTATTGCCATTAATTTGATTTATTTTTCTTGGGAATTTTTAGTAAATATAATAATAATATAAAGTTTTTTATGGAATTTATTTTACACCTCATAATTATATGTCATAGAATTTTACATTTTTATTGGCATTTCATAATTCATAATAAAAAAGCAAAATTTTAATTATAATTAAGAGGAAAATTTACTTCAGCAATTATCTTTTTCTAACCAATACAAAATAGTGCAATGAACATTTCTAGTTTATTTTATTTATTTGTGAATGAAAAATATGTACCTCTGATTTAATTATTTTCTCAAAAATTGAAAAAATCTTTACGCAAACAAAATTTTGCCATTTTTTGCCATCAAAATTTGGCCAAATTTTGAAAAAGTGGCTTCAGAGGAACATATATAACGTTTACCTACACGTACATTTTTTTATTTAATTGAAAATGGAAAAAACTATCTGAAATTTTGCATGGTTATATTTCGTATTAGATAGAAAATAATAATTGCTAAAGTAGATTCTCCTTTTAGTAGAAAAGAATCCCGCCAATTTTCAAATTAAATATAGTACGGGTAACTACATTACCGACAGAGTCATAGCGTAGTTAATAATACAGGTAACTACGTTACCGACAGAGTAGGATTAGTTCAAGCACCCGCATCCACAGGTCGCTGCAAGCAAACTTGTTGCCAAATTTCTACAAAGACACGGCAACTCTTAATTATCCTTCCTTCATGTAGTGAACCTGCTAAGTTGAACGGCTGCTCTGGGCACCTATCCTCGACTGGTGCTTTAATCAATGCGAATGCGTATTTGCTCAAAAGCGTGTTGTAGCTATTCTTGGTCGTTCGAATTTATATTGCGGGTGCGCATTTGACAGCGAGTGGGTTTTTGCTCTTCGCATTCAAATGCGAAGGTCCAAAGAGCTTGCGAAGGTCTAATTGAATGCAAGTTTTAATATTGCAGTGTTTTTGTTTTGTTTCATAAATTGATCGTGACCAATTGGTATGATGGCAAATATAATTTTTTTAAATATCTTATTACAAATTAGAAGAGGCAAATAATCATCCTCGAAGAGTTTATGATGATAGGAAAGCTCCTTTCAGACTTTCTGATCAAGCGTTTATCAGATTGTTTCGGTTAATTATATGTGTCTTTTTACTAATATTTTCCATTTTATAACGCTGCAAATTATGTATAGTCAAACAGTACGTCAAAAAACAACCCAAAACCACGACTTCATGCTCAAAACCATTACTTATATTAATATTGCTTCTTTTTTGCGAATAATTTTCACAAAACAAGCGGTGTGAACTTTGAGTCCCCTTTCTAGCAGACAATTTAACATAAATAATCGTCGATCATACATGGTTGCCAAGTTGCCATTCGCATTTATAAAAGAGGATTACGAAGGCATAGATACGAAGTGTTAAGAATACGGTTTCTAATGCGTCTTCGCATTGAACCACTCGCATCTCTTCAAAGCGAGCGCTTAAACGCACTAGTCGAGGATAAGTGTCCTGGACTAATCACATCAAAGAACCAGAAGATAAAGTAGAAGATAAAAAGGCTAATATTTAATTTGCCTATCTGAAGGTTTTTGACGTTATTAAACAACTTAAAAGTAAATGAAAAGAAGAAAATATCAAAGCATTTCCTTACGGTAAACAACCACTCGTCGGGTTATATTCCTGGACAGGCATTGCATTGTAAACAAAGCTAGAGTTGTATAAGTTTTTGATGATTATTAGGTAAGACTGCTCAAAAATAAACACTGCTCAAAAGTAAGCACTACTCAAGAGTACGTAATAGGCTTAGCTTTTAATCGGGTAGATTTCCGAACTGTCCTGAACAGAAGATTTGCTTCTTAACTAGTTGAAGACTACTGATAAGCATCAGTTAAGATTCTTTTAACAAGAGAGAAGGTATGTAGAATTTTAGAAGTGCGTAGTCTTAGGCAGTTTTGCCCTAATAACTTTTACACTCAATAACACCCAGTAAACATTTTCTAATAATATGGTTAATATTTTTCTAATTTGTATATTTTTTAATAGATAGATAGATATTTATTTAAATAGGAAACCCTAATATACAAATATTAATTTTAAAATACAATAAAAAAAAAGTAATAAGTAATAAAAATTTACAATAGAAAGTAATAAAGACAATTACCTTTAAGAATACATAAAAATATATAAAAAAAATTAAAACATATAATTTAATAAACATACTAGATGATTTTCAATAATTTAATATTCCTATGACTTTTTATACTTAAATTTTTCAAGCCAAACAGAATGTAACACAAATCGCGACGTTTTTGACTGCTGGATTAAAGTTCTAGGGTCAAAATATATAATAATATTTCTAGTATATATTTTATTTCAAACTACGTAAATCTGATTATGCATTTAATAATAATTACGAAGTTTATTTTTGCACGATTTTCATTGAGTAAAAGATATTCAAAATCAATTTGCTTGTTTATTAGAATATCGTCTGATAGTAAACGAAAATAAAACAATAATATTTGGAAAAGTTATCAATATTAAAGTTATTATTAACTGCACTTAACTAAAGATTGTTAGGTAAAAATAGTAGATATTGAACAATAATTACGACTTTTATTTGAAATGTAAGTGTTAAAAAATATTGGATCATTATCATTTTTTGTAATGTAATGGAATTGTTCACTAATGCAATACTTAAATTTGATGGATGCCAAAGCATCATAATTATCCAATGTATTCATGTTTTAACCAGAAATTATCACAGATAAGTGAGCTCATACATTTAATAGCACTTTCCTAAGTAAACCTTATGCATTACTACATTTTACAAGTTCTAAAACACTTTTATCAAGAATATCCAAACAGATAAATCGGAAAATGATTAACTATTAAATTTTCCAGCGAGATTAACTCAAATCACAATGATACCATAACCATTACAAATGTATCCCTTAATTAAGTACTATTGTAATAATGCTGATTCTTTGAATAAAACCTACACCTCTTGAAGAGAAATCTGAGTGACATACTGAGAAGATATAAGCTAGTAATTATTTAGATAAGTATAGAAATTATGGAGTGAGGACGTAGGTATAGGTTGGAATAAATTTGATATGTTTTTCTATCAGTATTTTAACAAAATGCTTTCACATGGTACTTATTTTCAAACTACGGGAGTACTCATTTATCTCAAGATTTTCGAGAAATGTCATATGTCAACTAGAAACAGTTTTTTTATAGCCAGTGAGAACTCACTAACTGTTTGTCTCGAATTAAAAATTCTCCTCATAATTTTAATCCGCACTGGCTTTAAAAAGACTGTTTCCACTTTGACAAATGATAGTTCTAGTAAAAATCTTGAGAGAATTAATTTCTTTCGAGTTCGAAAATAGCCTCTCACGTCAATTTTTATTTTCAACTTCGAGTTTTACGCTATAATCAAATATTTTTTTTTTTAATATAATAACATATTTCTTTTCACTTCTGAATTACCTACACAATAATATAAGATTACAAAAATGTATATGTTACGGTTAAAGTGTTTACTTGGCTAGTTTATAGACTAGCTGGATAGTATACAAACTGGATAAAGTGTGAACTAAATATTCGTAGTAATACATAATAACCAGCTCGTCGGTTAGTATGTAAACTAACCAATTCTCTTCGGTTAATTTATTAGAAAAGTGAGGTTATAGTTATGGCAAGTGTGTGTTATTATTGTTTACTACTGTGGTGCCTTGTGAAATTTGTTTAAAAAGAGGTTATTAAAAATTAATCAACAGCAACAATTTGAAAACCTACTTTTGGAAGTTTACGAACAAAAGTCGCAAAATTCAAAAAAATAATTAATGAATGACAGTGATTAAAGTGAACTTTAGCAATGTATAAAAAGAATACGCGAAACTGGACCTAACACGAGTAACAAAAATTATTACGTGGTAAATACTTATGATTTATAGAGAATCGATTCATCTTATGTAATTTTACATAAAAAATCTGAAAAGATTATTTTACGTTTGAGTGAATATTATGATGCCATTAAAGCTACCCATCAGGGATCTGGGCATGGAGGTCGTCAGGCAATAACATAATTATTAAATAAAAAGTATTATAACGACACAGGAAACGGTTAAATTATTTATTGAAACTTGCGAAACATGTCAGCTCAAACAGAACAAAACTAAGAAAGGTATTGTTGTGAAACCAATTGTTTCAAATCATTTAAAGGCTCGGCGCCAAATCTGTCTCATTGACTTACAAACTAGACCGGATGGTGACTTCAAGTTTATTTTTGTCTATCAAGACCACCTAACTAAATAAGTCAGGTTGAGAGAACAAAGAAGGCTAGAGAAGTAGCTGAACACCTATTAGAAGTATTTGCAGACCTAGGGAGCCCTTACGTGCTTCAGAGTGACAACGGCCAAAAATTTGCAAATGAGGTTGGTGTTTTTCCAATATGTAGGTATAGAGTGGCAAAAAAACAAATAAAATTTAATTCCTAGAATGAAATTATTTAAACAATCAATAATCTTTATTTAAATATATGAATGAAGTACCCAAGGCAAAATCGAATAGGTGGTTCATTGGATAAATGTCCACTTGCCATGCGGTCAGTCCAAGTATTTTTTAAGTTAAATTAGGTGCCAATATATTTATTTTTTCCAACAAAAATAATAATAATAATTTTTGTTACTCGTGTTAGGTCCAGTTTCGCGTATTCTTTTTATACATTGCAAAAGTTCACTTTAATCAGTGTCATTCATTAATTTTTTTGAATTTTGCGACTTTTGTTCGTAAACTTCCAAAAGTAGGTTTTCAAATTGTTGCTGTAGATTCATTTTTAATAACCTCTTTTTAAACAAATTTCACAAGGCACCACAGTAGTAAACAATAATAAAACACACTTGCCATAACTATAACCTCACTTTTCTAATAAATTAACCGAAGAGAATTGGTTAGTTTACATACTAACCGACGAGCTGGTTATTATGTATTACTACGAATATTTAGTTCACACTTTATCCAAATACTGTGGATAGTTTGTAAACTAGCCAAAAATGTCGGTTAATTTGTGTACTTTTCTTGTGGTTTGTACTTTGGCGAGAAATATTGTATAGTTTGTAAACTAGCTGGTTAGTATACAAATCAACCAATATTTATAGCTATTTTAGTAGAAATATGATTTTCCATCAAAATAGCAGGACATTTGGATAGTTTGTATACTATCCAGCTAGTCTATAAACTAGCCAAGTAAACACTTTAACTGTAACATATATAATACTTACAGTCCAAAGTCATTGGTTTGTAAATTAGAGACAAATGTTATATCAGAAATTTTGAATCGAATTACGATGTCGTATGACTCGTAATTGGAATCGATAGAACTTAAAACAAGCTAAAACTAAATGCAGAAATATACACATGGGCTTTGTAGACTATCAGAAAGCCTTTGATTCTGTTCCGCATAGCTGGCTCCTACAAACACGTCAGATCTACGAATAGACAAGAATATAACGCATTTTTTCAGAGAAACTATGAGGAACTGGTCAACGTGCCTAAACATTAAATGTTTTGAAGGCAACATCGAAGTCGGCAGTATAAGACTAAAGCGTGGAATTTTCCAAGGAGACAGTTTCAGTGCACTGTGGTTCTGCCTCGCGTTAAACCCACTATCAAGAGCCATTGAATCTACAGGCTATGGGTTTAATATCAAAACAAATGGCAACTCACGAACCATAAGTCACCTTTTGTATATGGACGACATTAAATTGTATTCCGCGACGAAGAAACAGCTGGATACACTAATAAAGCTAGTCTATAAAATCAGCAAAGACATAGGTATGAAGTTCGGAGTTAGCAAATGTCAGACGGTTAACGTACACAAAGGAAGACTTATCGTTGATGAAGAACTCCAGCTAGATGATGAAACAACCATAACATCTATGTAAACAGATCCATATAAATATCTTGGCTACCTTCAGACGAATAAAGTAGAACACAAATTTTTCCTAAAACAGAGGGTTTTATGCTAAGTATCCAAGATAATGTTGTGAATACAAAAAACCATCGCAAATATATATTGAAAGGTACCATCGATACGGACAAATGTCGAAAGTGCAACTTGAATTCTGAAACAATAGAACATATTATTTCTGCCTGCCAATGCTTAGCCAACCATAAATACCTGGAGAGACACAACAAAGTAGCAGCCGTAGTGTATCAAGAACTTTGTAGAGTGCACAACATTGAAGAGGACTCCCAAACTCCCTACTATAAATTAAATCCTCCACCATTAGTAGAAAACGAAACTGTCAAGATATACTGGGACAAGACATTGCTCACAGATAGGACAGTAGAACATAATAAACCAGACATAACAATTGTCAACAAACGAGACAAAACGGCTTACCTGGTAAATGTATCAATACTAAACAACAAAAATATGGACACAAAAATAAAAGAAAAAATAATCAAATACCTACCGCTATGTCGAGAAATCAAGGGCCTTTGGAAATTGGAACAAGTAGAAGTTATCCCGCTTATTATCTCTGCTATGGGACTGGTACCTACAAACCTTAAAGGAAACCTATTAAAACTGGGTATCCCAGCAAATACTTACCACCTAATGCAAAAGTCGGTAATCATAGACACAACACATAAAGTTTCTAGAAACGTGACCGTAGTACATGTGTCTTGCCGTGAAGGCCGATGCATGCCTGTAAAAACCCACCGATCAATATCGAGCTACAAAAATAATAATAATAATAATAATAATAATAATAATAATAATAATAATAATAATAATAATAATAATAATAATAATTGGTAGAAAAAATTAGACAAGAAAGAATAAATTTGACCAGTACAAATAGGGGAGGAGGAAGACGAACAACATAATGAGTCTTAAAGTTCTACAAACCAACTTAGGGAGAAGAAGAGTGTCGCACGATCTAGCTTACGCAACGGCCATCCAGAGAAATGTTGATATAATAGTAGTTAGTGAACCGAATAAAACAATAATAGGGGGAAATGAGTGGATAAAGGATGAAAGACAAGATGTGGCTATGTTGTTCATAAATAGAAGGATATCAGTAACAAAGGTGATAATAAAAAAAGGATATATCTGTATAAATTTTGGTAAGTGGGTTATGTACTGCTGTTATTTGTCACCAAATATATGCATTCAAGAATACAGAGAAAAAGTTGATGAAATAGCTAAAAGTATTAGAAATGGTAAAAAAGAAGCGATGGTTGTTGGCGATATCAATGCAAAGTCGTATATGTGGGGAACCACAAAAAGTGACCGCAAGGGCGAACATTGGGCAGAATGGATGGCGAACCTAAACTGGGTAGCGCACAACAGAGGACATAAACCAACTTTTGTCAGAGGTAACACGGAATCATTCATTGATGTAACTCTATCAACCCAGAAAATTGCAAAATGTGTTGATAAATGGGAAGTACTAGAAGAAGAAAATCTCACACAGCATCGATTCATCTACTATGAAGTCAAAGCCGACAATATTCCAAAAAAATCACTAGGAAAAACAAAACACATAGTAGACTGGGGAATTTTTAATGCAAATATTAAACTGAGACTTAGTAACCTGACTAAAGAGGAAAGAAAGTCACATGAAATTTGTGTAGATATAATCAAAGAAGCGTATAGGAATAGCAACATAGAAGCGCAGAGAGGAAAAAAAGTAGTGCCGTATTGGTGGAATGAAACAATTAGTGCAAAGAGAAAACAATGTTTAACTAAAAGAAGGCAACAAACTCGAGCAGCAAGAAACACAGAGTTAGATGAAGAAGAAAGAGAAAACATAATACAAGAGTATAAAAGCGTTAAATTAGAATTACAGAAACTAATACGGAAGACTAAGAAGGAACACTGGATTGACTTGTGTGAACAACTAAATAGAGACATCTGGGGAGAAGGGTACAAAATAGCAATGAAAGGAATCAGTAATTTTACGCCATATGATATTCCTAAGAACCAAAAAGTTCAAATCGCAAAAGAATTATTCCCCTATCCGGATGTTATGAATGACAAATACACCAGCAGGAGAGTAGCAGCTCCGGCCTTTGACATCATAGAAATGAAAGAGGCTACAAACAACATAAAAGTAGGAAAAGCACCTGGCTTAGATAGAATACCTCCTGAAGCCATAAAGGAAATAGGAAAAGAAAACACAGGATGGCTGCTAGAAGTCCTTAACGAACTACTTAGACTCCAGATATTTCCAAGCCAATGGAAAGTGGCTAAAGTAATTCTGTTGCCAAAAGGAAAACCCAATTCTTACCGTCCACTTTGTCTATTGAACACTATCAGCAAACTATATGAGACATTGATTAAAGGTAGACTTGAGAAGGAAGTTGAAGCAAAAGGGGGGTTGGCTAAACATCAATATGGTTTCAGAAAAGGCCATTCTACGGTGGATGCCATGAAAGCTATTAAAGATATAACCGACAGAAGACAGAAATGCTGGAATGTCCTAATCACGCTTGATGTAAGAAACGCCTTCAACACCGCAAACTGGAACATAATACTACGAAGACTCGAATCGCGCGGGATATCTCGGTATCTCATCAACATCATAGCAGGCTACCTTGATCAGAGAGTTATCCAAGTGGCAAATGGAGAAAGAATGGAGGTCAAAGCAGGAGTGCCTCAGGGATCAGTTCTCGGACCAACCCTGTGGAACATCCTTTACGATGAAGTACTACATTTAAATTTACAGGGTCGAGCACGGACCATCGGATTCGCAGATGATTTGGCACTAATAGTTTCGGCAGACACCAAAACTATACTGATGCAAAACACCAATGAGAACTTGAGGCGCATCGAAAGGTGGATGAAAAACAATTTACTAGCACTGGCACCAGAAAAAACCGAAGCTGTGATTCTGACATCAAAACGCAAAGGAGATGGAATGACGTTCCAAATTGGCAATGAAACCATTAGACCAAAAGGAAATATAAGGTACCTCGGAGTACACTTCGATACTAAGGGCAGTTTTCGAGATCACTTAATTAGAGCAAGCGGAAAGGCAGAAAATAGACTAGCCAAACTGACAAGACTGATGCCAAATATTGGTGGACCCTATAGCGAAAAACGAGCAGTACTCTCTATATTACTCTACGGGGCACAAATATGGGCTCATACACTAAAAGTTAAAAGGAACCGCATGATATTAGAAAAAATACAGAGAAAAACCTTAATCAGAGTAGCATCAGCCTACAAGACAGTATCCACCAAGGCCCTACAGGTTATAACGGGAATACCACCAATCGACCTTATGGCAGAAGAGAGAAAAACCGCATACGAACAGGCAAAGAAAGAAAATACGGAAAACTTACACCTCAAAACCATAACTGTAAGTAAGTGGCAAATAAAATGGAACGAAAATACGGAAAAAGGACAATGGACAAAGAGATTAATCCCGAATATTAAGAAATGGTTGGACTGTAGACATAAAACTATTGACTTCTACCTCACACAAGCGCTCACTGGACACGGAAACTACAAAGAGTACCTAAAGAGAATGGAACGGGAAAATGATGAGAACTGCGACTATTGTAACATGCCAGAAACAGCTGAGCACACTATCTTTGAATGCGAGAAATGGGAAGAAATAAGAAAACAAGCAGCGGACACGATAAATAGGGACATAATAACAGCAGACAACATTATAGCCAGTATGATAGAAAATGAAAAAAACTGGGTGACTTTACACAATATGATAAGAACCATCATGAAAAACAAAGAAAGTGAACAGAGATATGAGTAAGAAAGGGATCTCGTTGTCTCCATGAAGCAGATGTCTAACGACGGTTCCGTGGTTGACAACTAGGAGAACGAAAGGGTGGTTTTTTTTTAGTGAGTATACCAACAGAGCAGAATCTGGGGAGTCTCACACTACCATAGCCTGGTGTCTATAAAAGATTTTCCACCCGCAAAAAAAAAAAAAAAAAAAAAAAAAAAAAAATAATAATAATAATAATAATAATAATAATAATAATAATAATAATAATAATAATAATAATAATAATAATAATAATAATAATAATAATAATAATAATAATAATAATAATAATAACAATAATAATAATAATAATAATAATAATAATAATAATAATAATAATAATAATAATAATAATAATAATAATAATAATAATAATAATAATAATAATAATAATAATATTAATAATAATAATAATAATAATAATAATAATAATTAATAATAATAATAATAATAATAATAATAATAATAATAATAATAATAATAATAATAATAATAATAATTAATAATAATAATAATAATAATAATAATAATAATAATAATAATAATAATAATAATAATAATAATAATAATAATAATAATAATAATAATAATAATAATAATAATAATAATAATAATAATAATAATAATAATAATAATAATAATAATAATAATAATAATAATAATAATAATAATAATAATAATAATAATAATAATAATAATAATAATAATAATAATAATAATAATAATAATAATAATAATAATAATAATAATAATAATAATAGTGAATTTTGTTGCTTATTTTTAAATGATTAACCAAAATATGTTTAATGCGATAGGTCCCTAATGTTTTTTCTTTAATTGTAGCACTTATATGAGATTCGCTATTTACATGTCGTATTACACTTTTGTGAAAATTATTCCAATGTGTTTTTTCGGCTATATTAAAAAGTAGACAAGGCCAGCAAAACAATTTATTCAAAGTTTTGCAGCCGGTTAACCATTCATACTTTTCATATAACCCTACGTGAAAATGCCTGGTAAATTTCTTTGCGACTTTTCTACTTTCGTCTCTAAATTGATAGGATCCTTTAGTCTACTAGAATTAATAATGTCCGTTTTCTCTTCAAAATTTCTACTTGAAAATCCTTTTTTCAACAAAGAGCACACAATGCAGACACAATTTACCACATTATTATTGCTCACAGGCACAGTGCATAGTTCCTCCATTTTACAAAAAGAAAAACAACTACGAAAAACAAACCGAAATCTACGTTTTTCCTCACACGTCGATTCGCGGTGCGAATTGCAATATGCGTAAGGCGACGTAAAAATCGCTGCCTCTCGACCGTATTTCACGTTTTCAAACGGACTGACTACTGTCGCAGTGTCGCGGCAAAGCAGGGTCAATAACACGAATCGAAACCTCTTGGAAGATGAACCGGCTCTTTCAAGACGCGCTTCCGACGACGGACTCGAAGTAGTGTGTATGTTTACACAATTAATTTTCTCATGGGTGGTGCGTGCGTTTACACATTACACCAATGAATTGTTAGTACATTTACGAAGTTTACGAAATGTTTCAGAGAAAATATATTACCTAATTTAATATTAATTTCTAAGCATTGTAAACTGAAAAATATCTAATTTTAAATATCAAAGTGTAGGGAAGCGGTACTTGCCCCGCTTCCATGGACCGCACGCTCCTGTGTAAAACTAATTTACTAGGCTTTAATTTATGACGTTATAACAAAACCGATACAAATCCCACACATATCTATCAAATTTCGTAGAAAACAGTAAAAACAATTAAACCTCCAAATTAGTTTTGCAGTAAATCCCTAAAGCTTTCATTCATACACTCATAAAGTGCTTTGGCACTCAGAAATATAACAAACTAAATTATCTAAATATTGTTGATATAAAAAAATTAACTTCCATTTAAAATATTATTCCGCGTTACTTTCCATTATAGAATAGGTATATCAATGTGTATATTGAGTAATCAATGTGTATATAACAATAAAATGAATTTTAAAATAATCAATGGTTTATTACACAATATATCACATTTTTTAATATGAGAAAAAATATCTGATCTGTCAAATACATGACTTTCCTGTAAAAGTTATCAAATATATTGAATACCGCCCATCTAATCATAATGTAAATTAAGATAAACATTTTCTACACACATTTTATTTGAAACATTTTTTCATATCTTTATTGCCAACGAAAATAATAAAAAAACTCAAATTTTGAGACTTTATCTCAAATTTCTCCGTTACGGTTCATTTTTCAGAAATAATGTAAATAATCAAAATTTATATTTAAAGATTTTCTTGTGTAATCATAAATAATGGAAATATACTGTCACAATTATTCCTTAAATGGAATTAATTTATTTTCATTCGGCTCAGTAAATAATTTAACATCCTGTATGTTAAATTATTTCTGAATAGTAGGTCGATTTCGAAATACTTTTAAATCGTAGAGAATGCATTTCATAGTTTCATAACAATTAAGTTAAAAACTAATGAACTTTGTGCTGACTCGACGATTTTGGAAGTCTTGCGAAATCGAACCTAGTCGGTTTATTTTAGGGGGTCATTGAGAGTTTTGCGAGACGGCAAAAAGGGTGGTCGTCATCGATCGCAAAACAATTAATTGTGGTTAATAAAATATAAAGCATAAAATAAATACTTATAAATATTTCTGAAAATAAAATAAAGTAAAAAATAAAAATTGTGACTGCTCCAGGACAATGAGGTAAGGACCCCAAATTTTAATATTATTATATCGATTCTTTATTATATCTTTTGCGTCTTTTGATTACGATATTTAATAAAGTGTTTGTTGATTTTTTGTACATGGTGTTTTTATTATAACTAGTTTAGTTCTCTATACGGTAATTTAAGTCACCCGAGGTTCATCTTAAGTGGCGCAGATTCCTTCTCAACCAAGAAGTTAATCTGAGCCTTTTGAGATTAACATCGGCTAGAGCGCGCTTAGCGGAAGTGGGTGATTATCTATTTTTACCTCTCAAGCCAAGCGAGGACCCCTAATTACATTAAAAAGAATAATTACCACCCCCTAACCGTTAAGCGTGACAATACCTTAGAGTTTGGATTATGAAAATGTCGCTATAAAGTACGCGCAGACCCTCTAGTGCGAATGCTCGACGACCAACCAACCAAACAAAAAAGCGACCTGTCGGCTGTCGGCAGTATCGAAAAGAATAGAGAGATTTCTGTATATGTTTAGATTTTTCTTTTTTTAGCATTGGATGCACCCAAAATTTTCTTTTTATTTTATTTTTTATATTTTTTGCTATTCTTCTTCCGCATCCAAATTAAGTGCGATTTTAATTAATGAAGTTGAAAAAGATCGCGGATGCCACAAGCAAAAATACTCTGAAAAAACACTTATGCACGATTGGCTGCTGTACGTTGGAAAAACTGGTTGAATATCACGATGACATGACCCGATAGTGTGAATGCTCTCAAAAAGATTTGATCGTGACCGGATCGTGACGGACTGTGACCGGATCGTGACTTGACCGTGCCTTGTCCGGCTAATGTGGATAGACCTTCACTGGTTACAAGAAAGTAACGAGGCTGATTTTGCTAGCCTACGATTATGTTTTGACGTTATAAAAAAGTCAACTAACATTTTGCTGTTTTGAGCACAATGTCCTAGTAAAATATACGACCTGAGAATTTTTGTTGGTAGTGACAAATCAACGGCTGATAAAATCTCTTGAGAGGGTTTCGAAAACAATCTCCGCGGGCAGAATTATATATTTTCATCCACATTCAAACAAACTCACTTTTACCAGTTTTAACCAAGTGAAGAAGTTTTCTTTTTGATCTCGCTGACATTTCAACTTAAAGACGGTTGTTTTAATAAATAATATATACCAATAAAATAAAACAGAAAGAATACTATAAAATTTATAAAACACAAAGTATAGGCTAAATAACGTTACTTACCTATCTACCTTGATATTCTACACTTCTCCTAAATTAGTTGAAAGAAAAGTTATATTGGAACACTTAAATTTTTGTTTTTTAGTTTACGTCTCTGAACATGGTTATTTACTATATAAAAAATGTTTTAAATAAAAGTTATGAGGGTATGTATAAGTGAATTTTATTAAAATTCCATCAAACACTTTGAGAAGTTTGGCCTATTTTCTTGCCGAAGCAAAAATCAAAGTTGAATTTCAACTGGAAAAAATTCTATAAACATTAGTTAGACCTGGGGAAACTATAAGGCCATTTGTAGCACGTAAAGTATTTTTTCTGTCACATTTTGTGTTTAAAAGTGTAAAAAATGTACCTTAAAATTGCGAAAGATATTTGATTCTTTGATTTTTTTGTTTCTTAAATGTTAAAGACGTACAAACCACTGCTTAAAATACTTTTATATAAAAAGTAGGCTTTTGCGCTTGGAAATCTAACCGCAAAGTTGACGTTTTCCGCGAACTGACATTAAGTGACAGCTTTGTTGCTCGCCTAAATTAAATTAGATATAATATATTATTATTTCTTTTTAATAAATAATTTTCAAGTTATTTGTACGTAGGTTGCTGTTTTCTGTTTAATTATCCAAGTTAACATTGACTCCGTTTTCATGATTATCGTAGATATAGGCAATACATTATACACTAGGTTCGACAAATTTGTAGTTTTTGTATCTATTTCTTAAAATAATGTGTTCGTAGGAAAAATCTTGTGTGCATTTTGAGCAAAAATTTGTTGTAAATGTATATTTAAGATTTATTACCTCTAATAATATAGTGAAGACATGCTTTATGTGTAAAAGACCTGTTCAAAAGGCTTCTTCAAGATTATATCATAAGTAATTGCAAACACAACCTTAGATTATAGAAACACCAGATACATTTATTTACTTTTAAACCCGGTCATATTTTGCAAAGGAACGTAGCGCGCAGCGATTTCGTCAAAGAACCGACAAGCGTTGCCTGATGCGCTGTTGCCAGGATGTGTAGTTTATCCATTTCATATTTAAAAATAGTTTTTAACTATAAAATAGTAAAAATATAGAATTTCCACAAGTATTATGTGGCTTGCACATTTAACGTGCTTGCGCAAAGATTATCAAACACACGTTCCAGTATTTTTGTACAATAAACTTGTAAATGTATACCATTTAAGTATACGAGTACTGGTACATCTATGGGAGCCTTTAAATAATTCGAAGTTTCACGAGAGAAGAATATACCTGAAGTTGCAGTCGTATGCGCGAACGTGTCGTCATAACCAGCGCCATATGCGCTGGTTCAGTGATGATGTAATTATGGTTCCACTGACAATTAAAGTGACCGTAGATTTTTTGAGTGCGTTGTTTTCGTTTTGTTTACCTAAATTATATCGTTTTTTTCACTTTTATAAATATATTCCTAAAGTAAGTAGATAACATGTATCAAATACACAATCGTTTAGTTACCAATTACATACCTTCAAACTATTTTTTATGACCTGTAAACAATATTTTGAAATAAAATAAATACAGTAAAAACGTATATGTCAAATTTATTGATGTTTTTGTTAAAAGTTTGGTTAGAATTAAATGTCAGTGGAACCAAAATGACATCACACTGAACTAGCGCATTGGCATAAAAATATTCGTGGTACGCCAGTGACGTGACCCTGTCGTTACTAAGCGACGTAGGTAAACAAGAGATAATTTGGTTTCTGCGACTGTCATCGTTGCAACTTCAGCTGTGTTCTTCTCTCGTAAAACGGAGTCTACTCCAAATTCACATATTTCGATTGCATTTGCAAGCAGCGCAATAAACAGATTATCTTAATTTCGTACAAAAATAAATTATAAAAATAACTTCCTGTTCTAATCTTCTAATGTCCATTTTTTATCAAATAAAGTCGTCACAACTATTAATAGTTCAATTAATCCTTATTAGATAAATTTACTGTAAGACTTATTAAAAACGTGATCATCACTTTTTATCAAATGCTCTATTTGTGGAAGCTGATAATATTTTTTAATGTAAAATTTCCGCCAATTAAATGAAGTTTTAGATTCAAATTGTGGGTCATTCATGATTATCTGTAGGTTAAACTTCCTTCTCACATGCCGAATTTTACGCAATTTTTCATCATTCATTTTTTGCAAATCGGCAAGAATGTGATCGGCTAATCAAATAAATGTTTATTTTTTTGTTTGGCTGATTCCAATAAGAGTACTATCAGGCGATAGATAATAAAGAAAATTAAAAATGTAAAATAAAATAAGTAATATACGTAAGCGCCATGGAACCAAATAAGATTTCTCTAACGTATTGAAAAACTATATGAAGACTAGAATAGTGGAGATACATTAGATTACATTATATTTGAACAAAGTTGGACATTATTTGTTCTTGTCCACCGCGACGTTTTCAGATCTATTATGAAAATCCGTTATATAGAGGATGTCTAACTTAGTCTTTTTTATTAGACTTATTTGCTTCGACACTGGCTCCCACATGTAGTTACATACTTCTGGGTATTCTTCATCTACTGTTAGAAACCTCAATCTAGCCAGGCCCTCTCACTGGCACAGGACATGGATTGATGATTTCTCAATCTCTTCACTGAACCTGCACAATATTTGCTTCTTCTGCTGGGTTAATAACACTTATTTGCCTTCTGAGGCGACAGTATCCGGTAAGAAGACCTACCGTTAACTTAATGATTTGTCGTTTTTGATTCTGTAAGTCTTTTATGCACTTGGCCGACGCCGACGGTTACTTATCAAACTTTTTGGCTGTGTTAATCCTGGATAGTGGTTTCATCATTTCCGAGACTCTTTCTGCATTTCTGCATCCATTGTTTGGTGAATGCCTTGCACAATGCCTTAGCAACTCTACAAAAAAGCTTATCTAAACCTTGTTGGGCTAGTTTGTTGGCCTTTTTATTGCGTTAGTATTTTTCGTAGCCTAGTTTCCAGGCTACTGTCACTTTGTTTTGACTACTTAGCTCTTTTAGGTCTTCTTGACAGTCTTTTACCAATTGTGATTTTATTTCTGGTAAGATAATTGTCTTTAGAGCTGCTTGGCTATCGGAGTAAATGCCTGATATTTGCTGATTCATTATTTCTGTTGCAGAGTATTGTATGGCAATTAATTCGACCGTGGAACATTGTTGCGAATTTTCTTCGACTTGGATCCAAATATTCCAGCACCAGCTCTTTTCTCGGTTTTTAAACCGTCTGTATACCACACGAGTTTAACCTGTATGGGAGGTCCCTGTTTTAAGGATTCTCGAGCTGGTATTTAAATTTGTATGTGGCTATAGCTATAGCAGTAGACATTCCTAGATTCTTATACATTCTAAAGGTAATGATAGACGTGGTACTGTTCAATGTCAAAAACTGAGAGGTAAAGTCGACAAAATGTGACATCATAAATCTGGTTTATTTATAAGTACTCCTGGTCCAGCATAATCTACAAATGAATGAACACGTGTCCTCTATCACAAAGGGAAGCGTCTTTAACTTCTTACCAGCTGTACAAAACGAAATAATTTGTGCATTAGCATCAGCAATCAAAAATAAAATTCTGGCGAAAAACCTGTAAGCAAAATATAATAGTAGCCCATTTGATTGTAGTCTAAGAACAAACGTTAGAAAGTATACGCTATGTAAATAAAAATAATGGTAAGTATAATTTAAACAAATACGGTCTTACACTACGATCACTATACAAAGTAGGCTTTTGCGCTTCGAAATACAATCGCAAAGTTGAAGTTTTCCGCGAACTGACATTAAGTGACAGCTTTGTCGCTCGCCGAGCGGAAAACTTGACAGCTTTATTACTCGTCTAATTTAAATTAGATATAATAGAATAGTATTCCTTTTTAGTAAATGATTTTCAAGTTATTTGTAAGTAGTTTGATATAGAATGAACATGATACATTTTTACCATGTGTTGAACTCACTAAATTTAGTAAGAGTTCATGCGTCTTGTGTAAATTCCCCCATAGACGTACCAGTATACTTGAACGGTATACATGTACAAGTTTATTGCACAAGTATACTGGAGTGTGTGTTTGGTAATATCTGCACGAGTACGTTAATTGTACAAGTGATATAAGACTTGTAGAAATTCTATATTTTTACTTGTGGATGTCGGACTTGCACAAGTGGAATTGAGCGTGTGTATGTGAAACACTTGTACAAGCTTGAAACAGTTGAGATTTGATCATCCCTAGACTAGTGCGATTTATGATTTTGATGCTATGACGAGTCACTTGGAAAAAAGGACATCGAGAATGTTTCGATTAATTTATTTCTATTTACATGAGCCATGTATGTAGTGCATAAAAGCAAAGAATACCAATATAGGGGAAAGGGGGAAGCAGTATTTATAAAACTAAGAGAAAAATTAAGGGAAGATAGACCCAAAAGCAGATTGTAAGACAGCGGTTAAAAAACCGCATTCTCGTAGTCTGACAATAAAATGGTCTGACTTTAAACTGGCGCATTGTACAAGCATAGTTGTAGGCGTGTTGTCGACGCAATATTCAAGCATGATTGTGCAATAAACTTGTATATTTATACCGTTCAAGTATACTGGTACGTCTGTGGGGGCCTCATCAGAAATTACTACGTCTTTTGGCACAGTCCAAAATAATTTTAATTATTTTGCTGGATTGACTGAACGTTGGCAAGGTTTATCAAATTTAAAATTGACTTTGAAGGGTCATTCTGATACGAGACGGTCGTCAATATACTCAACTAACGCAATTAATAAAGATATTACATACCATTACAAAAAGGAGGAAATATACAGATGATTATGTATCTTCAACTAAAAGTATTTTTAAAATAATTTTGGATTTATTTTTAGAAATATTGACAATGTTAATCACATTTTAGATGGAAAACTCCAGTTCATTGAGGTTGGATTACAATATTTGCAGGGCCTTGTGGATTTTTTGGAATGATTTCAGAAAAATTAAATAGAACTGTGTATTGATTCAGCTAGAAATTTGGAAGATGAGCCATTGATAGAGCCTACATTTTCTGAAAAGCGGAAATGAAAGGTTAAAAAAATGTTTGACCAAACGGCCAAGAATGACCTCACTTTAAACGTTTTAAAATAAGTATTACTGTCTACTGTACGTAGCAAATTCGATGAAGATTTTAAAGTTTCGCTGCCCTAACTTCTAATTTTGATTTCCTAACAGGACTTTCGTTATACGAAATCTCGACTAAAAATTAAGAAATCTGCAGCCAACGAGTTAGGTTTAGAGATTAAAAGCTATAAACACCAAATCAAATTATTGCCTAGTTTAAAAAATTTAGACTTAACACGTCTTAATTGCCATGACAATACAGCATAGTGAGTAGTTATCCCAATATAGGGAGTGCTATTCTCCTAGCATTGTGACTTCTGCAAATTACATTTTATAAAAAAGAATTTACGCAGATTGGTCAAGAACCTTTGAGTAAACTCGCTATACTATCGATTAAGTATGACATTGCAAAAAGTATTGCTGTAGACCATACGATCGACAAATTGGTCTCAGAAAAAGCCGGATTTCATATCTACTAAATGTACAAGTATACTCATAACTTTCAAGATATTGTATTGCTCTTTTTCTACAAAATAAGAACTAATTTTATATATAATGCTTAACTGTATTACTTTAATGGCACTTTAAAGTTATTGTATTGTTTCCGTTTTTACAAAGTTTTGGGTGGCGTAAAATTCAAATCTTGCCCTGAACGCTCATGACCTCAGCTACGATGCTGATGTTAGATAAAGCAGACTACTATAATTTTTTTGTTGTAATCAAATTTATTAATTGTTGTAAGAAGAAGAAGAAAAATCAAAGAATAATGGCAAAAAGAGGTAAACATCAATTTTACCACAATCGTTTGCTGCGCTAGCGCTGCAGGTCAGTATATTCCCCCCGTGCCTATTTTTAAGCAGAAACGTATAGCACCTCAACTTGCAATCGGTGCATCCCCTGGAGCTAGTGTTACTATCTTTGACACTGGTTACATAAATATCGAACTCTTTATTAAATGGTTAGAACACTTTATTAAACAAGTAAATCCTAGTCCAGAAAAAAGTGCGGCTGTTGCTCGATGGACATACAACTAGATGCCCTGATTTTTACCAGAAAACATTGTATTGTGCTCTTGAAGCTTCCCGGGCACACAACCCACCGTTTACAGCCCTTGGATGTAAGTTTCTTTAAGCCTATGGAAACCTACTTCTCTCAGGCTGTTAAAACCTTTCTGAGAACGAATTCTGGTAGTACCGTTTCTTAGTACAACATGACTGCACTTTTGTCTGATGCCTTTGCAAAAACTGCAACCATAAGCACTATAGGTAACGGTTTAAAAAAAGTTGGAATCTGGCCTGTTAATCGGACAATTTTTTCAGAAGCCGATTTTATTGTAGCTAGTATTTTACTCGAGGAAGAATCAAATAATGATGCGCCAGAACATTCTAACCAAGCTGGTGATAACGAAAATCAAATGGATGTAAGAGAAAGTAACAAACATTTTGATGTTTCTATCGATGAAATTTATCCATTATCCGAGCAATCGAACAATGGAAAAAAAGGAAGTTGTCCAAACCGACAGTAATTTTAACCCTTTGTGTCACGACGGTACTTTAAAGTCCTGTCGACCTTTTTACGCCAATTAACTTTCTAGCATAGGAGTCCCATTGGTACCCTCAAGTACACCTTTATTAATAGGAAACAGCGTTAGGTACGAATTTTGATAATTATATATCTCTTTATTTAGTCAAAAAACTAATTCTATTTACATATACAGCATACATAGTAATAAAAAAAATAGTACAAGTACAATAATAATTTTTACAAACTAATTCTTTTCACATATACAGTATATAAAGTAATAAATAGTACAACATGGAGTTTTTTATAAAAAATACATTACATATAAACGAAAATTAAATTTATAAGTAAACAAATTTACACTAATATATGTATCACACTGAGCTTATTCTGACATAAGATAGTTTTTTAATTCTCTTTTGAAAATATTTACTGACGAACTTTTTTTGATATATTCTGGTAAATTATTAAAAGAATTTATACCTTTGTGAAATACAGAGTTATATGTACTGTTTTTTCTACATCTTTGATTTCTGAAATTATGCTTATTTCTTGTGTTATAATTATGTACATCCATACTATTAGAGAGCCTATCCTGCAGATACACTGGTGCATGTCCAATTTTGACTTTAAAAATAAAAATTAATGTCTAATATAGTAATAATTTTGTTATTGGAAGCCAATTTAGTGCATTTAACATACTGTTTATAGGAGTGTACTTCGAACATTTTAATATTATTCTCATGGCACGGTTTTGCATTTTTTGGAGACGACTTATTTCATTTTGGTTAAGTAAATACAAAATTGTAGGACAATAATTGAAATGTGGCAATATAACAGTGTTGAAAATTGTTAATTTTGACCATTGGCTAAGATGTGGCGAACATCGTCTTAAATAATTAATTTTAAAGGCTAAAGTTTTAATAACTTGATTTGCATGATCCTTAAATTTTAAATTATTGTCAATGGTTACTCCTAAATAAACAAATTTTTTTACTATTTCTAAATTTTCATCATCTAATGTTATATTTAAACTATCTTCCCTATACCTATTTTTTACGCCTAATATCATACATTTAGTTTTTTAAATATTAATTTTTAAGAAATTTGCACAACAATATATATATGCACCCTCTTCAGGGAATCATTCATGACTCTTGTACAGTACTCCAGATCACTGCTGCAAAAATACAGTAGAGTATCATCTGCAAATAAATGAATTTTGCATACCCCTGCAATGTCCAAAATATCATTTAAATAAATTAAAAATAGCAGAGGCCCCAAAACACTACCCTGCTGGACACCCATTTCATTACATAACCTGTTGGACTTCATGTTGTTGATTTTTACCATTTGATGCCTGTTGTTTAAGTAGTCCATTAACCAACTAAGAGCTGTCCCATCAATACCTACGCTTTTTATTTTCTTTATTAATCTAGATCTATCTACTGTTTTGAATGCCCTTTGTAGATCTAAAAATACTGCAATTGTAAAGAGGTCATTTTCAATATTATTTTTCCAGTCGCTTAAAACACATTGTAGAGCCGTTTCACAACTATGTTTATTGCGTAATCCTGATTGATACTCACAAAGAATCTTATTATTTTCTAAATAATTTACTATTTGCTCATATACAGCTTTTTCCAATACTTTAGCAATAGCATTAATCATATTAACTGGTCTTAAATTCTGAGCTATATTTGTGTTTGGTTTTTTGGGTATAGGTACTATAGTAGATGTTTTCATTTCTGTAGGCACTTGACTTAACTCTAATTGGAAACTATTCGCTCCGTGCGAAGTCATGGAAAGGGAAGCAAAAGCGATACTAGCGCTAGCTGCGGATAATTCGTGCATTTTAGGGGGATATTTTGAAATTTTGGCATATCAAATACACGTATACATTATACTTTTTTTCAAAAAAAAGTAGGTAAAAACAATACATTAAGCAACCGGAGTTGCTGTGTTGAAAATTGAACAAATACTAGCAAAAAAAACAGTGAAACTTATATAAAAAATTTCAGTAGCAAAGTGGAAATTAAATCAAAGAAATAAATGGATAGATATACAATAAGAAGAAAAATTACCTTTATTTTTGTAATAATAACCGTAATGCTGCAAATAGTAGACATCAGAAACTTGAAAGGTTTTAAATCAACAATAAATTATCATTTTACCATGTTCTTTAATATCCCTTATTCTTAAATGTTCATTCAGCAAGGACTAGATTTCAAGATTTCTGCCTTTGATTATTATATGTGGTTGGACCCGCAATTTTGTAACTTACTGATGGGAAATCAGTTTTAATCATTCATTCTATGTTTTCTTTCGAACAAAAATGAAAATATAAGTAATGATCCTTTTTTTATACATTTTAACTTCACGCTATTATTAAATGGAATTTTTTTATTTTGACAGATTAGAGTAATTCTTCAATGAAAACTTATTAGACTTAGGCAACTTCTCATACAATTTCCAGTAAATACTGTTGCCTGCCTATATTTTATTATTCATTTTTATCGATTATACATAATTTTCTTTAATTTAAGCGATAAAAATATATAATAATAATAAATTAATGTTTTACTTGTTTTACAAATCCATATACTTTTATTAAAACTACCATATATACTTTTTAATTACGAATTCTATTAAAAGTTGCATTTGTCAGTGTATGCAGAAATAGTCCATTAGTATCAAAACGAATTGGCGCTGCTGTCGCGCACGGAGCGAATAGCTTACATAGATCACTCCAAATTAGCTTCTCATGGTGTGTGAAGTGACAGTTCAGTAGTGCTGTTTATTTATGTTGTATTTAACTAAATGACATGATATAGTATTTGTATTTATGCAGAAACTAGAAAATTGGTGTTTATTTTATCAAATAAAATAATTATTTTTTAATAGCAAGAGAAGGTCGAGAGACATTGAAAGATAAAAAGACAGAAGATGTGTATCTAATGATGTGAGACTTGGTAACAGGGGTGTTCGTTTTCCAATTTTTGTTCCCTTTAGGGGCAGGTGTGAACAATGTTGGTATACTTATGTGTGAATGAGAACAAAAATTGTTTTCTAAGATACCACGATATGGACCTCTAATTATAATGTTTTATTATTTTGTATTTTTCAGTAATATAATTAGCAATATGAAATTGGTTATTTATTTGGACTTAGCTGTACTTAGAAGCCCGTACACAGATATCTCTTCAGTCACAACGGTACTCATAAGTATCGGCCCCCCTGCCCCGCTAGTTATTATGCAAACAAATTTAAAAATAAGTATTTAACTTTAATTTGAGTACTATAACTACCCTATATTTTTTCAAGAAATTAAAAAAAAATGAGGCCCGTGACACAATGGGTTAAGCAGTTCGCCCCATATAAAAATAAAAAGAGGTTTGAATAAATGGCGGGACTTGTTTCCATCTTTGTTTCAACCGTAAGCGCTTAGCGCGCTACTATCACTAATGGCGTATTCGACTACCCTGCGCTGGCTCCGATCAAGTTCGAAACATGAAAGTGCAGTTGCAATGTAAAATCAAGAGCGGATAGTGCCGATTCGAACGCGCGCTGGGGCAGTGCGAATTTTCAAAAATTTGAGCTGGCTCTGTGAAAATCCGATTTGAAGCGTTCGTGTTCGCACCGATTTCACTTGCCGATTATTTGTTTATTTTTTCACCTAATCTTCAAATTGATAAATTGTAATTTATCATCAAATATTATTTTTTTTTACTTATGTGTCTGTAGGCTATCCATATTTTATTTTCTTTTCCGGAATTTCTATTTTACAATTTACAGAAATAGTGTTAAATGATGAAAATGAGCCAATAGTTGGAAGATGCCAAAAGACGCCAAAGAAAGACCGATTTCAAAATTGAGGTTATTTTATCATAAAAAATCCAGTGCAATCTACTTGCACCGCCAAAAATTACAGTTCCAAAAAGTTCGAACGCTGGATGAACCAAGCTAACAACCCGAACACAAATTATTGCTCTGCCCGCGTTTGGCTCGGGTAGTCGAACATGGGAAATATTTGCTCGCTTATGAGCTGAATCAACCCGAACATAAATTATTGCACTGCACTCGCAAAATGCGAGCTGAGTGCGCACTAGTGCAGGTAGTCGAATACGCCATTAATTAAAACCCGTTTACACCCATAAAAGAATTATGTTTTCAAAAATAATAACAAAAGAAATCAATAATTTTACTGTGATTAAATACAGGGGTAATCGTTAATAAATGTAAAGTTAAAGCTAAATTTAAATATTATGAAATGGTGTAAATCTGGCTTTCACACTTTTTTAATAATGTAGGTTATGTTGCACTAAATATCCAAGTCTGATAATGGTGATATATTTTTTTTAAATGTAAGTGAGTAAATTGTATTAATTTAGTGTAAGTTAGATTTAAGTAATTTATAACTATAGTGAGGTTCTTATGAATGTCATTAACTTCTAATTCATTTAAATTTTAATTGCAGAAGTAAATATTTTTCTCACAAAACTAACAAGAAATTTTATATTTTTCCTGTTATATAACTCTTTTAGAGATAAATAACACCACATTTTAAATATTTGTGGTTAAAAAATTGAAAGGAGTTGTGAGCGAAATGTGTAAGGCCAATTTACAAACAGATATTGTGGAACCCGAGATAGAACCTAATCGGTTTTATTCATAAAAACCATGAAAAATGGCGTTTGATTTGTGCTCAAAAAGTTATTGTTCAATTGTTGGGTAATATTCATTATTATATTTATTAAATAATACCCAAATATGTTCAAAAACTAATATGATATTTATGTCAACTTGTTAATTTTTGCATGGGTCACCTACAGGGTTGCCAATCGAACGGTAATTACCGTACTTGTACGGTAATTCCGATTAATGTACGGTTTACGGTCCAAAGTCATTACCGTACATACAAGTAGGGTATTTTTAAAAAAGTACGGTAAACGTACGGTATTTTGAACAGAATTAGCAAAGACTTTGATTTCCACCGTTGTGTTAAACGATGTTTAAATTACTAAATGAAGATTAAAATGACATTGTCTAATGTAAAAATGCCATTTTGTTTAATCTTTTTACAGTACATGTTCTTCAAAAGAACCTGGTTTGTACAATTATATAAGCTGGGGCCTTTTTTTAGAAGCTAGAGAAGGACCAGAGGTTGATTAAAATAATAAAATATGACGAGGACCTTAGAAGCTCGACAAAGAGATATTTACAGAATCTAGTTTTTTTTTACAAAATAAAAGTGTACGGTACTGGGAGGCCATGTACGGTAATTTGAATTGCGCGGCACGGTAAATGGAATTTGAAAAGTTGGCAACCCTGGTCACCTATTAAGAGCACAAATCAGATGTTTTTTATTTTTATTAAAATTTTTATATCTTTTATCGCAAGAAAATATGTAAGAATTTAAAAAAGTTCATTTTTAATTTTACTGCACCTTTATTTTTGTTTTGTTTTAGATATTCCTGGGTATGGAGTTTTTTGAAATGGACAATATAATATCTATCCAAATTAAAATGTATTTCAACGCCCACCTGTACTAAAGCATATTATACCCTAAATAGGCATTACAACTACTCTAGATTGAAGTAGATGTGTAAAGGCCGTAAAGGGATAATAAGTATAAGAATATTAGAATTAGAATGATTTTTCCTTGCATTATTAAGCCAGTATTAGGGATATTTAAAACAATTATGTTATATGAAAACTATAACCAGTTTTTTTAATAACAAAATCATTGTCATGAGCTATGCTGGTTATCATATAATATTTTTATTTTTCAGTAATTTAGTGTGTGATATAGTGCTTATGTTATGTTCAGAATATGCAGTTAGAAGATAATGAGACACATGTAATTACATGGTAATTCTAAATAAATTAAACTTTTTAAAAATGTGTTTTATTTTTCACCTAATTTTTTTTTCGTTTTTAGTTAAAACAAGTGATATTTTCCATTTTTCAACATTTACCTACAACAAAAATTCACTAAACTTAATGTTTGTTTAGTAGTTGTAATTAAAAGTTGTCAAATAGGAAAATGTTACTTCAAATTGCTTCAAATATCTAAATTATAAAGCCCGCCTCTTTTTAAATCACTTTACTTAGTAGTGTCCTACTTTATCGACTGAAACTAATAGGTGTAGTTCAACCGTAAGCGCTTAGCGCGCTATACTGTTGAAGTCAAGTAAACTTGTTACCAACTATTTTCATGGAATCCGTGGTTCACCCTACAAAGATGACTTGGAAAATCAACAAACCCAACGGAAAAATAAGGCAAAGCAAGTAAAAAAACATGTCATCAACTTCTTCACTCCGTAGTTGAAGAGTCACCGCCCCTTAATCACCAGCACCTATACTAAAAAACAAATATATCGAAATATGTTGTGACCCAAACGATTGGTTTTGTTTCGTTTGTGAAGAAAACGTAGTTGAAGATATGGTTCAATGCTTAAGGTGTAAAAAGTGGGCGCATACGTCCTGTGCGGGAAAAGGCAAGAAACTTAAAACACATTTGTGAAAATTGTATTTAAAAAATTATCGGTACGATTTAAAAACTACCGGTACGATTTAGTCGACGAGTTCGGTAAATCGTACTGTTTGCAACGTTTCTTATTTTTTAGTTTAAAAAAAAATCTTTTTCGATGCAGGTATGTTAATGTTTAATTGCTAAGGAAATGTATGTTCTTGCTTATTTGATTTTTGTTTTTAATACATTCTTTAAGCATGGTGTTTGAAAAACCAAAAATCAGTACGATATACTCGACGCTACCCTATCAACAGAAATTGAATTTTTGTTAATACGACACACATCAAATCCTATAACGAACCATGCAATTTAATTAAAAATCCACATGGTCTGGTGTAGGATTCGAACCACAAATTTGCCTATAAATAAATATAAGCGCGTTAGACAGCTACGCCACCGACCCGAATTTTAATTTTTTCTCATCAAAGATGTTCAGGATATACTGAATTGTTAATTTTTAGCGGAATAATAGCTATACGGGTGCAGTCAACGCAACTTATAATTCCAAAAAACGTCAGAAAAAACCTATTTTCAATGGTACAAAATTAATTTAAATTATAACTTTTCTTATCTCATTCAGTTCTTTAATATTTTGTGGCTATTTTACAAAATGGTTAAAAATTTCTGGATACAACGTGTAATACTAGTGATGCCGCGAGACGAAATATTCTCGTCTTGTCTCGTCTCGAACGAGACGAGAGAGACATTTTCTCTCGAAAACAGATTCGAGACGAGAGAGTGTCATCTCTCGACGAGAATTTCTCGTTTCTCTCGAACTCTCTCGGACTTTCTCGAACAATTTTCTCTTTGCTTATTTGAAATTTTCAATTGCTTATCTTAACTTAAAATTTTAACATTTTAGATTTCGAGATAGTCAAAAAATTAACTATAACACACCTATTCCATATATATTAAATGGTAACAAATGATACTTGTGTTATTAGGATTTTATAAATAGTGATTTATAAGAAAAAATATTTCTCATTTCATTTATTTAAAATTTATACAATCATTTCTTATATTTAATCAATTCTGCTTTTCTGAGGTTACTTTTGAAGATAAGTTGAAAATTTTTAAGCGTTTTTTCGAAAAACTGTCAAAGAAAAGGTAATTCAAACGAATGTATTATATACAGCGAGGACGAAAATTGTACCCGCCTCTATTTTAACTTGTAAATAAAAAAAGATAATGACAGAACAGGACAAACTCTAGAGATATTATATTTTTGTTATAACGAGATGCACTTTACTTGAGACACGTAAGATAGAGGAAGTTACTAGCTTTAAATTTTCTCTTGGAAAGTAGGGTCATGTGATACCTCATTTGAAAGATTTTTCTATATTTTTACGTTCATGTAAACAGATTTAGATTTTTATGTTTTTACAGAAATTACATTAAATAAATTCATAAAGTAGATTAAATTATTTTTTTTATTTACCGCTTCAACCTCAAAGAATCATTACCGGAGGTACAATACCTTATAAATGCTGTTTTTTACAATAGTATACAATAGATAATTAACATTTTGGCTAGTACAGAGTAACTGTCAGTATCTTTTATAAATTTAAGTAATTTTTTACTGTTAGAGGGATTTAACACTGCACAAATGGCAATTTTTTGTAGCTGGTACTTTGTTCTTATACAAGCATGTTCTGGGCCTTTACTAATAAGTTACATTTTTGATAACTTTCGTATTAACAATTATTATTTATTACGAAGAAAACGCTTCTTGTATTTACTAAAATAAATAAATTAAGAATATCAAAGGTGATTTAAAAACCACTTTACGTATTAAATTTGTCATAACTTCTTGGCAATAAAAAGCTTATTAAAAAATTATCTTCTAACATTATCTAATATTTCTAGGATTATTGCGGCACACGAGGATTATCAAGAATGTAATTTTTGTAAAACTAAAAAAAATTAAAACTATTTGCTTGGACGTAAATATAATCAAAATATCTTTCAAATGAGTTATTACAGAAAATTTAAAGATAGTAACGCCCTCTATTTTACGTCTCAAGTAAAGTGCATCTCATTATAACAAAAATATGATAATGTTTCTCTAATTTCACATCGTTTTTGTTTTATGTCTCTATCTTCTTGCATTTTGAAAACATACTACAAAATGCTTTCATTTGACATCAAAGGATTGCATTAGAAAAATTCTAACTTCGAATTTAACGTCTTCCCCTTCTCCCCAACTGACTTACAAGACAAAGTATTTTCGGTTTTAGTTAATGCCTAATCTGGGCCACTTATTACTTTAAATTTTAATTGTAAAACGACTGTGACAGACGGACAGTCAGAGAGACATAAGTGTTTCTTATTGCCAAATTTGGGTACTAATGCGCAAATTACTTGAAAAATTCTTTGTTTTTGTCTTACAAATTTAAATTTGATATTGTTTTATCATGAGAGAAACGAGACGAGACAAGACGAGAGAAAGGCTCTCTCAAGCGAGACAAGTGCCTTCTCGTCGAGACGAGAGAACAGTTTTATCTCGCCCTACGAGACGAGACGAAAGAGGCCACTCTCTCGTCTCGTCTTGTCTCGCGGCATCACTATGTAATACAGAAGAACTTTAAACTATCACTTTCAAGAAACCACATGAAAATTCTTATCTTCCAAGTTTTCTAATTGTTCAATTATTGTAATTGGAAGAAATTCTCAGTCTAAGACTTTTTTACGTATATATTTATATATTTTTGTAGGTATCAATAAAAAGTAGTTGACCTAGAATTTGTTAAAATCAGTCAAAATTATTAATCGTCCTAAAAGTGACATATAAGTGATATTGGCTAAATCCTTAAAACATGCACGTTTCATTTAAAACGTGTGAAAAATTATGCTTGCTGTATAACACTTGTTTAAAAGGCGTACACGTTTTTAAAATTAATGTCAAGAATAGCGAATCGCTCGCATATTGCTAAAGCGTATACGTTTTTTATAAAACGATAGCCGAGGATAAGGTCCCTGATTATGGTTTTATAGCCGAAACCAGTTGTTGTCTTTTTTATTACTGAATAATATTTTATGTGGTAATTAATTTTAAGGGTTTCATTTTGTTCACTGTTTAGTAACTTTCCCTATGTACGTAAATGCGACTTTTCAATTCACTCCTCCTAGTAAAAATAAAACATCTATACTAATTTAAAGTTCATGTCATTCAGACAGATCACATTCCAAAATTCCGTCAAGGTTTTAATGAACTTTCTTACAACTGGCTTATGATACTTATTTCTTAAGATATCTTGTATATTTATGCACTTTTAAAATATTAACTATATAATACACTTCTAGTAAGTATATCTAGATATTACTTGTAAAATTTCGTTAGTTCTACCAGATTTTTTTAAAAGAATTAAATTTGAAGTCGTGCTCGTAAAATTCGACAAATGTCTATTTAATATTTAAAGAAAAGTCCGTACTCCAAATCTCCCATCCAATATCCGGATTTTTTAATAAATAAAAAATGATTTCCGTCGAATGTTTTCACATGAACGAGATACCATGTAGCTCGTAAATATCAGCGTTATATCAGAAATTTGTAAGTAGATTTTTTTATTATTTTGCCTGCGCAAAAAAGTTACTTCTTCCTTCTTACTTTAAAATTTATGCGTTTCATGAATTTTTTATATTCTAATGTGCTTAGATATTAAAAAAATATAAAAAATTTAAACTGAAATGATATTATTTCGAATTTTTTTTATAACAGAGATAGCTGTAATTCATAATAATAGATATATTCTTGATAACAATTGAAAAATTGCTGTCATGTCAGTATGCTTATGTTAAATCAATTTAATTACAGTTTATTTAGTTTTATCTTATTAAATTAAAAATGCCTACTTTCAAATTTAATGTGCTTGTGAATAATAGCCTACCATTTTACAATAATGTAATGTTTGTTTATTTTAAACAACAGTTTATTTATTAATAATTTATTTAAAAACTCTTTTATTTTAAACAATACTATTCTAATTTATATATATTTCGAATATCTTTAAACTGTTGACTATTTATATTCACCAGTGTCTATCTACAACTGACTGCTGCGTTGTTCCTCCACCAATATTTTTATACAAATTTAAAACTCTGGTGGATTCGAGAATGATCTCCGCCAAAACTAGAGACATTATCACGTTCTACCTGGAAAGTTCTAGAAAGCGCCTTCGCCATAGTCGTCACATATGTTTGGTCTTAAGGGGTTTAACTATGTATGATAATCGGACAAGTTGAGCCACAAAGGCCAAATAAGACAGAGAGGGACTTGGAGAATTAGAGCATGACTAATATGTATGATATTCGGACAAGTTGAGCCTCAAAAGCCAAATAAGAAAGAGAGGGACTTGGAGGATTAGAACATGACTGAATAATGAAATGGCTCACATTGCAATAGAATATAATTAGAAACAACAGTATTGTTAAAAAGTAAACAGGAAATAAAAAAGAAAATTAAGGAATCGCTTGAATTTTTTGGCCTAACAAATGTATTTAGCCAAAGAGTAGATATATATAACAAAGAGTAGTATCTAGAGTATCTAGCAAAGATTATAGAGCAAAGCATATAGTTACGAGTATAAAGTAGAATGTAATCATCAAAGGGCATATAGCAAGAAGTATAATATCTATCAAAAAATATACATTTAGCAAATAATATACAGTATGGTTCGAATGAGAGGAATAAATTCATTATAATGGAAGTAGTTGGTTTTTCGAAAAAATGTTCGGACAGGTCAATTTTGTTTACTAAAAGCGCAATTTTTTAAAAAGAATTCAAGTTCCCCCACTTCCAATTTTTGGGCAGTGACATCATTGGCAATTTTTTTAAATAGTAATCTCAATTTTTTTTTTTCAATATTTTGATAGATCTTGACTTAAATGACTTTTGTTCAAAAAAAATTGTTATGTAAGATATTTCAAATATTATGTTTCCGAGCAGGAAATTGCAAGATCTATCAAAAAAATTGGGGTTACTATTTAAAAAAATTGTCAATGACATCACTGCCCAAAAATGGGAAGTGAGGGAAAATTGAATTCTATTTAAAAAATTGCGCTTTAAGTAAACAAAATTAACCTGTCCGAGCATTTTTTCGAAGAACCAACTACTTCCATTATATTGAATTTATTCCTTTCATTTGAACCATACTGTATAGCAGAGTATATTAAGCTATTCTTTTTCTATAGCAAGAATTAGATTAATGAAATTCTTTTCTTTGCAATATGCATTCAAACTCAACAAATAATTATTAATCAACTGGCAATAGATGTCAAAGCACAGCTTATACAATACAGCTCCACAACTCCGTGTCGGCGTCTTTGATCTGGCGGTCGAGAACCAAGCAAGACGGAATGGTGCTATCTCTGTTAGATTCAAGGGAAAAGTCGGGCCCGGATTAAACAATTTTTTTATTATTGAAAAAATTGAAAACCTTGGCGTAATAAGGTTGGTCACATGCCATATTAAGTAAGTTTTGGGAAATTACATTTTTAATTTGTTTTAAATCTTTCAAATATAATTAAAAAAATTATTTAAATATAAATATTACGAAAAATAGCACATCTTTCGGATTAGAGGTAAAATAATTTATATATGGCTAGTAAAATCCTCGTTAACAAATGTTTTGAGCTAAAACAGTCACTTCACGACAAATTGTGGCTTGGATCCATTTTACACCAAGGGCTTCAATTGTTAAAGAATTGTGTCACGCTCGTGGATGCAAATCAAGTGGTACCCCCGTGTCTCTGGCAAGTGTTACTCTTCGCGCAAAGGGTTTATACCTAGATAAACGAATGCTTCGACTGAGGTCTGGGAACTCTATGGTATTTTGGAATTATAAAGAATGTGAGCTTTTGTTTTAACAATATTGGTTATATTTAGATGTATTCTTATTATTTGAAATACAGATTTGTAGAAGTTATACTTTGACAGTTTTTATTAATATAATATATTCAATTTTTATCTGACCATACCGAAGTAGGAAATTTTAAAACTTTATAGTAATGTGAAATTTGAATTACAATATTACAAGATATAACATAATTAGTACTTATTTTAGGTAGGTACTAAATTTGTACTTGGAGAAAGTAATATCGATTTTTACAAGAAAACTTGAAAAGTAAATTAATTTAATTCCTATTTCTGATGTAAAACTTAAACCAAGAAAACAAATAAATTGTAGTTTGTTCAACAAGGGTGGATATGATAGCCATATCACACAAAGACGAAGTTTGAGCACGACGTCGTAGGCGGAGAACTCAATCGTCTGATTGTGATATGAACAATCTACTCGATATGGTCAGTATATTTTTTCTACGACCCACTAACGAAAATCTACAAATTTAAAAAATTATTTTAGGTTATTTAGACAAAATAACTAATTTTAAAATAATTTACGAAGTTGACTAATTTATAAAATAAAATAAACATGAAAAATTAATTAGTCCTCGGCCTAGATTCGATCCCGGACTTTTCCCGTGGAAGGCAGATGCTCTGTCTTCATCTTCACCGAAACTTTCAGGACTTTAGTTTTAATACTCGTAATTAAATTAGTATCATGTAGTTTAATTAAAATTTATTTTTTTTTAAATGTGGACACAATAGAAACAAAAATGCTATTATTTATCGAGTCTGCACAAAAATTTTAATGTATATTTAATATCAATAACTAAAATATATATTGACAATTAGTTTAACAGAATTGTCACTTATTTAAAAAATTTTAAACAATAGGAGTTGGGTGACCAAAATATGAACTGTGATTTGTAGATTTAATTTTGTTAAAGTGTTCTTACTACCTAAAATGGATATGAAATATATTCGTAGTTGAACACAATAACATACTTTTTCGTTTTGTAGTATGTGCGTAGATTGGCTAATATCCATGCACAGATTACAACACGAAAAAGTATGCTATTGCCTTCAATTGAACGAATATATTTCATATCCATTCTAGGTAGTGAGAACACTGCAAAAAAAATAAATTCGCCAATCACCGTTCATATTTTGATCAACCGACTGCTATTATTTTTAAAATTTTAAATAAATGACAATTCTGTCAAACTAATTGTCAGTATATTTTTTAGTTATTGAGATTAAACATACAATAAAATAAGTTATTCTTTTGGAAAACGTTAGCATGGATGACTAAAGGGTATTGGGTTAATTAATTCTAAAAGTGTGGTACAAATGTTATTTTTTGTAGCCAATTCTTCAAAATTATTTTGAAATATCTTTTCAATATTGAATATTAGTTCTACAAATTCATCATTTGACAGTTGCAGATTTCCAAATGTATCTGAATTGGCGTTATCATATGCCTTTAAAAAGCAATAAAAAGAAAAATCATCTATTTCAACGTGATCTTTGTTATATTTAAGACAGGTATCGCAGGAGTGGATCCGCAAGGCTTTTATTAAAAGGTAACCACACACATACCCATACAAATTTTCTGTAGCAATTCGTCTTTACAATAATTTAGGGTGTTAATAATTTCATCATAAAATAAAATACAAGGTGTTCCATTTAAAAAATATACATTTTAATTTGCCAGGCAAAAACGTGACACCCTGTATATCCAAAGATATTTTTAAAATATGTAGGTATTTTTCAAATCCATATAACTTTTATTTAAAACTTTCTTGCGTGTCTACAACAAAATAATGAACAATAACGCACTAATGGGACACCCTGTATAAATTATATTTTTAACAATGAAAATTTCTTATAATGTGGTACTTATCGGTTTGGGTCCTTGGGAAAACTAAAGAATGTTTTCTTGCAGGTATAACCCTTATTAAAACAGCTTTTGACTGCACAAACAGAATGATGTCTTTTTTTTCATTCATTCTACTCACAGCTAAAGAGTCACCAAAATAATAACAGTACCTTTAACTCAAACAAAATCTACGAAATTATAGGCTCCACGAAATTATACAATCAACGAAATTATACGCACGACTCAACACCTTACCTAAGTACACTTCTGAATGCCAAAACCGTCTTTTCCCTTCGAAAGCGGAGCTTAAGCGATGCGCGACGAAATCGACGCAAACCGTTGCCGCCAAGAGAGTGTTTTAGCTGTATTGTATAAGCTGTGGTCAAAGTATGCAATTTTGATTTGCCACTTTTATTTTGAATCTAAAACAGTCATACAAAGAATACACATGATAAAAGTGCTTTGTTTCTTTGACGGGAAAAAAAGTTTGACATTTTATCTCTCTTGTCAGGTAACAAAATGTCACTTTTTATGAAATTACTTTTTTCCCGTTTCCCGGGAAAAAAATGTGTACTTTTTCCCGGATATACATATATTATACACCAGTATTTTTTTCAATATTAAATCGGCGTTTTTCCCGTCACAGAAAAAAATGGTTATTATACACGGGAAAAATCTAATACTTTTTTCCCCTGTATAATAAATAACTATTATTTTATAAATGAAACTTTTAACACCTCATCATAAAGCTATTTTTTTACTGAAAATATTATATGACATCTTATAATCGAATAACGAATAATGTAATAAAATAAGAAATAAACATATTTAAGGCGGATAAAGTTTCTCAACATACACAAAAAGCAATGGTAAACAGTGATAAAGCAACAAGAAAAAATCATATTCCATCCATATCCGTTAATGGTGGGTAATTTACAATAATCTTTGTATTCATTGGAAATGGCTAATACCCCAGTCAACAGTTTTTTACTTCCCTCGTCGTCTGTCATCGTCTTTCGTCGTCTGTCGCAGTCTAACGTCATATGTCGTCGTCTGTCGTTGTTTGTTGTCGTCCGTCGTCGTCTGTCGTCGTCTGTCGTCGTCTGTCGTCGTCTGTCGTCGTCTGTCGTCGTCTGTCGTCGTCTGTCGTCGTCTGTCGTCGTCTGTCGTCGTCTGTCGTCGTCTGTCGTCGTCTGTCGTCGTCTGTCGTCGTCTGTCGTCGTCTGTCGTCGTCTGTCGTCGTCTGTCGTCGTCTGTCGTCGTCTGTCGTCGTCTGTCGTCGTCTGTCGTCGTCTTTCGTCGTCTGTCGTCGTCTGTCGTCGTTTGTCGTCGTCTGTCGTCGTCTGTCGTCGTCTGTCGTCGTCTGTCGTCGTCTGTCGTCGTCTGTCGTCGTCTGTCGTCGTCTGTCGTCGTCTGTCGTCGTCTGTCGTCGTCTGTCGTCGTCTGTCGTCGTCTGTCGTCGTCTGTCGTCGTCTGTCGTCGTCTGTCGTCATCTGTCGTCGTCTGTCGTCGTCTGTCGTCGTCTGTCGTCGTCTGTCGTCGTCTGTCGTCGTCTGTCGTCGTCTGTCGTCGTCTGTCGTCGTCTGTCGTCGTCTGTCGTCGTCTGTCGTCGTCTGTCGTCGTCTGTCGTCGTCTGTCTGTCTGTTGGCGCGATAACTCAAAAACGACTTTGAAGAAAAACTTAAAATTTTGTATGCAGACAAGGCTCCTTTCTGGATTAAGAGCAATCCAGTCCCTTCTGACGTCACACCACACGGATCTAACGTATCTCCCTTTAAAGTATTTGGAACCTTGTTCGCTACATAAATTTGGCAATGTCGTGTGTCGTGCACTGAAGAATAATCATAGGATTGGGTACGGTCCGATTAAAATTACATGAACACAGGTATGTCATCAATTGGCGAAGTAATTCGTTGGCTATCGCCGCCTACTGAGGGTTTAGTGGCTTGTTAATATTATAGGAATGTAGGAATACTATTTTTAAACCAAACAACTCAAATATTTTTTATTGATAGTTATAGATGATATACAGGGTGTCCCGAAATTAGACGGTAATATTTTAATAGCGTAATCTACATCCTAAAATAGTAGTAAAAGTTCATATAAACATAGGTCCGAAAACGTTTGTTTTCCGAGATACAGGGTGTTAAAGATGAAGTCCTGATACCACACTTTTGTAAATATTTTCTAAACGTTTAAAGATAATTAGGTAAAATTTGGTACAAATACTTACCTTTTTACGCTTTATTTATTGAACTGAACCCCAGTTTTTGATCATCTTCATAGGTGGGTAAATTAGGGGGAGCTTAGGGTAAAATTGCCCTAAGTTTTTTTGTTGATAGTTTTTAATATTTTTGACTATAAAATTTGGAAAACCAATATTTTATTTATAATAAAGGTACATTTTTGTTGCATCTCGCTAGGACGCGCCATTTTCAAGAGAGAAGCATGTTATCTTATTCCAAAGTGTAAACAATAATTAGTAGGTCTGTAGAATCAGAAATTCTATTTTTTTTAACTTTGGAAAACCGATAACTTAAGAAATTTTAGAAAATATTTACAAAAATGTGCTATCTGGACTTCACTTGTAACACCCTGTATCTCGAAAACGAAACGTTTTCGGACCTATGTTTACATAAACTTTTATTCCTATTTTTAACAGACTTCAAAAAAGGAGGAGGTTCTCAATTCGTTGCAATATTTTTTTTTTTTTTATGTATGTTCAGCGATAATTCTTTAACACGCCGCGCCGGACTCAGTAGAAATTTAATTAATTCGGCTATCCTCTTTAGTTGATATAGTCATTGACTTTGGTTGACAATTCATTTGTCAGACCAATTAATTCTCTTGTTTGAAAGTTTAAAAACTTTTGGATAACCCCATGGTGTAAGAATACAGGTGAAGCGGTGCGCAGGTTTTATGACGTCAACATCGGTATTGCCACGGCCGCCTATACACTGCCATTTCATTTTATGGCTTTGTTTACATTTTTAACCGACTTCAAAAAAGGAGGAGGTTCTCATTAACCGACTTCAATTCGTCGCGATATTTTTTTTATGGATGTTCAGCGATAATTCTTTAACACGGTGACCGATTTCAATGATTCTCTTTTTGTTAGAAAGGAGGTACTTCAGGGGTGGTCCCATATAAATTTGGTTAAATTGTGGTGACGGCATCTGCACGTTTTTGAACTCGGTTTTTTTAAATTTTTAATTTCTAATACTTGTAGGATGTAGATTACGTAATTTCGGGACACCCTGTGTATTGGAAATTAATATCTGTATAAAAAATATTTTTTTTCACATAGATTATTAAATTAAAAAAATAACTATTAAAACACGAAATGTTCATTTTTTCTCTTTTACAACACAAAATATACAATACTGTTGAATCAAAATTTTCTCTTGGCAGCAGGTGGTTTTTGTGACGCGACAATTGTGATGCTTTGCATCTCATGAATTAAAGCTAATTCACTTTCAATCTTAAGGTGATCACACCCCTTATAATTTTCGGACAAAAATATCTCAAAATATTTAAATTTTGGCAAAATAAATTAGGCAATAATATATAGAATATGCATATATTTTAATGTTTTAATTCCTTCCAGTTTCCGAAAAAAACTAAAAGGGCTTTAATTTTGAAATATAATGAAAATAAATGCATTCCTCGACAGCACTATTCTTAATATAATTCCCAAATTTAAGCTTCTAATGTCTTGTTAATGATTTCTTAAAATTCGCCAAAATTAGTGGCTAAAACGCCTCGTTAAGTGCTATCTTCTGGTGTAAACTGGTGTAAATCGTTGCAAGAAACGAATAATGACAGAGTGTACGATACGATAGTTACAGGCGCGTTACACCAGAAGGCAGCACTTAAGGAGGCGTTTTAGCCACTAATTTTGGCGAATTTTAAAAAATCATTACCAAGACATTAAGAGTTTAAATTTCGGGATATATTAAGAATAGTGCTGTTGAGGAATGCATTTATTTTGATTATCATATTTGATTTTTTTCTCGGAAACTTAAAGGAATTAAAACTTAAAAATATAGACCTATCTAGTTAATATTACCTAATTTATTTTACCAAAATTTTAATTTTTTAACAAAATTACTTTTTGAAATATCCTTGTCCGAAAATTATAAAGGCTACTGCATTCACCTTAATATACCAACATACAGGGTGTTTCAAAATTCATGCGACAAACTTCAGGAGGTGATTGCTCGTATGAAATTAAAATGGCTCTTTCCTATAGCAAAATTGCCTCAGCCCACCCCTTTCCGAGATATCACCCTTAAGAGGTGGTAACTAAAATTGAGTTTTTAGTTTTTTTCTAAAATTTCAGTAAAGCTAGAATCTTGAAATTCTGTAATTTTCGTACACTCGCAAAGGACTAACCACGGTTATTTTTTCAATATTCCTGTTACATTATATGGGGTAAAATTAGCAACCCTTACTTTATTTCATATCAAAACTTTTTTTGAGATGAAGTTTTATTAAATTATTTTATAACTTGAAATCCTTGTTAAACTTGTTAATTTTTTTTTATTTTTTTCCCAAAACCAATAGCTTCATAAAAAAAAATATTGTTTTTTATTCAATTTTTTAAAAATTGATAAATTAGGGTTTTTATTTTTTTTTTCTCTGAAGCTATTGGTTTTGGGAAAAAATTAAAGAATAAAAAAAAATTAAATATAACAAGGAATTGAAGTCATAATTTTATTTCATAAAAGTTCATCTCCAAAAAAAGTTTTGATATGAAATAAGGTAAGTGTTGCTAATTTCACCCACTATAATGTAACAGGAATTTTGAAAAAATACACGTGGTCGCATGAATTTAGAAACACCCAATCTCTTTTCCCTAATTGGAGCATGTCGTATTTCTCTAGGATCTACTAACTCTAGCAGCAAACTCTTCATTTCATAAATTAACTAAAAACTAAATTAAACAAAAACCTAACAACGCCTCAACAACAAACTAAGACGATCACAATAATTTCGCACCTCTTCAAAAAACAACTATTTATCGACACAGGAATTAACAAATTTAACTAAACAGCAGCTATATACCCTTTTAACTACGGGCTTCATAGACTAGCAGCGTTGCCATATGCACTGTATCATTGTTCTAATAGAATTAGTTATCGGAATGAAAACTGTTAATCTTCGGTCCTGTTTAAAATTGGTAATCTTTTTGAAAAAAAGTTATTTAGAAAATAGTTAAGATATTTGTTATAGAATGACGCTGAAGAGCCAAAAAATTAAATTTGTTAAAAAGTTGAAATTTTTGTTGTTTTTCTTCGAAAATATAAGTTTTTCGCGATTTAGCGTCATTCTTGGTTCATTTTTAGAACGATTGGTCTAAACCATTTTTTTTACAATTTTTTTTAACTGCCTCAAACGTAAAATTGATTTTTGGCGGATGAGCGCCCGTCATGTTTGCTCTTAAAACCAGTTATACTTCCGGTCACTTATATATAGGGAGAGTAATCTAAAAAATATATTTTTTTAAAGTCGGAAGATTTCCACTAAAATTGGTATCTGAGTACTTTAGAAGTCGAAGATAACAGATCCTAAATAATTTTAAAAATTCAAAATGCTGTTGAAATCGTATTTACAAAAATGTTCCCCATTGAATAAAAATAATAAAAAGCATCTTTTTGGTGTGTGTAACAACCATATTAAAAGCATCCAATCATTATCGTTCAATAACGAAGAACACTATGCGGACGCGAAGTATGAGTTCGGGTGGGGTCAAGAGAAGGATCGATGGAGAGAGAAAGGTGAAAAAGGGTTTTTGGTTTGGTGGTTTAACCTTCTATAATATATTGTACTAATTGTTTCAAAATAACTAGTGAAGCAACTTAGTTATTTTAACAGAATCTGTTAATATATTTACCATTTATAAATAATTAATTAGTACCTAATATTTTAAAATACCCCTTATCGGTTACGTATGGCTCTGTCGTCTGGGGGACAAGGGATTTCAACGGACGACGCGGACGGCCAGAGCAAAGACGGCTGGAATATAGCGGCTAGGGTGCCTCGCCATCACTTGAGCAATGTCAACCACACCGACGGGAGCCATGAAGACAATGCTAGACCTAACCCCTCCCCAAATTCTGCTGGAAAAGGAGGCGGGTAGTCAATACAACGAAGACCTGCGATGCGACAAGACGGGGCTGATGAATAAGATTAATAACCACCACATCCTCGGCATGGTCTCAAACTCGCAAGTTCCCTGACAGCACATAGGAAAGCCATACAGCGTCCTCATTCCAGAGAGCAGGAGGATAAAACCCACTCCCAGACTCCCAAACTGAAAAAGAAGTTTGGAGTTTTCGGCCAGAGACATAGAGTTGACATATCAATAAACCTAGGCTTTCTGGCCACGATCTGCTAAGTACAAATGATTGCTATAGAATTGAGAGCGAAGAAATTGATTAATTTTCTCTCCACAAATAAAACTATAAAGATATTTTCAGATAGTCAGGCAACCCTCAATCGAGCTCCAATCGAGTGTACTCAGAGAGCTGTTTTGGAACTGTATAAATACCCTTGAATGTCTCGGTGCCCGGAACAAAGTTACTTTGATCTGGGTTCCGGAACACAGCGGTGTGGAGGACAATAAAAAAGCCGACGAGCATGCTAAAAGAGGAACAGAATCTAAGTTCATCGGACCAGAACCATTCCGGGGCAGCATTGCAAAGAGCACTACCAAAGGAATTATCTCAAAATGGATGGAGAGTCCAACACTCACGAACTGAATAAATACTTCAGGGCTAACTTATTCGAAGGAGTTTATAACCAACCCTTCTATGGACGCCTTTGCTCAGATCCGAGAATGGAGTACTACAGATCTATGAATTTTCACGGGACTGATGACAGGATACTGCCATCTGAGCAACCACATGAGAAGGATAGGTCTGCAACAAACATCGAACTGTCGATTCTGCAGCGTGAAAGACGAATCTGCAAAGCACATTTTATGTACCTGCTCGGCTTTGGAAAGAACCAGGTTCCAGATCTTCGGATTTACCCGACTCCAGAGCCTACCGTCAAAAGATGTGGCTTGTAAAGTGAATTATAAGTTAGTCATGAGCCACAATAGATCCATCTGGGTCGCAGTGAAAGGCTATGAGATCACCCCACCCTACACACCCCAACTTATCGGAATTTCGTGTTTTTACAATTTCTATATTGAGGGAAGTTCTGGGTAAAAACTTTATCGATTTTTTATAATTAAATTATTGGCTATAACTCATACGGGAAAAATTGAGGCAAATGTCTCATTTTAATTAATACCAGTCCAATTAACTGTCAGTTGCCAATTGTTAGTTGACACTTCTATCAATAAGAAATGTCAAGGATTAAATAAAAAAAATTATTGAGGTTACTGAGGTTCTTGGTTCATTCATTTCATTGTGGTTTCTCAATATTTGAGTAATTTTATTTAGCAATTTTGAGAAAAAATTTAATCTTTATCATAACTCATATATATTAGTATTTCATTTGTAATTCACAGCCACCTGGATTAAAATTCATCACCCACTCTTATATGTAATAAAATATTATTTCACTAGCTCTGAATATATCTAACTCTTTTAGAAATTGTCAAGAGTTATTTTTTATATTGTCCATGTACATTATGTACAAAAGTATAGCGAAGGGCTATTCGGTTACTCGGAATATTAGCCACTGCCAGAACATAAAGTATTTCTCGTGTTTTGTCGAGAATCACGCTGGTTGCGGAGCTCATTTGTTTCATTTTTACAACCTACTCTGATTACTGTATGGGGGTGTTGTTAAAGTATTGACTTTTTCACATCATAATATTATGTTTCAATCTAACACGAAATAAAGATATATGTTTTTGTGTTTTATTAATTTTTCTGGTAGAAATATTTCGATAGTCTAAAATTTTAACTAAACGCAAAAAGAGATGATAATAGAAATAAATTTTTTTAATTGTTTCACGAATGTTTCACTTGTGACTTTCAAACATATATGTAGGTAGGTACCTAGTTGTTAATTCTGACCCAGCAAGCATAAAAACATCCCATCTACGTCATTAAGCTGTAATTTTAGGATCTTTAAGCTCGCATGCAATGTAGTTTTAATGTAACCTAACATTCATGCAACCATCGAATATCCGCAACTGCAAGACTTTTATTGGACATCTCATAAAGGTGAAGATAAAAACCGCCGAGTGCTAATAAATTAGAGGGTTGAAATTGAAAATAGGGGTAAAATGCAACTCCTACAGTTTTTTAATTATATCTCAAAAACAAAGCAAAAATGTATAATTATTATAATTTTTTGACAATGGGCCATGTTCACATGTTAGATATACTGTTATTCTAAATAATCAGTTTGTTAAAAAAGCTAAAAGTTTTTAAAGTAAAACAATTTATAATTTAAAATTTTAAATGTGTACGTCATCGATAATAGACCAATCAGCTTGTGCTGAAGTTGTGTTTGTTATACAGAACCAAGCCAACGAACAAACCGACTGTTGAAGTGAATGTTGAAGTGAACGCACATCTTAGTGACATTAAAAAATTGACACCACCTAGACAACCTAACCTAACATTCGTTGTTGTTTTGTTTACTTTTTTCTCGATTCTCGATTTATTACTTTTGTCTTTGCTAATTGGTTTAATTATATTATTAATATGAGTTTGTCAGCTGGATTTATGAAATCTGATTCAAGTGTTTTACCCATTGTAAAACAAAATATGATTACTGCATTTTTTAACAATAGGTACTTAGTTTATAAGTGCCAAAGTTAAACATGTTAAGACAGAAAGGCATGTAACACTTTATTTATAATTTGTTTCAATAATAGGTACATTTTGGGCAATACACCTTGTAGTAAAAACATATTTATCTCAGGTCATTAGGGTTGTCAAATAGTAACAGTTTTTTAAAAATAAACATTTTACCTTTACCCTTTACCTCTTTTATGTGTATAAGAAAAACTTATTTTTCTCATTATGTATTAGCGTACCACACTGATATCCACAAATATAACACTAGAAGTGTAGACGATCTGTACCTTGAAGCTAGAAGGGCCTATCTCTAATTTGAGCAAAAGAGCGACATGTGCTGTTGGTATTATTTCTATAAATAGAAGTAAAAATATAATTATGTATTTACCTAAGAAATAGCAAATTTGTTATTGTATAAAACGAGTTTATACATTTTTTTCTTTCAAAAAAATTAAAACTAAACATCTAAAAATATTTAGAAGGGTAGGGCACAAGTATTTACTGTAATACTATCTTTATTTGTTCCAGTGCCGGATTTATATTTTTTATGAGTGTAGGCCACTTTATTTCCACCGCCCCATGTACCTTTCTAAAATAATAATTTTCCATTTGTAGTAAGTAATGCACTAACGTTAAATAAACAAATGAATTAGTCATTAAGGAAGAGCGTAAAAAAGGAACAAGTTTTACAATTTTTTACGGGACTTTTTAATAGCAAAATCATCATCATCATAGTTTATGGTGTTCATTATCTCTGCTTCTATATAAAGAACAGCTAAAGAATTCATTTTTTCTTTAGACAATGAAGATCTTTGATAATTTTTCACGCGTTTTGAACAGGAAAAACTCCTTTCCCAAGAACAATTTATAGCCGGAGTGGAAAGTGCGATGCGGAGAGCTATATTCAAGTTAGGGTAAACATTAGACACAGATTGATTTAAAACGTTGAGAGACTGAGTAGTGAGTTTGATACAGGCTTCACTACACACTCTGCAGTTTTATTAGAGGAAATGTGACTGTGAAAATGCCACATACTCTTGAACCAAATCGACGTAATATAGATAAAATAGGTACAATAACAGTAGGTACCTAGGATTGATAATTTTCGATAGGAATGAGTTTCTATAGGGATTTAACATATTAGTAAAAAAACCATGAGAAAACCAGTGAACTTGTATGACTTTTATCCTCTGAAATCGAGTGAGCGTGCTCTGAAATCTGCCGCCCCTAGGATGCTGCCGCCCCTAGGCCGCGGCCTACACGGCCTATTGACAAATCCAGGACTGATTTGTTCGAGAATTACCTACTTGCTATATGCCATTGTATATAATTGTAATTTGTACATGTTTGTGTATGAATAACTACTTTTTGTAAATATACAAAGTCTTTCTGTTACAACTATTATATACATTTTTAGTATTTACATGAATAAATCTACGATAATATTGCTAAATTGAAATAATAAAAACACAAATATGTTTATATTTTATGAAATAATTTGGAACATAGAAAAGTAATAGGTAAAACTTGAAAAATAGGAATCGATAAAAATGTACTCTTTAAAATACTAAAAAAATCATCACTTTATTAAATATTTTATTATTTTTAGATCTGTCAAGCAAGTATATGTAGATTATCCGATTTGAAGTAATTAATGAGGTAGATGACAAGTTAAATTTGATAATGAACCTTTAAGGAAATTTTAATTTGTGCAACTGAAATATATATTGTTAGGGCTTGTATATATTTTTTTTATTATTTATAAATAAAGTATTTTTTACGTCGTTTATCTTATTCAGGTAGGTACTTTTTTTTTAATAATAGGTTAATACATAAAATAACAATACCACTAATTCACACAGAAATGTAAATGGTTTATGTAAGTTACACTTTTCTTCTCATAAATATCATTGAGGATTTTACAAACACTGTTGTACAATTCTAAATATACCTTCAGTTTATTTTCAATTATTTTGAGAGTTTATTGGTTTTGAAGAACTTGCTCATTATTTTTAAGTCCCTCTGAATCAGATATTAAATATGTTTCTTCTAATTCAAACAAGACTTCACTATCTTCAAAACTTTCAGGAGGTTCTGGATATTCTAGCAGAAGGGTTTTTAGGTTATACACCTTCGAACTTATAGTAGGCTCATTTTAAATTTCCCAAAGGGAACAATGTCAGAAATTTCTCCTGCATCTTAAAGGATTGGTATATTTTTATTAAATAAAGATAAAAAATTAGAAGGTTATTTTCCAGTCAACTTTTTAGAAGACATCTTTTTATGTTTTCTGTTTTTCTTTTTTTGGTAGAATCAGTGAACTGGCTCTTTTGTGGTGAATAACAAGAACTTTGAAGACATTTGTGTGGTTCTACTCCTATAAAGTAAAGGTTTATCCATCATTTAAAAAATTAACAGTTTTCAAAATCGTCTAGTATCTGAAAAAAAAAGAAAAAACATCGTTACTAATATGAAAGATAATTGAAGTCTAATAAATTACAATAAAACATTTTCATTTTAATAAAAAAGAGTACCTATAGATACAAACCTCAAAATAATTTAGTTGTTGCCCTGAATCGTTTCTGTGTAATAATAATAATAATAATTTTATTCTTTTCATATTTCTAGCAATACTAATAAATATTTTTTTATAAAAGAATGTAAAATATAAATCATTATCACAACCTGTGAGGTAACACTTTTTCGTACTCAGAATATTTATAAAAACATAAAAATTAAATAATTATTGTTTGACAAATGACACATACAGTGCTGTGGCTTTTTCATTTTCTTGTTTATTAGTTAGAATAGTTCCCCAAAGGTTTAACAAAACAGGAAACCAAATACATAGGAAAAATATCGTAAAATAACTACATAGTATTACTTACACTAATTTGAAATCCATTTTTTTACGGCAAACAAGATGATTTTCTAAGTAATAGAAGAATCTCTTAATTACGTAAAATCCACACAAAGCCACTTGGGGCACTTGGCACGTGTTCCTTTGTATATCGTTTAAGTAACTAGTAACTGGTTTGACCAGTTTAGTAAGTTAACTGTTAATCAAACGCCGCCCCACCAATAAAAATACTCCCACCTTTAATGGGTCCTTATGGTTACTCGCGTATCGGGGATAACACTAATGATTTGTAGTGCGCACCTCGTACACGTTTTATTTGTACATCGATATCCATTTGACAGAGTAGGTGAGCTGTATCCAGGCCGTTGATGTTTATGCCGGTCGGCGTAGCCAGGTTCGTCTTCTTGTTATCACGGCATTATTATTATTTGTTCATGTATGTGAAATTTGCTTCTAAGGTTTATAAAATACTACTGCTAGTCCCGTCGTAAATGAAAACAAACAAGACGCATTCACATAAACACCTCCCACCACAGCAATTACAAATCAATAGTGTTGTCTCCGATACGCAAGTCTTATAGTCCTCTTAGACGTTAATGGAGTTTTAGAACATATATTTCCAAATGCAGCAGTGGAACGGTAATCATTTAAACCCTCTTGCACAAATGAATCACCAATCACCAAAAGGATTCTCCACCCTAAGTTTTATTATTACTAAGTAGTTACTGAAAATTTTGCAAAATCGGATTACAAAAAAGTAGTATTCAGGTGTTCGGTTAGCCATACTTTCAAGAACTGTATTAAAAAAGCTATATGTAGGTGAAATCCTTTTATTTATATACTTTCATGAAAACATCTCACATTCAAAGAGCTACTTGTATAGAGATAATATAACTGTTCCTAAAAGGAATAATATGTATTATTCAAAAAACGATATTACATTACCATGCAGCGAATTCTTTGATACGACATAAAGAACGACACGTATTAAAATAACAAAACTTGAAAGAGAATTCTCTCAGAGATGTTATTCGCGGTAAAATATTTAGTTTCTTTTTTTATTTATAACATAAAATAATATAATATGTCTAAGGGTACTTAATGGAGAAGAAAGAGTATATCTGAATATTGTTCTTCTAACATGTGCATTTGTAAGATAATTTACATAATTACATGTTAGCAGATAAACATATTTTTGTGAGATTACTAGTTGTAGTATAAAGTAGAGTACATTCACAGTAAGTGTTCAAAATGTTCACCACCAGCTTCAATGCAAGCATTAACCCTTCTTTTCATGTTTTCGAATACATTATACAGTTGCCCCTCGGCATTTAAATTTAATTAACTATAGCAAGCTCCAATTCATACACATTCATATTCATATAATATTATAAAAAGTATTCAGGAGGTGGGAGGTCTAAAGATCTTGGAGGCCCATAATATTTTACTAATTATTCGGTCATCAAAATATTTTTCTATTAGGTCAATAGTAGCTCTAGCTGTATGAGCTGTTGTTCCATCTTGTTGAAAATAACTCATTTGTAGCTCATCATCATGTAGCAGCTACAAATTCAAGAAAAATATGTCGATAATGTTGACCATTTTTTTATAAATATATTAAGTGCACCAAAAGATGAAAAAGTGATTTTCCGAAACATATGTAGTGCTTAATTAATAAAAAATAAAAACTGTTGATCGAATAAACCTAGGATCTTTTTATTTATATACCCGTTTAATTGTGACCAAATGAGTTCAATGGGATATAACTCTGCGTAGTAAGGAGGCAATCCGATAATTTTAATTCCTTTTTCTCGGGCCTTCTCCTCTATATATTTTTTGAATTTGTTTTTATATTGCCTTGCTTTCACGAGTAATTTTGCCTTTATGGACTGATAATATTTTTAAAATAAAGCCATTTTCAAATATCTTCTTTTTTCGATCTTGTTGTAGGTAGTGATAGGATGCATTATCCAAAATAATAACGAAATTGGCTGGATTTTTTTTTATAATATTCTGAAACCAATTTTCAAACATAGAGCCATCCATTGTAGTCTTTTATTTTCTATAACTCAAACATTATTAAACCATCTAGCAAAATCCATCGGTGCTTCCAATATGGGTTATTATTTAAAGATTTCCTTTTACTATTGGATTTTTTAATCCACAAAAGACCCCTTCCATAAAGGCTTGTTTTTTAGTTTTGATTGAGGTATCTTGCCAAATTTTTTTTACTGTATGGCCAGCATTAACCCATGTTTTATCTAAATAAAACACCTGTTTATGCTGATTCCTTAAATAATCATGTCTCCAAGCAATGATTTCATCTTTCTCTGTTATAAAGCTGTTTCTTTTACGTAGGAATTTCATTTTGAAAGAAAAAAGAATGTACCATTTGCCTTATTACATTCTTTACCCAAGTTTCAATGAAGGTCTCGTTTCTTCCTAGTGACTTTTTCGGATGTGATACTTCTCCAATAACTGTATCTTCTTTAATAAGGTTATAGACTGTCCGCTTAGATACTCCAGTATACGTACGATATTTCTTCTTCTAAAGATAATTATTTATGTCCACTAGGTCGTTAACGCGTACTTGTGCTTGCAATATTTTTCTATGCACACGCCATTATTATATAACTATAAAATTATAATATATACAAAATTCCGAATCAATTAAATACATACGATCCCGCTATGAATAGATAAAGTATGACTTATCTGTCAAAAGAAAAGATTTATTACAGTAAAATATCATATATCGCTAAAAAATGTATGACCCACTTTCATAATTAGGAATCGCTCCAGTGGCGCCGCCTGTAATTGAATATAAAAAAAATAAATAAAATAATATTCCTGGTCTAAAGTTGGACCTCCATGTCAATTTTGATTTATGAATATGTTGTAAACTTATTACAAAAAACGAAAAAAACCAACTTTAACACCCTGTATCTTTTTCAACGGCAACATTTTATTAGGACATGTTTGGTTTAATCCTCATATTTTGGTTACTCTATGTCCCAGTAGAAATTATAACTCGCCCTGTGTAAAATTCAAATCAAAAAGTGTCTCAAAACTTTTCATAAAAATTATTAATATCACTGAAAATTAATGTATTTGTTACCTATGAAAATCAAACTTATATTAGAATGAAAATATATAACGTTGCGAAAATAACTTCTCACTTAAAGCCCAGAAAACTAATTAAAGTTTTACATGCAACTTCAACACCTTTATACACGTAAGTATAGCAAACTTCTGAGTTTTTAATTTCAACTCAATGAAATCGACGCGAAAAATTCCAAAAGTATAAAAAAGGGTTTATTTAAAATATCATCGAGTGCGACATCAGTTGCTAGAACATGAAACTTGATACTAGAAACATAATACCGAACCATCGAGAAAAATCATAAATTGAAGTTGGCTGTTGGCCAAGTAAAAACGAAATGATACTGCAATAAAAATGAATCAAATAATTAATTCATTTAATATTAAAATCCTATTAAAAAAACAAATCAACTCTTCTCCACAATCCAGCAAAAATGTTACGCAACATTTGCAGGGAGTTGTTGATCTCTTCACACTTTTCTGTTATGCGATTTCTCAGTTCTTTCAGATTATAAATTGGGAAAAATCGAACATTTGATGTATGACCATACGAAAAAAATCGCATGTGTTTAAATCGCAAGACCTAATTGGATATAGTATCCCATTGTTCCTGCTTATTATTGGATATTGTATTCCATTGTTACTGCTTATTATTTTGTCATTAAAAAATTCTCCAAGATATTGAAGTGTTTCTCTGGTCGTATGTGCTGTTGTGCGATCTTGTTAGAAATATTCATATTGTAATTTTTCTTCATCCACTTGATTTATGGGCCATGTATATCAATGCTTTCAAAAAAATTGGACTCATCAGTCTTCTTCATATTCCAACCAAAATGCTAACTTTTTAACGATGCAATGATTCTTCGACAAAAAATGAAAATTTTTCAATTGACCACCACCTTATATTCTGTGAATTAACATCACCAGAAAGATAAAACCAAGCCTCATCTGAGAAAAAACTGTAAAGGTATCATCATTATTTATGAACCATTGCCAAAATTCTACTCGTCTTGTATAATTCACCGAAAAAAAAATCATGAAATCATTGCAGCTTGTATGCATGACAGTCTTGTTTTAGGATGAGTTGGCATGTGTCATAAGACAATTTTTTTTGTTGTACCACTACTGAAATCGATGTTTTTTAATTATCATCAATAACATGCTGCATTGTTTCATTTTCCCTTGAACACAATTTTATTTATCATGATTATGCAATTTCTGATATATTTAAGTTTAGGAACTTTGGTGTAACATTTGATAGTAAACTTTCTTTTGGTTCACGTAAGTAGAATTTCTAATGCAGCATTTAAAATGTTGGGATTTGTCATCAGCAATACTAAGACCTTTAAGGATATTGATGCTCTATTACCAAAGAATACCTACCCAAGAAGCGAAACTAAATGGGCGATTTGTGGACAAAAAACTGCCAAGTTTTCTCAGTGTTTTAGAGGTGGTTTAACGTCAAATATAGCTGTCATTTATGAAGAGCAACGTTTGGTATATTATTATTAGCATTTTGTGAAAATTGCAGTATAGTTAAGTAGTGGTATTTAACTAAGTAGTAATTAGAAATTAGATAGTTTTAAAATTTGTACTACATGAAAAAAAAAATACATTGCGTTACTCGTAAATTTTATTGAACGTTCATGCATCTGGCTATCAATGTTTTTTTTTTAATTTCTTAATAATTATTACCTACAATGATAATTTACACTTACGTATTATTCATCGAATTTCTTAACCTTTTATTTAAATATATTATTTTTTTGTTTTTCAAACTATTCGAATTAAAACAGTAAGTAAACAATAATACAAAACAATATTTAAAATATATCAAAAACCTCACTTCGAAGAACCAAGTCGCTGCTATCAGGATACAATCGAAATGCATTTACAAATACCTACAGTACTTCTGGATATGTAACGTGTAAAGGGTGGGTTACCCCACGGCACTTAGGCCTCACTAGGTCCATTGTGTATCCACCTAAAATGATAGGCACCTCCTAGCTCGTGAGCCAGCATACATATTTAATGTAGTTGATAACGTCGCCAAGAGGTACTTCTCTTATATCGGCCGATGCGATAGCCAATACACGCCGAAAACAAATCTTCTATCTAATAAATGAGAGCAACTGGCAATGGGAGAGGATATGTTCAATGGTCTTATATCTTTTTGTTCGCACCCCCTGATGGGTGCGGATTCTGACAGCCCCATGATATCGAAATGCTTCCGTACTTGGCAATGACCAGTCAGAAAGCCTGTAATCAGACGCAGATTCTGTCTAGTCGTAGTCAAGTATTTGTTTGTTGTAGTGTTGTCAGGATAACTTAAATGCTCCCTGGTAACTTAACAGTTTCTTGTTTCATCCCATCTTTCCTTTAATTTCACAAGGAAATATTATTCAATTAGGTGTGTCACTACCGATGTTGTCAGTTTAATAGAAGGGCCAGGTCCAAAAAATATTTGGTTGGACGCCTTCTTGGATAATAAATCAGCAATAAGGCTACCTTTCGATGTGGCGTCACCTTTGATCCATCCATCTTAAGGTGACCAAATTGTTGGATGGATACTCTTGGCAAAGCTTTGTGGCATTCTAGTACTAATCCTGAGTAAATTCGTAGCCTGTTCAGGGTAAGTAGTGTTTATCTGCTCTCTGTATAGATGAGCATATTCCTACCAGTGATATTGTTTCTGATTATTTCTTTTGCTGCTATGAGAACCTCCGTGAGCTCCGTGAACTACATTGGCACTATTGCTCACATCCTGCGCATTGTTTTATTTTAGAACCGTCGGTGTAGATATGAATCGTACCTGCCACTTCCGGATCTTCTATTTGTTCTATTATAACTTCATATGGCTTATGGAAAATATATCTCGGTGAGATGAAGTGGGAGCGTATTGAGCGTCTCCTGCCAAAAGCCACGTCTCGCCTAACCAGATCGTACATGAGGTTCTATTCCAACCGTGCGGAGGTGTGTCATTGTTGTCAGAACAACCTCCTTGATGTAAATATCAAGGGGAGTGAGGCTAAGAATGACTTTCATGGCTCTAGTCGGTGTTGTTTTCATGACTCCTGTTATGTTGAGACATGCTGTTATTTGAATTTGTTCTATTTTGCGGATAGCTGTCAATTTTTGTATTTTTGGTACCCAGACACCTGCACCGTATATTAGCATAGGTCATGGCCATGTAAGTCCATATGACGAGTCTGAAGGAGAAACCCCAGGTGCGCCGGAATTGTTTATAAGTAATGTATGCTCTTTTGAAGTGTGAGTTAACTTGTTGTCAAAGGTGCTACCTAGGTACTTCATCTCTGTTACAAAGTTGTGTTTCGTGTTTAGGAGCTCTGTAGGTTTTAATTTCATTTTGATCCTTTTCTTTGTGAAAAGGATTATTTCTGTCTTCTTGAGATTGATAATGGTCCTTGCACCACTGTTTCATAATTTTTCTCAAAATTCCCTATTTGCAGAATGACCAAGTCATCTGCTTTCGGTATTGTTTATTGTACCTACTGAATTATTTCGTTATTAAAATAATCTAATTGACATAATGAACATAGTAAGAATGTTTTATCTGTCATTGTTACTTTAGTATGTGTTTAATTCTAATGAACCAAACGACAAAAATTGTTTAATTTTCATACGTTTCCCAGTGTATTAAGTTCCCTTGCTTTGGTACATACGAAAACTCATTCAGTTTCGCTTCTTGGGTAGGTATTCTTTGCTATTACTATTATATTATTCATATGTATACTCCTAACTTGAATATGCTTCTGTCGTATGGTGTCCCATGAAATTTAGATTTCCACACTGGAACAAAGACAGCGTAGGTACTTGAAATATACAATATGTCTCATTAAATTGGAACCATACGGAAAACCTTTTTATTATTGGTTTTGTGAAAAAATATATTGTTGATAAAATACTGCATGGTCCAAAACCTAAAATAAGATATCAAATTTTTTAAGCCGTATACGAGGTTTGTCAAAAAATATGATTTTTGCTGAATAGTAAAGTACCTTCATTTTTGACAAACCTCGAATACGACTAATAAAATTTGATATTCGATGGTTGTATTTTAGGTTTTAGAACATGCTCGACTTTTTATGAAGAATAGCTTTTTTCCTAATATTCATAATAAAAAAGTTTTTCATGTGCCACCAACTGTCTACGTAAGTTGGCAACATATGGAAAACGTTTCATTTCTAACAAAAAAAGAATCATAAAAGTTGGAGAATGTGGTGAAAATTATCACTGAAAATACATAAAAAATTAAGAGTTTAATGATTTTCTCCTGGATCCATCATTAGATCTTGACCAAATTTATATGGGACCACTCCTGAGATAGGTATCCCCTTTCTAACACAAAATCAGAGAAAACGGACAACGTAGTAAAGAATTATCGCTCAACATACAAAAAAAAAATCTTCCTTTTTTAAAGTCGGTTAAATGTATCACACCTCTAGCATAAATGATTTGACATAACTAAAGTATAATTTATAACCACCGTAACGTAACTTAACTTAACGCCGTAGAAACTTAACCTAAGATATAAAAATAAAGTCTATTTATAAATGTCCGTAACGTAAGAGTAGAGCATGCGTGTTGATTTCAGAGATTATCAAATTATTGACAACCTTATGAAATAAACAAGTGTAAACTATATACTTAACCTCTAAATAAAACTTATAAATTATGATTTTGCTATATAGAAAGAATATATTAACTACTTTAAAAGCAATAATATAAAAATATAATAAAACAAAATAGTTTACCGAAGATGTTGATTGTTTTTGAGCAATAATGAGAATTTAATCTTTCCTAGCAAAAAAGTTTTGTCTTATTTCAGTTCTAGACTTGATGTTTATAGGTATATGCAGCTACACTCATATCTCATAGATAGTTTATCCCCAATAACATAAACACAAATCATTCATGATAATGTATGTCCATCAAAAAGGAGAATGATAGTTTACAAATGGTATTTTTCTATTTATTTATAAAAAAAAAATAAAAAGAATAATTGACAGTTATCACATGCTGAACGCAGAATTATCTCATTGGCTAACCGTAAGGTCTTAAGTTAAGTTATGTTGTTAAGTTAAAAGTTGGTGAACTTTCTACGGTACGTTAAGTTCTTAAGTTACGTTACGAACATTATAAATAAGTATACGTAAATTCAATATTTCAACTTCTTACGTTAAGTTCTTAAGTTACGTTACGGCGGTTATAAATTAAGCTTAATAACAACTATAAATAATGTAAAGTAAGCTTGTATAAAAACTGTAAATAAATTCTAACACTAAATAGTAATAAGTGTTTTGTGAATTCTAAATAAAATAATTATTATATAAAAGTGTAAAAGAAATTGTAATTTATCAAAGAAACTATAAAAACTAAAATTGTAATTAAGTTTCATAACTTAAAAATGGAAGTAGATAACTACTAATCTTGATTTAGAAGCTAAATATTTATAATATATCAATAAAAAAATTTAATTTTCATTTGTGTCGTTTATTATTTTTGTTTCTATTAAAATTATCAATTCTTTTAGGGCTCGGAATTGTATTCGGATAATTCGATAATTCGAATATTCGAATACTCAAAATTCGATATTTTTAGATCGAAATTATTCGAATAGTCGAATATTCGAATAGTCGAATATTCGAATAGTCGAATATTCGAATAGTCGAATATTCGAATAGTCGAATAGTCGAATATTCGAATAGTCGAATATTCGAATAGTCGAATAGTCGAATAGTCGAATAGTCGAATATTCGAATAGTCGAATATTCGAATAGTCGAATATTCGAATACTCGATATTCGAATATTCGACTAATTGAACTAGGTAGGTATTCGATACTCGAATATTTGACTATTCGAATACTTAAATATCGGAATACTGTAAATGTTCAAATATTCGGATATATATTTTGAATTAATTTATATACCTAATTTAAATATTTTTTTTTATCTATTGCTTAAAAATAAAGGTAGAAGAAAAATGAATAACAAAATTCTGACTTGAGATTCGGGACTAATAGGTTACGGCAACAATGTATTTATTTATTTCCTTGTAGTGCTGGCGTTTTATTTGGTAAATGAGAAAAACCCCAACATTGTCTGACATTCGCACTTTTCACACGCTTGTTTATGTTTGTTAAGTTATAACTTACTAGTTATTTTATTCATATTAGTGGGTGTATGTCTGTCAGTCAACGTTTGTCCGATACAGATGTTAAATATGAGTTCAGAACGCAGTAAGATTTGGCTTTACTTCGATAAAAAAGAAAATCGTGTGTAGTGTAAATTAATAACTTACAATGTCATACACAGAAGTAATACCAGTAATTTGTGGAATCAATTAAGGACTAAGCATCATACCAAAACAAACAGATATGAATTATACGTTAATCAATTAATCAAATACTCAAACATTCGAATACTCGAATATTCGAATAATCGTATACTCGAATATTCGAATACTCGAATATTCAAATACTCGAATATTCGAATACTGGTATAATCGAATATTCAAATACTCGTATAATCGAATATTCGAATAGTCGAATAGTCGAATACTCGAATATTCGAATACTCGAATATTCGAATACTCGAATATTCGAATATTCGAATACTTAGAAATATTCGAATAGTGAATAATTTGGGTATTCGAATAAAGTTTCAAACGAATATTCGAATACAAAAATCTGAAAAATTCCGAGCCCTAAATTCTTTACTTTAGTTTTTTAATTTACCTAGTAATTTAAATATATCTCCCAATTTTCTTTTGTAATTCCTTTAATTATTTTGAAGTATCTTCCTTTTCTTTAATTATTTTTCGAAATATATCAACTTTTAAAGTAGTAAATACATTGTGATAAATTATTTTTCTCCGATTGTGACATTTCTCGATCATAGAAGTAACACTTTTACTGCCTAGGCATTAAAAATCATTTTTACTGGTGGACATTAAAAACTTACGTTTTCTTCTTTTCTCTCTTGAAGTCTTGCTCTGCATGAGCATCCGTCCGAAAAAGTTACTCTGGAATTAACTACAAAGTTACTATAAGTATATTTATGTAAGAATTGACGGTATATAGCTATAAAAACAAGGATTAGAATAAATATTAAAAATGCTTGTCTGTTTCACATGGCAGAGAAACAGATTTACTGCCTTGGCTAGTTTGATTGCGTCGGCTTCGCCTCGGCAATGTAATGCTACCCGTGACAGTAAATCTGTTATTTCTCTGCCTAGCTAAACAAATAACTATTATTTCAGTGTCATATGCGAATACTTTAAAATACAAAACACGTAGAACTTTCTTTAAATAGTTGTGGAGGGACAAAAAATTGTGTACATAACTAGTTGGAACCTGTATTTCATGCACTCGCGCGAGATACATCAGTTTCCTTACTAGTTACATAATATACTATTATATATAAAGGTACACAATTGGGAAGAAACCGTTCTGTCGCTTGAAAAAAAATGTTATTTTTGTCCAACTGGTAAAAAAGATAACATTTATGGGTCGCTAAAGATACGCAAAATATGCTATTTTTTAACCTTGAATTTCTTTTTCTATTATAGCATTGTTTGTATTGCTTGAAAAAGTAAGCGCATTTAAAAGTCCAATGCATGATAACCTTCAAATTTTTTGACTCCTTTGATATTAATTTGAACCCTAATAATGCGTATTATATTCGATGATTTATTATTAACACAACTTTTTCTACTTCGCAGTTTTTTTAATTTAAAATTTTAGATATCGCTATCTTCTTAAGCTGGTTAACATACCTATTTACATAACCACCGACTACGAGGGGAATGGGTGGTAAAGCCCCCTTCCCAACGAAAAAAAATATACATAATTATTGGACTTTTAAGAGAGGTGAAGACTTTTTTTCATCGGCGCCTATTCCTATTTGCTATTTACAATTACCTAAGTATTCTGAGGTACTAAGAGCGTCTTCCCAATATATAAATAATTTTGCATTAATAGCACCGGCACACAAAAGAAAAGTTGTTTGTGCATTCGACCAGACCTACCTACCTACTGAATCCGAATTTGAGGCCTTTTTGGCCCGGTCACCCTCCAGATTTTAGTAAAATGCAAAAAACCCAAAACAAAGCCAAAAAATTGCGAAAAACTGAAAAATGTTTGTGAATGATTTAAAACGATCTGGCAACTCTGTATTAATTTATTTTCACCATCCACATTCTCCTTCCTTGGTTTTCACGTTATTTCAAGAATACCATTTTTTGGGAAAGTGAAAATAAAGTGAATATGTTCCCCGGAGAGATTCAGTTTCTCTCGTTTTCAATAAAATTATGCCTAATTCTATATTACATTTTCATATATAAAATGAGTTAGGTACACATTGTATTCTTCACGTACGATTTCTTCTCAAGGCTATTGCTACGTACTCCACTGTGCTATTGTACGCACTGAATTAAATATTTTAGAAAAAGAAATTAGGCTAAATAATTTTATAATCTTCATGTACTTGTTTCATGGGAATGATAGTCTTTTTAAAATGTTTAAAAAAATATTATCGCAAGCCCAATTAAAAAACTGTTAAAAGAAATTTATCTAACGTTCCTAAAAAAAAACTAATAAAAACTTATCTGTTTTTAAGTAGACATTAACCTTAAATGAATTTATTTTAAACCAGAAATTAATGTGAATCCAAGGTTAAATTGTTTTTTTTTTCGAGTTTTTGTGTGTATAATACGAGATTTCTTCCCATGCATACTAGTCAGATCTAACTTTTACTCAAACCGTAAATGTTTGTCATTATGTCATAAATCCATAGAATTCAAACACATTTCCCACCAAGAACTACAAACTGCAATCTCTGTGAAGTAATTTCTAAGAAAAAACAAAATCATGGAAAACAAAACAACATCTATAGTGTAGAGAAGGAGTTTATTAATTTAATTTGCAGAACGTAGAAATGTTCAAGAGGTAGACATTTTTTTATACCTCATCCTTAAATGCTTAGGGTAGGGGAGGGTAATGATACGCACATAAGTAATATTTGTTCTAAATCAGTTGTTTTAATCAATGAGGACTACAGCTTTGTTACAGTTGTTCACTTATATGTTCCCTTTAACTAAGCCATCTTAAATTTTATCTAATATAAAAGGAATTTAAAAAAAATAGATAAAATCAAGTTTTATGCTTTGCGTATTATAAGCCTCCACGGCGGCTAATGGTACGCATTTCTTCGGGTAATGATACGCAAATAAAAAACTTATTATAAAAATATTTATTGAAAAAAACTACAAAATATCAAAAATTATGAAAAGTAAACTAGAAATGAAAACATAAAACATTTTTCTCAATTTAAATTAAAATTTCGCAACAAGGTCCTTTTTTGCAGAAGATTTTTGACGGCACAAGTCGCATTCATAGTTAATGCATTCGGCATGTATCCACAACCCACAACGAACACATTTATTCGCTCCGTGCGCGACAGCAGCGCCAATTCTTTTTGATACTAATGGACTATTTCTGCGTGTACTGACAAATGCAACTTTTAATAGAAATCGTAATTAAAAAGTATACATATTAGTTTTAATAAAAGTGTATGGATTTGTAAAACAAGTAAAACATTAATTTATTATTATTATATATTTTTATCGCTTAAATTAAAGAAAATTATGTATAATCGATATAAATCAATAATAAAATATAGGCAGGCAACAGTATTTACTGGAAAATGTATGAGAAGTTGCCTAAGTCTAATAAGTTTTCATTGAAGAATTAGTCTATTAGGCATTCCAAACAAATGAATTACCAGTGGGCAGGTTTGGTATATCTAAGGGTGGCGACATATGGTGTATTCTATCTACTTTACGTAAAATCATGAATAATGGATTACATTTAAATATTTTATGTCAAACACAATAAAAATAATATTTAAAAACCCACCCATACATTTTTTCATAAATTGGCAGGCTTGGCGAGTACTACTTCGAATAAAAATAGCGTCCAAGTTGCAAGACTATGTCGCTACCCCCCTTAAATATACAAGAATTTCCCACTGGCACCTATTGTTTGACAGGTCGTTGGAATGCCTAATTCTGTCAAAATACAAAAATACCATTTAATAATAGCGTGAAGTTAAAATGTATAAAAAAAAGATCATTACTTATATTTTCATTTTTGTTCGAAAGAAAACATAGAATGAATGATTAAAACTAATTTCCCATCAGTAAGTTACAAAATTGCGTTCCAACCACATATAATAATCAAAGGCAGAAATCTTGAAATCTAGTCCTTGCTGAATGAACATTTAAGAATAAGGGATATTAAAGAACATGGTAAAATGATAATTTATTGTTTATTTAAAACCTTTCAAGTTTCTGATGTCTACTATTTGCAGCATTACGGTTATTATTACAAAAATAAAGGTAATTTTTCTTCTTATTGTATATCTATCCATTTATTTCCTTGATTTAATTTCCACTTTGCTACTGAAATTTTTTATATAAGTTTCACTGTTTTTTGCTAGTATTTGTACAATTTTCAACACATCAACTCCGGTTGCTTATTGTATTGTTTTTACCTACTTTTTTTGAAAAAAAGTAAAATGTATACGTGTATTTGATATGCCAAAATTACAAAATATCGCCCTAAAATGCACGAATTATCCGCAGCTAGCGCTACTATCGCTTTTGCTTCCCTTTCCATGACTTCGCACGGAGCGAATACCAAATTTCTCCATCTATCCCGAATTCTCCACACAACAAGCATTGCTCCTTCTCGATTGAATCCACATCATCATCATTAACAAGATCTTTTTCGTCAATTTCATCGTCCTCGGAAGTTTCAAAGTCTAATTATATATTTCTTTTGTTTTTTGTTTTTTTTGCGCAATACTACTTTTGCTTTAATATTTTTATTCCCTCTTTCTCGAGCAGTACTTTTATTATTTTTTCTTTGTTGTTTTTCTTTAAAAACTAATTTCATTGTGTAGCCGTTAATATCTCTGACTTTCTCTTGGTACCTTTTTTAGTTTTACCTTTACCAGAATATGACGGCAATGGCGACAATTCTGTAATGCTGACTTTTTCTAATGCTAAATTTTTCTTTGAGTGACGATGGAGGTATGGCTGGAATGTGTGAAGTTGACGGGCTGGGATCAAAATTATTTGTAGAGTCTAAATCATCGGATACAGTAGGTAGATATTGGCTGGTAGCTTCAAAATCCTCTTTTGTAAATTTATCTGGATTAAAGGGTAGATTCCAGATGAGTTAAAACCTGAAATAGCCTTTTCCATAGTCGCAAATTTAACCTAAGCATTTTTGAATATTTCAGGCAAATCTGGGAAAGTTATTTTCTCTCGCTTGCCAGTTTTTAAAAAATTATCGCACTCCTTATTAAAAGCGCATTTAAATGGTCCAAAAAATTAGGTATCGAGAGGCTGCAAGCGGTGGGACGTATGTGGCGGTACTGACAACATCACGATTCCATTATCTTTGCGATACTTATAAATCTGAAGAGATATATGGCTATAATGGTTGTCAAGTAACAACAGAACAGGATTTGCTGGACTTGAATTTACATTCAATTTAAAATGCTGTAAACACTGAAGAAAACATTTTTCGTCGCTCCAGCCATTATCGTTAACTGCATAAATTCCCTCGACTGGTTCATTTTTCGTCAATGTAGGCGACATCCTTTCCTAGGAAGTATAAGGAGCGGTGGGATAAAGTTCCCAGAAGCACTCATTGCGCATATGGCAGTGACGTTCTTTCCACGTTCCCAAGATATTTTTGATCCAAATTGTTTAACGCCTTTTGGTCCCAGTTGCTTAGTAGGCTTCTGTACAGTTGAGATGCCTGTCTCGTCAACATTAAAACATTCTGCTTGGTACAAATTTATATTTTTCTAATAGAATTGCCAAGTTTGAAAAAAAATTCCAACAGATTCTTCATTGAAAGCAACTATTCTATTAACACTTGTTCCTTCAGGTTTTCTCAGGCTGATTTGTGGGTTTCTCCTGAGAAATAATTTCAACCAATCCTTGCCTGCTTCCTGACGAATTTTATTAAAATTATGTTTTATACCATTGGCCTCCGCATATTGAAAAGCGATTTTTCGTAACTCCGCCGGAGTCAATCCATGAAATAATTTAGCTAACTTAAGAACGTGATTTGCCATTTGAGTATCAGTCTTAGCTGAGAATGTAGAACGTCTTCCTAATCTTGGACCAGACTTCTCATTCCTTTTTCTGCGAGCTCTCAGAGTTGCCTCGTGAATGTCGAATGACCTGGACACTTCTCGGATCTTTCTGCCAGAATCAATTGCGTTAAGAGCTTTCTGTAGTCTCCTCGGTCCAACCAGCGATATTCGTTTTTCTCACATACTTGTTAGGCATCTGAAATAACATTCTAATTAGAAACAATTAAAAAACAAGTACTAATTCAATTTCGGAACCTATACGAATAATGGTACAGAGCATGGGAGGCAATGGTACGCAACGCGTACCATTACCCGAGTTGACGCTTTTAGGCTTATGAACTGTTTAAACAAATACAGGTCGATATTTCCACGATATATTTCCTTCCCAAGAAGCTTGTCACTTCACTATAAGAATTGGAGCGATTTTTAAATAGACATGCACAGCTTACCTTTACTTTAGTCACACACAAATGTTATAAGAAAAAGTCGATTAATGAAAATTTTCTGTCACTTACAATAACAAGCGTGGAACTAAAACTGAACGGCAACTCAGTTGTAGAAATTGGTATTTGCCATGAATCTAGCTGATTAGCGGCGATATTCAACGATTACCTGGACGTGGAGATGGATGCGTACGATTATCCGATGCATATGATTACCCCGCCCCCTCCCCTATTTGTAGTTAAATTAAAATTTTAATACATCTAATCGGTCTAATAAACTTTTTGTTTAGATTTAATCCTGTTTCCGTGGTTTTTACTGTAATAAACCTTTTATTTTTATAGATAAGTCAAACTTTATTTATTCATAGCTGTATCGTACGTATTTTAATTTAATTTTACAGTTATAAAGGATGGCAAGTGCATTAGAAAATGTTGCAAACACAAGTACGCGTAAGCTACCTAATGGACATAAAGCAGTATCTTTAAAAGAAAAAAATATCGTACATAATGTATTTAATAATCTTCAAAAAGACTTTGTTTCACTATCGGTGGATGAAGTAGCTACTAAATGTCAGATCTATGCTGGAATATCTAAGCGGACAATGCATTACATTATTGAAGAAGATACAGTTATTGCAAAAGTCTCGCATCCGAAAAAGCTCCACGAAGAAACAAGACTTTTATTGAAACTTGGGTAAAGAATGTCAAACTACATTCTTTTTTCTTTCGAAATAAAATTCCTACACTTAAAAAGACATCTAAATAGAAAATATGGGGGGCTAGTAATCATTTCAAAACCGGTTGCCAATAAATTGACTTTGTGAGAAATAAACGACATTTCTTTACACCTTTACCCTCGCCCCTAACAGAAAAAAATTAGTTAAACAAACAATTCGAAGAAAGAGACTACATCGAAGTAAAACGTATAAATCCTCTGTTTAAATAAAATAAATGTACTTCCATGAATTTTCAAACAAGGTAAATGTAGTAACGATGATAAAACAAAGCAAATGTAATAACGATGATAAATAATATTTTTTCTACAGGATAGATATTTCTGGTTTGAAATATAGTGAGAGAAAATCAAATAACTTTAACTTTTGTTTCTAGTAACGAAAGTAGGTTGCTGCATATTTTCACATATTAATCTGACTTGTACCTATAATATTTTGGCAGCTTATAAATTATAACTAGCTGATAATCGCTTCGCTGGACACATTTAAAATTTGATTGTGTTACCTAAACATGACAATATGAATAAAACTTTCTACGTAATGCAAATAAATTCCAAATTAGTACCTAATGTCATTGTAACGTTGGCCGGGCGATATAAACTGGCAACGCTGATATTATTCATTACCTGCTCGTTATAATGTTAAATATCTGTAGTTTTCACATGCACTTGTGGTAAGGCGTATTGGAAATTTTTCGATAGCCGATACTGTAGATACTAATTATTATTGTTCATTTTGAATTTTAAATGAACTTCGAATTTTGCTATTGTATTAGGGCCGATTCCACCGTTGTGTTAAACGGAGATTAAAATGACATTGTTAATGTAAAAATGTCATTTTAAACTTCGTTCAACACAACGGTGGAATTGGTCCTTAAACTAACACTATCCCTCAATGTTCATCTAAAATTTAATTAAGTTTGACAATTTGGGTGTACTTAATCAAATTAATATATTCATTCATAATATCATATATAATGTAAGGATCACTTTAATTTTAAATAAAATAAAAGAATTTCTTCTTAAATACTTTATTAGGCATTCCAAACAAAATAGCTAACAGTGGGTTTTGACAGGTTGTGATATGGAAAAATTATAGCAGTAGGCTTGGTGATTTGACAAGTTCAATGAAATAGATAGTTACATAGATTGATCATCCAGCTTATACCTTGAAGTAAAAATGTAGGTAATTAGTTTTTTACTATATGCAAAGGCTAAATATTGGTTTGTAAATACATTTTTGCAAAATCGATTCTGTTTAATGATGAGGCCACTTTCACGTTAAATGGCGAGGTTAACCGTCAGAATTGTAGATACTGGGCAAAAGAAAACCCCCACTGGATGCGTGAGCATCATACACAATACCCGCAATAGGTAAATATATGGGCTGGAATTGTAAGAAATCGAATCATCGGACCCTACTTTATCGAAGGTAATTTAAACGTGGCAACGTACCTTGAGTTTTTAAGGGGGTATCTCGTACCTACTTCACGTAATTTGTTTCCCAGCAGACCTAATCATGGAGGTTGTGATGAAAGTTTATGGTTTCAACAGGATGGTGCACCTCCACATTATACTGTAGATGTTAGAAGGTACCTAGATGAAATTTTTCCGAACAAGTGGATTGGTAGACGTGGACCTATCGAATGGCTAGCGAGGTCACCAGATTTCAATCCTTTGGATTATTTTATGTGGGGCCATCTAAAGAATGTTGTGTATCAAAAGAAACCAGCAAATATTCAAGAATTAAAAGAGAGAATTCGGACAACAATAAACAATATTTCTCAAGATACAATAAACAAGGTTCAACAAGAATTTGTACACCGTTTGGGTTACTGTCAAATACAGCAAGGGCTGCAGTTCGAACATTTATAAAGTCATGTATTTCATCATATTCTGTCCGCTAGACAATAAGTATTTTTGATAATATTGTTAATTTAACTAATAAAGAATGTTACGCGTTACTTTATGAGCACACACAAAACTATTGTATTCTTGCCCACCCTGTACCAATTGGAATCAACACGTGAAACATTTCTGAAATCAGCTCAGCTAGGGTAATCCAAAAATTGAGACAAAATGGGGTTGTCCCATTTAAAAAATGACGGTGACGTCATTACTCGAAAGTAATTCACCCTGTATATTAGATTATTATTTTAAAATACGGTAAATTAAAATCAAAAATCGACGTGTTTCAGGATTATTTCTTAAAATGGTCTGTTTAGCTAAAAATTAATTTGTTCCATACTTTACGGACACACTGTATAGTTGCAAGGTTATATTTAATTATTTGGAACCAGGGAATAAGCATATTGAAATAACTTTTACTTTTTATCATGTATTTACCAACTTTTACATCGATTAAAAATAAAAAAATCTGTAGATTTTCAAGTAATACGATCGTTATTTTTAACTTCCAATTTCTGTCTCTAGACTTCAGTGCGGAATGGTGTGAATATGCGGATTTCTAGACTGGTCAACTACAAGATAACCTTAAATAATTATTAGGTACATCAGAAAAAACATTGTTTAAATTATTAACCAGTGTATGTACAAATTATTCAATACACAAATTACCAACATCTTCGATCCCGAACTACATTTATTTACTTAAAGGGATTAATTCCTATAAAAATACAGAATTGAAAAATCTTAAATATTTCTTACAACTCAAATTTTTATTAATTTAAAATCAGTACTTCTATAAAAACCTAGTAAATACATTTAAAGAACTGGAACAAAACACATTCGGGGATGATTATTATTAAACAAATGTATATTTAAACACTTAAAAATAAAAAGGCCACAAGTAAAATAAATTTATCATAGTATCTATTTGATTCATATAACCAGATACAACTTTCTAGCATTATAATCAGGCTAAAAGGAATAAGTCAAAGATTTTATTTATTCGCAGGGTCAGAAAAATGTCAAAAGAAATACCTACGTAGGTATATGAAATTTATATCATGAACACATTATAATATAAATCCAAGTCATAACATTATTAGTACCAAGGAGACAGGAAAAATAATACGAAATATTTATACAGTAAAACTTTATACTAATAATTCTTTTTATTACAGAAAAGACAAAGTTGAATAACCTATTTACATAACCTACAATCATTTGAAACGTAGACATTAAACATATTTACTTGAAAAATAACGTTTCTTAGAAGATTTCTTAGCACTTTTTCACGGATAACATAATTTGCATTAAAATGTTTTTCACAAATGGAACTTTTGGGTTTAATGTTTATTTTCATACCACCAATAAATAATTTGCACCATATTCTGTATAACTGTTTTTTTGGCATTATAAAACTGCTATTAATATGTTGAAGACTCTCTCCCATAATCACAATTAAAAACAGAACAACGATTCACCATGATTTATATATTTTAAGATTTTAAAAATATTTATCCGTCAACACTTTTCAAATTGGAGCTCCTACTTTTATCTTTTATTTACTTTCTCGCCGGATAGACACTAGCGAACCTAGCGGATTTTGGCTAGGTTTTATCGCCGTTTTCATTTGTTTTTAAATAGGAGTTGATGCACCTTATTGGCGATTCAAATTAATTTTCGCGCGCCTGTCATTTGTCACCTATAAGTTGGATGTTTGTTTATTTACATGTTTTTGTTTTGGGCGGATTTTGTATTTGTGATTTTTTTAACTGTTTTTAGATAATGTTCTCATTGTAATAGTGTTTTTGAGTTTCATTTAGTGTTAATTTAAGTTTAGGTCTCGTGCTTTCGTCATAAATATAATATTTATCATGTGTATGACTTAATTTGTTGAAAATATTCACCTATTGGTTGCTACAAGAACATCTAGAAATATGTATTCACTAAACCCAGGACATGTTTTATTATGTGGTTTAAAGGATATTTCAGGTACCACACGTTTATTATTGATGAATTTATTTAAAAATCTTACTAGACTTATTCTTATATTATGAAGTGAATTATGTAGTACTTTGTATACATGTAAATGGTAATAAAACCGTCACAAATCAGATTACAGTTTGATTCTAAACAAAGTTTTGTACAATTTAAATATTGTGAATTTGTAGATATCCATTTATCGTAAAAAAACAAAATTTTACGACTTGCACTTGGAAAATAATGTATACTTCAGTTTTGATTTTGAAATTAACACCATATAGAATGCAATTTTCTGGGGACTTTTTCGCAGATTTCATTTTTAATATAAACACTATCACATACTATAAGAAATAAACAAATTTAAAGCTTAAAAGTAAGAAAAAACTAGAATTGTGATTGACACAAATTAAAATGTAAACAATGAACACGAACGCCAATGTTGCCAAATGATGAACTGATTTTAAAACAAAATTAATAAATGAACTGAAATTTTTAAAAAATCATTATAATATATCGGTTTTATAAAAAAATCCTTAAACAAATATAAATATGATTACATATTACCATACACAAATTTTGATTCTTAAATAAAAGGTCTTATGCACTTCTTCAAGAGCTTAAATCCGACGACGTAGCGAAGTTTTGCTACTTCTGGCAACACTGAACGATATCCTACTTATACGGACCTTCTACAAATTTCCTCCAGAGGGCGTATCACTTAGCTTGAATCGCGAATAGTCCACCGTCACAGTTTATGGCTTAAAAGAATCAGTTCGCTCACTCGGACCAATTGGATGTTCAAAAATAACATCCACTCCAGGGATACAAATTCAGGATGCGTAGAAGACTGCTGTTTGAATATAGGCGGTTGTCATATATTGTATTAGGCATTCCAAACACAAATGAACTGCCAGTGGGAAGATTTGATGTATCCAAGGGTTGCGACATACGATGTATTCTGTTTACAATATGTAAAATCATGAATAATGGATTAAATTTAAATATTTTATGTCAAACACAATAAAAATAAGATACATATTTTCATAAATTGGCAGGCTTTGTGTCTATTATTACGAATAAAAAAAAACGTTCAAGATGCAAGACTATGTCTCTACCCCCTTAGATGTACCAGACCTTCTCACTGACACCTATTGTTTGACAGGTCGTTGGAATCATGGTGGAAGAATACAGGTGAAGCGGTAAGCGGTACGAAATTTGGTCATTCTTGCGCATGACGTCATCTTCGGAGCATATTTTTGTTTGGCCTATGTCTCCAATGTTAAAAAGCGACTTTTAAAGTTATTCTAATATTTTTCTGGTAGTGTTTAGAAGTTTATAGATATATTTATCTTAATATTTATTATCATTTCTATATATCAATAGGCCTGTTTAGAAATTATTGGTACGTATTATTAAATTAATTTTTAATTAAGTTGGTAGTGTAATTGATATAAAGTTAAGATATGTAACATTTTCGTTGTATTTTACAGTTAAAAAAAATAGTTTCTATTCATTATTGTTATTTTAATATATCATTATTATTATTATTATTATTATTATTATATTATTGGTACATTAAAATCTACTATATTTTAGGGTGTGTAGTTACTAACAAAATGCCAGGTTGTGCAGTGTTTGGCAGCAAGAACTATTCAAGAAAAACAAAGGGAACAAATATTAAGTATTTTGGATTTCCGAAAACAGATATAGCCAAAGCCTGGGTCAACGGTTGCGGGTGAAAAGATACAATTAATTTGAAAAATGGTATGATTTTTGCAAACCTAATTTGAATATGATTCATTTTATGTCTTGTTTCTTTTTTAAGCTTGTATTTGTTCCATACATTTTTCGAAGGATAGTTTTGAAATACCCTTACAGCAGAGGATATTAAACTGCTCCACTAAGACTGGCAGAAACTTAAAACAAACGGCAGTTCCTACTGAAAATCTCCCATTGAAAAAAAAGACAATTGTCTGCAGAAAGTGACGATAGATTAAGAAGGCAGGCAAAAAGATATCGACAAACATTTATTCAGAGCTTTGTTAATATTTCGGGGCATTCCAGACAATTGTCGACTGCAGACCAGGTCAAGGAGAATCAAAGTTTGGAAAAAGACACTCAAAATATATTGGTATCATCAGAACTAGAAACGTATGTACAAATTTACCTTATTAACAAAAAATGTGGCTTTGAAAAGAAAATTACACAACTTAGCATGTACTAATTAACATTACAATCATTTCAAAACAATTTTTTTATTAAATATTAAACTTTGAAGTGATAATTGCTTTTATTTCAATATTAACTGTATGTTATTGTTTCAGATGTGACCACCGAAATGAAATTATTATTTTAGAGAAAACTATTAAGAGTCTTCGTGAAGAACTAAACAAAATTACTGAAAAATGCAACAAATCAAATATAGAAATACTTTCATTGAAAGAAGAAATTAGCCAGTCGAAAAATAATTCTCAAGTGGAAATTCAGGAAAGTAAAGCAAATGTTTCACTCTGGGTCAAATAAATGTTTTATGCAATGAAAATAAAAAAAGAATTCGTTGAAGTTCGGATGACATAGCATCCACAATCTCCCTAAGCATTCGTCCTAAAGCTTATAGATTTTAAGAACTGTTCATTATCCTTTACCTGGGTTTACTACCTTAAGAGACTGGGCTAAATGTTTAAATTTAGAACAAGAAATATACATTATAAAGTGTTAAGCAAGATAAAGAAGTAAACATTATGTATCAACCATTTTTAAACATAAATAAATCAATTTAAAATAACACCTCTGTGCTTTTTATTAAAATAAAGTATGTTTTGCCAAGTGTTTCTATTTATTAAAGACATAAAGGGGTTAACCAGCACCCAACCATACAAGAAAGTAATTGATCTGTGCATACAAGTTATTGATGGCCATGTTTGATGACTAATTTAAAATTAAATTATTACATTTATAATCTATAAAAGTGACTACATAATTAATTTCACTTTAATTTTATTGTTCAGCATTCGTTAACATTATACACAAGTTTATTTGAATCGATTCAAAATTATTTATTGTTGAAGAATTAATTACATTCTTATTAACAAAGATAGATAACATAAGTTAAAATTCAAAGGAAAAGAAACAAACAAAATATTCATAAATGAAATTTTTTAAATTTTAATATCAAGACAAAATATAATATAAAAACAAAAATTCACAACCTAAGTACAAATATGACAATCGAGAAATATAATATATATACAGGAGTATACACATAAATTAAAATGAACTACTTAATTCAAGGAATCACAGAAAAATTTATCCACTTTGTAGTATACCTTTTTGAGCAAGAGTTTCTTGCTTTTTAAACATATTTAATGAGTCAGCACTTCCTATTATTAATTAATTGGCAAGAGGTTAAACATTTTTCCACTATACACAATACAAGGGACACAACATATTTCAGTTTCACATTTAAATTAGTTATTTGTATATGCCTTTTATTAGTTCCAGTTTTTATCCCTACTGAGCCACTAAAACTTTTTAATGGTAATGTCTCTGTAAGTTTAGGTACGTTTTGGCTATCATCTTGATCTCAATCTATCAGATAGCAATGCTAGGTATGAATATTTAAATCCTAGATGTAACATCCTCTTCCAAGTTTTGTGATGGAAAAATTCAGTTTCAGATGAACACTATTTTTTTTACGCCAAAGAGAAACTATATTAAGCTAAATTCCTTACACCATGGCTAAATTCGAAATAAATTACCCACTTTTTTGTATAAAAGCACAAAATATTTTTTTTATTTGGCATTACTTTTGCACAAGCGTCTATCTGCCTATAGTGACTTTTCTGGTATTATTGAGCATAACTTGATGTTATTTGACGCAGTTGTTATTTTCTTCTAAATATATTTTCAGTTTTATAATGATTATAGAACTAGGAAATAAAAATTAAACTTCTTGACAATCATTACAAAATGTAAACAAAGCCATGGAATGGCATGGCAGTGTATAGGCGGCCGTGGCAATACCGATGTTGACATAAAACCTGCGCACCGCTTCACCTGTATCCTTACACCATGGTTGGAATGCTTAATTGGTAATAGTAAGAGAGCTCACTGCAAATTACGACCATCTGATAACAAAATGAAATATGCTTCAAAGACATGTAACAACATTGTACTTTACCAAATTGCACCTGTGCCAATCTGTAATCCAGAGCAAAGTGGTTAAAAAAAATTATTTTATATTCTAAAAATTACATAAGACATGACAGCGATAATTGTATTTTCTCTGAAAATTACGATCCTAATTCATTGCTTTTAAACCTGAATTATTAATATTTTTACCTAACTTTGGCAGAGATAGTCAATAATATTTCTAAACTCTTGTTAGACAATTCTTTTAAACCATAATCATAGTAGTTTTTTTGTCGTTTCTATGACAACCTGTAAAAATAAATCACAACAATAGGCATACAAATAAATTCTTAAATCAGCAAAAATTGATTCATATTTTTAATGATTTTTACCTACTAATCGTATGTAGATGTTTTTGTGCGATGTTAAGAGGAAGAAAATGTTTCCCGTTAACGATATATATCAAGATATATTTGAATATGTTATTATCCGGAAAACTTCAAGGGCAAACAAAATTAGCGCTGTCATGCCTTATATGATTTTTTTTAATATAAAATATTTTTTTTTAACCCTTTGCTCAGGATTGGGATTGTCACAGGTGCCATTCGGTAAAGTACAATGTTTTTACAAGCTTTTGGGGTATATTTTATTTCATTATCAGATGGCGGTAAAAATTTACAGTGTGCTCTTGGGCTATTATAATTTAATTCTGTATGCGCCAGGGATACAAATCCGAGTTGCGCAATGTATAAACTGGAATATTGGGATCAAAAGTGCCGACGCAGAGTGAGCGAACTGATTCTTTAGCTATAAACTGTGCCACCGTGGCCGTATCTAAATGTTAGTTCCCACTTGTCAGCAGTTTGACAGGTCGTTGGAATGCCTAATACTTTATTTCTGAACTCACAACATATAACGTAGGCGAACGAACATAAATCAACTCAACAACTATATCGTTCTTTTAATTATAAATATACCTATGTATACAGAAAAATTCTCAACTTACACTCCCAAAATTCATATCATGAATACCCTTCGTAAATATTTAAAACTAGACATTTTTATCTACATAATATTGCACCATAGCATAAACCACTCAAATATAATTAATAAACACAGTTTCCAATAAACTAGATTATATTTTGGAAGCATTAAAACCAGATAAAATAAAAATATGGCCATAAAATTTTTATTTTATTTTTATTTATACTACCGGGACATGAAAATTATAAACATACGTGTTGAAAGGTAAAATTGCCAGGAAAAACTTCTCTTACTATCATTAAAATCTGAATATTCATAAGATTAATATCACTGATGTCCAATAGTTTTAATTGTAATTGATGGATTATTGACTTCATCTAAAACATAAATTCTTACCCAAAATTCTAATGTGTTGTTCGGCTATTAATCGCCCATCAATTCAGCATCACACTCCAGGGAGTCAATTCTCGAAATATTCGTTCAGCGAGGGTACCCCGTTCACGACGTCATGAACGAGGATTTCTTATTAGTGCAATTCCCGAATCAATTTTAGTGAACGCGTCCGTTCATATTAATCGCTCGTATGTTTGTTCGACAATGAGTGGTCGGGAGACGTTCAACACGTTCAATAGTTCAACAATTTTCGTTCCAGTTTCAGTGCGTGTAAACATAACCTTCTTTTAAATACTTTTATTAATTATAAAATATCCTAAAATGCCTGATTTGGATGAAATTGTTGCTGAAAATGTTAAAAACTTAGTTGCCGAAGTGGAATTATTGGTTGTTGAAAGAAATTGAAGAGAATTTTATGAAAGGTTGAATCCTTTCTTAACCTATGGAATTGTTTATAAAATATTTTCGCCAGTGAGGAATATTATTAAGATGTTAGATTCGTATTTAATAGCACTTCTCACGACGAAACTATCTTGATTAACAAACAAAGGTATGTAAACGACAAAGTTTTAAAAGCTATTCGTGTTAACATTGTAATTATTTTAGATACTTGCTTCTGGGAGCTATCAGTTAGATGTAGGTTCTACCGTATTTTTGTGAATGAATCAATCTTCGGTAAGTCGTTGTGTTGAAGAAATCTCAAGAGTCTTAAACAACGAATTAGAATGAATCATTAAATTCAAGCTCCAGCAACACTATAAGATAGTAAAGTTCGTGAAATGTAAGTTATTATCTTTAATTTACTCATTGGATTTATCATATTTGTTTTAGTTTTTTCCAGTAATTCGAGTTTCCTGGAGTTACAGGAGTTATTGACTGATGTACCCACATAGCTATAGTTCGTCCAGCAGCAATAAAAAATGCCATTATGTAAATAGGAAACATTGTCACTCATTAAATGTTCGGTTGGTGTGTATTTTCTTAGTCATAATTTTAATACATTTTAAATTCATAAAAATTTTAGATATATTAGGTACCATATTTTCTCTGAAATATTAAGTAAAATTCGTAAATGTACTAACAATTCATTGGTGTGTAAACACCACCCATGACAAAATTAATTGTGTAAACGTACAAACGGTCTGTCAGCGGAAGCGCCTCTTGAAATAACCTGTTTCTTGCAAGTGATTTCGCTTAGTGTTATTGACCCTGCTTTGCAGCGACAGTTTCAGTCTGTTTGCACACGTGAAATACGGTCAAGAGGCAGCGATTATTACGTCGCCTTACGCTTATTGCAATTCGCACCGCGAATCGACATGTAAGGAAAATCTTAGATTTTAGGTAGATTTCGGTTTGTTTTTCGTAGTTGTTTTTCTTTTTGTAAAATGGAGGAACTATGTACTGTGCCTGTGAACAATAATAATGTGGTAAATTGTGTCTGTATTATGTGCTTTTTATTAAAAAAAGGATTTTCAAGTAGAAATTTTGAAGAGAAAACGGACATTATTAATTCTAATAGACTAAAGGACCCTATCAATTTAGAGACGAAAGTAGAAAAATCAGCAAAGAAATTTACCAGGCATTTTCACGTAGGGTTCTATGAAAAGTATGAATGGTTAACCGGCTGCAAAACTTTGAAGAAATTGTTTTGCTGGCCTTGCCTATTTTTTAATATAGTCAAAAAAACACATTGAAACTCAGTCGGTATTACAGACTTGAATAATTTTCACAAAAGTGTAAAACGACATGTAAATAGCAAATCTCATATAAGTGCTACAATTAAAGAAAACACATTCGGGACCTATCGCATTGAACATAATTTGGACAATCATTTAAAAATAAGCAACAAAATTTACAATGAAAGGGTAAAAAAAATAGGGACGTCTTACAACGATTAATAGATGTAACTTGTTTCCTGGGAGAGCATGAACTAAATTTTAGGGGTCACAATGAAGCAAGTAGATTCGCTATTTGAGGAAATTACATGGACCTTCTAAGTTTTTTAGCAAAATACGATAATACCTTAAAAAATCATTTTATTGATTCGACGACTTTCCGAGGTACCTCAAACAGAATCCAAAATGATTTAATTAAATGCACTACCGACGTTGTGATGGATCACATTAAAAGTGAAATTAAAAAAGCACCTTTCGTATCTATTGCGCTTGATGAAACCACAGATATAGCAAACTTAGGTCTATTATCCATTGTTGTGCGATATGTATTGAATGGCATTCCTCAAGAGCGATTCTTAGGATTTTTGGACGTCACTAGCAAACGAACTGCAGATGCATTGTTTAAAATTGTTTATGACATTATTTCAAGTTTAGAATGTGGTTCTAACCTTGTTGCCCAGAGCTACGATGGTGCTGCCGTAATGGCTGGCCATTTAGGAAGTCTTCAAGCTAAAGTGAAAGAAAAGTTTAAACATGCAATTTTCGTTCACTGTTTAGCACATAGACTTAATTTGGTTTTATCGCGAAGCATGGATAATATTAAAGATTGCAAAGTTTTCTCTTCGACGCTTGGTGGTTTGGCTTCCTTCCTTTTTTTTAAAATTCATCGAAAAGAACTCGCGCTTTGGACGTTCACGTTCAAAGAAGGTCTCCAAAAGTTGATCCGACGCGAAGGAACTACAATGGACATTTAGTGCAAACAGTGTTTCAATACCGTGATTCTTTGATAAACTTTTTTCAAGACGTTTGGGTTAATAAAGAAACATGGGATGCTGAAACTGTTACTACTGCTAAAGGGTATTTGCATTGGCTCAAACAAAACTTTGATTTCAATTTTTTGCTTAACATTTTTGCACAGTTTTTTCCTTTTACTGACATTTTATTCGACATTTTACAGACAAAGTCAAATGACATTGGTTTTTGCATTAAACAAATTGATGATTTTAAAAATAAAATGAATAAAAAACGAGATCAGTTTGAATACTTTTGGAATAAGACTAAAAACATTGGCTTAGAACCTGAAAGAAAGAGAATTAGAATTGATAATGTCGGCGACAGAGAGACCTCCTATCGTCGATTATTTTTTTCATATAACTTTTAACCAATTAGAACGTTCAATTTAGTTAAGTTACCTCGTATAATTTCGATAATACCTGATTATACATAGAGTAGCTCCACCAATCAAAAATATTTACAATAATTTCATTTCCGTAGTAACCACAATACACTAACTAACAGGACCGTCAAATTTTGACGTTTATCAATAATTATTTTCATTGTACCAATATGTATTTAAATTAATAAATTGTTGATATTTACTTAATTTACTCAAAAAATAATCGTATCAAATACAATACGTACTTCAAAATAAATACGGTTATACATCTCAAACTTCCTGCATAATTACAAATCGTGTCAGTTTGATTTAAACTGTCAAACTGACACTCTTTATAATTATGCAACAAGTTATCGATGTATAACCTGATTATTTTGAAGTACTTATAGTATTACTACTGATTATACGCCGAAGTTTTTGATAATATTCTACAACAAATGAACTCTCGATTTTAAAACTTTAACGAATTAAAATTTTTTGAATTGTGCAATTTTAATATTAGTAACTACGATTCATCAAAATTTCCATCGCAAGCTTTGAATTCACTAAAATTAAATAATGGAAATTTTTTCGATATTCCAGCATTAAAGTCCCTGTTAAGTGTTGTTTATGGAACAACTAAAATTAGTGATAAAAAGACGCCCATCAATGTGTTAAATTTCCTTATAACAACTGGTTTAAATAAATTCCTTTGTTAAGTCGTTAAGTTGTGTGAATTAGTACTAACCATCCCAGCCACAAGTGCGTCAGTTGAGCGAAGTTTTTCAGCTTTAAAGCGCATTAAAAGTTTTATACGAAATTCAACAAGTGAAGACAGACTCTCTAATTTAGCCCTAATATCCTTTGAAAAACAACTTGTTAAACAGTTATCAGAAAATCCAAAATTGTACGACGATGTTATAGACAAATTTGCAGCCATTGAGGATAGGCGAATAGATCTTAAGTATAAATAAATGTCAACTGCTGTGTCAACTGTGCGAAAAATGCTGGAGAATTTTGTTTACATTTAAATAAACCAAGGAAGCTTTTCAATGGTAAGTTTTTTTTATAGCTTCTAGAACTAAACTAGGTAATAAAGTAATAGTAACACTTCAAAAATCTCAATCTCGAATATCCTTAGTACTGAGGAAAAAAGCAAGATTTTGACAAAATGGTGAAAGCGCCGCGAAAATGTTTTGCCTGTGGCGCTGTGCTTACTGGCCTGCTATATTTTTATACAATCGCTTCCCCTTCCAAAAATGTGACGGCACGCCACTGCTAAAATAATAATAGTAAGAGGTAAGTAGATGTAGATAGATTTTTAAGACGCATTTTGTATTTAAATTATTACAAACATAATGTATGTTATATAAACAATATAAACTGAGGAAATATAGTATAAAATGATGCATATGATGTCCGATTTGTATAGTATGATTATAATATAAAAGTATCTAGGCCTAGATTCACAAACTTTGTATTTTTGTTTCGAATCAATAAACTTTTAAAAGCTCACATTTTATTATTAACTTACTTGTTCCATTTTTTATACTTCTTGTTATGGATTTTGTCTTTTCCTTTAAGTTAAGGAGACCTTAAATGGTATAGAAAACATACGCATAGGGCTGGTTGCATAAAGCTTACTTAAAGTTAAGCTCAGTTTTAGGTCAATTTCCGATTGGATAGGTGCAATCTAATGTTTGGAGAAACAAGCCTTAGGTGCTAAACAGTGTTTAGCCTTGCAATACAAAATTTGTCATGTGTCACCTTAAACCGTATTTAACTTTAAGTAAGCCTTATACAACCTGCCCTTAAGATATCTTTAACTTTAAGGAATAATTACGAAAGTCGCTGCAAATGGCTGAATAACATATTCTCGGGTTGAACACTTTGATTTATCTATTTAGAAATGTTATTCTTACTGGTCCGGTAGGTTCAAGGTTGCTCAATTTTATTATTTTATCAGCAAAGTAATTAAAAAAGTAACTATAAAAGTAATTAATAATTCATTTTTTCATGTAATTGTAATTAAATCAATGTAATACCTATTTTTACGACATGTACTTAGTACTTGTAATTAATTCCTTTTTTGAAAAAGTATTTGTAATTATTTATTAAGTACCTACATGTAATTACCCAGCTTTCACACGTAGGTACCTAGCGTTTTTGCGCCGGACTGACATGTACAATATAAACCTAAAATTAAATTTTTATTATCTTCTATACGCTCTTTATTAAAAACTATCCATAGCTGATGTCTTGAGGAATTTCTGTAACGGGAGTGAAATCTGGTCCATTATTTAGATTTACTTGGAATTCTGCTTCTCGCTAATTTATTGTATTGTATAGGATATATAAAGGTAACAAGTTAACCTGAAAAATATCGCAAGTGAGATCTCGCAGTGAATCGAGGTTCGTCTTGGGAAAAAATGGTATTAACGAGTGAGAAGGGTAAACTCATTCAATGGCCAATACCTCGAAATCCTTTTGATTTTATTTTTGGCATTGGTGACTATTAAACAGTAGAAATTAGCTCTGCCTTAACTTTCAGGTCCCGGGATTCAATCCATCGATCTTCATTAGTTTGTTCCGATTACTATATGCAAGTTACTCACACACTGTGCTCTAATTTTACACTAAATGTGAATAAATGTATTGGTATTCTTTAATTGTCAGACCTAGTCCGGATTGTCCAGAAGCTAAAGAACTTCTAAATTGGTATATAGGTGAAATGTGACTTCATGCTTACTAGCAAACCTTTTGATTTCTTCTTTCACTGTTGGAATTCCAAGGTCTTGATGAAGATCTACATTATACACATACCATAGAAAGTTCACTATGTTACGAAATACTTTGTTTTGAAAAATTTAGATAGACTTAATGTTGCAATTTCTGGCACATCTCCATAATTGAATGCCAAAAGCCAAATCGGTATTATAACTTGGTTATAGATTAATATTTTATTAAGTACTGGAAGTTTTGGATTTTTCGCCCATTAGAGCCACTGTTTATACTTTATCCGAATTCTGTTCTTTTTTTTAACACGTTCTTTCCATCGTAACTTTTGTATTCAGTTTATAAGGCGGTCTTTCCGTTGATATTTAAACTTTTACAAAATATATATAATACCAAAAAATTATGGGATAATATATTCTATAAATTATATAAGAAACCAAAATAATGACTGATAGTATTGTAATAGTGGGCAATATAGTAAATTTTTGGTTACAACAATCGAGTTCAATAATCTTATATGCGAAAAGTTATCAAAGTTTATAGCATGCCGCTATTATAAATAATAACAAAAATATTTCACCATATTATGATACATAAGATAATTAATGTATCGAATCATACGAGTATAAACGATATTTTTGATAATTGAACAGAACGTTGATATTTCTAAGATAAACAAAGATTTTGTTTTAAAAATATTTTACATATTTCCCATCTTGCAAAAAATTTGATAATTATTGTAACATGTGGTAATAATTAATGAAAGAAGTTTATTACACAGAATTTCTAATATTTTCTATATGAAGCAAATATAAAAACAAAATATGTATCTTCTGAAGGGCAGGCTACTTGTTTTACGTAATTCATTAGCAAGCAGAGTGTTATTTTGCGGGAAAAAGCAGTAGAATAACGAATAAAACCCTTGGATGATGGAAACAACCTACTTGCTTAATTTATGTAATTACTAGGTGTGAATCTCTTGAAAGAGCCTTTTGAAGCCTCGCTGCCTGCGGGTAATATTCGTTTCTTCGCAGTAGGATCTCCATGCATCTCTCTGATTTTGTCTAACGATGTTTTATATTTTCTGAGGTGAGATTTGTAAGTCTCGCAGTCCTCTTTGAGTTTTGTGGTTCTTGGCTTACTAAGGATTTCCTTGCCATCTTCCTGAGGTGATCCAGCTCATGGCACCACCATGCGGTAGTAGTCTGATCCTGTTGGACCAACCTCAGGGTACAGGATTTCTTATAGGCATTGTTTATAGTGCTTTGGATAGCGTACTTTTCCAAAGCATTGTTATTGTTTGGTGTTTCGGCCTCCACCTCTTTCAAAGCCTCTTAAAGAGAGTGAGCATAGGTTGCTCCAGGGGGTTCCGAGTTAGTGTGGAAGGTCGGCAACATCAAGTTTATTTTGAATATTAACCAGCGGTGGTCTAACATCGAAATATTGTTAGACACTTGCCAGTTTCGAATTGATTTACAGATACCAGCTGTAGAAAAGGGAGGCATGCAGTTGCCAGGATTAACGTTTTCTTTTCCGTTTTGATAGCGTATTCTATCCTAACCGTAGTTAAATCGGAGGTGAAAAGGTACGCTATTGAGTGGGTTTTGTATTTCCTAAAAATATAAATGGGTGTCTTAGGTTGTTGGTTGCTGGGTAAGCTAAAAATTAAACCATATAGATTTTTAAGACCTAAAATTTTGGTTTTTATTATCCAGGGTTCCTGGATGATTGCTATTGTATCTTGCAGCTCACAAGGTGGCGCAGTGGTATAATGTTACCGTAGCCACACTCTTTTGTACTGCAAGTTACATTGTATAATTGTTACTTCTTTGATTGCTTCCCGGTCCTCCGTTGAAGTTTGGGCAGCAAGGTGGTTGTTTATTCGACCATCCCTTCTTTGGAAAGTGGGGAGGGGTGGTATTGTTAGATCCTCGAAGTTTTCTTGCCGAATGTCATCAGTTACCATTTTTTCTGGCTCAAAGACCTCCACTGTTGGCTTTACTTGGAGGGCTTCAGCCCCTTTTTCGAGCTTTGGTTTTATAGTCAATGAGGCGAACGCATAGCTCACCCTCATTGATTTGACCTTTTAGGGTTTCCATGGCTTTGTATTCAATGCTGAAGACGGAGAAATATCCCTTGGGATCTTTTTTGTTTCATGCTGGAAGGTGCATCATTTCGCCACATGCAAGTTGAGTTTCTGCCCCTCGAGTCGCCTGAGCACAATCTCCATCTCGTCAAAGTCAGCTTGCACTTTCCCTGGTATCCAGACAGAGGCTTACAGCTCGTTCATTCCAAAGATGTAATGTCTATGGTCCATCCTTACAATAGTGAGTGTTGCTCCTTCCCATATTTTTAAGGTTGGTACCATTAGTGTCTTTTTGACAAGGATATCTCTTTCGGTAGTTATCTTACCGTAATAGCTAATAATAGCTACTTTTAGTTGGTTCATGGCTGCATCCTTGTAGCTTATCCCAGACAAAATTTTGTGGTACTGTCTGGGTTTTTTTATCTTTCCGGAGCGTTGCCACGGAAGAGATGCCAGATCGCGGCCTTTTCTTGTTACTAGTTGCGTCGTGTTCGTGGCCTCTTGTAGAGGCAGAACTAGCGTCGCTGCCTAAGGACTTCATTAAGCAGTTTTTGTTTGGTTTCGAATGAGGGAATTTTTTGAGGGTGGTGGTTGCCGTAGCAATGCCTGCCTGTAGCTTATCTCTCTTCCTCCTCTTTGCTTCAGACACAGATATCCTCTTGCCTCTCCTGGGCCTGTCAGTTGGAGGTGAACTACTGTGTCCATCCTCCTTTTTTGGAGGTGGGCATCGCTGCCCAGCTTCTTGTGCGGGAACTAAACTTTGTTGTCCAGTCTACGTATGTCTACCACTAATTAAGGAAATCCTAGCCGTTTTCCTATCCATCACTCAGAGACGCGCTCAGTTAGCACTTAACCAATTAGACAAATTCCCATACCAGTTTTGTTATTATACGTTTCATTATTGGTGCTTGTTTTGTTATTTTTCTAATATCCTTATTTTTGTCCAATCCCATTTAGTCTGTCCTCTGATTTGGATATTACCTAGTTTTCGCAAGCATATGTTAATATTGGTTATTATGTTGATTTTCATTTTTGACTCCGTTTCTATATCTTTATGTCTCAGTACTGTGATTTTTTTAAAAACCACACAATACACGAATAAATACACTTCACAATAGTTTATTGTTTAATAAATAGCAAGGGCGGCTCCAGGGAAATAAAGGGGGTCATGGGAGCCATGGCCTCCCGAGATTAAATTTCTATAATCCATCGGCCTTGTATTTGCAATTTCCCGGGGGGTGGGGCGAAAATTGGGCAATTAATGAAATGAGAAGCTCTCAAATTTACTGTTAATCTGTTGCGGTATAAGCTAAAAGAGAAGTTTTTTTCGTGGTTTCGTTTTCGTATTTTGTGTGACATATATGGCTTTGTATTATTTATTTTATTTCACGTCTTTTGATTTGATTCTTTTCGTAACCAAAGTTATTGTTCACTAGTAAATTTGGTGCCTTCTCCAATTCCATTGGAGACTGGAATTAAAAACCTATCTAATTCTTGCTGCTGAGTCCTAATAAGAACCAAACCGATCCAAAAATGACGTTCTCCTTAGTAATCAAAATCAAAGGCAAAATATTAAAATTAAATTTATATCTTTACTGTCTTTCCTTTGGATATAATTCAATACATGTTGCGATATTATCAAAAAAAAGTAAGTAGTTTTTGTGTGACAAATTTAAAAAAGATCAGATTTTGAGCGCTTACCATTCTCTAAATTATCTAGTTATTTACTCAGGTATGATATTGTTTTTGAAAAATAATTTCAGCCCATATTGCTTGCGAAATAAAAGCAGTGCAATACATTGGAGCGCTATCTTCAATGGCATGACATGCTGCTCTTTAGAATACTCTAGAAGGTAAGCTATAAATACTAGGGTTGTACTCTCTTGGTTTTTTTGTGGTCAATATTCCCTCCTAGATGAAGGTTGGATAAAAAGTTTCATTTTAGACTAGCCGTTTGCTCAACGTTATGAATAAATCGAATTAAAAAAAAAACACCCCTCAAAAATGGAAGCCAGATAGTCCGGGAGCAAATGAAAGGGGATCATCAAGACATCGAATTAGCCCAACATACCAATTTGTATCTTTATTCTAATTTTTCACAGGTAACCCCAGTACTGGGCCCTTCATTACTTGGGTTAATATTCATTCTAAACAATTGCATCGCTCTCAAATTTGGAAAAAAACCCTGTTGGAGTTTTAAATGTTATCAGTTATCAGTCATCGTACCAGTTAAATTTTTTAATCGTAACAACGTAAAATCCTTTATCTTGAATTGGAAGAACGATGAATCGTTTATTTTTAAGACGTAGTATTTGAACGTGACCTACAACCTTGATTAATTTAAAAATAGAGAATATTCGTATGAATGATTAAGTATATGTAACTGGAAATTTTACTATTTTTTCTTTTAACATTACTATTCATTATAATTTAATTACGATTAATTATTTATAGTTTTGAAAATTAATTTCCCAAACATATGGTAAATGGAGTATAAATGAAATCCAAGTGAAGATAGGTCTATATCAATGTTCATTCTTTAGATCATTTATGTTGTTTAATATTACATAAAATTACGTAGTGACATTAAAACTACCTTTCTCGTAATGATATAGAAAGTAATCTCCTATCACATAAAAGCTACAACAAATAGCTCACAACTTGGTCTAAGTTTCTTTCTATTAAATGCATTTTTACCAATTTCTTCAGCGTTTCTAATAAACATAATCTCATGAACGTTTCTTTCTAAGAAATCCTATTTCTTCTAATTTCTTCATAGTTTCTGTGCCAATGTAAAGGCCTGGCTGGAATGAGGTTTCTAACATTGGGCGAAGAAAAGCCAAACGCATGTAACTACATGCGGGAGCTACTGTCAAAGCTACTAAGTCTAATTAAAAAGACCAGGCTAGACGACATACTCTAAAACAAACGGGGTCCCACAATAGATCTGAAAAGGTCGCGGTGGACAAGAACAAATAACGTCCAACTGCTAATCTAATCTATTCTGCTTTTCATCATTTGTGTTGATCGGATATGTTTGGATCTGGGGCTGTTTCTCCATTGGTTCATTTGTGTGTAAAATTATAGGTTTACTTTGTCCGATGTCACGGATTTTGTCTGCACGATAGGTCAAAAACGAAAAATGATATCAACTTGAAAATTTAAGGCAAAAACCAAGCTCTATGAGGGGACAACGCCTATTGTTTATAAAAAATTTGATTAAAAATAGGGGGTTAGGATGGGTTGAAATTAAAAAAAAAATCCTAAATTAACAACGAAAAGCATTATCAACAGGAAATGTTTAATAAAAATTAAACTCTATGAGAAGGGATAAAGCCTATTGATTTTGAAAAAATCTAAATAAATAGGGGAGTTAGGGAGGGTTAAAATATAAAAAAACTCAAAAACGAAAAATGATATTAACGAAAAATTATATTAACTTCAAATTTTTAGCAAACATCAAGCTCTACAAGGAGAAGAAGACCTTTAATTTTGAAAAAACAAATCTGATTTAAAATGGGGGTTTAAGGGGGGTTAAAATTTAAAAATCATAAATCAAAAATGAAAAGCGATATCAACAAGAAATTTTTAGTAGAAATCAAGCTCTATTAGGAGATGCGGCGTAATGATTGTGAAAAAAAAAATTGAATGAAAGTGGGTGTTGAAATATTTAAAATAAATCAAACTCAAAAACAAACAATAATATCAACTTGAAATTTTTGGAAAAATCAAGCTCTGCAAGGGGAAGAAGCCGATTGTTTCTGAAAATAATCTGATTGAAAATGGGGGTTTAGAGGGTCTGTTAAACTCTGAAAATTATAATTTAGTATGCCATGCATTATATATCTACATTCTAGTTTGTATCTGTGTAATATTATGTATTGTGATGGGGGACTGATCTTATAAAATACACATTTTAGTTCACTTGCTTTTTGCCAATAAAGGGTATTTAAAAAATATGTTATTTTAGTTAACATGTGTGAAAAATTATGAAAAAGATTAAATTTACAATAAAAACTGAAAAACGGTAGGTAGTTTCATATATTTTTTACACGAAAATCAATGTCAAGCTTTCTAGAGTTAAAAATAATCTCAAAACATGAAGAAAAGTGAGTTGACTAACTAATAATGTTTATAGATGGTTTTCAACGTATTAAAAACAAAACACATATTACAATAACTAAAATATTCATTTATTCATTCATTAATAGTTGTAGTACTTTAAAACAGTATGATATTGATAATAATAACTACACTTGTACAAGGTTTTGAACCGAACTTCAAATGATAAAATTATTGGAAAAAGTGAACATAAACATGAAAATAAACCATTATTTGAAATAAACACCTACGTTTTGAGTGCCCTATTGAAACATTTTATGATGTATTCACGTCTAATAAATCTTGTTTGATTTAAGAAAACCTTTCTCAGAGTAAAATAAATATGTTTTTTATCGTCTTTCTTTGTAAGTGAGGCTTTGGAAAAATCCTTTCAGTATACGAAAAAGAGTCCTTATCCAATACATTTAAAAAGTCTAGTTTGCTTTGAGACCAATCGCTGTGAAAATTATTCATCTACGAAACACTTCGGCGACTGACAACAAGAAAGACATTTTTCTATAACTCTCAAATCAAAACTTCCTATTTATAGCTCGATCTCGATATTATATTTCCGTGACTTGTAAATCGGAAAATGAGAAATATTATTTATTCCAGCTTTTATTCTGAATTTTCAGTTTAGAAATTGACTTCAAGAATTTCTAATATTTAAAGAATGTCAAAGATGTATTGGTATTATAAAGCGCGATTCACAAAAAATATTTCTAAAGTAGGCGATGACATACAAAGACAGAGACAAAAGCCATATTTGCACGGCTCTGAATTAAATCCAAAGTGACACCTAAAAAGATCACTCCTTATTATATTTAGGTACATTTCAATCCATTTGCAGAATTTTGAGTAACTACCCAGACAGCACAGACATCTTTGAGACGTCCATAAGACGTCTTATGACGCCGGAGACGTCTTAAAGACATCTTTAAGACGTCTGATGTTACAAAAGGTAACGTTCTTAAGACATCTTGAATATGTCTGTTTTTCGACATCGGTAAGACGTACTGTCGGATTTAGTTTTAAAAGCTTCTGTAAATTCCTTCTATACAAAATAAAACATATATTCTCTATAAACATTATAATTAACAAAACACTGAAACATTTCGTTTAAAAAAGTAATAATAAATATTATTTTTTTTATTCTTCCTCCTTTAGTGGTTAATCTTCTGTCTGATGCTCAGTGTTGCCGTTCGTAGCGAAAATAGCGACATTTTAATGGTTTGTGAGAGTAGCGGCGATTTAGTCTAAATTAGCCAAAAATAGCGACTTTTTGGTCCTTAATATGTTAAGTGCCAGTGTAATAAAATAACAAAACACTATTAGTTATATAGATGATTTCAATTGACACCATGATGTGGTTGCAACGGCCTGCTGATGGTTATCTGAGGAATAAATCAGTTGTCTGCTAAAAAAACTAATTCTGTAATTATTGAGCATTCCAACAAATAAATTTTATAATTTTAATGACACCTTTAAAAAAAATAAAGAATGATTCAACCAGTTTATGCAGAACTACTGAATCTGTTTACAAATTAGATTCAGGCTCAAGCTGAATATATTTTTTTTATTTATTGATGTTATTTAAATTTTTAGTTTCTAAATTCTTTAAACAATGTTTATTTTTAGTTTTTTACGCAATACAACACATACGTTAGTGTATGTTTAATTGCATATTTCATCAATCATTATGTAACGACAAAATAGCGACTTTAGGCGAACGAAAGTAGCGATAATGACAGATGTCGGTGCGGCACCACTGCTGATGCTCTTCTGAGCCAGTCTGGGTTGCAATAATTTTAACTGTGCTGTGTAAAATATTATGCATTATAGCTCACTCTGTCAAATTCGCTTTAATAGGATTTTCAGTAGATAGTGTGAGTTAAGGATGGTCAAAGAATGGCAATCTTCCTGTACTTTTAACTCAAATTCAGATATATTTACATCCGGTGAAGCTTCTAAGTCAGCTTTAGACGCCTAGACGTACTTAAAACACTAATAAGGGTTCTTCTGTTTGGTTTTTCAGTATAGGCAGTAAACTTTTATGCTTATAAATTCACAGTAATCCACCGCACAAGACACAAATAAAAAAATCAACGAATAACGAACAAAAACTAACCTTTCGGCTCGCATCTTCAACATCAACGACAAATGACAACGAAAGGACAACGCAGAATGCCACGAACCACGGAACCCCATTAATATTCACATTCAGATACACGTCCTTGTTTAAATTCTATTGTTGAAATAAGACAAAGCATAATAAAAACATTCGCTTCGATCGTTGAACCAAGTTCCGGTCAGGTTGAAAGAGCGCGTAATTCAATTTGTCTTATGTTTTAATTGTTAATTTTATTTAGAGTTATATTTATTATTATTTTTATGTTATTAAATATTTACTTACTCTAATAAACAAATGCTCGTGAGTAAATAAAAAAATAAGTAAATTATGTAAATTAATAAAAAAAAATTAAAAATAAATTTATATTTTGTGAAATTAGAAACGACAAGTAAGCCAGTACTTTTTTAATGTTACCATTATTTTTTATATTTTTTAAATAGATAAGCATTTAAAAGACGTCTTAAGACGTCTATTATCGCGAATTTTATCAGAGATTTCTTATTTCACAGTGCTACATCGCCTCGAAATCGTGGTAAATATATCAGTTTGCCATTTCTCTCTAGCGACGGTCGGTTCTAAGGCGTTGGCTGTTTTCTGTATACAGGGAGTGCCGAAATAATTGATCGCAGTAATCATAAGTATTGCCTTTAATTAACTCCTATTTTCTTGCTAATATTTGACCATTGGTTCTAAACAATTTATTTGTTAGAGAAGATTATTTTTCGTTCACGAGGGGCGTCGTAGCTTCCCGTTTTAATTATTTTGAGCTTCTTTATTATTCAACAGTAATATTTTAATAATTATTTCGTTCTAATTGTTTTCCGTTTCTTTATTATTTAACCAGGATATTTATTTAATTTTATTTATTTGAAAATTCATTTTCGAATACAGGGAGAGTGGTAAATTTTTGTACTAATTATTTTTTAGCTCCTGCATTATTCAACCGTTATATGTAAACAATTTATTTGTTGGAAAATTTATTTTCTGTATACAGGGAGCGTCGTAGATTCCAGTTTTAATTTTTTTCAGCTTCTTTATTGTTCATCCGTAATATTTTAACAATTTTTCCGTTCTAATTATTTTTCGTTCCTTTATTATTTAACCAGGATATTTATTTAATTTTATTTATTGGAAAATGTTTACAACGCTCCCTGTATTTGGAAAATAAAAATGATAGCTCGTTCTAGAGTTGGTTTGTGACAAGAAAACGAAATAACTTAATTACCAAGGGTTTCTCAAAAAGGAATGAAATGAAAGTAACTCTGAATGTGAATCAATATTCTCCGGCTAATTAAACAGATGTCCAAACTAACTATAAAACGATATAAGTAAATTTCCTACCTTGACTATCGAGTGGCTGGTACTGCGGTCACTAATATCCTCGATCTAAAACGTTCATTAGGGCGGCGGTTACATCAGAAGAAGAGAACATACGGTGGTCAGGAGGGCGAAATTTTTTCCTCACTCCTATTTATGCCCTTCCAGCAACAGAACTAGACGTCTGCAGAATTTTGGAATGGAAGAAGCCACCACCAGTTTTGGATTATTTACTATGGACGGAATAAAAAATGTCCTTTGGGTACCTTGACAATCAATCTAGATAATTTGCATGAAATTCAATATTTTAATCAGAATATGAATTACGGTACATACGAGAATATTTTAAACTACAGGGGCAATTACCGGCAATTACTAGGAAACCTTTGAAACGTTTCTCGGCCTAAATCAATTAAAGTATGCATTTTTCTAATTATTTAAAATCAAAATTTAGTGATTTCGTCACAATAGAAAAATTAAAACTAAATGCAATTAAATAATTGGCAAGCTGGGCTATCAGAGAATAGATACCACCACAGCCTAGGGCTAGAGGAAAATTTGGCGAAACGAAGATAAAGTAAGTGCAGTTAGTTTTTTATATTGTTTCATTTTATAACTTTTCTTTCAAATTATCACTTCTTCCAAATAGAATAAGGAGGCTTTTACCAATAAAAGATAAATTTTATTATTTATCGCATTTGTATTGAATCTGTATAGCCTTTGTCGACATACACTGTTGGCCACTGAACGTTTTCCAATACACGTTGCACAAGTGAATGTTAAAACTACAGAGAGTTAGCATTAGAGCGAGCCGGAAACTAATAGTATCAGCGTTGGCAATATAAACTGGCATCTCTGATATTATTCGTTTCTAGCCTGCTCTATTGCACAAGTGTTCGATAGCCGACACTGTATTTGTCGTTATAGCAGATGCACCTGATCAAGGCTAAGTAGTGTTGTATATAGATTCTTTACTAACTTACGAATTTCGCTCATTAATTGTAACTTTTAAACCAAACTTTAACAGCATAAAAAAGTAGTTTGGTATACTCAACTGATCTAGCTTCAAGCGATTTTTACTTATTCCCAGAGATACAAAAAGAGCTGAGGCCACAGAATTGATTAGATTAAAACTAAATAATGGATACACTCAAACAGTGGCTTCTTAAGGTACCATTTCGGAACGCACGACAGACGACAACAGAAGCGACGGCAAAGGAAACCGATGCATTTACGTTACGCTTCACACCACGGGGGTTTATAGCATATGCGCATTTAGTCAACAAGTTTATTGCGCATCGAAACTGGCGTACGTCCGATTTACAATAACACAATTATATTTAAAATATAAACTAAACTGAATAATTAAAAAATATCTCAATAAAAATGACTTAGAAGCATGCCAAAATGCATTCTTTCACATTCTTTTATTTATCTAATACAAAAATTGAAAAAATATGAATTCTTTTAATCATTTGTACAATGTCAATCTGGCTTTGGATAAACCAACCTCAAAAGTTGCCGCGTGAAACAACAACAAATATGGTTGCCGAAGAGTAGAGCATGTGAGTACTTTTAATTTAATTAGTTTTTAAGTTTTAGATATAAGTTAATTTAATAATATTTTAGATTAAGTAAAAGTATTTTGACCTCGACATGTCTTTACCAGGACCTATTCATATCAAATGCACAGCATCAGATTGTAATAGTAAATTTTATTGGCCCATTTATAATAATAATTTTGTGAACAAACGGTTTTTTAGATTTCCTTCAGATATTGAATTTAGAAAAAAATGGTGTTAAATTTTAAAAATTCCTCTCATTTCTCTTACATCTAATCATCAGAGGTTGTGTGAAGATCATTTTGGTCAAAATTCGTTTACCAACACCAAACGTACAAGGCTCTTAAAATTTGCTTTGCCTTTAGCACCCTTAACAACAGAATTAACAACACCAAAGATAGTAGTGCTAAGTAATGTTGTTATCAAATCACCTGACAAATTACCTGTTAAACGAAAGTTAAATTTTAATACAGATCAAAATTCCAATACTAGTCTTTCATCACTTGAATTTGAATTATTACCTAAGAAGCAACGTTTAGATGAAGGATTTTTAAATCAAATTAATGAAACTCGAGTTAAAAGTTTATCTCCTAGAAAGAAAAAGCTTTATTTTATTAATAGACATCATAAAAGTAGAATTTGTAAATTAAAGAAAGCCCTAATTAATTCAAAAAATAAAATTAAAAATGCAGTCAAAATTTCCGAGTCAAAGATATTTAAAGAATTTAATTCCAAAATTGATCCTGCAGGCATGTCATTTTTAAATAGCACTACATCTAATTGAAAAAAGCGTAAGCCTTCTTGGTCAACATCAGATAAAGTATTGTCATTAGCTTTGTATAAGAAGGGCCCACGAGCTTATAATTTTTTAAAACGTTTCATTTCTTTACCTAGTAAATCTACACTACAGTCACTTTTAAGATCAGTACCACTTGAGACAGGTATTAACAAATCCATTTTTAATAGGCTTAAGGAAAGGGTTGGTAAAATGAAGCAAATTGATCGAAACTGTGTTTTATTGTTTGAAGAAATAGCTCTTACAGAACAACTGATTTTGGATGTATCTAGTGATAAAATCATAGGGTTCGTAGATCAAGGTAACAATTTAGGAAGAAAATTACAAACAGCGAATCACGCATTGGCATTTGTAATTAATGGTTTACATAAAGCATGGAAGCAACCAGTGGCTTATTATTTTACAAAGCATCAGGTTAAAACTGAGGATTTGAAAATAATTGTTGTAGAAGTCATTATAGAGTTACAAAAAGTGGGTTTAAATGTTATGGCAACTGTTTGTGATCTGGGAAATACAAATAGATCAGCACTGAAACAATTGCGAGCAGATACTAAAATTAATAAACCTGGTCCTTATTTTTTTGTCAATGGAAAAAGGATAATTACCTCCCCATCTTTTAAAATGTTCAAGAAATGCTTTTTTTAATTATGATATTTATTTTGATAATAATTCTAAATGTGCCAAATTTAATTATATTAAGGAAGCTTTTTATCTGGATAAAACTAAGAAATTTCAGGCATTACATAAAGTTAGAGAATCTTTTTTGGATATTAATAGAAATAGTAAATTAAAAATGAAAGTTTCAGTTGCTGCAAAAGTAATGAGCCACACCATGGCTGCTACCATTGAAAGTTTAATAGTACCTAACAAATTACCGTCTGAAGCTATCTATACTGCTGAATTTATTGAAGACATTGATAAGTTATTTGACAGCCTTAATGGTAATAAACCAACTGTAGTTGCTGGTAAATCTCTTAGGCAGTGAGCTTCAAAGAGATCAAAACATCTCGAATTTTGGAATACCATGTTGCCAAAAATAGAATCCTGGTAGTTTCTACCGAAAAATGGCAAGCCAATGAAAAAGGTGATGCCTTTTAAGACTTGTTGGTTAACTACAATTGGGGATGTTAAACTTCTTATGAACGAATGCTGGAAAAAAGGGTTCAAATTCATCAGAACCCGTGCTTTAAACCAAGACCCGGTTGAAAATATGTTTGGTACAATTCGGCAGTATGGTGTTGCCAATACTTCTCCTAATTGTTACCAATTTATATCTGCTTTAAAAGCGTCAATTTTAAATAGTTGTATTTCAGCAAGAAGTTACAACTCCAATTGTGAGGCTGACGAAACTAGTATATTAGACAATTTAAATTCATTTTTAAGTCTTTCTACAGAACCAAAAATATTAAATTGTATTAATAATAATGAGTTAGACAATATTAATTTATCCTTTTCCAATACAGAATTATTAGATGATTCAAAATTTGAAAGTCAAGCCATTAGTTACGTTGCAGGGTTTGTGGTAAAGAAAGTCAATAGTTTTGATTGCAAATAATGTCTGGCTAATTTGCAAACAGACCTTTTAGAAGATCATCATACTTTCACTTATTTTAAAGAAAATGATGATAAAAGACGTCTGATTTATGTACAGAGAAATGTTATTAATTTCTTTCAAAGATTCATGAGATTATTTATACAGTTTTACCACTTTTGGGCCATATTGATAATATAATTCAGAAAATTGAACTGTTTTTGCCAGACCACGTTGATTTTGAATGGTTTACATGTAAAGAACATAAAGCAGACATCTTTTCTCATTTAGTTAAAACCTCTATACCCTTAATAATTAGAAAGTACTATAATGATAATATGAGGGCTGTGGCAATGTCTAAAACACAAAAAAAAACAAAATAATATGTTAAGAAGTTACTGCGTTTATTTTTTTTTCTGTTTCAGATTATTTTACTTCCCAGGACCGAAGAAAAAGACCCTTCATTTGTTTTATATTTATTGTGTGTGTGTGTGTGTGTGTGTGTGTGTGTGTGTGTGTGTGTGTGTGTGTGTGTGTGTGTGTGTGTGTGTGTGTGTGTGTGTGTGTGTGTGTGTGTGTGTGTGTGTGTGTGTGTGTGTGTGTGTGTGTGTGTGTGTGTGTGTGTGTGTGTGTGTGTGTGTGTGTGTGTGTGTGTGTGTGTGTGTGTGTGTGTGTGTGTGTGTGTGTGTGTGTGTGTGTGTGTGTGTGTGTGTGTGTGTGTGTGTGTGTGTGTGTGTGTGTGTGTGTGTGTGTGTGTGTGTGTGTGTGTGTGTGTGTGTGTGTGTGTGTGTGTGTGTGTGTGTGTGTGTGTGTGTGTGTGTGTGTGTGTGTGTGTGTGTGTGTGTGTGTGTGTGTGTGTGTGTGTGTGTGTGTGTGTGTGTGTGTGTGTGTGTGTGTGTGTGTGTGTGTGTGTGTGTGTGTGTGTGTGTGTGTGTGTGTGTGTGTGTGTGTGTGTGTGTGTGTGTGTGTGTGTGTGTGTGTGTGTGTGTGTGTGTGTGTGTGTGTGTGTGTGTGTGTGTGTGTGTGTGTGTGTGTGTGTGTGTGTGTGTGTGTGTGTGTGTGTGTGTGTGTGTGTGTGTGTGTGTGTGTGTGTGTGTGTGTGTGTGTGTGTGTGTGTGGGTGCGTGCGTGCGTGCGTGCGTGCGTGCGTGCGTGCGTGCGTGCGTGCGTGCGTGCGTGCGTGCGTGCGTGCGTGCGTGCGTGCGTGCGTGCGTGCGTGCGTGCGTGCGTGTGTGTGTGTGTGTGTGTCTGTGTGTGTCTGTGTGTGTCTGTGTGTGTGTGTGTGTGTGTGTGTGTGTGTGTGTGTGTGTGTGTGTGTGTGTGTGTGTGTGTGTGTGTGTGTGTGTGTGTGTCTGTGTGTCAGTGTGTGTGTGTATATATGTGTGTGTGTGTGTGTGTGTGTGTGTGTGTGTGTGTGTGTGTGTGTGTGTGTGTGTGTGTGTGTGTGTGTGTGTGTGTGTGTGTGTGTGTGTGTGTGTGTGTCTGTATCCACCATAACTCATGAACCGATACAAAGAAAAACACCAAATTTTTTACTTAAGCTTTATTCCGGCCTGCGGTGAACTGATTAGATTTAGGACAGAGTCGGAACATTTGGGGGGGTACTTTATAGGTGGTCATTTTTATATTTTATAAAATATATCTGTTATTTACGTTTAGAGAAGAAAATTCTTCAAATAAAAGTTACTTCTTATATTATTATCTATAATTTTTGTTCTATACAAAATTTTCCTAAAATGGCCTGTATTCGAGAAATTTGACAAAATTTAAAAAAAAATCATTTTTTATAAAAATTGTTCAAATAAAAGTTGTTTGTAATATAATTATCTATAATTTTTATCCCATACATAATTTCTCTAAAATGAACCGTATTCAAGATATTTGAGAAAATGTGTAAATTTCGAACTTTGAAGAAAACTCAGAAACGGATAAAGGAAAAAACATTAAATATTAAACTTAAGTTGAAATTAAAGAAAATTAACGCAAAATCATGTATAATTAAGAAATAATTGAAGTTATGAATCACCTGGTATATCAAACCGCAAAGTAACAATAATTAATAAATAATGTGCATCATTTTTAGTCAAATGAATTAGTTTGACCAGAAGAAAAGACGAAATAAGTCTCAAATAATGAGAATAATTATGAATAAAATAATATTACATACAAAAATTTTTACTAATAACGTAATACTTACAATTTTGCTTTAACAGGTTTGTGAAGTACAAATAAAACAGTAATTTGCAACCTGTAAATGAGTCCTTGAGAATATTGCATACAAATAAGACTGATCTCACTGGTAGTATCATAGTATCAGTTAAAAAAAATCCACAGGAAATAGTTTTCTCCAAATAAGTGCAGGAAATCTATAAAGAATAAAGTTTATAACATTAAATAATTAGAAAAAAAATGATAAATAGATAGAAGCATGTAGGTTAACGATCAATAAACAAATTAAACTAATAAACTCAACTTAAGAGGAGTATTTACTTGGCTGTAGAGCGGAGCATGCAAGGGTTTCGTAGTACCCCACTTTTAAAGTTTATTTTTGACTTATTCTGAAAGAAAAAAATATATACGTGTAGGTAAAGGATAAATCTATGCTCCTCTGGAAACACTTTTTTAAAATTTAAAACTGTTTTTTCTAAAAAAAAATACAAAACTCGACTTGTTTTACCCATTTTCTCAATTTTTTTTAGAAAAAACTAAATTGAATTTTAAAAAAGTGGTTCCAGAGGAGCATAGATTTAACTTTTACCTACACACACATATTTTTTTATTTTAAAAATAGTCAAAAATAAACTTTAAAAGTGGGGTACTACGAAACCCTTACATTGCAAGATTTTTCGTCTGGAAAGTGGCGCCTCTGTTAGATTTTTAAGAAATTAATATTTGTGAATGAAAACAATTTATAATATATTTTACTGATGTTTTACGAGGGATGAATAAATTTTACGTATTTGTACACCTTATTTTTTACGTAATTTATTTCTGTAATACTAAGATTGGCATATATACTATATGCAAGGGTTTCATAGTACACCAATTTTACGGATTATTTTTTAATTTTACTAAAAGAAGTTTTATGTAAGTACAGGTAAAGGCTTAACCCATACCTCTCTGGATTTACTTTCAAAATATGAATCAGTCTCTTTTGAAAAAATCTAAGAAAAGAAACGAAAAGAAATAGAAATGTTAAAAAATGCTAGAAGAGAACAATATATTTAATTTTTTCCTACAGGAACATTTATTTTTATTACAATAAAAATAGAAATACGTTAAAAGCTTTTTCATCTAGAAGGGATACCAACAAAATATATATCTTTTTCTACTATTTAGTGATAAACAGTACGTAAGTGATTTGAATTCATGTTGTTATTTTTTACATACAGTAATTTCGCTCAATTATATTAAATTAATTTTATCATTTATTTATTAAAAAAAATATATATACGAAATTGGAAGGTATACACTGAGATGTGAATTATATGTTTTTGTTTAATAAATACTTCTTCGAGTCAACAATAATTATTAATTCCAGCATGTTAATATCTCTTCAATCCGTTAAAGTAATGTAAATATTTTTTCTTGCTTTCGCGCATGGCTTTGATTTGTCGCACCCTTTGAGGCGCATTGAAAGAGAACATTTTCTAAAAAGTTAGCCAATGTCTATAAATGAGAGAAAAACGATTGTGACAAGCTGATTATGCATTGTGGCACAATAGAAGACGGAAACGAGTCACTGCTTTAAAATTTGGAGAAATTTGTAAAAAACTCGTAAAATCTTTTATTTATTTCTAAAGCCACCCGATATGGCATGGACCATAAATTCAGAGCAAAATAAGATTTGGAAATTTATTTGCAAGTAAAAGTTTTTAAATGTGGACATTTTATTGAATTCGAATTTGATTATGTTGCTTCCAGTCTGGATGGAATTAAAAAAAAAACAAAACTCTATAATATGCAGTAGAGAAATAACTTTTTGGAAAAAGAACAATTCCATTAAGGAGAACCACTATTGGTATTTTCAAATTCAGGGCTAGCTGCACATAACACAAATGGATTTTTGCATTTTGTGCTTTTGGACTTCTGGAGGAATAGAAGTGGAGAAAATATCTCATATTGACAGCTTTTGAGAAGAAAAGATACAAAATAAAATTAAATTTTTTTATATGCAATATGTCTTGCCGGAACTTGTTGACAGCGAAGCAATAGAGACATGGAAGTACGGGACAGAATATTAAATAATTCGTGAAAAATTTTGTTTAATATTTATTAACATAACGCAAGGAATCTTAAATTATTTTGAATATTTTTATTAATTTAAGAATTACATTTTATTTATTTCTAAAACATGGTAGTAGGCAATCCATTTAAAATATGAATAATGTCTTATTATTATATTACACTATTTTAAATTTAGGATTTTACCAGTGGCAGTGGTAATTGATGATAGGTATATAATTATTATTATACCAAATGTTTTAAAAGGCTACACCAACTAGTGGACCACGCTTTTAAGTCCCCAAATAATAGTATCAAGCTTTTGATTCGGATTAGAAGTTTTACTATACAGGGTTTTGTGTCAAAGCCAAGTCATGTAGGTATTGTTATTGTAATACGTAGATGAGTAACTATCATCAATAGAAATTTAAAATTCAAACATAAATCTTTGTAACGACGTTATTTATAACTTTATTAACTTCATAACGGTCAAAAATGTTAGTTAACTTATTTAATTTTAAATATAAATTGATTTTAATTTTAAGTTAGAAATTTTCGAAAAGTTCACTATATTGTTTAGTTGTTGCAACTTTACTGCGCTTAAGTAGCGTTTAGATTCAAATATGAATTTATGGAGCTTAACTGAAAAACAGAAACTAATGCTTTCATTCCAAAAAAAGTATTATGGCCAATAAAAAGAATTTCGAATTGTGATATCTGCAAGTCCTTATTTAAAACCTTTAAATTTAATATTATCATTATACAAGAGTTATTTTTACAAATTGATACAAATATCGAACATAAGTTTGTTGACATAAACATTATTTCCATAATACAAATAAATATATCTCTGTTAAAGAATACTCATAATTTATTTAATATATTCATTTAAACATGTTTTTTGTCTGGATGATATTGAATACTAACTTTTTCTATATAACTTCTTATCGAGACATTGTGAGATAAAAAACAGACAATTAATTAAAACCGTACTCACAATTTCAATGCTATACTGTTTCCCAAATTATGAAAATACTAAAGAATATTTAAAAAAAATAAAAAGCCAATTAAACAATGTGTTAATATCTACAGAAGAACATCGTACTTCTTTTTTGGAAAGGAAAAGTAGTCAAAAATTGTGAAAATAACAACATATTTTTATTTCACAAAAATAATAGGTCAGTTTTTGTTTTTTATATAAATCATATCATTTTCAAGGCAATAAAACAGAAGAAAAGTCACGGAATACCGATTTCAAAAAGGTCTATTAGTTTTTATAGGGAATGGAAAGAGAAAGAACGCTTTTTAAACGAGTTAAAATTCTTTACTAATTTCAATAACTATAAACGGATTAAGGTATTTTGTACCGTGTTAAAAAATTTAAGAAAATTTTTGAAGAATATTTCTTTTTTTTTAAATTAGTAAACTTTGACAAACATATACAATATTCTAAAAGATAAATCACATTTATGTGATGATACAAAACTTTTATTTATTTATTTTTCTAAAATAATATGGATTGTCCTCTAAAATATATATAGTGGCTCGCAAAAAGTCTGCTTTTTATGTTACTTTTTTCAGAAAATGTTATTCCTGATAAAACTTGGTGTTTAATTAAACCTAAAACTTTATTTATTCAAAAAATTCTGTACCATAAATATAAATTTGGCTGCACACTGAACTAGGTACTCTTCTAGGAACCGAACCCACATTTTTACATATAAGATTAATTTAAGAAGATGTATATAACTCCACATAGTAGTTTTTTAGTTAATACAAATAATATAGATTATTATATCCTTTTTAACCTACTTCAAAAAGGAAGAGGTTCTCAATTCGTCTGTATATATTTTTGTTCAGCGATAATTCTTTAATACAATGTCCGATTTAAATGATTCTTTTTTGCTGGAAAGGAGGTACTTCCGGGATGGTCCCATATAAATTTGGTCAAAATCTAATAATTGGGTCAATGGGAAAATCCTCAAACTTTTCATTTTTTATGTATGTTTAGCGATAATTCTTTACCACCTTGTCCGATTTCTATAATTCTTTTCGTTAGTAAGGGGGTACCTCAGGGATGGTCCCATATAAATTTGGTTCAGATGTGGTGATGGCATCTGCACGATTTTAAAGTCGGTTTTTTAAAATTACTTTCAATACATCTTACGTAAATTAAAAGTTTAATAATTTGGTGCTTTCTTGATGCTTCGTTTTATGATTTCACTTTGCATATGTTTAAGTACAAATAATTATTATTATTACTGGCAATTTATTTTAAATCATTAAAATAATATTTTGTTCATCGAAAAAAGGCAAACAAAAAAGCCATGTCACATTCAGTGTAATAATAAAAATTAGATATATTAATATAGTATATTATGTACCAACAGACTAAACTTTCACTTTCAATCTCGCCTTTTGTCGTAAAAGACTTTTAAATTTTTACCAGTGACGTCCGTGCCGGGTTTGAACTGAATATTTTTGAACAAAAATATGGTGCGCCACTGCTTTCTCTAAAAACCAAAATTATCTTTAAAATTCTTATTTATTTTGGAGCAAATTTGGTTTATGACGTACTTTCGTACGAAGCACCCTTTTCGGGTAAGAAAATAAAAACCAGTATATTGAAACTGCTTTTGATATTTTGTTGAAATTTGGTAGGAACCCACCATGAGTGGAAACACTTTTTTTGGGCAAAATTTCATAGAAATATCTAGAGTGATAAGAAACTTATGATAAAATAGATATTTTTTTTCTTAAAACTTTAACACCCAAAGGATTCACACCCTTAAGTATCGGCACTCAATTAATAAATACCCTGTATTAATTGATATTACCTTATTCGAACCAATCGTCTATTTTTTCGTTATTTGTATTTATATTTCACAACTCTATGCTCTTAAATGTAATTTAATCTAACTAAACCTATTCACTAAATTAAAATATAAAAATAATGTAAAACCCTCTAATAAATCGAACTGTATTATAAAAATATCTCGCAATGCACCGAGAAAAGCAAATACGATTCTGGTTCCCCTAATTTAGGTAACTCTGACTCACTCCGTGTTAGGATTTTTCGGTTCCTTTGTCTTAATTTCGCGCGTTAGAGTTTGGAATACGTATCCCTCGTATCTACAGGCAATTGTTAAAATTATGAATGAATGCGGATTTTGTTTAGTCTCGGAAGTAATTTTGTAGTATTTAGGCTCCACCCTAAAGTTGTAATTTTTATACCTACTAAACTACCGTTGCCCCGCAGGTCTTTCAGTTTGTAATGTAAATTTTCCTCTTAATAAGATAAAATTAAGAAACTTTATGCCTGACAACAAAACACATATTTTATTGAGTTTGTAAATACTTGTAAATAGTTTTAAGAAGTAGAATAAGTGTTTAAATGATTCATTTACATTTAAAAAAGTGATAACAAAACAAGAAACACTTTTATTAGTGAAAGCCAAGAAAAAGACAATACTTTTGTTTCCCCCTGTATATAACCTGACATTTTAATTATTAAAATTAAGACATCAACTTACCTGACAAAAGTGACTTGATTAGGGAATATGTGAGAGTTTTCGGTTCGGTTTCCATGGAAACTGTTTGAACAATTGAAACAGTGTGGTGGAAGAAAGAAATAAAAATCAGAATTTGAAAAATCTCTTCTGAAAATTGGGTAGAAAATTACCTATTTTCCATTCTACAAGTGATTTTCGTTGCAAAATCACATCACAGAGTCTAGTCTTTCCTTCACAAACGTTGCTGTGGTGCTTTGAACCAGAAAGGGCACACATTTCTACAAGACGACATAGGATTCTCCAAGCCGTGCATAAAAGTGATATTCTTGCGCTAAAACATAAAAAAATGAAATCTCAGGTAACAAAAACTTAAATATTTTGCAAAATATTAACAATATGAAAGGCCTATAAACTTTGATAAAAGTTCTATTTAAAAAAAAAATTGAATCTTCATTTTAGTAGTGAATAATTTTTTTTATAATGAAGTTTAACATTTAACTTGAACGACAAATAAATATCTCCTTATTTGAGCAATTTAGATTTTGTTAAAATCAAATTGAACGAAATAGACAGCTCAAGTAAGAAATTTATATGTCATTCGGAATTTTAATTTAAATAGAAAAGGAATCTTATGGTTTCGTCTCGCAGCTAAAAGTATTCAAAATGAATAATTTAAAATCTAAATATTAACAGTGAATCAACTAGCTATTACTACGAACCTTGTGAATGAAACCTAATGATTTCTTGGAAGAATCTTATAAAATATTTCATTGTTGTCAGGTACAAACAAAATATAAAAATGTACTTATCTGGTATAACCTCAAATTTCCATGCCTCGTAAATTATTTTTTTATACACTTTAATATTTAATTGTTCCTTGTGTTTTGGCAGAACTTGCTAGATTGCGTTTGTTTCTTCCTTATAAATAAATGTTCTTTGTTTGCACTTATATTCGCTTTTCTTTTGGTTTAAACTTTACACAAGCATAAATAACAAGTGACCATATTGGTAAAATCGGACGAGCTCGTATCACAGCGCCGTCTGGCGTGAAACAAATAAATCTCTGCAACCACAGAGTCGGACCTACCCCTGAGAGATATTTAGTAATTGTGGATGATGAATGGTTTTATAAAACAAATATTTTAATAATTCAATTTAAATTAAAGGTAATTATAAACAAGTGATTTGAATTTAATTAATTTTGTTATTCTAACAATGGCGCCCAACAACCGGTTAATAGCAACTCTTGCTAGAATTAGATCATATCCACTCTTGTAAATCGCCACAATATATTATAGAAAAATGTGTCGAGTTAGATGTATGTGGAAAATGTATATATTGATATGATATTTTAATTCAAAATTAGAAGTATTACATGTTGTGGTTTTCAAATTTATAATTTAATAATCAACGTTTGATGAGTAAGGTCGGTCCTTCAAAAATTAATTTTTAAGAAAGAAATCAGGATGCCGACTATGAATTGTCAGAGAGAGAATGAAGGGAATTGTCATAAATTTTTAAGAAATTGTCACATCAAAATTTGGAAAGTTGGGATTGTATATTAAAATGGATTATTGAATGGAAAAAATATTATAAGAATGGAATATGTATAGGATGTTGTCAGTTGAAACATAAATAAAACAATTTAAAAAGGAAAGTAAGGTACATTTTTGTTATTAAAAGCAGTAAAGGAGAAAGAGTCAGGTAGAGCACCAGGACAGAAACAGATTTAGAGGGTACAGAGGAAAAAGCAAAATAAGCAGTGAGGTACAAATAGGGTACAAGGGGAAAAAGGAAATTAAACAGTGAGGCGTAAATAGTAGGAAGTCGACGAATACAAGAATAAGAAGCAGAAGAAAGAAACCTTTAGTATAGTTACTGAATTAATATTTTAATTTTTTTAGTTTCAAAATTATTGTATGTAAATTCACCAAACGTTGAGGGAATTTTCGAGTAGATCAATTAAACTTGGAGGTAAGAATTTTCCTACTAACTAGAGTCCAAATCATTACATTTGTGTTGAACCTACAGACCCTGAGAGTAAGCAGTAAGAGTTAAGTTATCGGGTGAGTTAAAATTTTTTTAGTACATTACAAAATTGATTTGTCATAACAAATTTTTTTATATTTCATCAAAATTATATACATAATTTATAACTAAACAAAATAATTTTCATATCAATATGTAGTTTATCCTCTAAATATTTATAGAGGTGCTGCAATAGGTTGTACAAAATAACCGGTAAATGCCTATAATAACTAGATAGGAAAGTCATGTGTTGGACACATCAGATTTTTTTTAATTTTTAAGTGTAATATAACCCCCAAAATATTTTACACCATTTCATTGTCACTCTGGATTAATAACTTCATTAGCTAAATTTTAGAAAATAATGTTTGTGTGATATTAGGATTATTTTTTATCAAAACTCGAGTAAACATTAAATATTAGATTGTTTGTGATATTAAATTAATTTATTTTAGGCTACTTAAAATGTGAACTTGTACCATTTTTTATAACTAAATATTTATAAATAATGATGGTGGGTGGGGTTTTCCGAGTTTCCCTCGCCTGTAAGTCGAATGGCATCATCAAACATCTGTAAGTCGCCCCGGAGCGCTAAGGCAAATAATAATAATAGCCCTTCCTTCCCCTCTGCTTTCTTGGGTTCACTCGTAAGGGGGTGAATTATAGGATCGACTATTATTTTTATATGCCTCTCAATTTATAAAATATTTTTTTTTCCTGGTTAATTTTTATTATTTAGTTGATTATAAAATTTTTTTAAAAGTTTTATTGTATTTATTTTACCCTTGCTAAAGTTATTTTATAAAATTTTGCATTTTTATTATCATTTTGTTATAACCTGCATATATGCGTGTTATAGCAAAATGTTAATAAAAAAGCAAAATTTTAATAAGTTCAAAGTAAATTCAAAAGTCCGCCAAGTTTCAAAATAGAAATAGCATTACATGTTTCTACGTTGCCGACTTAGTGACAGTTGATGTGTGACAGTTATTAGTCGCACAAAACCATCCCATATATCGCTGCAAGCAAACATGTTGCCAAATTTCTATAAAGAAACGGCAACTCTTAATTATCCTTCCTCCTTAATTATCCATGCTTCACACATTTGGGAATCAAGGATACAGGCGACACGACAACCGCAGACAATTCGAGAGAACGATCATTGTTACCAGACCTACTGTTTTAAAATAGATCCACTGTTTTTGTCTCTGTTCTGCTGTTTTGGGCATGAAATCTACTGTTTTCGCTAACTAACAAATGTTGTTCCTAATGTATTAAGTTTGCTTCATTCTTTAGCAAATGGTCAAAGAATATTTTCTCTAGTAAACTTGCTGAAGTAAAAGCAGCGCAATAAGCGTCCTCTACTGTAGGTTTGCTCCATAAAAAAAACCTCAAGATAATCATCAAAAGAACAAGCATGCCAAACACAACGTATTTGAATTATCTGATTCAGAGTGATCTAAAAGAAATACCTATTATTTTTCATTGCTTTTTTTTGTTTCCGGACGTTAAGTATATATTAAAAATTTTATTATTTGTTTTTTATTCTTTGTTTACTTTCTAATTTGGGTAGCAAAATGTTTATTTTTCGTTTCTTATATACTTGTTTTTTTTTATTTACTACACTGCAAACTATAATTATTTCCCCCTGTATTAAAATCTACTGTTCAGATCTACAGTTTTTTCACCCATACTGTTCCAGCAAATTTTCATCTAGCAACACTGCCCAAGATACTTTGCAAGCACCTTTTGTATAAAATATCTACTAATCACCTCGAAATACAAGCGGTGACTAAGCGCGACAGGCAGCAAACACTTTACCGAGTCTACCCCGAGACCGATCTACCTGTCTCTCGCACTGGTCGCGCCTTGTGAAATGTGTTTCATATAATTACATGTGTTCAGACGTGAAGAGACCGTTCTTGGTCTCCTTTGCCGTCACTTCTGCTGTCGTATGTCGTCTGTCGCGCATTCCAAAATGGTACCTTTAGATGTGTTTCGAAAATGTGTTTAAAAAATGAACAACTGAATCAAAAAGAGTTGATAATATTTTGAAAAATAGTTATAGTTGTTTTTTTTGTATTCTACATTATTGTATTTTTTTTAGATTCTTATTTCCTCTCTCTAGACGTATTTTTAATATATGTTGTGTTAAAAAAATCGTTTTGCCTTATCGGAACTGTATACGTGATAAGCATTCAATTAGTTTTCGAAATAAAATAATTATATCGGTTAGTCTAACATAGCAACTTTAAGTGATCCAAAAAAGATCATCATCAGATTGTATTTGTATTTTGGCTATAATAAATAAATATAGGAAAACGAGATTAACGCATATTTCTAGAGGCCAGAGTCCATATTTTATTAACAGATTTATCTTTAAGTTTTTTTCATTTTGTTATTTCCTACATGCACAAGAAACATTTTTTGATAAAGTAAAGCGCAAAGAAAACCTTTGCTCTTTTCCGATTTAGTTTGTTTATTTATTTACCATAGAAATCCTTAAATAGCACTAGGAAGTAAAATGTTCCAACCAACACAAATATATCACCAAAGTTGATAGAAATAATTGTAATAGAAATGCTACACAATTATATTGGTAAAATCATTCCTATTTTATTTTTGGCAGAAGTGTAAATTTGAAAGAAAAATTAAAAAATGAAACAAGAAAAAATAGCTTTCCGCCAATTTTTCTAAAATGTTGATATGTTGCAGAACTCGATGCTCTAACAAATTGGCCCAAACCGATCCTATGACTAGTTTTCTAGATGGGTGTTGGACATCGGAAATTATTTGGCAAAAAATTTTAAAAATTTACTGTGGAAATTGGTTCGGAAATAAGTAATATGTTTCTTTTAAGTCATTTTTTATGGCAGCGTTAAAAATGTGAACCAATATTGCACTATAGAAATATAATTTAAGTAATGGGCCATGTTCACATGTGACATATGCTGTTTTATAAATTATATTGTAATAGTTAGTCACTATACAAGTTATTCTAAATAATCAGTTTGTTAAAAAGGCAAAAGTGAAACCATTTATAATTTAAAATTTGAAATGTGTACGTCATCGGGAATAGGTCAATCAGCTTTTGTCGAAGTTTTGTTTGTTATACAAAACCAAGCCAACGAACAAACCAACACATAGAATGTCGAACTGAACGCACATCTTAGTGTCACTTGAAAATTGATACCACCTAAACTTACATTCGTTGTTGCCGTCCCATTGCAAACCAAAATATGATTACTGTATTTTTTTAACAATATTCAGTATATAAGTGCCGAAATTAAGAATGTTAAGACAGAAAGGTATGTAACACTTTATTTGTAATTATTTGTTTTAATAGTAGGTACAGTTTATATGGGGCAATACACCTTATAGTAAAAACATTAATCTCCGGTCATTAGGGTTATTAAACAGTAACATGTTACCGTGTTGTTATATTTTAGGATGGCCATATTTATATTTACAAGAAACAAATATTTTTCTTATAATATATTAGTGTACATTGATATCCACAAATATACAACTAGAAACTGGGACGATATATCTGTACCTTAAAGCATCAAGGGCCAATATCTAATTTGGGCGAGAGAGCGACGTTTAAAGTTGGGAAATAGAGAAACTTGTATTTCGTAAACTAGGAACCCTGATACGTGAAATTCCGAAATATTCTCGGAATGTGACTTTTTCACGATTACAATACTTCCCTTTTATATTGAACTTATTGGAGACCTTTCCAAGCAATATTATAATAAACATATTGGCAGAGAGGGAGTTTTTGATAGATTGGAAATTATTTTTATTATAATTAACCCTAACAGCGATATCGATGACTGTGATTCAAATACTCAGGATTAGGAGAAATTATAGAATTTTAATTGGAATTACGGAGATTAGTAGATGAATAATTGTTTCTTATGAGAAAAGAATATATTTATTAAAAAAACTTTGTCTAATTTTTAAAACAATAAATATATCTGTATTTTTATTTAGTTTATTCCAAAATATAAAAAAAATATTAGGTTTCGCTATGCGAGTCATACAATTTAATAGTATTTATAATGATTGGGAAAAGACTAGTAGTACCAATAAACAAAAGATATCAATATCCTAATACCTTCGGTCCTAATACAGTTCTTACAAAAGCCTGTGCATTTGTGTTTCCATTAATTTAATTCTTTTGCTTCTCTGATGTATTTTATTTTTGTTTGTAACCAAGAAAAAGAAGCTTCCTTTGAGTTTAATTTAATCGTATTTTAAATATTTTTATAAGAATTAAAGTAATATGTAATGGATAGATAGATGTTAGATGAGTAAAGTTCGTAAATCAGCTTCACACAGAATCTACAGACAACACTAATTAGGCGCGAAAAAAATCCAGTCAGATTATTTTTAAATCCATAATTTAACAATATGGAAATGTATATTTGAACAACCATGTCGCAATCAATGGCGTAGCCAGACATTTTTCATGGGGGATTGAAGGATTTCATTATAAAGTGAAACATTTCAGATAAGATTGTTTTCATTACAAAAGAAGGTAAATAAAAATAAATAATTTTTTATATAAAAGTAATTTTAAAAAACCGACTTCAAAATCGTACAGATGCCCTTAAAAATTAAGATTTTTTATTTTCTCATAAATCATCTAATCCTAACCAATTATATATGAAACTACCCCTGAAGTATTCCCTCTATAACAAAAAAGAATCATAGAAATCGGACAACGTAGTAAAGAATTATCATTCGAATTGAGAACCTCCTCCTGTTTTTTGAAGTCGTTTGAGAACAATAAAATAGTTGTAATCGACACGAATTCCCAAGAATGTTGAATATTCGGAATGCAACTTTCAAGGGTGTCTTTGTTTATATTAACAAGATTAAAGGTACCATTTGGGTAGGCGCGTCAGGAGACAAGCGACCACTGAACCGACGCTTCCTACATTTGGCAAGCTTGAAGTGTCGCGCGACATTTACAGGAATAACCATTCGAGGGAACAATCAGCGTTGCCAGACCTACTATTTTCACGTAGATCTACTGTTTTTGTCTCTAGCAAATTTTGTTCTTAATTTATTAAGTTGGCCTCATTCTTCAGAAAATGGGTATAGATTATTTTCTCTAGTAAATTTTCTGCAGTAAAAGCAGCGTAATAAGCATCCACTACTGTAGGTTGGCTCCATAAAAAAAACATCAAGATAATCATTGTTTTTATTTAAAATGAAACAAAGAATGAATAGGGCATCATAAAAAGAACATGCATATGCCAAACACTACGATTTTGAATTATCTAATTCAGACTGATCCAAAAGAAGTAGGTACTTATTATTTTTCATTGGTTTTTTTCCCGTACGTTAAGTATATATTAAAAATGTTTTTATTCTTTGTTTACTTTCCAATTTGGGTAGAAAAAAGTTTATTTTTCGTTTCTTATATACTTGTTTTTTTTATTTACTACACTGCAAATTATAATTATTTCCTCTTTATTAAAATCTACTGTTCAGATCTACAGTTTTTTTTACCCATACTGTTTCAAAATCTCACCCCCAAAAAGAAGCGGTGCCAAGGACAGTGACCCCGAGTGCGACATGCAGCAAAGCCTTGCTCCGAGAAGTGTCGACAGGAAGTGTTTCGCCGTGCGAAATGTGTTTCATATAATTGTATGTATTTTAGATGTGAAGCGACACTTCTTGGTCGCGTCGGCGGTCGTATGTCGCGTCGGCGGTCGTCTGTCGCGCCTACCGAAATGGTACCTTTAGATACAAGAGAAACAACGAATTTTTGAGGGAAGATTTATTCTATCGCATCGCTTGAAAACGGTTTACAGCGTCGTCTATTGTACACTTACGTTTATCTCTAGTTTTTATTATATTATGTGTTAAAGACAATTACCTATTATATTTTTTCTACTTAATCATAGTTTTAGTGTTTTATTTAGAGGTAGTTTGCATAGTAAATGGCGTGTACAAAACCAGGGACGAGAAGGTGTCCCCAGCACCCAACATGGCTCCGCCACTGGCTCAAAATTAAATTTAAACAAAAATAACATGGCTTTTTTATAAAACCTGTCAAAATAAGTCGTAATTATTATGCATATGCAAACGGATCTATAATGTAACAAAATTAGTGAATGTGCTGACCCATTTTCACGTAGTTCTGCAGAACTCCTAACAGCATTCTGAAGCTGAACTGAAAATGAATTATAATACTATTGCAGTAGAAATTGATTTACCGCATGGATATTTCCTATATTGTTCGGTCTTTTAATGAGTTCTTCATCACAAACTGTTCATTTAATGTGAATTAATGTAATGGTCTATACAAGAAGCGTGACATATAGTCGAAAAGTACGAGATGTTCATTAGAGATCAAATTTATTTAGGTTTATAAGGTGGTGGGTGCAATATATAATTTACAAAATATAATAAAATTTTGTTTAATATCTAAATAAACTTGATGAAAATGATGAATTTTATTTATGCCAACTCGCTCTGTGACTCACAATCTATTTAACTCCCACCTGCATAAATTTGTTTACATAATGAAGAAAAATGAATTTTTAAATCCCGGTTTTTATGTTTGTCAAATTGACATTGATCGATACTGGGGTGGTTAAACTACTGGAAATAGTATATTATGCAACGATCATGTAATGATGGTTATTAATAAACGAGCATTAACCGGGATACGAAACGAGCCAAATTCGAGTTTCGTATGGTTTAGGCGAGTGTATTAATAACCATTACATGAGAGTTGCATACGCTATTTTTTCTACACCCGATAAATAATCAAGAACTATAAATATTATATTTATATTGGTATTGAACACAATAACAGTAATTACTCGTATTTCTATAAAAAATTCTACAAAATTGTAATTAATGGTATTACCTTGGGTATTGGTATTACCATAGATTTTTTGGGCAAATTATTGTGTACTGCATTTTCTCCTTTCTCCGATATGTGTGGAGGAGTCTTCTATATCGCTGATATCAGACATGTTGATAATATAATTATCGAAGTTTAGCTATCTACGAAAATTTAATACGTTTTGACAACTAAGACAATTACATAGGAACCTAGGACAAACGTCAAAAAGAATGCTTGATTGAAAATTGTAGGTTTCTATTGATTAAAAATCTGTATCGTAATGAAAAATCTGTATCATAATGGGTATCATTATGAAACGGATTATGAGCATATAAGTGCATTATTATAATACGGGTGTAGAAAAAAGTATTTTAAAAAACAAATAGTAAAAAAGGGGATGTCAACTTAAGGGAAAAGACTAAATCGATAAGTAGTATAAAAATGGAACAGGTAAGTTAATAATAAAATGTGAACTTAAAAAGTTTATTGATTTGGAACAAAAATACAAAAGTTCGTGTACCTACGCATAGGTACTTCTATATTTTACCAATCATACTATACAAATCGGGTATCATTAGTCTGGGGCTGTTTAATCAAAAAATATAAAATAGTTATCACTAAACATTTTATGTACATTCAGTGCGGTAATCAACTCTCGTCAAAAATTATGTGATACCTTTTTATTTTTGTCGTTTATGCTTGAAATACTTCATAAAAGTTAAAAACTAATTTTTCAAATATCATACCCTTGAAACATATTTTTTAACAAGAGTAGACCAAAGAATATCAGAAAAATATTTGGTGTAAAATTATTATTTTTTACTTTTCATCAAGCAGGCAAAAAGTAGTGACGCCTGATTTGCAAGATCTAGTTATAATTATTCATAAAATGTTTACATTATTACTTTTCATAACAACAAGTTTTTCAAAATTTCTGTCTTACAGCGCATGTCTTTTGGGGTCGTTAACAATTGTGGCAAAGGAGAATAATCCCTTAACGGGCCCAGAAGAAGGAAGTGCCGTATTATATTTAAAATACGCAAGGGGTAGCTATTTACCATCGTAATAATATTTTTTCTTAAATCCTCAAGATATTGTAACACTTCTAACTGTACCCCATTTTTTGTACAATCAAAGGTGTTACACCTCATTGAAATCAAAAAAGTCTTTATTTATAATATCACTGGTTGTAGTACTAATAAAATTAGCTTTCACACTTTGCCATAGGTAATAATTTTTTATCCCGCTAGAGAACGCTAAAATTAAAAGAAACGCAATGAACAGTCAAATTGCTGAATTGCCCATAAAATTACCTTTCCGGCGATGTGTCATACTTGGTACTTTCCCTATTTAAATTTTATTGGTTGAGTTGACGTATGGGAGAGGTATGATATATGACAGTTGAGGATATTATATGTCCCCCTTGAAATAAAAATCAACCTGTTTTTGCGTTCCTTTCAAAAAAAATCTACTTCAAGATATTTTGAGATACGGCCGGTCGCCATCCTAAATGAATCGCCCTGTACATAATATTAAAATTATATTGAATAATCTAAAATGTATCGTTCTGTATCTCGTTCGTACAAATAAAAATGAGACACATTTTACTCAAATTTGGTTATAGATCTACATTATAAAATAATTTTGTATAACCGTGCTATTAATTTAATTAATATATTGCATTCTCTACGTTAAAATCAAATACTTGTATCGCTAAAGTAACTTAAAATACATTTATTAAAATAGTTAATCCTTCATTTCAATGTAAAAAACTAGAATAATAACTAGAAATACCTACGCAACGTAAATAAATAGTTTTTAGTATTTACCCTAAAAAATTCCTATTTGCATCACCTCTTACTATATTTCCTTAGTTTATAATATTTATGCAACATAAATTAAGTTTATATTAATATAAATACAAAATACGTCTTAAAAATAAGGATATCTTCATCTACTTACCCCTTAATGTTATTTTGGGTTGAACAATTTCACGGCACAACGCTTTCCTCAAGTGCATTCAAACAAATGATATTGATCCGAGTCCGAGCTCTAGTGACCGGTTCGAATACGAAATTTCTTGTTTTTATATCACCTGCATCTCATAAACACGCATTTAAAAGAAATTGTAATTAAAAAATATAATTGTACTTATAAATGTAATTGTAAGTGGAAAAGAGTAATTGTAATTGCAAAAGTAATTGTACTTATGATAAGTTATTATATTTAGACAATTTAAATAATATTAATTAATATAATTACAAAGTACAATTCCTCAACAGATTTTGCTGCAATTACAATTCCAACTTACTTTGGCAAAAAAAATTACTTAAATACAATTACAAATTACATTAAAAAAAGTAATTGCAATTAAGTACTTTTTAAGTAGGAATTACCCAGCTCTGGTATACAAAGATAAAAGATACCTTTAATTTTAAAATTTAAATTAAATAAGATTGAAATTTAAGTAAATATAAATAGAATAATTGAAATAGCACAAGTAAAATTTGTTGTAATTTGTAGATAATATATTTAGGTACATTAAATATTAATATAAAATAATTAAACTGTTTTACTCTTAGTAAAAATCGCGTGGTGTACAGGACTTTTCATTATATTTTGACCGCTACTTATTCTCATTATTATTGCGAACACAAAAAAAGTTTAAATTAAAACCTTTGTTGTTTTACCTGTACCGACAAAAAATGTAATAACTGGCAAAATGGTATATACAGAATAGACCCCATTGGGGTCTATTCTGTAACAATTCCTTTATATTTAACGGCCTTTAAAAATATTGGCGGCCTTTAAAGTATATTTGTATTCGTTAATTTACTTCTATCATTATTTAAACAGATTTCTTTAAGATAGTCCTCTAATGTATTTTAAAGATCCGTTTAAATAGTGACCGAACTAAAGAAGAAAATATTTTTAAAGGCCGTTAAATATAAAGGAATTTTTACAGAATAGCCCCCATGTCAACAAATTAACCAATAGCCAAAAAGGTAACAGCATACCCTCGCTGAGCTGTGACAGACACACAGTTGCTGAGCATAAATTAATTCTAGCGTATTAGGTAAATAGTCTGGTTTTCAAAGGGCGATCGCTTAATAATAAATAATTACATTAGGGCATTTTATTTTTGAAATTTGACGACTGTGTTTTTCGACGTTTACTATACTTCTGCCCTGCACTATGCAACTGTATAAAAATTCACTTTGCACATTCTTTATTATTTTTCATCTATTCTTTTAATATTATTATTTCTTCCTGTGTAACTATGCCTATTAAAAAGCTTTGTGATTCGCATACATTTTGTTTTTTTGATAGCGGGCTCTTTAGTACTTTAATTAAATGCGTGGGCAATTTTTTATTAAGCATTATTTACTATAACTTATTACTGTTTACATAATCAAAAGCTTTTTCGAGATTAATAAAAGCAAAATGGGAATGTTGATTAAATTTGCACTTTAATAATTAATAATTTTTGGAAAATATGACTCAGCGGTATTCTTTAGTGACTCCCAATTACTTAATTGATAGAAAACTGTTGATCTTTAGCAAAACTGACCACTTCACCTGCAACATGTTGTTAAAATACGACATTTATGTATTTCTTAAAAAAAACTAAAAAACACGCTTTAATAGAAAAGCAAACTAAAAACTAGAAAATAATTTTCAATAAATTTATCGAGACTGAGGCCCACAAAAATTAAATTTGGATTCAATATCTCTATAAAACTGTTCCACACAAATTTGAAGAAATAAATATGGCGTGGAATATTGTTGACATATGATTGAAACAATTTTGCCAGAGTTAGTTTTACACACACGAACCAAAATATGTACAAATTGCTCAAATAATATTAAGGATTTCATTAAAATAAATATCAAAAGAAGGATACAAACATTTTTAAATAATTTGACATTTAAGAACAATTCACACATCACAGTTCAGTTGACAATTTGATACTTGACATTGACAGGCACAGCCATGCGAAATAAAATAACCGGTTAATTTTTCTATGGGGTTGCTACAGATCCAGTGTCAATGTGGCTAGGAGCGAAATAGTAGTAAGCTTAAGTTAGCAGCACCATAAAAAAATCATTTTTAAGAAACTGCTTGTATAACTGCTTGTATATTTTTCATAAATTGGCAGGCTTGACGACTACTACTTCGAATAAAAATAGCCTATGATTGCAATTATGAAATTCGCAACCCCCTTTAGAAATCTCACCTTTACAATCAACAGTTATTTGACAAGTCGCTGAAATTTTAAGAATTTTAGGAATCTTAGGAATTTAGACGTGGAATGTTTGAAATGTATAAATTAGTCGCATAAGGATTACACAGGCGGATTTAAGAACATTGATATTAAAGTAGTTAGGATGAACCAAAAATTCTGAAAATCAATAGGGTTCTAAGTTAGAAGCAATTATTTAAGAAAATCAAAACCGCAAGTCATTCAAATCTTTCGTTCTCGAGTTATCGTGCCGGCATTCATACATACATACAGACGACCAGACGAAAAATTTTTTTTGCATTTTCGGAAACGTGAAAAAAAGTTTAAAAAAATGGGGGTAAGAACATTTTTTCGTTTGCACGAATGCAATACTGAGGCCCCATAGGAAGGGCCTCAGTAATACTACTTACTATGTTAAAATTATTAATAGTTTCGCGACGATAGATTATAGCAACTTATAGCCACAAAACTATTTTTGTGTTAAAGTAGATCCATAGAGACCAATATAATTTACAAAGGCCTTCTTTCAACATACAAATAAATGACAACTTTATAATTAAAATGAAAAACACAACAAAATACCTCGTTATCATAATTTATCAAAATTTGAAATGGATTTATCACATTACGTCATTAAAATCCCAAGGTAAGATTCATATTTAAATTTTATGAATTGAGGAAATTTATGACTAGGAATTTACTAATTATTATTTACAATTCCCTGGTTGAATATGTAATCCAAAATCGTATAATTAAAATTATCTATAAAAAACCAGCATTATATCCTACCTCTCTTTTATATAATAAAAAAGTGCTTTATATAAGAACATTATATTATCTGTCTAGCTGTACCTTTATTTATGGAAGGCCTGAATTGAGATACACTACAAATTATTTGTAATAAATATCAAAAGAAGCATCATTTTAAATAATTTGACTTTTAAGAGCCATTCACACATCACAGTTGACATCTTGGTACTTGACAGGCACAGCCAAGCATTATTCTGATTTTTGCCAAATAAAATGGTCTGTTAATTATTCTATGGGGTTGCGACAGAGAGCCAGTAAATTTGATGAAGGCCCCATAGGAAGGACCTCAGTAATAGTGTGATTAACAAAAAATGTATTTTAGTGTAGAAAATCGTGGAGTGGTTTTAAAGATATTTGAATAATGACTTTACTTCTAACAATATCTGTCATTAAAATATAACAATAATTGACATCTAGCACCATACGCTGTGCTGTGTCTTTATAGTGGCACTGGGTAGAGGGTATAGATTGGTGTTGCACGAAAGGGGTAGTGTAACGTCTGTTTAATTTAAAAATAGTTTATTTATAATTTATTTATAACGTACTTATTAATTTATATAATACTTAGGCACTATTATTACTTACAATTCCAATTTATTACAATTTGTCTTTACTATCCAACACTTTTATTGAAACTTTTCGTCTGTCAACAAGTTGCGCTATTTATATAGAAATGTAAGAACTCTCGAAAGAACCAACTCTGATAAGAAGTTCGGTCTAGAAGGTCTGGAAATTATTCTTCACCCGTCAGATTGCGATGAAAAACATTCGATTAGGTTTCTTGAGTCTCGATATGGTCAGCGCTAGACTTCCTGTCGCGGTTACGGTAATAAACAAAGAACAGAGTCGGCTTTACGCGACAGTATTTTCAGTGATGAGGGGGATGGGGTACAGGTCTTTTCGCCAAGGGAGCAGGGATAGCAAGGTACGTCCCTGGTATTATCTTAAACTATTTTAGAGAAACAGGACATTTTCCATCACTAAATGACTTATTTAATTCATCTATATCCAAAATTATTTTATACCTGCAACAAATTGCAAACTATAATTGTCAAAAAAAAAATGTACACAACCTATAAATAATAGTATATAAGAGAAAGAATAAGTTTATATTATATAATGGAAAAAATTATTAAATGTTTGCAATTTGAGATATAAACCGACTAGTTCGATTGACCTATATTTCTGTTTACCATAACTATTCTGCCTATCACAACAAGACTAGTCTTTCTAAAAATCAAACGCATGATGAAATACTAAAGAACCTAGGTCAACATTTTTAATTTATTTAGATTGATAATTTACCAGCCGCTATTAACCTATGCATAATACCGATAATTCCAAAGTACTCTTGGTTGAATTAAATAATATGTATACAAGGTGCTGCGATCTTCTATGTCTATTTTTATGTATGAGAGAGTAATAAAACAGCATTTCTAATGCAAAACTTAGTACGGTCATTTTAAATATTTTTACAGAATAATTTAAATATTTCCTAAAATTGTAATAAATGTACCTGAGCTATTACAAGTTTTGGGTCTTTTATTGGTCCTTTATAAACATAAGCTGTACAGAACAATAGAAAAAGGTTTGGACAGGCCAAAAGCCCTGTGTATTAAAGATTACATAGCCGTATCTTAAGATTATTTTCAATAAGTACCTATTTGCCAATTTTGTTATATTTTAATTCCAAAAACTTCTTACAGTAATCGAATTATAAGTAGATAAATACCTTCTCAACAAATTTCACCGAAAATGCGATTATACGTTTTCCATTTAGTAAGGAGGTCCAAGTTGTGTATTCTTGACAGTTTACTAAATGTCGTTTAGTTGCAACTTGCAAGGTGCAGTGTGAATTCTAGTGTGATCATGGAAAATTTGGAAGGGCCGCGTAAACGACAAAAAATCGGTCCTTTAACAGTTAATGAAAAAACATTAATATTTAATTGTTTTAAATCATTTACAGACAAACATTTATGTAAAAGTGTTGATGACACAGTGAAATTAGTTAGTAGTACGCTTCGTGTTGGGAAATCTACGATTTACAGAGTTGTTAAAGATGAGAAATGTGGCGAGTTTCAAACAGCACGTAAAGCTCCAGGAAAACCAAAATTTCAATTAGAAAATCTTTTGAAAGAAAGACTTCGAAGGAAAGTGCATGCGTTCTTCTTTAGAAAAGAATTTCCGACAGTAGACAAAGTTCTTGCCACGGTTCGAGATGATATGGATTACCCTGAAATGAGTCGAAGCACACTATGGAAACTTTTAAAAGAAATAGGTTTTCTATGGAAAAAGCATTCCAGAAAGTCTATTTTAATAGAAAGAAGCGATATTGTAGTATGGAGAAGAAATTACCTAAGGACTATAAAAGAAATGAGAAACCAAAGAAGAAATATATTTTATTTAGATGAAACATGGATCAACGAGGGACATAAACCAAATAAATTTTGGCAAGATGAAACTGTTACAAGTCGAAGACAGGCTTTTTTAAATAATTTATCTACTGGTTTAAATCCACCATCACGAAAGGGGCGCAGACTAATAATAGTACACATCGGTAGTTCAAACGGTTTTGTTAAAGGTGGTTTATTGACTTTTGAATCTACTCGTGCTGGTGATTACCATGAGGACATGAATGCTGATGTCTTTAAAGAGTGGTTCGAACAAATTATAGATCTTCCTCAGAACTGTATAATAGTAATGGATAATGCAAGTTATCACTCGAGACTTATAGAAAAAATGCCCACAACCAAGTGGTTAAAAAAAGATTTACAGAATTGGCTAAATTCAAAGAATATTAAGTTCCATCCCGGTTCTGTGAGAAAAGTACTGAATCATGTGTGTTCCCTTCATAGAGAAATAAAAAAAAATATGAAATTGATGAAATTGCAAAAAATCGTGGGATGACGGTGGTTAGATCACCACCATATCATTGCGAAGTAAACCCGATTGAACTGATATGGGCACAGATGAAGGGAGAAGTTTCAAGAAAAAATAATTCTTTTAAAATGAGTGATGTTAAACAGTTATTTTTGGAGGCTGTAAATAATGTAAAGCCTGAAAACTGGGAAAATGCAGTAAATCATACGATTAAAGAAGAAGAGAAAATGTGGAAGTTGGACAATATTACTGATGAAATGATCGAGCCACTAATTGTAAATATTGGTTGCGACAGTTCATCTTCTGATTTCGATTCTGATTTGGATTTGTAGGTAAGAAGTAGTTTTTGTATTAAAATTATTATTTATGAACGTAACGTTGTTTAAAAGTCAAAGTTTAAACCCTTATACCTACATAACCCGTTTGACACAATGTTCTTAACATACCTTGTGGAAAAATAAAACATTTTAGAAAAAATTGCACTTTTTTACCTTCAGCTGTTTAGAAGTTATAAGCAGGTTAATTAGGTGAAAATATAAGTGTATACTCGAGGAATAACTTCAAAAAATATTTTAACTGTCTACTAAAAGAAGTGATACGCCTATGGATTACGAACGCTTTATTATTTTAATACTCTCTCATACATAAAAATAGACTATACCAACAACGACCTACAACTTAAAGAGATCACATAACGAGAACATTATAGATTTATTTGCAGTGTATAAGGCTCGAAAATTAAATTGTATTATTTCCTTTAAAAGCTTGATAATAAATATTTAATCATTGGTGTTTTATTTAATAAATTTTATGAAATATCTATTAAAATCAAACTGTTGTTTTAATAACCTTTAAGGCCTAAATTTCGTGTACTTTTTCCCCTAGTGATTTGGAGGGTCCTCAATAGTGCTCTCAAAAGTTTAATCAGACCTGGATACCACTGATGATGCCCCAAAAGGTAGAAAGAGTACCGTACTGTGAAGCATTAATTTGTGAAAATTTGCTATCTTGATTATTAATACATCTATCTTGTATATTGAAATTTGGCATAGTTACTCCTTTCTCTACGTAGACACCCACTAAGAACGCATTTTATATACATTTAAAGAAGGAAAACGGGGGGAAAGTTTGTATGGGAGTATCGATTTTTTTTAAGGTAGGAGTTTAAAAATTTAAATTTTAGCTACTACTTAATCATAAATAAATAATGAGTTATTTTAGGGTTTTTAACTTTTTACAATTTAAAAGGGGGAAACATGGGGTGAAAGTTTGTAGGGGGTATCGATTTTTAAAGGTAGCTACTTGAAAATTGGAATTGTAGCTCCACATCATCCTCCTAAATAATTAATAACGTATGTAAGGATTTTTGGATTTTAAAAGTGGCAAACGGCGGGAGGGGGAGGTGCAAAAGTTTGTAGGTATGGGATTATCAATTTTTTTAAAGGTAGGTACTTGAAAATTAAAATTGTAGCTACTCATGATAAATAAATAATAATATATTCCGCATCCGAATATATTCCAAGGGATAAAGAAAATGAAGGACAAAATGTGGATGATAATGAAGATACCCATAACGAAAATAGCGAAGAAGTTCGCAATGAAAGTCAATTTGATAGAGATAAAACGATACAACAAGACGAAATAGAACATAGTGCTGGTTTTTGAACTCCTGCTAGCAGGGGCAGCTTCTGACCAAAATTTTGGGGGTTCACAGTAGCAGAATATAGATCCCGGTACAGATATAGGTAAAAAAAACTGTCAGTGTTTTAGAAAGGTATTTTATAAACTTTCTAAAATACTGAAAGTTTTTTTTCATACATCTGTACTGATACCTACATTCTGTCACTATGAACCACCCCGAGAGCGCCACTGCCTGCTAGAGAGAAACTCATAAGGGAACACAGCAATAACCTACAACAGAAAAGAAAAGAGTCTACAGATGTGTATGAGCGGCTTATCAAAATAGAACAAAAAAAATTAGGAACGTATGCAGCAAAGAATGCACTTTCTAATGATAGTAATTATAATTTCTTATTGAGCTTATTGCCGCTTATGCAGGCGGTTCCACCTACAAAAAATATGCAAATGAGACTTTATACAACTTTTTCTAAACGATCAGTATCAGAATCCACTCCAAAATACTATTTCTACTCCGCAAGTTTCTCCATGTGAAACGTATGCTTCAACATCTACTGCACAATCCTCGACACAATCACGAGTCCGCCAACTGACTCTATTACCCAACCAGTAGACCTATCATTACACAATATCGGCTACCAAGACGCTTCCCAAGAGACAGAAAATACTGCTCTATATTTCGACACTTTTCAATAATGATGTGAATTATTATTTAAATAAATGGTACTTACCCAAGTGTTACAGTTAATTTTTGTTTGGAATCAATACTTTTCCGAAAATTAGAATATTGTGACGAAAGTCTAAATTATTTTTAGTTTATTTATTTAAAAACACACTATTTACAATTTATTTCAGATGTACTATTTAGTTTATATAATACTTAGACACTAACTAACAATTCTAATTTATTTCTTACACTTTAACTTTTCAATACAATATTCTATATTAAACTGTCTATATTCAACTAACTGTTCGCCGACGAATCGGCTATTTATATTAAATCCAACTCCTACCAAAAGTCTCCAGATGGTTGCCTCGAACATTCCATTTATATGACTAAACGGCACTCTCCGCCGTTCCAGCTGTTTTTAGTGCCCCAGCGGCAGGCGTTCTGTCGCCTCGAGCACGAGTCGGTTTCCATCTGAAAGTCGAGCGTACACAGGCACAGGGTCGGTTTAGGAATTTCATGACAATATGTTTCGAGTTGTTTGTGGATTCCATTTAATATATAATTAAATGTTGAAGGCAACATTTTAAAGTACTCATAAAACTTTTGCGGCTGCTTGCTTAACTCCTTGAAAAGGGTTACGTACTCTCCTTCCTGGTCTCTCCTTAAGTACATATCATTAACCCAATATTTTCTTTTTTTATTTAACATCATAAATTTCAAACAACTATTTTCAAGGATATCTAAATCTTCTTCGTCATCCATTTTGAATTAAAACTACGAATGCAACGAATCGCAAACAATGTAACCACACAATCGTACGACTAACGGTCTTACGACTAAAAAATCGCACGTATCCGCATCCAGTGTAACCATTCACTTATTCTAATTTTTCGCAGGTAAATTGACTCTATGCCCTGGCCTAATATTGTTACTTTTGTTTTAATAGTGTAATATTATCTATGTACCTATCAGACGGTGTGGTTAAAATAAATACATGGAAGCAAAAAATTTAAATTTGAGATATCTTGCATAATAATTAAATCTTAATGACCACCATATTGTAATTGATACCTACAATTATTACAAGCACAAGGCTCATCCTGAACAACTGTTTGTGGGATTATCTTGAAAAGCTTGAATAATCTTATTATATAGATCTTGAATACTAGATAACAAGACAATTGTCAATTTGGACAGCATTGACTGAATATAATCCATCCTGTATGAGAGCTAATGTAATTTATTCCCAATCATCATCAGATTGTCACATCAAACATCAACCAAAATCAAATAAAAATCCGATTAACCCCTTCATAGCTCTTTATTTTATAATAAAACACAGGTATGTATACGGGATATCCGTGTATATAAACGATGAATGAAAACTAGTACGAAATATTTGTTTACATTTCTAGATAAAAACCGAATTATTTAATTGACCTCTATTTCTGTTTACAATAAATGTACTATCTTCTCAATTCTTTTTCATTTTAATCTTTCCCATAGTAATCTTTATATAAAAAATCAAACGGTATTTACTAGTATGATGAAATACCTCAAATACCTAGGTCAATATTTTTGTTTCCTTTCTTTTTAGATAAAAAAATATATATATAAAAAGATACAAATATTGTTATTATTAAAATATGTAGATAACTAAAATATAGAAGATGGATCACCAAAATACAGAAACATATTTTGTTTGAAATTCAGTCTATCGTTTAGTTGACTTTTAATCCTATTTTGGCTTGCACAAAAGGGGATATCACCTTTTAATGTGGAATCTGAAACCACATAGTAAGAGGCCAAAATATCGTAAATATCAATTATTGTCTCATCCAATTTATTGTTTAGAAAATAATAAATTATCAGAAATGCTTGATATAAAAAATTTCAGAGGTATGATACTTAGCCGACGAAAACTCGTGCAGTTCGCACATGACTTATTGTTGTGCGAAACATTGAAAAACTAAATGTTTTGGTTGGCCGTATAACTGGCCCCTTTTTTTACCTGGAACTTTAACCGCAGACATGTATCTGGAATTATTAGAAAATGCCATTTATCCAGCATTACTAGAGTTGATTGAGAATGACGATCAGTACATAGCAAACAACTTAATATTCCAGCAAGATGGTGTGCCACCCCATTTTGCACTGACTATTCGTCAGTATTTGGATCAAACGTTTTCAGGTCAATGGATCGGAAGAAGAGAAAGTATTGAATGAGTGGCCCCCACTGTCTTTGGATCTAACCTTGTTGGATTTTTAATGAGGTCACTTAAAAACTAAAATTTATACCACCCAGCCAACATCACTGGAAAATCTGTGACAAATGGGGCGTCCATTAATTACGTAAGGTAATTTTGAGGATTTTTTTGACCCCCTTGTCCCTAGTGAGATTTCGTAAGATTATCCTCAACTCCCCTCCTCCACCCTATCCTCCTCTTTGAGAATATTTGCCGTAATATAAAATTTCTATAAACATTCTTAACTTTGATTTAACTTTACTTTCACGCAAGTGAGATTTGGAAAGATTTAGTTTGATCCCCTCCCCCCCTTAACACCTCACGTAATTAATGAACGCCTACAAAGGATAATTGATTAATGTCATCAAATCACCCTACTGATGCTTTAAAATGTCCGAGAGCGTTTTGAACAAAACCTCTATTATTGCATGGAGGCCCAGGGTAAGCATGTCCAGCATTTACTCGAATAACTGGTAAGTTTTTACAGAAAATAAAAATCGTTAAAAGATCATGGCTAGGAAAACAGTAGCGATTTTCAAGTCAGGGGTTAAAATCTATGTAAAAATATCTTCAAAATAAACTATCATTTGACCCCTCTTTCTATTTAAGATTTTAGGGGCTAGTTTTACCCCCGCTAGATGGTTTCTGTTCATGGGATGAAACTAGCAAAAAAATGTTTCCCCCTAAATCCAAAATTGACGGGTCCGAGCGTTTTTTCATAAAGGAACTGGGGTGCGACAAAATTGGTTATGTTTTGTTTTCAAATGGTTACCCTGTATATATACAATACTCCATTATATGTGTATTAATAAATAATCAAAAATCTCCTATATTAGTTAATAAATGTTTTATATTGTTTCTACTTATTTCATTGGTACTTAAGCACTGCAGCACCACTGAATACCAGTGGTGGCTGCACCGAGCATATAGGATTGCCAGATGCCAGATATCCCGATTTAGGTGGGAGCCTTCAAGCCAATCGGTAGGATTGTTGATATTCCGTCTGCTGCTTCAATCCTTAAAACTCCAGCAATTGGACATGTGACAATACCTTTTTTTTAAAGAATATATTCATAAAATTAACGCTTTAAAATAGCTTTTAAAGTGCTTTTAAAAAACCGGTGGTGCCTTTAAGTGAGGTGTGGAGGGTGGAGGGTGGCTTGCCCCCATTTTTGAGTTCCGGCGCCTATGATAAAAGGAACACATATTTAAAAACAATCAATCATATCTTTATTAAATTCCCAATTAAATACCTACCTATATACGAAAAATATAAGTGTAACAAATTAAAAATAATACTTTTTTATTGATTTTGTATGTACAGGACAAGTCAAAATAATTGAATACAAAAATATAAAAACAAAATGTAATTGACAATTTATATATACTATCTTCATAATATCATCACAGTAATAATTACTCCATTGAAACATTACTATTTTAGTGTAGTGTAGGAGCAAACCATTGAGAAAATGCTGTACCCTAGTACCTACACATTGTGAATCCATATACTTTTATTAAAGTCAACATATATATTTTTTAATGACAAATTCTATTAAAAATTTTATTGTCAGTATACGCAAATATCGTCTGTTAGTTCATAAAATAGTTGGCGTTGCTGTTACGGACGGAATGAAAATAGGCTGACTGGGCTATGCATGATGAGTGTACATCGAAAAAGAATTGGAGAAAACAAAAAGAAATTATGTTTTCTGTTATCAATGTTTTTGGTAGAGAAAAAGAAATTTAAACTAGGTTTTCCTAGTGTTTTTTTGTGTTCGTCGACTTGTTTGAGTGAGTTTTTTTATGTTTTTGTTTTTATAAATTTTATTTTTTTTTATTATTATATATGTCTGTCTTCTTGTTTGTTTTTTAAAAATGTGTTTTAGGTTGGGTTATTTATTTACTAGAGACTTGTTAATTTCTATTGTTGTTTTATTTTTAATTTTCTTTGTTTTCCAACAAATAAACATTCTTAATTTTTTTCAAAAATTTTGCCTCTCCCTATAGAATTGTATAACGACGCCCATGACTACGAGCGGTAACTGCAATTGCAAGTTTATAAATCGGCCTTTAATTAAGTATAATATATTATTATACAATATAAATTTCTAAACAAACAGAAATTATATTTTTTTAATAAATGATTTTCAAGTATCCCTTTTCGCTCTAAATACACAAATAGCTATTATTTACAGTTTAATGCCGTAGTTTACCGAGAGTTGAAATACCTATAAGTGTGGACGTAAGTAATTATTTGAAGAGATTGTACTGTAATTAATAATATTATTATTTTCTATGAAATACGATATACCGGTTCGGAAATTGAAATGCGAACCATATAAAACAAATCTATTAGGGACGAGGGTAAGTGGGAGTGAGGTGGAAGTCGGTCTTTGTTTGTTTCACGCGTGGTCCTATTATACCTTGTCCAATTCATTGTAAAATAAGGGGTCCGCATTTAGATTTTCGTACCTGTATAATGTGCATTGAATAAATTAAGAAACACCTAAATGCGATGAGCGATTTCTCAAGATATTACTTTAAGGCCTCTTAAATGTACAAACTATTTATATTATGATTCGTAGGACCACCCTGTAGCAATCAAAACGTTTTTATATGATTTTTTGTTTGATCAAGTGGTTGCGATAGAAAGTCAAGGTTTGGCTGATGTAATGCCCAAGCGTTTTACTATAAGCACCAATCTGCTTTTACCTGGGCAAGTAGGTACCTACACGGAAAAAAAGATAAGGTATCCTTTTAATAAGATTTTGGATCTATAAAATTCCAGTCAATTTTATAGTAAATTTCTTTTTCCAAAAACAGTATAAATATAATATAATATAATCAGTCTTTATAGTTTTAGTTTAAGGATTGATTAAATAGATAACTATTTAGTTCATCACTTGAGTCAAAGGCTTGCCGCAAAAAGTCAGTTTCTGTATCTGGTCTCCGAAATCGGAAAATAAAATGGAAATTCCGTGAATGTGTCGTAGACATTCGAATTTTTTAACCAATCTAAATTCCGAACGTAAAAGATAGCATTCTAAACGAATATTACGCAAATATATTTCTGTTCAGAAAAAATCGAAAATGTGCGGGGAATAAACTTCTTCGGTGCTTTTTGTGCATTCTGATTTTCCGTTTTTGAAATCTAATTCGGAAACCGCCGAGATGAGAGACATTTTCTGTCGAAAACAAATTCGAGACGAGACGAAAGAGTGTCATCTCTTGGCGAGAATTTCTCGTTTCTCTCGAACTTTCTCGAGCAATTTACTTTTTACATATTTTAAATTTTCAATTGCTTATCGTAACTTAAAATTTAAACAGATCAGATATCCAAATAGTCAAAAAGTTAACTATAACATACGTATTCTTTGTATATTAAATGGTAACAAATAATACGTTTGTAATTGGGATTTTATAAATAGTGTTTTATAAGAAAAATTATTTTCCTTGTCATTTTTTAAAATTAATTTTAAATGGAGACTGCAAGAATTTTTTATCGACTTTAAAATTTAAATTTCAAACAAAAAAGAGAAAACACGTATTTCTAAGTTGAAAACTTTTGCAACTGTGTTCTTAAAAGAAAGGACTTTTTTTAAATAACTCAAAAATAGAGTCTTCTTCTTCCTCGTCTCGTCTCGAGGCATCACTAAGTAACTAATTGGATCACATATACTTATATAATATTGTTGGCTGGTGCTATTTTACTGATTTTAATAATTTTATTTTTTATTAAAATTCAGTCACTATCCCCTTTATTTTTTTAACCGACTTCAAAAGAGAGGAGGTTCTCAATGCGGCGTAATATTATTTTTTGTATATTTTTAGCGATAATACGGGGTCCGATTTCAATGATTCTTTTTTGTTAGAAAGGAGGTACTTCAGTGGTGGTCTCCCATATTAATTTGGTCAAAATATAATAATTGGGTCCATTAGAAAATCCTCAAACTCTTCATTTTTAATGTATGTTTGCAATTATTCTTTACCACCTTGTCCAATTTCTATGATTCTTTCTTTGTTAGTAAGGAGGTACCTCAGGGGTGGTCCCATATAAATTTGGACAAAATCTAATAATTGGGTCAATGAGAAAAATCCTCACACTCTTCATGTTGTATGTATATTTAGCGATAATGCTTTACCACCTTGTCCGATATATATGATTCTTTTTTTGTTAGTAAGGGGGTGATCCCATATAAAGGACCCCGCACTTTTTACATTGATTTTGGGTACTGACAGAATTTGTTAAAATTTTAGTATGTTACTCTTCAGGTCATAATGGACAACTTTTTTATGGACATCAAGTTTGCAACTCTACAGGGTGAGCTGTCAGAAGAAGTCAAATGTAAGGAGTGCAGAATTAATATTTTCATATATATCTTTTAGGTAATTTATGTTTTATTCGTGAAACTTATGGCATGAGTTACACTTGTATGTGGCTTGTTATTGCCTACTGTCACATTTTAAAATAAATCATACAAAGTGTTTAAAAAATTGAAATATTAATTACAGAAATAAGGTGCATTTTCATGTATAACCATAATTATAACATGACTTCTGATCAGTTATTTGTTATATTAAATACTAGATAATATTAATTAATAATACAGGGTGTGACAGAAATACAAATAATAATAATATAAAAATATTACACTTTCTTTACATAGATTTTTAGACTTCCACCAAATTATAAATCCATTTAAAAGAAACTACATTTTTAGAAACCTGTTTTATTAAATACATTAACTATTTACACACCGTCAAAATCATCTTTCAACAACATCTAAAATAGTCCTTAATAAAACACTAAAAGAGTACTTTATATAATTTTCGAATCGTGCGTATTCCAGGTACCACAAAACACTACTTGAAATATGAGCACACATGCATATAGTTCTTGAATCAGTCTTACATTTTCAGTAATATCTAGTAATGGAATTCTCTTGAATTTTATTTTATAAATAAAGTGTGCTTCACAGTATTCGCAAATCTCAAATATATTGCAAAAAGCGAAGAAAGTTTCCTAACAAAAATAAACTACTTACTATCAAAAAATCCTAATAACAAACTTTTGAAATTGCTCTTAATGACAGCCCAAAAAAGAAGAAGAAAATATACAGTGTAAAATAGAATTGCTACGTTTGAATATTCACATCCGATTTTGTATCCCTCGAACGTTTATTATGGATAAACAAACGCAGCAAATATAGTCTAAAATTGCAAAGATAAAAACGTGTTAACCCTATCATGATAATTTAGCTGTTATTTAATCTAACACTCGACAACCTTTTATCTTATAGAATCCTTTTATAATTAATCTGATTAATAAACAAAGAAATAAAAAAAAAATGTTTTAGGCTTAAAAAATAATTTATATCAAGATAAAAGTATATGGTGGTATGGAATAGATAAACAATAATTGGCAAGGATTAAATATCAAAAAACTGTAAAAGTTTTTTTATGTTTTAAATTAAATAAAATTAACCTACTAAATCCTCAAAAATAGAATTAAACATAGAAGTGATAAGTTGACATCTGTACTGTGTATAAAACTCAGAAAGGGTTTTTCAATTAGAATATGTCTTCTCAGTCATTCACTCAAATCAAAGTTAGTAGAATTATTTCTACATTTAAGTAGGCTTAGAACGGGACTTGGTTAGATAAACAGAGCTATGGTTATAATACGAGCAAAACTGAATTCGTTTCAAAACTTTTTACAATATTTTAGGTATACCAATTTTTCGTTAAATGCGTTTTTGTAATTCTTAGTTGTTTGTGTAGTTTTATCACACCCTGTATTACGTATAAAAATTATCTAATATGAAATGAAATAAAGAAATGACGAGAAGTCATATTTTATGGTAATACATGTAAAATGCGCCATATTTCAGTAAATGATATTTTTAATTAACACATGACATAAGTTTCATGGAAAAGACAAGAAATACTAAAGAGTGGTGGAGATATTAATTCTGCACTCCTTACTTTTGAATCGTTCTAACAACTCACCCTGTAGAGCTGCCTACTTGAGGTCCATAAGAAAGTTGCCCCTAATGACCTGAAAAATAACATACTAAAATTTGAACAAATTCTGTCAGTACCCAAAATCAGTGTAAAAAGTGCGGAGTCCTTTGGTTATGATGTGGTGACGACATCTGCACGATTTTGAAGTCGGTTTTTTAAAATTACTTTTAATACTTATGAATTATTAGTTTGGCAATCAATTAGTTTTATTTTTTCCAATAGGACCTTCTGCTATTATACTTATGAAAAATTTTAAAAATTAAAATAATTTAATATCAAGTGACAAGAGCTGAAAACCGAAGCACATATTATTCAGAAATTTATTTATAATTTACTATAAATTATTACAAAAAAAAGAAAATAGGAAGACAATAAATTATGTTAAGTTATATGCCCTTAATTTAATTTGTTGTGATTACAATTTATGGTTTCTATAGATATACATATACCGTAATTTTCGGACTATAAAGCGCACCTTCTTACATAGAAAATGTACTCATATTTTGGATGCTTCTTATGGTCGGAAGGCAACATTAATAGATGAAGCAGTTTTTGAAAGGAGTGACAACAATTTTTTTTTTGGCATCGACTGTAAGCCATTTGCCACACACTCAAAACGGTATTTTTTTTTATTAGATTATCATGTGGGTAAGATACAAGTGATAACAATGGAATCCGTTATTTGGAAAAAGAGCATATCTACTTAATACTTAATTTTACAGTAGAAAGGAAAAACCTTTTTATATCAAATTGCGTGCACATATTTTTATTTATATTTTATATTTTTCATGGATATTTAAACAATCTATAAATCTATAAGTATATTTATATTTATTTCATTCGTGCCCTTTTTCAAACATTAAAAATAAAAATATTTATTTATTAAGCAAATATAGTTTCACTTATTATTTAGTAAGTTAAGTAACTTTACAGTAGCGCAGCAAAGCATTTTTAAAAAACTATGAGAAGTCTTGTTCGGCCATCTCTTGGGAGACCGCTGTTGCCCAGTCAAATATCGAACTGTAAAATTCTCTGTTTTACTGATAATATACTAGATTTAGGATTATATTTCGTTAACTTTTTGATATTGATGGGGACTTTGGCAGTATAGGCTTTATATATCTTTTCAACGGGAAGATTCACCTTGGACCCGGTAGGCTTTGCTACTAAAAAAGACGACGAAATAAGCCCATCTATATAATGTTTACACCACAGCAAAAATTCACTGCTGCTCCTAAGTTGATAGACACCTCCTAGCTCGAGAGTTAGCTTACAGATTTAATGTAGTTGACAACGTCGACAAGATGTGCTTCTCTTATATCCGCCAATTCATTTCAAACACAAATCTTCTAATAAATAAAAGCGTCGGGCAATCGTAGAGGACATACTCAATGGTATCATCTTCTTGCTCGCACCACATAGCCCTTATTTTTAATAGAAAAAAAACTAATATTATAAGACATGAAGAAAAAAATTTTATTGCTACTCTTAAAAAAATCATAAATAAAAATGCCAAAACAGTAAATTTAGAATATAAAATTAAATTCTTACAAAAAGTCTATCAAAATTAATTAACAAAAAAGATAAATTATACCAAATAACACTAAACTACCCTAATAATCAAAATTTTAAAAATAAGTACAAACAACAAAAAAAGTTAAGAGCAAAGCGGACCTCTCGCGAAAGCAAAAATGTTTTAAATATTTTCTAATATAAAATTTTATTTATAAGCACGCTACTGGAAATACTTCGCGTTTTGATGTTTCTCGAGAACATTAGGAACTTTAAATTTGTGCAAGGATAAAGCAGCACTCTACAGAGACATTTAAGAAAAAAAGGTGAGAAACCCACCCAAAAACTGCTAGATTTTAATAAAACAAAAAGCAGCAAATTTTCATAGATTGCTAACAGCATTAACACCTATTGTATTAAACTAGGCTCAAAATTGGCTAACAATATATCAACTCTTCATTTTAAATTTAAATACAGTATTTCCTAAGCTTACAGATGGAAACAAGGTTGTTAGGACAATAAACATTTTAAAATTAAAAAAAAAAATATCCGGGTGCTGATGGCACAAATTCAAAAACTTTGAAAGAAATTGCTCTGGAAATTGCAGGCCAACTTACTTATTTGATAAATACATGTTTCAATAAAGGTAGCTGTCCTAAAAATCTAAAATGCAAAATTAAAGCGTTGTATAAAAGTGGAGAAAAAACAAAGTTGGAAAACTACAGACTAGTTTCCTTAATTATTTCAAATATATCAAAAATAAATAATTAAAAGTAGACTATACTCAAATCTAGCAAAATTTTACATTTTGTTGGACTGTCAATATGGATTTAGAGAGTCCATATCAACTAAAGATGCAATCTGTACATTAACATCGTTATTTATAATTCGCTTGATAATAAAATACCCACTATCAGTGTATTTATGGATTTCTCTAATGTCTTTGACACGGTTTGTCATACAAAACTACTAGAAAAATTACAAAAATGCGAATGAAATGCGAATTTTTTAAAAGTTACTCATCAAACCAAGAACAAATTATTGTTGATATCAATGGTATAGAAATTACACCTCAAACTGAAAGAGTATGCAGAAATTCGCAAAAACCATTTTTTTTTAACTTTATTTTATAGAATTTTTTATATTTAGGTGTACCTTATTGATTTTAAAACCAATAATGGTTTATTCTTTTATGTTTTCTTTTCGTAACTAGTGACATAATGATCTCTTCGTAACCAGTTACAGAATGTTCAACGTTATGCTACTAATTACATAAAGTACTAGTAGATCATTTTTACATTAGCTTCAATTAAAAAAGATGTTACTTTATATGTCAAAATTAGAAAAATTGTATTAGGCATTCAGAACAAAATAATTGTCAGTGGAATGGATTGGTATGTCTAAAGGGTTGCGACATACAATGTATTCTATCTACAATACGTGAAATTATGAATAATGGTTAAATTTTATTATTTTACACAATGAAAATATTTTTAAAAAACCGCTTAAAAATAGCGTCCAAGATGGAAAGTTATCTCGCAACCCTCTTAGATATATGAGCCCTTCCCACTGGAAGCTATTGTTTGACAGGTCGTTGGAATGTCTAGTGGGAATGGTCCGTATCTTCTTTAAATGATTTCATATGCATTATTAAATTGGTTAACAAATTCAAACCTACAATCTTACTTTTCACAGAATAACTATTTCTTTCCGTGTAGATACGTTCGATCAATACAGGTCAATAGCTCGGATAAAGAAGAAGACGAATTTGGCGATGAAGATGATGCAATGGTAGATCTTAGTTTCTGTCTAAAAATGCTCGTAAGTAATTCAGTTTTAGTCAGGGCGATAAGAATTTTATCTTTATAACCTTTCATCTTTTAATATTATCAAATTTAAATAAATATAAGTATACTTCGTTTTGCTTTTTTATTTAAAAAAACTTGACTTTTTTAACATTAAATTGTGTCGTAGATTTTTTTAATCGGTCTGGGCCAGGGAAATTTGACACAATATTTTTTAGAAGTTACTGATCAATGAAGCCTTTCATAAATGTATAAAAATATAAAATATAAATATAGAAATTTATTTACTGAAAGAAAAACACCACAAAATGAAAAACAAAGGTACAAATAATACTAATCACAGTAAACAAATAACCTAGGCAATAAGTCTGCGACTTAAATGCAGGTTTGAAGTAACTTTTGTGTTTGACGGGCAACAGTACAAACGAAATTAATTTATTTTATTTATTTAACGTCGGTCTATTTCTAACTACGAGGTTTGAACACCGACGCTGGTGACCACGCTACCCCAAATTACCAAAAATTTAGCCGAATCATCTGGTGTTCCAACCAGAGGTTAACGAGCCCAACATCCATAAACTCGTGACCCACAGCTTTACATCTCCTTTGAAAGACGGCACACTCGCTCGCTATCCCTTCGTACTCATTGATTTAACGCCTGCCCACTGTGGTATGCAACTACGCAATCAGTTTGTTCGGACGTACGCTCACTTTCATTGTGATATCGATACATACTAAGTTTGTTCCAACAGCTAATCTGATCATCAGAAGGACGTCAGACGCATGCGCTTTAAAAATAGTCCGTTCCTACAGAGCCACGGATAATCTGATAAACTGTCAGTAAAACGTTCCAACATATTTTCTGAATTAAAAGGGTAAGAACTTGGAATTTCTATGCAGAGCAGAGAAATATTTTATCTTGAGTACCTACATTTCCATTCTTGATAAGATAAGATTTTAATAATGTTAGCCGTGTATGCGATCTTTGGATGAGTGATTTTAGTAACGTTTTCCCGCGGAAAATCAATTTATAAAATTAACCCTTTTGTGGATCATGAGAAAAGGTATTCCCACATACTATTGTTAGTAATTGGGCTCCAAGTAAGAAGCGTTATGTACCATATATAGGCACATAGCGGACACATTAGAAAACTCGACAAAAACATGTTTGTATTACCAGTCTGTATATTCTAAACTGGTTATCTCTGATTCTAAAGCAGGGAAAGAAGTTTGAAAGGCTTTTGCCAGTTCTCCCACTTCATACACAGGATTTGACTGTTTTGAAGCGGAGCTAACCGAAGTGAACGCGAAACATTGGCGTAGAAAATTATTTTATAAAGGCTACTAACAATTTCGTGTAAATAGTTTAATAAATTGTGAATATCTGTTGAAGTTTTATAGAATTATGATTTTGGATAATATTACTTGTTCAAATAATTATTTGTAGCCCATAAATAGATACGTTTGCCCGATTCCGCCGGTAATAATTCATCACCGCGAAATTCCTGAAGTCGTCCTACGGGGTTTGATGTTTACCATCTCTCTACCTCCCAAAGTCTTTCCAACTTCTGTATCTGCTATATATTCGCATTTTTCGTAATTTTAACCTGCAATAAGCATATATGGAGTGGCCCAAAAGTCTGAAAACGGCCAATTATCTCGTAAATTGCTAGTCCTAATTGTACAAAATTTGGAGTACACCTATTTTGGGATACAGAGATTCTAAATTTGATATTTGCAAAGTTACCAGATTTGCCATTTCTCTTATATTATTAGTCACTTTGGTTTTTCAAATTTATCACCCTATATCTTCAGTCATTATCTGAATCTCCTATTCAATACGAGTTCAACCATATGTAATATTTATGATTTTATTTAGTCTAGATGATCTTAAATAAATAAAACAGTGCAAAATATGTTGATTAGAAGAAATTTAAATGTTTAAATCTAGAATGCTGTGATTTTGACATTTGTTCACCATTTACATTATTAACTAAAACTGATAGTAGTTTGATGTGTTTTGAAAAGTTCTGCAACGTAAATTGTTTCTCTAAAATAGCTCTTAACGAAAAAGAACGAATTACTATTCTAATGATGGGAGGGTTCGGCGACAGAAAAAGATCTTATTGTGAAGTCGCCAACTTGTTTAACGATACTTTCCCAAACCGTTCTCCTATTCATAAGGCGACGGTAACAAAAAAATGTAAAGCGCTTTAAGGAATCTGGAGGAGTAAAAGATAGATACCGATCAGGTAGACCGAAAAGAGTTATGAATAACAACAAATCTTTAGATTTAATGCAGAGTTTTGTTGTAGATCCATATACATCCTCACGCAGGATTGTACAAGTACATGATGTAAGTCGTTCTTCAGTCTTACGTGTATTACATAAGAATAAATTTAAACCATACAAAATTCACTTATTGCAAGAATTAAGTAAAGATGACTTTGATCGTAGATTAGACTTTACTGAGGTAATGAAGGATAAAATTGAAAATGATGAAAATTTCGTTAACAGAATATGGTTTTCCGATGAAGCAACCTTTACACTGTGTGGGAGTGTAAATCGACATAATTTAAGGTGATTACAGCACCCCCTTATAATTTTCGGACAAAGATATCTCAAAAAGTATTTTTTTTAGAAAACTTAAATTTGGGCGAAATAAATAAGGCAATAATATCTAGAATATGCATATTTTTTAAAGTTTTAATTCCTTACAGTTTCCGAGAAAAAAAATCAAAGGGCTTTAAATTTTGAAATATCATAATGAAAATAAATGCATTCCTCAACAGCACTATTCTTAATACAATCCCCAAATTTAAGCTCTTAATCTCTTGTTTATGATTTTTTAAAATTCGCCGAAATTAGTGGCTAAAACGCCTCGTTAAGTGCTATTTTCTGGTTTAAACTGGTGTAAACTGGTGTAAATCGTTGCAAGAAACGAATGATGACTCAGAGTAACGAAACGATAGTTACAGACGCGTTACACTAGAAAGAAGCACTTAACGAGGCGTTTTAGCCACTAATTTCGGCGAATTTTAAAAAATCATTAACAAGAGATTAAGAGCTTAAATTTGGAGATTATATTAAGAATAGTGCTGTTGAGAAATGCATTTATTTTCATTATGATATTTCAAAATTTAAAGCCCTTTGATTTTTTTTCTCGGAAACTGAAAGGAATTAAAATTTTAAAATATATGCATATTTTAGATATTATTGCCTAATATATTTTGCCAAAATTTTAATTTTTTAAAAAAATTACTTTTTGAGATATCCTTGTCTGAAAATTATAAGGGGGTGCTGTAATCACCTTAAGGCACTGGAGTGACGTCAATCCACACTGGATTCGTGAAAACCATACTCAAAGACTACAAAAATTAAATGTATGGTCAGGTATAGTAGGTACTCAGTTAATTGGGCCATTCTTTATCGAAGGAAATTTAACGTCAGATAGTTACGAATGAAATGAAATTGTACCTACACTGAGAAACTTGTTTGGAGCCAATTTTAATCAGATATGGTTTCAGCAAGATGGAGCTCCAGCTCATTTTGGTGAGATGAGAAATTTCCCGAACGATGGATTGGTAGACGAGGTAGTATTGAATGACCTCCACGTTCACCTGATTTAAATCCTAAAGATTCTATTTATTGGGGATTTTTGAAAAATTCGGTTTACAAAACTAAACCAGTAAGTCTTGCAGAGCTAAGGCAACGAATTATTGATGAATCTCGATTAATTTCTAGACAATCATGGAGAAAAGTGGAGACGCATTCTACCATCGATTAGGGTACTGTCAACTCACAAATGGAGCACATTTTGAACATTTGATGAAGTAACCATTATGTTAAAAATGTTGTAATCTTTCAACTATTACGTTTTAATGTAGTTAAAAATAGTTTGTATTAAAAAATTTATTGAGATAATTAGGCGTTGCCAGACTTCTGTTTTATTTATTTAAGTCCTTCCAGACGACATTAAATCATAAGTATTACATATGGTTGAACTCGTATTGAATAGAAGACTCCAATAATGACTGAATATACAGGGTGATGAATTTGAAAAACAAAAGTGACTAATAATATAAGAGAAACGGCAAATCTGGCAACATTGCAAATATCAAATCTGGAATTTTCGTATACCAAAATAGGTGTACCCCAAATTTTGTACATTTAGAACTAGCATCTTATGAGATAATTGGCCGTTTCCAGACTTTTGGGCCACTCTTATTGTAGTGGTTCTATCCCAGAGCTTCCAATATCCTATCCTTATGGTTATGGCTTTCAACAAAAATATTACAAACCAATATATGAAATTTAATAGAAATTTTGAACTTAAGTTTTCTTTTTACTTGTAATGCTGGTTCCAACTTGCTTACCTCCTGCTCTCCTGCCTCCGACTGTCTATCTGGTTTCCTTTGAATGTTCTCCTCTACCTTCTCCTTTTATATGATCCTTCTTCTGCTCAACTCTCCTTTTGCTTAACTCTTATTTTGCTCAAAACAAATTGGTTGCCCGTGTGCTTTGATATAGCAACCCTGTGAACCTAATGGATTTCATAGGATCAGTGATATAGATTGATCAACCATGTATTTTAAAATAAACATAAGTTCACGTATTAAAGTAAAAATGCATGTAATTATTTTTTTACTATATTCAATGGCTGAAAATTGGTTTTAAAATACATTTTGTTGGAATGCATAATAGCTCAATAATTGCAGTTACTACGTTCTGCTTTTAGTTTATTTAGTTAATGAGTGATTTACAAAAAATGTAACCATGTTTACAGTGGATGGGTTGGCTCAGTGGTTAGAGTCATGACCACCGGTGGCAAGAATTTGTATTTAATAAAAACAAATTAAATAATAATTCTAAAGCATAGGTAGGATTCCCCACCCGACCATTCACTGTTGGGTTTTAATTAACAGTGCTATTTCTAAAGTGGCGTTGAGAAACAGTAACAAAGCCTGCACAGAACACACATTAATAAGAATTCAAACACAAACTGAGACTGGCATATTAGGTTTATATACACCTAGGCCATAAATCGAAAAAAAAACATATTTATAGTTTTTTTCATAAGCATGTTAACGTAGGGCCATAGGGCTAGTAAAAAATATTGAAAGTTTTCTTAAAAAATAATAAATCATCGATTTTACTTATTTATTTCATCATAAAGCATCGGTCATGTTATCTAGCAACAAACAATTAAACGATAAACGAATCGAAAATTAAATTAGGCGATTTTTTTTTTTGTAAACATATATTTTACCTCGAAGCTCATTTCTACGTCTTTAGGCAGTTGTACTCTAACCGATACCTGCTTTTCACACAACTCATATTTGAACTTTGTGAATCTCTCATTTTTTTTTTTTTTTCTAAATTCAGTTATTGTGATGTGGATCTGCTTTACTCCAATCCGATTCAGCCCATTTACAAAAAAATTCATTATGCTCATTGAATCACAATAAAACACTAATCCTTCAGGGTTAAAATTTCGTGGAGTCTTGAACTTTTTTGGATTCTTGACAATGTTTCGTTCGGCACTCGAGGACGAAAACTTGGATTATTCATTACGCAAGGTCTAATGTATAAGATTATTGGACTAGAATCTGTTATAAGCCTTAGTTTTGAAAATCTGTTTAGTTTTTTTTTTGTTTTATATTTTGTAAAAGAGTTAAGCAATACCAAAAATATAATTCCCATACACACAAACGACTCCAATAATTTTATAATACTCCTAAACCCAATTTCAAATCATTCTCATTTCGTTTTTCCGATATGTCGCGCTGATACACCCTAAGCGTCCGAACTATATCAGAATATCAGTGGGCCAAAATCAGAGTATGCGCTGCGCCATATCGCCCCGTATAAAATGAAGAAAGCGCGCTCAATTTCATCATTCAAAAAAGCGACTAGTGTGAAAAGTGTTAACAGTTATTTGTTATCTGTGACGACAAGAGTTTTTCGATATCATATTTTCACTTGGCGGAGAATTTGAGAATATTTAGGACGCGAACGAGCAGTTTTTGGAGTTTTATCCTTTTCGAAAAAAAAATAAGAACGGACAAAGATGAGGTCGGTGGTAGCTGTGTTTGCTGTGCTGGTAATGGTTTTCGGGTTTAACCACGTGGTGGCGAGGCCAAACAACAGGTAGGAAAATTTTTGATTTTATTTTGATTATAGTAAGGTGCTAAAGAAATTTTGTTCATCTAAGATGACGCAAGATCTGAAATAATTAATAATATCACACTTGTAAAGTGCGTGTTATAATACATAAGATCCTAAATTTATTATTTTATCTATTTTAATACCTAAATGAAAAGTAGGTATGTTTAAATATAAATCTTTCTTTTTATTTGATTAGCTTCCTTAAAAATATAGTAAATATAGAATGAAACCCAATAAAAAACAAAATAAAAAAATATTAGAATAATAATAATGCATCATTAAAATTTGTAATATATTAATGCCTTCAATATATTTTATTCTTTTTTATTTTAATTAATTAAAAAAATTAAACAAAAAAATATCAAACAAATTTTAATTGTAAAAGTGTAGAATTTGAAAAGATTATTTTTTATATTGTTAATTATAAATGTGTGGGCAAACTTGGATCTTAAAAAATTTAGATTTTTTTTATTTAATAAATAAAAATTATTATTTTAAATAAACATTTTTTAAAAAATTATTTTATCTCCAAAAATTTGGAAAAAATTGTATTTTTTATGCTAAAAAAAAATATATAATGTTGGAATTTTAAATTATAGACTATTTAAGAGCTTTGTTATTGATTTATTTCCTGGTCAAAGGTTAAACCAGTGGTGCACCCACTTTGATGGCTTAAACCCTTCAACGCAAGTTAGTACCACAAATTTAAAAATAAAATTATAAGTAGACATCACCAAGGCGAACTGCTTTATTTTTAAACTTCTAGTTAGTAATCTTTCTGTTTCTTTTCAATATCTTTTTTTAATTAAATCTATTACATTGTTTATTACAATAATCATTTTTTGTAACAGCCCCTCCCCTTTTAGCAATTTTCGGTGTGCACATCTGGCTAATTAGCTGTATGGGAAACCTCTCTTATCTATATTTAAAAACATATTTCTCCTTTTTTTAGGTCATAACTTTAATACAAAAATATTCATTCTACTCTAATTATTCATTTTAAAACTCTAAATTCTAAAATTTAATTAATTTATATTATCTTACTATATTTTTGCATATTAAGTGATATAATTGCCTTTAGTAAAGTGTTGATCTATTCATAAATATTTTTAGTAAGGTTTCGGTTAGCATTAGTCCTTTATTAATGACTGTTTTATACAGGGTGTTAGTATATTCGACCAACTACCACAGTGAGCTCTCCTTAATTGATGTGTTAAAAGTTTTAAATCAAAATTAAAAATTTGTCATAAATCAAAAAGGTCTTTTAGCTTCATAAAAGGTTCTTATTTTTCTAACTTTAAATTAACAGAGAATTAAAAAAAATATTGAAAAATAAAAAAATGTTCTAGTGGCTTAAAAAATAGGGTGAAAAATTGTCACTAACCTTGATAGCGCGCCACAGGTTACATTTTTCAAGTTAGTTTATGATGAAATATTACTTTCTTAAAGAGCATATTGGTCACCAAATTTGAAAAAATATCAAAAGGTGTTTTTGATGTAATGCGAACTTTGATATTGATTTGAGACTTTTAAGACCCTGTAACCAAGCCCTTTAAGGGTCCATGTTCCCATATCAAATTGATTAATTAACTAGAGCTCTCTGGGGTAGTGGTTGTCGGTCGAATGTAGGTATGTATAAAACTGTAAAGCGTAAGAGAATTTAGTTTTCCGTTTTCTAACTTTTAAATAGTTTTTAAAAGCATGTTCTTTAAATATACCAACAATTACAACACATTAATATTAGTCAAACTGTGTAGACAATCTATTTTCCTACTACCACTTACCACTATTTAGTCTTATGGGAAGTGCCCTATATCACACTCGTGTGGATAAATCTACTTTCCACCCGTGTTTGAATATAAATTCACTTTCTGCATAAGCTGTCAAATATGTCAGACGTCTAATTTCTATTTTGATTAATATAATGTCAGTTTTAATACTAAAATCGATTTGATGATCAAATTGTTAACATTTATTTTTAAATATAGATCTTAAATATTTCTTTTAACAAATTATTATAAGATTTTTACAGTAACTACCAAAAGTATTTTTGCTTTTTAGGAAAAAGCAAAAATAAAAAACTAGGAGTTCATATACATGAAGGCTTGAATTAAATAATGTGTTAAGTACTAAAAAATTGGTTTCTCATGTTATACTTGTCAAATGTTTTAGTTGCCATAACGAACAACCTATATAAAGCGCTAAATTCCACGGCTATTAAATTATTTAATAGCCGTGGTACTTAGCGCTTTATATATTATACGGAGTGGCCCAAAAGTCTGGAAACGGCCAATTATCGCGTAAATTGTTAGTCCTAATTGTACAAAATTTGAGGTACATCTATTTTGTGATACGGAGATTCCAGATTTGCAATGTTGCCAGATTTTCCGTTTCTCTTACATTATTAGTCACTTTGGTTTTTCAAATTCATCACCCTATATATTAAGTCATTATTGGAATCTCCCATTCAATACAAGTTCAACAATATGTAACACATATGATTTTATATAGTCTGGAAGGTCTTAAATAAATAAAATAATCATGGAGAAATGTGGTAGATGCATTCTATCATCGATTAGGGTACTGTCAACTCACAAATGGAGCACATTTTGAACACTTGATAAAGTAACCATTATGTTAAAAATGGTGTAATCTTTCAATTGTTACGTTTTAATGTAGTTAAAAATAGTTTGTATTAAAAAATGTAGGCGTTGCCAGACTTCTGTTTTATTTATTTAAGACCTTCCAGACTACATAAAATCATAAGTGTTACATATGATTGAACTCGTATTGAATAGGAGATTCCAATAATGACTGAATGTACACTGTACAGGGTGATGAATTTGAAAAATCAAAGTGACTAATAATATAAAAGAAACGGCAAATCTGGCAACATTGCAAATATCAAATCTTTTGGGCCACTTTGTATATTTAATAAGATAAGTCAAATGATATATATGTGAGAGCGCAGATCGTATAGTGCCTAACTTTTTCAATTTAGCATTTCGCGACCATTTCGTGACGGTGCGCGGTGGTTTAAATCCCGATAAATTATTTTTTTTTTATTAAAAAATATGTAAATTGAAAAAATATGACTATTATTGTTTATTTATTTAAACATATTATTTATCATAATATAACCCCTACAATTATCCTTTTTGCCATTTATTTTGTACTATTTTAATTAATGTTCAAAAAAAAATTGTGAGTAGAGCAGTGGGTAATCATAAACAATTAAAAAAGGTTCTGTTCACGGTTGTTTAACTTATTTGTTTAAAAAAAAACTAATGAAAAGCATTAATGTATTTTAATTTTTTACCTAATTGTACCTAATTGTACCTAATGTTATTTTATCTTTATCCTCCTATGAAATTGTAAATGGAATCACAATATTTTTAATTTTGACAAAACTTCTGTAAAACGCATTAAAAAATATTCAGTAAGGCATATAAAAAAAAAACAAATCTAAAACCAGCCACATTTTGATGGAATCTTTATAAACAGATTTTCTAGTTAAACATTTTTTTAAAAAATTATTTTGTGGTGGTAGGAAAAATATTTTTCTTATGACCACTTAGGAAAGTGACACATATCACACTATATAGTCCTATGGAAAGTGACCTATATCACACGCGTATGAATAAGAATTTACTTTCCACACGTGTACAAATATGCTAATTTCCGCAGCAGCTGTCACAAAATGTCAAACATATCATTTCTATTTTGATCTATGTAATGTCCATATTAATACTAAAAGCGATATAATTGTTAAGTTATTGAAATTGTTGTAAATTAGATCCAGAATTTTTTTTTATTTTTTTTTTGTTTTTTTAATTTTTTTTTTTTTTTTTTGTTTAGAAAATATGAAAATTGAATAAATACGATTATTGTTGATTATTTTTTTAAATACATTTGAATTATTATAATAATAACCTGGTTTTACATTTTTTTAATGAAATTATTTTGTGGTCGTAGGAAAAATATTGTACATCACTTCTGTGAAAAGTGATTTCCCATACTCGTGTGATAGTCGCACTTGGCTTGTGCCTCGTGCGACAATATTTCCCACTCGTGTGAAAAATGTCACTTTCCACACTCTTAATGTAATATACTATTTCATATTGTTATTGAAACTGCGTCTCCATATGTAACCAAGTGATAGTATTTTATGTTTTCTTTTACTAACCATATGTTTTCTTATCAACTTTTCATTGATTTCCTGGCTTCTTTTGATTCTGACATTATGGTTTCTATTTTGGTCTTTTATCTGGTTCTAGAAATAATTTTCTCAGTAAAAGAAACAAATATTAAAAACCACTTTATTTAAATTAAAAAATAATATTGGTCACATCATTCTGAGTATTTTTTTATTAAAAATAGATATACACTGATATCTTTCAGTTTATTCTAAAATCGATATTTTAAATTACCCCACTAGATCATCCAATTTACTAATGTTGATATAATCTATTGACAAGTGATGAAATTGGCTATACATTATTACTGTAACCATCATTATTGCTTAATTAAGTAGTACACGTTTACAAGTTTAGGTGTGTTTTAAAAATGATGTTTTTATTGTAAAATCATATTAAATCCTTACTCAGTACAAATTAAAAAAAAAACAATTCTAGATTGTTTAATTAATTACCTTAAATTTGAAAAAATCACTATTTTAAAACTAATAATATAGCCTTAAAAAAAAAACAAAATTTACCTACATACCTATACAAAATATTAATTGTATGTGGCCAAAAGACTAATTTGGGGCCAACCCGCTCTCCCAAACACACACCCACACAAAATCATATAAAATGTAAAAGTATTAATAATGAAATAATATATTGAAATACAATTTATCCCAAACAACGTTACGTCCCATTACAAGATTTTTCAGAATAATGTTAACCTTTTTGTTTCATTGAAAAATGCTGTATTAAATAGGCTCATCTTTTCATCTGCTTATAATGTTCTATAATTTTTAGTTTTTTATTTAGTTATTTCACTAATGTATATTAAAGAAAAAATCCAAGAAATATGTGTAAAGGGTCAGATTGTGTAATGTACATTTAAAAATGATAAAAACAGTTACCAATTCGCTCCGTGCGAAGTCATGGAAAGGGAAGCAAAAGCGATACTAGCGCTAGCTGCGGATAATTCGTACATTTTAGGGCGATATTTTGTAATTTTGGCATATCAAATACACGTATACATTTTACTTTTTTTTTCAAAAATGTAGGTAAAACAATACAATAAGCAACCGGAGTTGCTGTGTTGAAAATTGTACAAATACTAGCAAAAAAACAGTGAAACTTATATAAAAAATTTCAGTAGCAAAGTGGAAATTAAATCAAAGAAATAAATGGATAGGTGTACAATAAGATGAAAAATTACCTTTATTTTTGTAATAATAACAGTAATGCTAGAAATAGTAGACATCAGAAACTTGAAAGGTTTTAAATAAACAATAAATTATCATTTCACGATGTTCTTTAATATCCCTTTATTCTTAAATGTTTATTCAGCAAGGACTATATTTCAAGATTTCTGCCTTTGATTATTATAGGTAGCTGGAATGCAATTTTGTGACTTACTAATGGGAAACCAGTTTTAATCATTCATTTTATGTTTTCTTTCGAACAAAAATGAAAATATATATATAACGATCCTTTTTTTATACATTTTAACTTTACGCTATTATTAAATGGTATTTTTTTATTTTGACAGAATAGGCTAATTCTTCAATGACAACTTATTAGACCTAGACAACTTCTCATACATTTTCCAGTAAATACTGTTGCCTGTCTATATTTTATTATTGATTTTTATTGGTTATACATAATTTTCTTTAACTTAAGCGATAAAAATATATAATAATAATAAATTAATGTTTTACTTGTTTGACAAATCCATATACTTTTATTAAAACTAACATATATACTTTTTAGTTACGAATTCTAATAAAAATTGTATTTGTCAGTATACGCAGAAATAGTCTTTTAGTACCAAAACAAATTGGCGCTGCTGTCGCGCACGGAGCGAATAAGTAAATAGATTAGACACCACCGAACTAGTATTCTTTTTAGAGAACATACGTCACAATCTGCATAGAATTTATTATAGTTTTGGTAAAGCTTCGCCTTCATGATTGGTTGGATGTCTTCCCACTTGAAATAAATATGTGTGTCGTGTCTGTCTGGTAGGTACCAGGAAGCTGATTTCTTTTAAGAAGGTATCGCAAGAGATTCTCCCGTTTGCCAGCTTAAAAACAAATAGAACAAAAAAATTGTTTCCTCCTCTCTTGTGGGTTGTGTAAACCACAAATCAGTAGTTTGGTTTTGTAGCAGATATTTTGGTATAGACACCGAAAATTAAAAAGATATTTAACGAACGTACGCTGTACCTTTGCTACCCTATTAATATGACACGTGTAATTGGGTTGCCAGATTACATAAAAGTATTCTAGACTGCTTAGTGTCATTTATGTGAGCAATAACAGACTACATATTGTAACAGGAAACCTTACCGAGCATTGCCGACTCAAAGGTTATCTTAATAAACCGAGACTAGAAGAAGACAGTGAGTGCGGAGTCTGTGAGGAGGAGGAGGAGGACGAAACCTCCATTCACTTTCTGATTAATTGTGTAGCACCTTATAATCCACGGATAATATAATTATTAGCTACCAGATAGAAGAGGATGATCTACCTAACTAGGAGCCACTCCAAATGCTAACAGTTCCTTGAGAATATAGGATTGGAAGGCATCTAGAATATTATCTTGCTGTATTAGTGACATAAGGAGTCACAATAGATCTTCTAGGTCGCAGTGTATTAATACCCCATACCATGTAATGTAAGTGACGTTTAATAAAATTAAACTTTCTGAAAGTAGCACATTATAAAGTCGATATTTAGGTTAAAGAATAAACCTGTGCCAAAGACGATGCCGTGATCGTTTCACAATATCAACCTTGTAAGTATTCTGAATAGAGTTGGGAAATCTTGTGAATTGAATTGTAGCACATTTATTAATATTTACAGACATATACCCAGACAGCACACCAAATCCTTTGGATATCTACTGAACATCCCAATATCCACTGAATGTCCAGTCCATGGTGGATATTTATTTTATATCCATGAGCTGTAATTTATAGACATGCAAATGTCCATAAATAATAGTAATTATATAGCAAATTATTAAAAAATTACGCCATTGTACTCGCCATTATGGCTAATAGTATCGTTCAGATATTTAAAATTAATTTTTTAAGGTGTATTCAATATCCCATGGACATCCACTAAATATATCAAAGTCTAGGCGCGAACGCAAACCATCGTGGATATCCACTAGATGTAATTTTTGATTTTGCTTACTAAGTATAGATGGCGATACTACTTTCGCATCTACTCATGCTCAACCCGCCGTAATTGAGTTCGATCGAAATTTATTTCACAATCAGATTTCATTAGAGACTGGAGTCGAGAATTTCCATTTATTGCTGAAGAGTCCTAATAAGGATAACTTTCTCTTTAGTGTTGAAAATATTTTGAGTGTTGAAAATATTTTTTATCTCTGCTATTTTCTTTCGACTTTATTCAATAATCATTGGTTACTTATAAACCTCTACTAAAGATACCTATAAAATATTTTGCTGAATATCCGATTTCTTCTATATCCTGGGATATAGACGGGCATTTGATTGGATATCAATATTGGATATCCATATTAGATCCACGGAATATTTCTGATATCCTGTGGATATATTGGATATCCACAAAAGATATTCTGTGGATATCTCTGGGATTTGGTGTGTTGTCTGGGTATGGAGTAGTTTGCACCACACATTGAAGGGTTCGAGGTCCGATTGTAAAGTTTGAGTTGTATCCAGTCTTAAGACCGTCTGCAAATAACAGTTACTATTTAAAAAATAAGCTATTGCATCATAAAAATAGAAATAATAGAAATTAGACAGGGCCACTAGAAAGCTAATTTTGTACGGTAACAGGCTGAGAGCAATGACAAATTAAGATGATTACCCGATATACCAATTTCCGCTTGTTTTTTTTTTAAATTCAATTCATGACTACCATTGTCAAAAGCTTTAGACAATAGTATAGATAGCATCAATCCGGTGATCAGCTTCGAGAATTAAAAGTACTTCTGTTACATAATAAGATTTGTTGCAGTTGAGAATTATTGATAGAACCCATGTTAGCATGGAATGATGTAATGTTTATATGTTCCAAACCTCATCATTCAGGATAGATCCAAATAATTTAGGTATTGTAGAGATTATAGAAATGTCTCTATATTTTGTGGCAATCATTATCTTTATTAGCTTAACAGTGTATTACTTGTTCTGCCTAACGACTGTCAACATTTGTTTAGATATGATTTTCTATTTCCTCTTGCACTATTTATTAAAATGTTTTCGCCAGAGGGTAGTATAGTAGTTTGTGCAACAAGAGTGGATATGGACAATTCACTTGAGTAGTAAAGTATAGTTTTTCTACGAAAATCTACAAATTATTTAAAAAATTATATTATACAAAATAATTTGTGAATAAAATAAATTAAACATGAAAAAAATTAATTTATTTAGTCCCAAGCCACTTTTAGGATTTTAGTTTTAATACTCGTAATTAAATTAGTTTCATATAGTTTGAATAAAATTTAAAATGCTATTATTCATCGATTCTACACAAAAATAACTCCTTTTAATGTATATTTAAACTCGGTAACTGAAAAATATACTAACAATTAGTTTGACAGAATTGTCACTTATTTAAGATTTTAAAAATAATGATAATTGGGTGTCCAAAATATGAACTACGATTGGTGGATTTCATTTTTTTGCACTACCTAGAATGGATATGATATATATTCGTTCAGTTGAACGCAATAGCATACTTTTTCGTTCTGTAGACTGTGCGTAGATAAGCTAATGTCCAAGTGGGTACAGAAAAAAGTATTTGTTCGCATGTAATGAGTGAAACTTTGTTCAAAACAATTAAAATTAGATATTAAAAAATGTAGTTGTTCTATAAACAGGATGGGCGTTAAAAAAATTATTATTATTATTATTATTATTGGATATGCGTTAAACAATCTGTTGTGTAACACCTTTATTGCTAAATTGCCTAGTTTTTGTGTGATTTTAAACTACTTTATCACCTTCATTACCATCCATCCTATTATAGTAATAAACATTTGATGCAGCTATTATCAGTTAATGAACCACGCAATTCATAATTAATGATTAACATTATATCCCATATAGGACCTACTAAATAAACAATATAAAGCATAGAATTTCTGAATGAATGCTCGAATAGATCATTTTAAATTAACAGGTAATCGTAACTATGTAAAATTACAATGGCTATAGGGTCTTCCTATTTATTAAACATAATCTCCGGAAAGTCCTGAAAGCGTGTATTTAAATTCCGAAATTGGTATTTGTATTGAATTCTGTTAAAATCATTTCTCTCGAGGTTTTATTAAAGATAAACTGCCAACTTGTCGGATTTTCTGGCTGGTTCTCTTTCTCGAGTCAAATGTAAAACAGTCAAGTGAAAATACCAGGATTTTCTATTCTTGTTTCGTTGCATGACTTGAATTTTGCTTGTTTATAGCAATCGAAGCGTTAAAATATCCTGGAAATTAGGGAATCCTGCGATAATAGTGAATGTAAGTACAGGGTGGCCAAACGATAATGAAAGAGCCAAATCAAAAACGGTTTGGTCAATCATTAATAATGATTTAAATAATAACTTTTGCTGAAATATCAGATATTTTCGTTAATAACAATAAAATTTATGATCTCTTAATTTAATTAGTTTTTTGTAAATGCTACTATCAGGTTATCGTAAAATGATATCAATTATCGGTGTCATTCTGATTAATGTAAAATCAAAGATACCTTACCCGAGTAGTCTCGGACCTTACCATCTATTTTCGTTGGCCATATTACCGAAACAAAAGTATTCAATACCATGATTGAGTTGAAGAAATCTAATTCTTGTGGAATTGATCAAATTAGTTCCAGAATATTATTGAACCACTTAACTTTTTGATTAAATGGTCTTACAGGTGTTTTAAAAAGTTGATGTATCACTTATGGATTACTAGATGCCTATATTGTAGATATAGCATATATTTATATTATTCCTCACTTCCGAGATATTAGAAAAATTATGTTTAGGAAAATGCTTGATTTCGCTCTTAAATAAAACGTATTTCATGATAGTCAGCATCGGTTCAGTGAAGGTCGGTGTGCTCAAACTGCCGTTATCAGAGCTTTCTCAATAATGTCTATGATAATTTACATAAAAACAACAAGTATAGGTATTTTTATGGATTCTTACAAAATTTATGTAATTCTCCGAAAATTAAACAATTCATCAACAACAATAGTAATGTAGAAATTTTAAAACGCAATTACTGATAATAACAAAAAGAAATTCAGTTTTTGTAAGTCATAATCAAATTATTTGAAAATATCAATAAAATTAATTGAGTAATTGTTTAAAATGTCCGCCATCTTCTTCAATACACTTGGCGATTCTGATATTCAGATTTCTTATCCTGTTGCTTATTTCTTCTTCTTGGATTCTTCCATTTATTTTTTCCTAATTAATCACTTTATGTTCAAAGTATTATACACTGATTATAAAATCAATACAGATCCGTACCAATAAAATTTGGATTACGGTCCATATTAGCCAAAAACCGTCATTGAATGCCACCGCTGGATGCAGGATGAAAAGATATTTCAAATAATGTTATAAAATATCCAGGTCCATATTTAAAAAAAATAAGTTGAGGGTGGTCCGGAGAATACGAAACGTTTGATGCAAAATATGAAAACGTCAAATCAAAGAAAATTTACTATTATATTAAAGAAAACTTTAAAAGATTTTTTAGTAGTTCTGAAAATAAATGAACGATAACCAAAAAACCAAAAAGATCGAATTTCTTTTTATCGAAATATCTCAAGAACCGGGCCTGCTATTTTCGAATAATTTTTACCGCTAGAGTAGGCTTTGAGATACGCAACTTTTTCTCTATTTAACCGACTTTCTAACTAGTATGGTTTGGGAATTACTAATACAATCCCATTAAAAAAGTATAATAATTTATATATCGTTACCTTCTAACTCCATACGTTGTAGTTTTACAGAAGAAGCAAAAAAACCGTTACATTTAGATATTAGAAGAAAAAAAAATTGATTAGATCATTAGGTCTTTATTTAAAAGAAGCTTTTAGTTGTAACCATAGTAACTTTATTGTTTTGTTTACTACAATCTTTTCAATTGAAGCTAATATTATAAAAATCATATTTCGGTTCGATACAAATGATGTCCGTTTCGAAAACAGCATGTTGCAAGAAAAGTATGAAAAATAACCATAAAATATTAACTGATACTTTTCATAATACCTACGATATACCATTTTATCTCATCTCATCTGAAAACAACCAGAGTGCGTAAATACGTGGGTACCCTAATAAGGCATAATAAAAACTAATATCCTTGCTACGTAAAAACATCCTAATTTCATGAAATTTTAATTGTTCTGCCGTATCCATTCCATGCTCTGGCGTTATGTAGCTGTATCCCTTTTATATCTCTTCGTTCTCCACTTTGATGTGTTTCCGGATATTGTATTCTTTTATGAAATAACCCTTGAACATTCAAAGGCTTTAGAGAAATTCGATCTTAAATAGATATATTGCTGGCTAAAATGAAATTCAAAAAAGGATGATGACAGTATTTTCGCTATTTATTTCTCTCATGATTATACTGAAAAACAATATCCTTCAAATCTGACGTAAAATAGTTTCCATATACATTAAATTAATGATATACAGTAGATTTACTCTATTTTATCCATACACGCTTCATATTTCAGATCGAAAAAAATGTTTTCTTGTGATTTTCAAGTTTAAACAAGTTCATTAAACTATTGTTGGAATATTTGTTTAAAAAATATTACATTATATGTATGGTAGAGTTTTGTGGTATTTAAGTCAATGTTTTAACATATTCTGCATCTTCAACACTAAAAATTTGGTATCTTAGATCTCACTAGACCTACTGTGCATCCTTCTAAATCGATTAGCAGGTCAACCAGTCTACAGATTTGATGTATTTGACAAAGGTGGCTGAGATATGCCTCACTTACATCGACCGTTGTTAGCCAAAAACTCGCCGATAACAAATCTTCTAATTAATAAGAGCATCGGGCAATCGTAGAAGATATGCTCGTTAACCTTATCTTCTTGATTGCACCCGCTGCGGATTTTGATAGCCCAGTACTATTGAGATGTTTCGGTCATTACCAAGACCAGTCAAAATGACTCTGATCAGGCGCAGATTTTGTCTAGATAGACATAGTCATAGTATGTGTTTACTGTAGTGTTTTCAGGAAAACTTAAAAGCTCCCTGGTAACTCTGCAGCACCATGTCTCATCCAAAAAGTTTTTGGTCGGGAAGACGGTTACCTTTCGATGTGGCGTAACCTTATTGCCTTAGTGCCCTAGATTTGGTATCTTCCTATCTCAAATTGACAGTGAGGTAACATTTGGCATAATATATTTCTTGGTCCCAACTCTGTGAATAATTTCTACACCAAACAAATTATGGTCTTTAATCATTTATCGATAGGTTGGCAAAAAAACTATAACAGACTGATAATTTTCGTTAAAAAATAATCTATTGTATAAGAGGTTGGGCAAAATTGGCGGAATACCCGATTTATGGCTCAATTATGGATTGTATTGAAAATTAATTTAAAAAAAGTTTCTTTTATATTCTATGCACTATTTAATAAAGCTTGGGAATTTTCATCATCTGTCATATTTATCAAGATATGACGTCATCAGATGAAATTTTAAATGAATCACCCTATATTTATATTTTTTTTTTTCAGATAGACCTTTTTTTCAATGTAGGATTTGTTCATAATAAAATTTAAAGTAAATAAACATTTGTTTAATAAAATATAATAATGACTTTACATTAATCAAAGTACACAAATTTTTCAAAATAGGTGGTCGAAATGATAGCCTAGTCTATCAACAAATGATCTTAAGGCATTTTGATAAACTTCAGGTGTTGCTTCTTGAACAACAATTCGTTTATCTTGCAATTACTCCAGTGAATGTGGCACGTTCTTATAAACTACTGATTTTGGATGACCCCAATGAAAAAATCCAGTATGTATAAATCTGGTGACCGTGCATGCCACTCCATATGTCCTTTTCGACCCGTCTCAGCGGAAATATTTTGTTCAGGTACTGCGTCGCTCTAGCATCGAAATGAGGAGGAACACCATCTTGCTGGAACCAAATTTCATCAGAAAGTACTGATTTCTATGATTTGGAAATAAACGAACTATCTCTTGCACTACCTGCTCTTGAAGAAGTTGCAAAGAACGATCACCGTTCAGAGGTCCTCTTATGAAGAATGGTCCAATAATTCTTTTTCTAACTATACTAGCTCAAACCATGGAACTTTTCTGGATATTAGGTGTGACTTTTTTTCATCCACTGAGGATTATGATCAGACCAATAGCGGCAATTGTGTTTATTTACAAATCCATTGAGACAAAATGTTGATTCGTCGGAAAGAACAATGTTGTTCATTAAGATAATATTTCCATTAATGGTATCCATTATTTTCTGACAGAAATGCATTCGCCTATCTGGGTCATCTTCATTCAATTCTTGCGTAATTGCTCTTTATAGGGATGAAGTTTATTGACTTTCAGAATCCTCCTTACAGATCTGTCGCTTATATTATTGTCTAACGCTAGCTATGGAACTCAAGTTTTTGTTTCTTTCTGTACCACATTGAGTGCATTTACTTTATCAGTGGTTGTCCTCTTACGTCCAGATCTGGGATTGTTTTTCACACTTCCTGCTCAACTGGGATAATGTAGATTTAGAAATCTGGGAAAACCTCTCAGGAAATGTTTCATTGAACAAATCACAAGTTTCTTGCAGATATTTTTTCTGTCTCTAAACCCAATAATCATCAATAGTGTAATTTTTTCACGTTCAACCATGGATTAAATTATTAAAAATTTATCAGTAGTATCAAATGTTGAGTTATTTATTGTCGCGTATTGTTCTAGTTAGGGTGAAATGAATAGACTTACAATTAAACTCAACTTGTTTAATTATCTCCATAAACCAGAATGAATTAAAATCTACAGATTAATAAAAGGTGACAATCCAAGTAAACAGTGACACAAAAACATTGGTAGGTATTTCTGTCACAGATGTACAAAAATCATATTAAAAAAACTGAGTGATTAATATTGAGAGATTATTTATAATGTCGAAAAGTGAAACTATTGCAAAACAATTTAAATTGGTACATTATGATAGCACAGACAACTGTGCGGATAGTTATTTATTAATAATTAAACAAAACAACGTTTTCCTTTCTGTTTTAATATTTTCTTATGACACTCGAACCCCATATTGATGGATTCAGAAAGAAAAGATCTATCTGAAAAAAATGTATATGCGAGGTGATTCATTTAAAATATGACAGATGATGTAATTCCCAAGCATTACTAAATAGTGCATAAAATATACGAAAAAATTTATTGGAGCCAATTTTTAGTACAATCGATAATTAAGCCTAAAAATCGGGTGTTCCGCCAATTTTGTCCAACCCTGTATGTATTAATTGCTATTTCTCTTTTTTTTTTTTTTCATTTTTATAATATATTTTGTTTTATTTATATATTTGACGTACCATATACCATACATAGGAGAAAATAAAAAAAATTTTAAAATTTAATCACCTTTCAGAGCTAGTGAAAGTAAGAATATACTGGCGGATTGCCAGATAACACTGTGATGCTAATACAGACAGGTCTGATTTCGAAAATTCAGTGAGATAAGTCCTTTTTAACCAGACCGAAGTTATTAATATTCAAACAAAAAACATTGAACGTTTCCCAAACATTTTATTTTAAGAAATAGAGTAAAAAATTCAATCATCAAATGTTATAATAATTTTCTCATAATTAGCATTATCTTTTCTAACTAGTCATGGGTGTCTAATTCAATTTCTGATTAATGGAAACATTATTTGAATTTCTCAAACCAAAACAAAAACTTTACCATCGAGACTTCATCAATTTATTTTCTGATTGACATGTAACCGTATATTGTCATTGAACGTTGAGAGCTCGATCTAGAGAAAACAAAAACCAAATTACACTTTTATACGGCAAATCATATCAACTAAACGTTTTTATACAGAAGAAGTCAATAAATCGAAATGGCGAAATTGCACGCAGAGACACAGTATGTCTGCTGGTAACAAGATTATCTGCATTTTCATCGACGTATGTGTTCGTGGAGGTAAAGGAGAAATAAAAATCCTCTGTTTTCTGTTTCTTTCAGTGCCTTACAATGTAATTTTCAATACGATATTCTTGTAACATTAGCTGTATTTTTCTGGTATATTAAATTTGATGGTAAATTGAAGATATACCAGAAATTTCCGAAGAAAATATGACGCAAAACAAATTATTTATTTTTACTTCGTATTTTAAGAATCAAAGTTACTCTGAAATATATCGATTCCAAAGTAGAGTCTGTTCCATTAGCGAAAAGTACAGTTGTTAGAGTCAGGTCATATTGTAAATGTGATATATCCATCAGTGACGTAACAATTTTGTACTTGTTATTATGATTGATAAGTGAGATATTAATAAACACCAGTGGATGATTCCTTAGATTTTGCAATTTATTTTATTTTTAATTAGTTTAAAGTAAAATTGCTAATTGGTTACACAGTTGCAATATAGAAAATAAAAATAAATTCTTATTCATACATAAAAAAACTGAAACTATACATTCACTTCCATAACGTTTCTGTAATGAATATATTTCAACAAAAATTAATCACTGGTGCTTGGGCGGAGATATAATATTTAAGCCTTAAAGCTGCTGATTCGTGCTTCATTAACTTTTTCATTATCTTTTTTTTATTTCATTTTCTACGTCTTTGAAAGATTTTCGGTTTAGCTCTTCCATAAGCCCACCCCACCGTAAAATATTTTGTCGGTGTCGTTTCAACCATGCTCTCAGTTTATTTAAAAAATTGCGTATTACTGCCGATAAACTGAAAATATAACGAAAAAGGAAATGTTTGAGACAAATCGAATGATTAAAAATAGGTCACAAGACGATACAACTTTGCAGAACGGATATACCTGCTTGGTTTTAAGGAATTTTAAAATTGAATAATGCTATATACTACGAAGACTTCGAATCTTTTCTTGCATCACATTTTGTTGAGAATAAAACTGCTGATAGATACGTTCAACCTTAAATATAGAAAAGTAAATGTCAATTCAGAGAAAAGTAGAGTTGGAAGATAATGTCACATAAGTCACATTTGATCATTAGTGATTAGAATACTTCAAATAAATGAGGTTATGTTTTCTTAAATCATTGACCAATTAGGATATTTCAACGACCTGCCAAAATTATTTCCATATGGCAACCCTGTGTTGGCTTTGAAAGGATCATTAATATATGCTAGCAGCCATATTGCCTCACAAGTACTCATCTTCTTCCGATCAGAATCGTTTTAACAAAAATGTGTTTCAATACTAATTTTCAGACTTTTAATTATTTTAAATTAATTCTGATGCCTTGGTAGAATTCCCCACTCGACCATTCACTGTTGGGTTCTAATTAACAGTGCTGTTCCTAAAGTGGCGCTGGGAAACAGTAACAAAGCCTACACAGAACACGAGGCTAATAACCTTAGCAGTTGATGCCGATGACACCAAATTAAAAAAAAAATATGTACATTTTTAGTTTATGTTTATTTTAAAAAATATGGATGATTAATCTATATAACTATCTTATCATTGACCCTGTCAAATCCACCATGCCCACAAGGTTGCCATATCAATGTTTACGGGCAACCATTTTGTTTGGAATGCCTAATTAAATATTAGTTAATATTTTTCTGGAAAACATGTACAATTCTTTCAAATATTTTATAACTTGATTTCATCAGTTAACTTGCGAAAAATGGAAATTCTATTAAAAAAAACTTTCGGCTGGAACCGTGAATATATTATATGATCTTTGTAGTTTAAGTGATTCTGTGTTCTCCTCTTTAGTGAAATCTCACAAAAAAGGTCCTCTCTCTTGTGCTCTTGTGGCGAACTTCTAAAAAGAAATAAACCTCCCCTCCTTCGTCGACCCTAACGATAATATCTAAAAGCCAATATTGTTCAACCAGCTTGGTTTGTACCGGCTGGAACCTGATTGCGGGTTAAGTGGAAGAATATTTTTTGTTGTGTCTAGTGCACAACCAAAAATAAACTTCGCCCGTGTATATATGTATTATTTTATTGTATTTACTTTAAATTAATGGAAATAAAGACGATTATTATTATTATTATTATTATTATTATTATTGGTTAAACTGGTCATACGATTGAGGCTGTGTCATACTTCTCGGTCTAAAGAAAAAGAAAAATTGACATATTATTCGTTTTATTGAAGAAGATAAATTTCTTGTGGATTCTTGGAATTTAAAAATGTGTCATTGATTGATCTCTACACGGAAAAATGGTAGAAGAAAATTCTACAAGGACAAATTGTAGCACAAGTTTCAAATATTTGTAGATGTACGTGTATTTTAGAATTATTCTTTACAATATATAGTAAAAATATTGTATTGTAGAATTATTCTTTACAATATATAGTAAAAATAACCCTTATCTCATAAGAAATTCTTTACAAATTGTCAAATTTTCTAGTCACATTTTTTCCGTGTAAGATTAAGAGGTGATGTAAATTGGTTCGTCGTATAGAGGAAGATGGAAGTTAAAATATTTACTGTTAACTAATTACTGTATACAAGGTGGACCTTAAATATGTCGGATAATGTTAGATTATAAAAATATGTGTTGTCTAGACACTCCGTAGCGTCAACCAGCATGTTTTCGACGAGTTGATAAGGAGGAAGGATAATTAAGAGTTGCCGTTTCTTTGTATAAATATGGCAACATGTTTGCTATCAGCGCCATATGAGAGTGATTTATCCAACTATTTCTCAGTCGGTAATATAGATACCTGCATACTTTATTCCATTTAAAAATTAGCGGGATTTTGTTTGTAGCTCTAATTTAATTAGTATAACTAACATTTTGCATTTTTATTGGCATTTTTTACAACATAGACAAGGTGCAAGATGTAACAAAATGCCAATCAAAATGTAAAATTTTATAATCTAAATTTTATGAAGGGTAAAATAAATAATGTAATATTAAATAATTGTATTATCTATTATATCATTAAAACTAATTTATAATAAATTTTCTAAATAAACAATATTTTAATAAAACAACTAAAACTTAATTTTCTGTAAACTTGTGTAGGTAACAAAACACATGAAGGAGAACCATCTATATAATCTGAAATAGAAAACATTCAAAGTAGTACCTTAACTTCATATAATTTTGAATCTCATTTTTCTTTTAGACATTGTCTCAGTTTTATACTATCATTATAATATTTTATAACTAATAATGGTAGTCCCTTCTTCTTTTTTTTATTAGATGTACTTTTAAAAAACAGATGCCTGTGGGATCAAGCTTTGATGTCCTTCTTTGATTTGCAAATTTTACTTTGCTGCTCTCTAATTATAAAATAAAGTTTTTTCTTCCTTGAAGTTAACTATTCATTGGTTTGATTTAAAAATCCAATATCTAATCGTTGTTTTTTAGCTAATAATTCTATTTCATTAGATGAAATTTTGATCGAATGTAACCTTTCTTTTCACTAGTAATTTGTTTGAGGGTATGATAACAATATTACTTAGTATTATACTCTTTAGTGTTAATTCAGCTTTCAAGGGTGTTAAAGGCAAAGCCAAATCCAATTTACACAAAGTCTTGTAACCTATAAATGGTTTTTTGCAAGTGGAATGATGAAGTTTATGCGGCATCATTTTGTTCCTTGCTTGTTCCCAACGCTATTACAATTTGATATTATGAATTTATTACGAACAGCACCTGCTAAATACATGTTGAAACATAAAAATATCTTTGCTTAATTTTAAATTTAATAAATTTAACTAAAACTAAAATTAAATAAAAGTAAAAGTACTTACCATGTTTTAATCAGCAACCATAACCATATTGTTTTGTTATTGTATGGGTATCGATTCGATCGGGCGACAATCCCAATAAAATTAGCTCTAAAATGATGTCACAAAAAGATGTTTTAATATCGAGTTTTGAAGTATTCATATTATTATTACTGAATTTCTATAAAAAATTTGATCTAATTTAATTTTACTTCTAAAAAAGCTTTAAAATCATATTACTTTTAAATAATGTTTAAATTATTAAATTTTTCGAGTATTCCTTTCTTTTTTATTCTTTAAAATTGAAAAGCTCCGTGATTTGATTATCATCTGAGATAAAGGTTCCCAGTATTGCCCTACTTTCCAATCGTTTTCACTTTATTTAATAATGGCACTTCAAATACTTATAATTCAATTTAAAAGACGTTTTATTGGTTTGAAGTACAAAATTACGAAAAATTGCGTAGGAATGAGAAAAAATCAACTTTTAAAAAATGTAATAATTAAATGAAATACAGTGCGATACTGTCGCCATGCCTGCATGCTATGATAATGCATGTAGCGACCGTATGTAACATTAAATCACTGCTTCCCTTCCAGATATTGACTTATAAGCATCATACACATATTGGTAATGTCTTACGACTTCACATAAAGTTCAAATAATTTAAATGAGGTTAAATTTGTAAATAAAATAGTTTTAACTCAGTAAAATCGAATGAACTTAAATCAACTTCTCGGATTTACCATGGAAAAATTTAATGAATTATATTTTAATCCCTTGCTCGTTAAACAATGTACTATTCTAATTTAATTCATTTTAGATTGAGAACCTTTGTATTTTGTACAAACGTACCAACGTCATAAAACAATGACGTCACGCTGCAAGGTTACTTCAGAATGAGGTTGTCTTTTCAACAATGAAGACATATGTGTGATTTTTTCCAATGCCTATTCAAAAAAAAATGTTTTAGATTACTCCATAGAAGGTTATAGCTATGATATTACAACTATTTCAATTAATTTCCTTTCTTTATTGATGGAATTTTAAGTAGTAGTTATGTTATGTTGAGAATGGGGTGTTAATACACTGCGACCTAAAAGATCTATTGTGCCCCCTTCTATCGCCAATGCACCAAGGAAATGTCTCAATGCCTATAACGACCCTTCCAATCCTACTTTCTCAAGGAAGTGTAGGATTTGAAGTGGCTTCAAGTTAGGTAAATCTCTCTCTTCTATTTGATATCCTCCTAGATATAGTGCCCTTGAATTCTGGAGTGCTACACATTCAGTTAGGATGTGAATGGAGGTTTCGTCCTTCTCCTCACAGAATCTACACTCACTATCCTCTACTACTCTCAGTTTACTTAGGTGCCCTTTTAGTCGGCAATGCCCGGTAAGGATCCCTGTTACAATACGTAGCTTGTTCTTGCTCAGGCAGATGCAGGCTTCCGATCTTTTCTGGTTATATTGACCCAGAAGTATCTTGGCCTGTCTCAGCCCCAATTTGCTTTCTTTATTGATGGAATTTTAAGTAGTAGTTAACAAAGATATCAATATAATTGAAAACTCAAATTTTTCGGGCAGTTTAAAATATGCAAGTTAACTTTAGGGCTATCAGATCAATTTTCAGCCAGACAAGGGACAATTAAATGACCTCTAAATCATCTAATTTAGCTCCTCTTAATTTTCCTGTCGAAATTTATTAATCGTTGATATCTAGTGAACTTTTGATCTGATCTGCGTATTATAATATTGCCAATCGCACCGACACTTCAGTTACAATTTGTCAGCTTCCTATTCATTCTGAGTAATATATTCATAGTCTTAAAAGTCTATTTCTCAATAAGACTCCTATATACTTCCTACATTCGAATCTCTATATATTGCCTGCCTTACGCTTTCTAATGGAAATATTAAATTACTTAACACGAGTCTAGTTTCCTATCGACAATGGAAAATGCAATACACTATATGTCATGTTCATATTCATATCAATAGAATTGAAGATATGTAAAATATGTGTTCGTGATGCATTTTCCATTTTTATTGTTCGCTCTACCTAATGCAATTGACAAAATCAAATTGACCGAAAATGACGATGAATTGAAAATCAATTTTTAGTTAAACGATGTGTTAATTATTCCTGGTATATCCAATAAAATTTGAAATTGATCGTAGTATATTTAATGGCAGTTTTTAATTTTATTTTATTATTCATTTTTGACACGATTTGCAGTTAATACACAATATGTCACAAACTAAAAAAGTAAAAAATTCCTAATATCTTTTAAATAATAGGAATATTAATAATAGTAACATGGTTATTGCCCATAATACTGGTATAGTACCTGTAACTTTATACGAGTGGTAACCGCTGGTGTCCCATGATATACAAGCAATTTGTACTATTTGTATATAGTTCATGTACTATTATGTACTATTTGTGACCTTTACGTACTCTTGTGTACTGTTTATGTACTGTTATGTGCTGTTGTGTAATGTTGTATACTGTTGTGTCGTTTATTATTGTATACTATTTGTCTACTATTGTGTGCTACTTGTGTATTATTTGGTAATAATGGTGTAGGGTTTCCACTGCAGCGATAGTGACCTGGATAAAAATAGAGCAACGACCTTTTTTTTCATAATCAACTTAATTTTAATATTGGAGCCTTTTTTTAAACCCATCAACCAAATTTTCATCTACTTGTGTACTATTTATCCACAATTTATGTACTATTTATCTACAATGTGTGCTCTGTACTATTTGCATAATATGTGTACTATTTACGTACCTACTATTTGGGGCAAAATATGGACTAGTGTACAACATTTTTTCCAGCGGTTTTGTACGAATAATTATCGTGGGCTTACTACCAAAAGGAAAGGAATTGTCTCATTTAAAAACCTGAAACCTTTAAAAACGGATATAAAAATATAAGTGGAGAAATAAAAAAGAATATAGTGTTTGCAATATTCTTTTTTCCTTCTACATCTATATCTCTTCTCTTTTTTTTATTCTAACACTAATCCATTGTATTTTGACATTTTTATATATCGTGGGCTCATTGCCAAAAGTGACCAAGTCAAATTTTATGTGATTTGAGTAAGTATGACCGAGTCACTTATTAAAGACAGATCTCCAAAAAAAAAGTCACCCAAGTCATATTTACACTGCCTGAAAGTACCAAATAAACTCAATCAATATGACTTGGCAATTTTTTATTTGGTAGTTCTGACTTTACCAAGAGATTTGGTCATATTAACTCAAATCATATAAAATTTAACTTGGTCACTTTTGGCAGTAAGCCCACGATATATAAAAATGTCAAAATACAATGGATTAGTGTTAGAATGGAAAAAAAGAAGAGATGTAGAAAGAAAAAAGAATATTGCAAATACAATAGTCTTTTTTCTTTCTCCACTTATATTTTTGTATCGGTTTTTAAAGGTTCCAGGTTTTAAAATGAGATAATTTATTTTAACTTGTTGATATGAACCTTGACATAGGATATAAAAGAACTTTTAAAATTATCTTTAAAACATCTAAGGATGGATATAAAATGAATATTTAGGTTATAATATCAGTGTTAGTGGGTGGATGGGCTCAGTGGTTAAAATCATGATTTTGAGATGAAAGGGTGTCAGGTTCGAATCCCGCCGGTGTTTCATCTTTTTGAAAAATAAAATATTTACAATTTTTTTTTTTTTTTTTTTTTCGAAAAATCAAGAATGCCTTGAAAATATTATTGTTCACTACAACTTTTTATGTTTTTTTCGTGTCATCAAAAATGAACATAATCTTCTGAGGCCAAATATTTTTAAAAATACAACCCATTTTAATTATGTTGCATAAGTTTGTTCATAATTTATAATACTAGCAACTATTATTGTATTTAAATTTTTATTAACGAGGCCACGGATATTTATTCACTTCCATGTGTTAACATTTTAAAACTCTAAATATTATTATTAAGTTTGTTTTATAATAATATTATTTAATTCAAATTATGTACAATAATATAATATTCAATATTCAGTTTTTATTTATTTTTTTTTTTCTACCAACAATTAAAGTATATTTACTCGTTTTCAAATTAATGAGGTAATGAATCAAAAAAAGCGAAAGAGTCATTAAACATTAATTTCTGTTCAAATTACTTTCTACATAATGTATTTAATTACGGAGTTAATACATAATAAAATTATAAAAAGACGTAAAATTTTACCACTAAACATATTTTTATCAGGCTTTTTAATTAAAATATTTTTTAACAAGGGTGTCTTAAATACATAAAAATTTCTTATTCTGTTTATGAAAACGTTTTATCGGAAATACAATATAGCTTATTTTCCCCCTCTTTGGCTATCTTGGTCACTTTCGATATTCATTTATTCGATATTAACATACATATAAAATGACACAAAATAGGTACAAATTAATAGTGTGACATACACTATGCGGTATTTTAAACAGTAAGGTACAAGAAATATCGGTTTTATTTTATTATTTTTGTTTTATGGAATTGAACGAATTTCATTCAATGCAGCTTTAAACAAAAACTAATCCGCATAATCCAGAATAGCTTTATAGCCTTTATTAAATTTTTAATCCATTAGTAATTGTTCATATTACGTTTTCTACGTTAAAGAGATGGCCGGTGTTAAAATGTTAGACCTCAATTAAATTATGTAGAATTTATTTTTTAAAACGCCCACTTTCGAATTTATGCATACTAAAAAATTAATTCCATCTGTATTACAATTATTGTTTTTACGTGTTTTCATACATTGAATACATAATTTCAATACCTTTGTACGTTTTCTGAATATAGAGTTGTTTTACGTTTATGAATTATAAACTGAAGTGGGTAGGCACAATATATTTCACTAGAAGCATGACAAGTAACTAATTCTTTAATTTTCTTCATTTTACAGAGTTATTTATATTGTACTTTCTTTGGATTGTTTCCGTTTCTACAGTTATCAATTTCAAGGTTCTTGACAGCTCTTGAAACTTGTCTTTTTACCTTAACTTGGGTTTGCCCTTTTGGCTTACCTGTTCCGGATTAAAGTGAATAGTCACTAACTTTTGAAGCAAAACTCATTATATTTCATTACAAAATTCAAATTTTTTATTTGAAATTGTATTAGCATTGAAATAATTATGCATCTAATTTGTCTTATTAATTTTCGTTTCTACCAAAACGTCCACCAAAATTTTAAATAAAATCGTCAGTTTATTGTAAAATTTGGCGTATGCGTCTCTCTTTCACCCACCAAATTTTATATAATACGTTTTCATAAAATGAAGAAGGTAGCACAACAAATTACTAAAATAATTCGTAGTTTAATTTATTAAATAAAGCTTCATATATATGCCATTCTTAATTTTTGTTTCATTTCTTTTCATGTCTATTCTGTCTAGGCTTTGTTACTGTTTTCCAACGCCACTTCAGGAACAGCACTGTTAATTTCTACCTAGGTTTCAGAATTATTTATTCAAAAGTTGTTCTCGTGTAAGTACTTTTTTGGTTTATCCTTTTCTGACAGACTTTTTCAAAATAGAAATAAGTTGTTTTGTATATGTTTTATATATTTACTGTCAACATTATGTCAACTGGATATTTTAGATATCTAGCCAATAAAAAAAACCTTTTCTGAATGTTTTCACTTTTGACGCAATTTAGAAATTCATAATGGGCTTTCATATATCTTAATATTTTTTAGTTTTTCGAGTAACAATGAGCTTGTAGCCTTTGGTATTCTATTTTGGGATACAAATGATAATTATTAATTACTTTTTAGAGTAAATTTTGTAAAAAACAAATAAATGATCTTATTGTTTTCTGAATTATTGCAAAAAAAAGTAAAACAAATGACAAACGTTTAATAACTAGATGAAAAGGTAGTTGTAAAATGAAAACTTCATCAAAATAGCATTGGTGTTCGGGCATTCAGGTAATTTTTTTGATCTTGAGTTTCGATTGATCTTTACATTTTGGGGTCCCCTGAATCCATTTTGACAAATTTCGCAATGATTTATGTCTGTCTGTGAGTCTGTATTCATAATAACTCATAAACGGAAAATTAAAAAAAAAACATTCTTAGAAGATACTAAAAGTCATATACTGCCGTGCTAAGATTAAATTATTAAATTTTCATTATTATTAAGTTATTAAACACAAAAGTCAATATTTTATTTGAAATAGATCTATAAAAATAGTCGTATCTTTCTTTTGTACCTCAAATACTAGGTTAAAGTGCCGTATCTACAAAAAACTAAGCTTTTTTTATTGTTTTTAAAAACAAATAAGTCCGTAACCTTTTGTATTTTTCAGATACGTCAAAAATGCTTTAGTAAATTTGTTAAAAATTTCAGTAAAGTTAAAGTAGAAAAGAGAAGATTGGCGTTATTTTATAAAAATTCATTTAAGAACCCAGATTACAAAATAGTTAATTTCCTTGAGATGAAATTAATCAAAGACGATATTTTAAAACAAAATAAGAAAAAGACTTCTAACGGAATTTCCAAAAATAAAATAAAAACTAGGTTCAAATTTTGGGAAGATTTTGCGAATAATGATTGTGAAGATGATAACGATGAAGTAAAAAATAAAATACTGAGAACTGATATTACTAACAGATTTAATGTTATGCAATTCAATTATCATCTGTAGCTTTTATTTTTTTCTTCCTTTTTTATATTCTATTTTTTTGTCATTTCTCAAAATTGGTTAATAAGAAATTTAATTATTATAACTAGTACATATAGCAATATGCTGTAGTAATAAACAATTAAAAAAATAGATTAGTAAGTTGAAAAGATTATGATTTTTTTATCAAATCTTTAAATATCTTAAATAAAAATTGAAAAAATCTCAGAATTGAAGTATTATCTTTCAAAATGACTATAAACAGTCACACCTGAAACTTTATAATGCCGATTTTCAGAACCACAAAGTTGACACATCGATTTCTCGAATTTAGGTTTATTACAGTTACCACCTTTGTGCTTAGTACGGCAGTATACCCAGCATGTACGTCATATTCTGAAAATGTTCTAAATGCTTGCAGGTAATAATTAACACCAAATACATGTAAAAACACGTTTATATACATATCTATTTGAATTTTTCCCAGATGCCGATCTAATAATTCGCTAGCAAAAGTACTAATGTTGAATGTTTAGCCCAAAAAAACATTTTACAACCTTAATAGAACAGAAGAATAACATAACCTACAATTCCTACAAATAAAAAAAAACAAATTTCAAAGGTCAATGGGCAGAATTGTATGGGAAATTGCCGTTCCACCCCCAATAAGGATAAGTAATATACCAATTTAAAGATTTTTTAAGGAGAACATTTGTTTTAATTACGACTCATCTCAATTGCTTGTCCATTGCGAGTTATATCATCCTAAATTGGACGATGGGCCAGTACTTATATTCTATTATTATAGTGCTTATTACAAGCAAGTAATAGTAATTAATACTTTTTAGTAATATAAAAACAATTATAATATACGGGAAGGTATGTCATATGATGCAGTCGAGGATTTTATCCGCCAAGTGTATCCCTTACTAAAGGTCTTCTACGTGTTGGTTACACGGCCCCACATATTATGCTCTCCAAAGGATCGGGTTTAATGGTCCGAGACCAAGGTAATGGCAAACATAATAATACAATCATAACTATTATTACCCCACTTAGAACGAATATAAAGCCATTTCTAACACATACAGGGTGGGGCATCCTATACACGTCGGTCCAGACTATGACATGATTTTTTTTAAGTCACTTTTATATAGGAAAACGAATATCTAACAATTTCTCCGTAACTAATTTTAGCTAAAGTTAAATTAAATCATCTATAAGTTAGCCACTACGCATTTCCTTACCATCGAATTTGGGTTTTTGTTTAGTCGTTACCATGACAACTGTCTCTATGGCAAAAGTTTCTCCGTGACTGATTTTATCTAAACTATATTTCAATTAAATCATGTATGACTTGGCAACTACGCATTTCCTCACCATAGGATTTGGGTGTTTGCTCACTCGTTACCATGATAAGTATTCCTATAGCAACAATTTTCCCATGACTTATTTCAGCTAAACTAAAGTGAAAATTAAATCATCTATAACTTGGCAACTGCGCATTTCCTCACCACGGGAATCAAGTTTTTGTTTAATCGTTAATTTTTCTGTGCGTTACCATGACAAGCGTGGTGGGGGAGTATTTATGTCAGGTTAGAACCCTCTAGCAAAAGAAGAAGTTTTAGAGTTAATACGGACGGTTTTCAACAAGAAAAAATCCTGGGTTTTGTCATATGCACTATGATATAACTCGGAGCGGACAAATAATTGAGAGCAGTCATAATAAAAACAAAGGTTCTCCTTGCCGATATCGTTCATTTGGCTCATATCTTACTCCAATTGGGCGGTGGGGCAAAACTGGCCTTGCTTCTTTTAGATTTAATCTATCCTTCGGTGAACTTATTAGATTTTGGACATAGTCAGAGCATCTGGGGGTGCTTTATTGGGGGAATTTTTCTACCTTTAAGTATACTTTTATTTTTTATGATTATAAGAGAAAATTTTTTGTCCCATACATGATTTCTCTAAAATTGATCGAAATAGAAAAGAGAAATGGAAAATTTGAATTTTTCAGTATTTTCGTTGGCAATGAAGATAAGAAATTATTTAAGATAATTTTTATCTTTAAATCATGTTCTAAATACTTTTTTATCGGATGGCAACAATAGTTATGAATGTGAAGTTTTATAATGGCTATTCATACACAATTATAGATTTACCTATTTTCTAAAATGTGTATTTAAATATTGTTATTTTTAATGATTGTATACAAAAATTATCTAATTTTAGATTGAAAATATAAATCTGATCTGATCGTAAAAAGTACACATTAAAATTTTAATACTACACATATCGCGAAACAGAGGAAATTAAATAAAACACAAACTCTGAAAAAGCCAGTGGTCTGACTCGTAAAATACGATTTAGAAAATTATTTTATTATTTTTATTTAGTACGGGACTCGTACCGATAAATTCTGAATAAACCAGAATTTTTAACCTTAAAAATACGAAGTATTTTTTATTGTCCTTTACCATTAATGGAATAGCTTGTATTTTTTTATTCCTCTCTGTTCAACAAAATCGTATATCGAGCGCTTTGATTTGGATGGATAGAAATATATATCGAAAAGATGTAGTAATAATGCAGCAAATCATGTTTGTAACGTAATTTTTCTTCTATTTCAGAATAAAACGAGTGTCAGATTCGCACTTAGCAGACTTAGAAACGAAAATCGCCATGAACAACAGAATAAAGGGATTTGCGATAACGCTACCCATTGGAGGAGGAAAAATTGATCCGCTTCAAATGTAAGTAAAGTTTTTTTATATTATGTGTAGAGCTCGATTTTTTTGTGAAGAGCACAATTCGTCATATTGTGCAGAAATCAATTTGAGTTTGTAGGCGTGGTTAGACAGATTTAAACGTGATTGAAGCCACCTGCCGCTCATCACCGCTCATACAAGTTGAATTCAGTAGCTTAGTGTTACTTATTTGTATTTGTTGCATTTATTTAGCTATTTTGAGTGTGGCATAGCTATGACGAAATGTGCTCTTCACAAAAAAAGTGATACTTTGCCGCTTGAGACAGACAGTTGCCTGTCGAAAGCGGAAAAAAACTTTTTGCTCGAATTGCAAACAAAAATTTTTCTACGATCAGATTCTTTAAAAAAAATAGGTATATTACAAAGAAAGAAAAGTTAATGTTAAATTGATAATAAAACAAAAATAGAAATAGCTTATATATTCAGAACATTAATCAGATCCCAGTTAATCTACAAAATATTCAAAAATTACGTTATTTTAAAGCAAAAATAACAATATTAGTGAATAAGAAATCTCAAATTCCAGGGTATAGAGTATCGTATACAAAAAGTTAAATTGAAAATATTTAATTTTCTGCCATATACAGAATGATAAAAAGAATTAGGAAAACTCATTCAAACAAAGTTAATTTTGAAACTTTTATGTGACTCACCATGTATATAGTGTAGCTCAAAAGCAACGCACAAAAAGTATAATTTGGACTTGTCAAAAACTAGGTTACTATCTACGTATTTTGTGTTCTTTTACCAAGGAAGAAACAAGTTATAACTTTTATGCTTTTTTGGGCCACACAGTAAAATATTCAGTTCTTGACACACCAAAATGTTCTAAACAAAAATAATATAACCACAAAAATCTATAACGATGACAATCTAGTTCTGTCATATTTCAGTTCTTGCCGTAGAAGCAGGAGAGGAAAAAAATGTTCGGGGCACTCACAGAATCAAATAGACATCAACGGTATAAAAACAAAAGACGATCAGAAGAAGATATTTCTAAAAAATTCATAACGTGGCAATTGACTATATTAGTGTGTTAGAATCCTTAAATTGCGCCTGAATATACAGGATGAGGCACCAAAACAGATTGAATATTTTGAAGGAGAAATGTTTTTAAAAATAATTTCTCTTTTAATATATTCATTCTGTTTCGTTTGTAATACTACTATGGAAATTCGAATATATTAAATTTAAATCCTTATGTACAGAGAACATAAGGTATATAATAATACTTTGGGATTGCCTATTTTAAGGCCTTATACATCACACTAATGTAGTCTATTATTTTACTGTGAACGATAGACAATAATTCAATGGTATTAAGAAATATTTATTAAAATTATTTATTATTAATGGTATTATTATGATGTATTAAAAGTTAGTCTTAGATTAATTTATTATAATGTAAGAATTTATACCCTTTTTTAATAAAAAAAAATATTAAATATCTATTTGTTTTATTTGTATGATATTAAAATAAATATTTCTTAATATTTATTTTGTTTCCTTTGATTAGACTAAACTACTTAAACTAAGTCACAAAAGAGTGTCACATTTTGAAATATTTCCTACAAAAACAGAGTAGTGATTCTCAAAAAAAATTTTTTGACGTAGACCATTGAAAAATCAGGTATATCCATCCATAGACGTTTGTAGTCTATTCAGAAACATTTTTCTAGATCAGTCGTTAGTATTAAACAAACAAAAAGTTTAGGTCTTGTAATTGAAAGCATTTTTACAAAAAAAAAATTCAAACTCAGACCATGCCGAGGTCCAGAAAATTTAATTTCAAATATATTTAATCTTGAGTCAAAATATACATGAAAAAGATGTCTAAGATCATAAAAATTAAATCATAACTATCATACCTACACAAAACACTACAGAGTAGAGTTTTACCATAAATGTTCAAATATGACAATATCATGTGAATGTGATATGTAAACTGTAGTAAAACGATAGAGCACAAATCAAAGATAATATTCCTAGAATCAAGATAAAATATCATTACAGCGATTACCGCTTGTATAGAGTGCCATCTCGCTGAAATTATGAAACTCTGAAGTATATTTCTGAATTCTACTTTACAATGACATAAGTTAATAGTCCTACTTCTTAAAAGTCTATTATATTGCAGTTGGAGTATAGTTCAGATTAAAGGAAGCGATTTGTACCTCGGCAAAACATATATCTCTCCACAGAATGGCTGCCAAGCTCATTCGATCTGACTCCTTTAGATTTTTCTGACTAAATTATCTAATTAATGACTAAAATGTAGTATATTTTACATCTTTGTATAACTGAGAAATGTGTTAAAAACACTATAGAGACACTAAACTAATGTGGATAAATAACTATTACCAGTTATTACCTTATTTCTGTCAGAAAGTTTGGTGGGGGAACATTTCTAAAAAAATACCGAAACAACTAAAGTTTCTGCTTTCGAATAAAACCAATAATTAGTAGAATTAATTTAAATTGGTTTAGTTCGTGACGGTTTTAATAGTTCACTGGTCTTTTTTCAATATCAATATCTAAATCAAAATAAACACGTAAATTTTATAAATTAAATTAAATTTTCGCATAAATCAGTATCACTAATTAACTTTAAAATTTGATTCCTGCTTTATTAAACTTTAATTTAAAACAGTGCATTCAACAGCAGCTGACCTAGAATCATCCTTTCAATAATATATGTAGATTACCCAAATTTCCATCAAAGGTTTATTCGACTCTTCGCTTGTATATTATATACCAACCAATATGTAATCGTATATTTTGTCGACCTACTTAGAAATTTTTTACACCTACAACCCATGTTGTTTTTATTAAAAGGTCAAAAACTTTCTTTGAAATCAGAACCGGGCGTGATCCTTGACAGGGCAGGTCTCGGATATTTACAACAATTAACGTAGGTCCCCCTAAACTTTATCTATGAATTTAATCTCTTTTTATATTTTAAACATCGTTTATGTTGGTTTTTACACGAAATAATTTAAAAAAAAAAGAAGACTAAAACCAAATTGTTATTTAAATGAAAACTAATATAAAATCAAATAAATAATAGTTTTGTTGAACGTTAAGAATTTTTCTAAACGTAAAAGAAAATAAAAAAAAGATTTGAAGTATGCATGAAATAATAGAAAAATGTAAAAAATATAAAAGAAAATTATTTACTTCTACAACTGTAAATAAACCGTAAATCTTCTATTCTAGAAAATCCCGTATGCCACTTTTTGACGAATACATATTTAAGCCAAGATTTTAAATAGCAACCAATATTATTGGGAATAAGCTTAAATTATATCTGAATCTATTAGATAAGGAGAATGGATTGGCCTACAGCACTAGGCCCATTGTGAATCCTCCTGATATATAGGCATCTGTTAGCTCATCAACCAGTCTTCAGAGATTGCTTAAGTTTTTGTTATCTATTAAACTGAAAAGAGCTTTTTGTTTAGTCTCCGCATCCTTGAATTTTGTAAAGTTGTTGTAAGACGACTTGCTACCTCATTAGGTTAACAATTATTGCTTCGTCATCGGCAAAGAATATTGTTGTTAGTTTTGGATGGACTAATAGATTGGACGTGAAAAGAAGGTAGAGTAGGGGTCTAACACGCTCCCTTGTGGGACTCATTTGCAGGTTGGTGATTAAAATATGTTGAATACAGGTGAAGAGTATTACATAATCCACGGTAGGGGTTTGTTGTAGATTCTATGGATGTTGAAGGATTCAGGAGTTGTCTTAGATTCCGTGGTAGATGGTCTTCTCACTCTGTTCGATATGCGTACCCATTTAATTTCTGATAATTCACATTTTTTTCATAAGTTTGCATAAATTAAATATTTTAAAGGCTCTATATCTACACCCTGGTTAAACAGTTTCCAAAATAAGAGCTGGTTAACATATTTAGGCAGCAGAATAGCCCAAAAATTACATTTAGAAGTACCCTTTGTAATGCCTTGCAGTCCTTTATCTCAACATACTTACGTTATATTACTTCAATAAAATTAGTAACCACACATTCCGTGGCAGTCTTAGTGAAAGACAAAGATTAAGCTTACTTCGCCTCTAACTAACTGCGACAACATCAGTAGCCAGGGGTTGCATATATATATTTATATACATTGTCATTACCTCTACTACAAAAAATACTAGTATAATATATTTACTTACACGTGCATAACTTTTTATTTAAATCGATTGAATCACACGCCTATCATACGAGAATCATCTTTTTGTCGATTTTTTCCTCCCAAAGTAACCCCTTAGTCTCGCAAGGAAAGGGCCTCAAACACCCTTTGTAAGCTGTTCCCAGGTATTAGCAGTAAAATAATATTAGGAGAGATTAAAAAAGAATTGGGCCGTAGAAGAACCGATAATTGGAACAATCTCTTGGTGATAGGATAGGCCAAGATACTTCTGGGAGAATATAACCAGAAAAGATCGTAAGCCTGTATCTGCCTACCATTTTATATGCCGTAACCTTATTTATATTATAGAAACTTATTTTCCAAAGTACGCTTATGGAATATCTTCACTTTTACTGCACTCCTCTTTCATTCAGACTATAGGAGCATATCAAATAGAAGAGGGCGATTTACCTAACTTGAAGAGAAAATATGATTGGAAGGATCGTTATAGGCATCGAGATATTTCATTGCTGCATTAGCGACTAAAGGTGACATAATAAATATTTTAGGTCAAAATGTATTAACACCTCATTCCCAACATTACATAACCCCTTAAACTCGCTACAAGCTCATACTGAATCCGATCCTGATCCTTAAAAGGTCCAGAAGAATTCTGAGTGCCTACCTATTAAAGTTAAACAAAGTTTTAGTTCGAAACTTCAGATTTAAAGTGAATCTCTTTTTGGTTGTTTAACGTGTCTTGTATACCTAATACGAGGGCCACTTACGATCTAAGTGTTTTTTTTTTAAATCAAATTACGTTATAATTTTGACATGTCAAAGAAACTATACAGTATATGCGTTGCAGTAATTTAATAAAAAAGTAGGTACATTGCTTTCTTTTTTGGATTAAAATATTTCCCACAAAGCAAATTCATTTGTATTAAAAATCCGTAATTACAAATTTGTTGGTTCAGTAAGTATTTGACACAATATTTTATTTAAAATAAATACGTTAATAAAAATGTAAAGCATGTTAAAGTGAATTCTCAAGAGTTTACTAGAATATTAGGAGTGATCCACAAAAAAGGTTTCTAAAATAGACCTTGAAAAAATTCACTTATGTCGAGCGTGCAAATCTTCTTCTTTTTAAGTGTCAGTTTGGATTTAATTCAGGGCCGCGCGTACCTATCACGGACATATCTTGTATCTCTGTCTTTGTCGGTCATGGCCTTCTTTAGAAACATTTTTTCTGGATCACTCTTTATAAAATTTCGTCCCTACGCAGCAGATTTGATGAAGTCCAAACATTTTAAGATATTTTTGATTTTTGCCAACTTAGAAAGTCACTCGGATGAAGACTTGCTGAAATACTGCAAAGATTTTTCTATAAAACTTTAAGATATGAGTCACGAGAAGCGTCAAGGATGGAAATGATTTTTTATAATAAACTAAAGGCTTTAATTTTACAATACAGACATTAAAATGGCCTTCGAGTTCCAATATATTTTTGAAAATGATCTCATATCATCGTTTCTAAATGTTACCAAAACTTTAAGAATATTACTTGCGTTACCAATTTTATTACGATGATACTCAGTAATTTGACCATTATTTTCATCGATCATGAAAGAGTGTTAATTTTAAACATGCACCAAATTTTAAATCAGAATTTGCAGCTGACCATGCAAAAAAAGCTCATAATATTTGGTATAATATTTTTTTGTATACATATTATTAGTTTATAGTCCTTTTAGTTTATATTACATATAATTCACTTATGTATCTTATGTTGTTGGGTGGGCTATTTTTTTTAATTGGGTATCAACTGTCAACGGCATCAACTACTAGGGTTACTAGGCTCAAGAGAGGCTCAATTGCCCCCATTGTCCCCCCTTTGGATCCGCCAATGCTTAACATATCAATTATTTAAAAAAAAACTACTTTTAACAATCATTTTAAAATTAAGCTTTTACCATTCTGAAAATAATTGGGAAATAATCAACTAAATATATTCTAAAAATGTTGAAAATTAAATATTTTTTTAATTATAATAATATATAATAAAAAGAAGTACAAAAGTTCATCAATTATATAAATTTAAATCTTACCTCGATGTTTGGTATAATTTTTATGATATATTAGATTTTCTCAGAAATATAAAAAATATATTAGGTACAAACAAGCGCAATTCATGAAACTGGAAACGTGATCTTGTTAAAGGGATGACCCGTCGCCATTGTATGATTAAATTATTATTGGTTTCCATGCTTTGAACTGGATTAAAAGATATTATTTCTGATCACATGAAATAAAAGATCTTTATGGAAATGAAATTATAAAATATATTTATCGAATTTAATAAAAATCGAAGAAATAAAAAGTTTTGTTTTAGATACAAAATAATTACAGAATTACCCATGCACTAATGTTTTTGCTAGTGCTGATCCAAAGCCAAGACGTGTCTGAATATTTATACTGTTTAACATATTATATTTTTAATAACTTCTACATTTTCAATGATTCAAAACTAGTTTTTGATTAGTTTAGGTCATCGTTGACTATCATCAAACAAATTAGAAAATTATTATAAGTTAAAACAATGAAAATAATCACCTCAACATAATGAAGGGGGGATGACCTTAAGAAGTGGAACCATTCTAGGTCTTTCAAATGGGATGGAAAACTAAATCAATTAGTCATCAAAAAAACGAGCATTGTCATATACTCAGACAGTCAAGCTATGTTAAGAGCACACAGTTACATGCAGATGTACACTCAAATCTTGCACGAGACTGTTTGGAAGCCCTAACAGAGCTTGGTAGTAAAAACAAATTAACATTAGCTTGGGTAACAGACCACAGAGGATATAGGGGCAATGAAGAGGCTGATTTACTAGCCCAAGACGGAGCCTCCAAGGCTCTTTTTGGCCATAACTCTTCTGTGATGTCACAAAGACAGCCATTAGAACATGCACAAAGCAGTTGCGGCTAAACAAATCTCAGGAATAGTGGAACTATTTACCAAGACAAGGGCAGGCGAGAGATTTTATTAAAGGGTCATCGCTCAAAACCTATTGAGCATCTACTAAGACAGAATAGGAAAAATTAGAGTACTAGTAGGCATATTAGCATTAGCAGGGCATTGTAGACTTAACCGGCATGTGCATAGCATCGGCCCTGCAGAATAGACATTGAGTCGATTATGTCAGGAAGAAGATGAAAATGCAGAGCACGTAATGAGCTGCTGAATAGGTCTATCAAGACAGATACCTTAAACTTGGAAAAGTAAAACCAAGGGTAATTAGCTACGCCAGAGAGCTACTTCCTAGTCTATTGAGTCCACTAGAAAAAAAAACAAATTAGAAAAAGGTACTCTTGACAAATGATCAAAGAATATCTTCAATAGATTGGAAAAGGTCAAGATAAAGAGGCTACATGGCCCACAGTCCTAACCATATTTAAATCTATTCTAAAACGATTAAATTGTTATGGAAGGAACAAGTTAGAGAGCGTAATGTCAAGATAGTCTACCATCGCCCATAACTGCTGTTGAAGTTCAAGAGTTCGCTTCATAAGAAATTGATTGTTTTACTTGATGGTTCCGACCGGTTTGGTTTTTCATCCCATTTGAAAGACCTAGAGAGGACCCATTTATAATGATGGTCCCATTTATTATCGTTAATAATTCCAAACTGTCTAGGTGGGGTGATTATTTCCTTATTAACTTTTTACCTTAAATGTAAAGTTACAAATTTACTTCTATGAGTTATTTAAAAGTGGCCACATTGTGAGCAATCAATCATATGTGATAGAAAAATTTATATTAATATGAAGTTACCGTGACCAGAGCTGGGCAGTACTCTAGTAAATTGTACTCAAAATTGAACTCTTGTACTGAAAGTACTTGGTACTCGTAAGTACTTTCATTCTGATGATACCCATACTCAAAAAATTTCAAGTACTTTATATTTTAGAGTATTCAGTACTTTTTATTCTTCTAGCTGACGAGTAACGAGTATAATATATTACATATATTATAATGATTTCACCTTGGAAAGGTTAAATCATTCCAATATCCTAGGGATTTTAGGGTTATAACTCATTTGGCTTCCCACAAACATTTCAAAAAAATAACTAAAAATAATACTAATTGATATATATTTAATTTGAAAAAAAAATCTAAATCTTCCGCTTCGCTTCGCTTCTTTCTTCTTGCTCCCTGTTCTTCTGCTTTCTGCTCTAATTCCTGTTCTCCTGCCTGGTCTCCTCTTGCTGTTTTCCTCTACTTTCTTCTGTTACTCCTTCTGACGAATTATCCTTCCTGCTAAGTTCACTTCCTATTCTATTTATATTTGAAATCTCCAAAATCTTGTAATTTTCTAAAAAGTATCTTTGAGGTATGGTTTTTACTTTAGACGTGTTGTAAACCGTTCGTCGAATCACATCTTTAGATGCATCATCTACGACGGCTGACGACACATTTTCTTTTTTCACTATGTTCAATCACAACGCCTCGTTTAATAACGAAATAAATTATGGGAAGGGGAATTTTTGTTAACTTACATATTCTTTTAACTGCATCTGTTTGTGAAATATTTGGATATTCTGATTTAAGACAAACAAACATATTTAAAATGACCTGTTGAACTTGAATATTATGTAAGTTCTGATTTTTGAATTCCCAAGTTTGTGTTTCACCTTGATTGTCATTAGAATAAATTGCATTATAAATACGTATTTCGTCATTAATTTGTACTTCATTATTTATTGGAATTTCATTATTAATATGAATATCATCATTAACCTACAATTCATTAGCATCTACATTTACCTCAAATGGTCTTCAGGAAGCCATCTTGTACAACACAAATCAAAATTTAACAGAAACACCGAAAAATAAAAACAAGTTTAACAAACGCTTTGAGAAAATGCGAAAGAAATTTTTTCAGACCGTGCACGCTATTGAATAAAAATAAAACAACTAAGTGCAGCCAGGCACGCCAGCAATTTAAAGACCGCTCACTTGTGGAATTTACATCAACAGTAGGTGTAGATGTTTAAAATTTAAGTGGGCCACATCAGTACTATACCAAGACGATTCGCGCTTATTTGCATTATATATTTGCATTATAACGCGAATTATTACGCACTCCCGGTACAAACGCCTGTGTTGGATTGAGTCTAATAACACTATACACTTAAAGTTAAGTAACAGTCTTGTGTACTGGGTGATGATGGTCATGAGCAAACTATATTATCTGTGGTAAATAATTTGTTTCCCTTTCTCCTTTAGGGATTATACCACATTAGGGAAATGGAAGGCTTACTTTCTTCTATTTATTGTATTAATCAACAGTTTTTTAATTATTTATTTTTTTGTTACAGAGGCAGAAGGCGAAGGTCAGAATCAAGGCTGCTGAATCCACTTTTCCAGCAAGCAACAGATGACGATAATACAGACGATTACGATTATCTCTACAACTACAATTTCAATAACTATCTACACTAAAACAAATTGTTCAGAAATTTCGAACAAAATAAATATATCGTTTAAAAGCAATGAATATGAATAATCAAAATGTTACAAAAAATCTATATGTATAAAGATACATTGAACTGGTTTATTCGAAGCATTCGAAACGGGACAAAAAATATTATAAAAAAGTTTAAATTCCTTTCTAAAATTATTGTATAAAGAAATTGTACCTCTATTGTATAGTGTGATTTAAAAATCTGGATTTGTAGAGTTACTACTGATTTCTGTATAAAAATGAAGGCATAATTTAGTGTCTTGAATATAACTTTCAGATTTCTTATCACTTTCATATTAAAAAAAAAATACTAAGTGCAGGTTGTAATATATAGCCACAAATATGAATGTGAAGAAAACTTGTATATAAGTCAGTATTAAATTACAAAATTAATGTTTTCCAGAATTTTAAATAACACTGCACCTATAATGTCACACCAAAGGAAAAACAAAACTCAACTGAGTAGATTAAAATAAATCAGCTTTTAATTGTATAATATATATAGCCTAATTTACAAAACATCTTTACATTTACCTACATGTAAATCTTAAAGATAGAAACGTCATTATATTGAATGTCCCATAGAGTTGAACAATATTTTAGGAACTGTTATTTAATTATAGGAATAAGTAAGTTATCCATTACGCAGTTATTTTAGTATTGGTTAACTAAGATTCTTTACATGTTTTTCTATCGTTTTAATAAATATTTTACGGATAAATATTAACGATTATTTAATTTAAGAAAACAAAGTATTTTATTTGAATTTTACTGATCATAGTAACGATTCAAAGTGACATTTAAAAATGACGCCATCGTCTGCCTCTACTTTTCTCTGAATTGACGTTAACGTTTCTGTCTTTAAGGATTGACTCATAGATAACTATTTAAAAATGCTTTGTTAATACCTTCAGATGATAGGAAATAAATAGTGAATTTACTTTAGTTACATAAATACTTACACAAATTTGAAAATGTATAGTATGTACTATGTAACTCTATTAGTAAAGTAATACTCTACTGTCTACTATATAATAATTATAAGTAATGCATGCTTTGAAACAGCAGTTTGTGCAATAAGAGTGATGGCTGAGTGCTCAAGTCTTATTTTTTGTACCCACTAAAACATCTACATTTTAAAAAATAATTTGTATAATAAAACAAAGAATTTAGTTCAACCTGGTTTTGAATCCTGGACCATTCGCTCTCAAACATTTATAATAGAATTGTTTTTTATTAATATACAGTTTCTCTGTAAAATATATTATAGGTAGACAAATATTTTGTAGATTGCAATTATTTATCGATTTTTCAGTAGAATCACTCAGTTTTAATTACATTTTACATTATTAACAAAAAAATACAGTTAGTTTGGTACTAAACATGAAATTACTCGTATATACTTTCAGTAAATTTATATGAACATATTCATTCCGTAGTTATGTGGATCTAGAAAAAATATTTTTCTTGGGCCCTAAAGCTATCATTTGCTTCTAAATTTCCAAAATGTTTCTTCGATGTTTTACTGAATATTTTAATTTAATTTAATTGTTTACTGGTAATTTTGGCACAATTGTCAATATCAAATTAAAATAAGTTAGTTTAATAATTACACAGGTTTACAAAATAAAAAAAAGTAAGGACTATTTGACCAGACCATGGTATTCCTAGGTATTTTGGCGTCCTGAATCCGATCCTGGGGTGAGTTTTGCCCCATCACGTCAGAAAACCCAGATTTCAAGGTCATTTAGAGGTTAACATGGTGCTTTTTCGGAATCGGCCCCAGGACAATTTCTCAAGCGATCTGTTAAGGGGTAACTGTCTAGGTCGTGAATACCTTCCAAACATTGAACAGGGACAGCCCAGTGGATAAAATGTTACCATGATGGTTGTATCTTGCGAATTTCGATCTCCCTGCCAAGGTGTTTAATTTCGGCGATCTATTTGCTATGAGATAATGCCACTGGATCCAGCACTGACCCAAATGGCCCTAGAACCTTACCAGAACATTGGAGTTATGCTCTAGTGGTTCGAGGTATTGGAAATCTTGAATTTTTCTTCCCTTGCCAACACGTAGAATTTTGGCGATTGAGTTATCGTCAAAGTGCTCCTAGAACATCGTCCAAAAATTGGGTGAAGCTGAGTATACTGTCCCGGGCAATCTAAGGTTGCAGAAAATGGCCTGAGGACCCCAACCCGCAACTTCAGAATTATTAACTCCCTGATCCAGTTCTCCACCTTGGGCCAAACCTGAGCGGGATACGAAGCGTAACTTCAATGTTCTGGCAAGGTTCTAGGGCCATTTGGGTCAGTGCTGGATCCACTGGCATTATCTCACAGCAAATGGATCGCCAAAATTGAACACCTTGGAAGGGAGATCGAAATTCGCAAGATACAACCATCATGGTAACATTTTATCCACTGGGCTGTCCCTGCACTGATCCTGGTCGAGATTCATGGCCCCTGTCTAATGTTTGGAAGGTATTCACGACCTAGACAGTTACCCCTCAACAGATCGCTTGAGAAATTGTCCTATGGCCGATTCCGAAAAAGCACCATGTTAACCTCTAAATGACCTTGAAATCTGGGTTTTCTGACGTGATGGGGCAAAACTGACCCCAGGATCGGATTCAGGACGCCAAAATACCTAGGAATACCATGATCTGGTCAAATAGTCCGTACTTTTTTTTTATTCTGTAAACCTGTGTTATTGGTAAAAATAACAATTAAATATAAAAATGTATGTTTTGTTGGCGTGACACTATACCTACTTAAATCAGCTTGCAAATATTTAAAATGCTGGAAAATATTTGCGAACTTATAAAAATAAAAAAATATCACTTGGAGAATCCAAATATGTTCAGTGTCATTTTATATAACAAAGTTTATGTTAATGGTTGTAAACATTTGCTAAAAAACTATTGGCTTAATATCAATAATAAACAATTTATTAGAAGTGTACTGGATATAGAATTATTTCAGTGTTTTAATATAAAAATTTAATATTTTTAGACAAGAATGTCTTTTTGAATGATCTTTACTCTTATTATAGATATATTTATTTTTAATATATGGATGATCCGTGTCATTTTTGATCTCTAATATTTTTTGTCCCCACATATTTTAATGACTCTCAGTATTATTGTAAAAATTCTAGTCCAAATATAATATATAGGTATATTTTTAAATGTAAAAATATTTATTTAAGCTTTTGTATTTTTTACGCTTTTTTTTAATTTTGTAGGTAGGTAATTTTATAAGCTTTTTATAGTATTTATGATTTGTAATTTTCTTATTGTATTATTTTTAAGAGTTATGACTAGGAAAAAAATACGATGTCCTATATTTATTTATTTATTTTAATTTATTTATATATTTTTTTCTATGCAATAAAAAAATATTCGTACAGTTTTTGTTTCAATTATAAACGAAAAGTACCTGCGTAACAGATAATAATATTACAGTGGCGGCTCTCTGGTGTATATATAAGTGCTGCAAAACTGCCGAAAAAATGCAAGTATATAGGGACCGTGTGTGAAATATAAAGGCAGCACTACTGCCGAACTTAGCCCTCTCTAGTGTTTAATTTTAGAATTAAATGGGGTAAACATTGCAAGTAAATAATGAAGGGTATTTTTTTAAATATTAAATATAGTTAAAAATAGATACCGGCCCGTACCAAACAATCGTGTACATGGTCAAAATGACTTAAAATGTGAAACATTATTAAAATCTGGACATGCATAGGTATACATTTTAAGCAAAAATATTTAAATGGCTAAGTGACAATAAATTGTAAAGTTGTACCTTAAACAAGTGTATCCAATGTTAAAATATCGGTATTTAGTAACACTGAATTTAAAAGTATTACAAAAACATTTAAAAAATTTAAAATTAGGCATTCCAAACAAATGAATTACCAGTGGGCAGGTTTGGTATATCTAAGGGTGGCGACATATGGTGTATTCTATCTACTTTACGTAAAATCATGAATAATGGATTACATTTAAATATTTTATGTCAAACACAATAAAAATAATATTTAAAAAACCCACCTATACATTTCTTCATAAATTGGCAGGCTTGGCGAGTACTACTTCGAATAAAAATAGCGTCCAAGTTACAAGACTATGTCGCTACCCCCTTAAATATACAAAAATTTCCCACTGGCACCTATTGTTTGACAGGTCGTTGGAATGCCTAATTATAAATCTTTTTAGCTTTATGTTAATCGAAATGTCATTCATCCACTGGCGTTTATGAGATGTTCAATGATACATATATTATAGATTGCTCACCCAACTATAAAAAAATTATATGAAAAGCGGGTTGCAATGTGCCTTTCCTAGTGCTCACTAAATAGAGCCGTTCTAGCCCAAATGTGTTTTACAATAAAATTTCAGCATTTTAATCTTTAGAAAAAGAAAATAATTAAAGTTTTACTTCAAGACATGTCATTATGTATTTGGAAAGTTGAGTTTTCATGTAGTTAAATAATATTAAGAGATCTAAACAATTTTTATAACAGATGGATATAAATAATTTCAGAAACAATTCTACATAAAATACATAATTGCAATATGTAATACAATTTTGAAAAGGTAATGTAAACAATTTTGGTATGAAGTATAAACAACTTTGGTAAGAGTTGTAATTGGACACTTATCTATTATTCTGAATAATGTTTAATGGTAATGTCACTAAAAAAATTTACAAAAAATCACTGGATTTTTAATATTTTAAAGTTTGTTACAATCTCTTTTGACAGTAATTGCAATGTATTATTTATGATTTGTTTATTTTAATAATAAATGAGAAATGGTTAATAAATTGTAAAGAGGGCCGTGATATTTTTGTCAAATTGGACATTCTTATTTCATAACATTCTACATTAGTTTTAATCAACAGAATAAACCATTATCTGTAAAATTATATTTATATAAAATGTTCATTTAAATATGTAAAAATCTTAATGACAAGAAAACACTAAAGATTCTAATTTCTAAACCGGTTCTGTAAATGATTTCTTTACAACTAAGTGCTCAAAATTGATACAAGCTAGATAAAAAGAAAACTTTGCCCAGTGAAATACGCTTTTCGTCGTCTGATTTACATATGAATAAGCAATCTTTGTAATTATGTATATCATTGGGTGTGAGGCATAATTGTGCTCTGTGGAAATTTATAAAATTTCTTTACTATCGAATGAAATCCAGGTTTCTAAAGTGATGTGTTTGTACATCCACGGATGCAACAAGTTTTTTCGATATTGATATTACGAAAATAATTCGACTTCATTTTATTAATAATTATTAAACAATAAATGCCGTATAAAACATTAATAAATACCCCCCAAAAAGTTCACATTTTTGTCACCAGTTAGCGTTAAAGTCATGACGCACGGTCCCTATCTCATCTACATTTCACAGAAATTATTCTAGACAATCTAAAATATTCGTAAAATAAATTTTATGGATTATCTCAAAAATATTAATTTATTTAAATTATTAAATCATGCGAACGTGGAAGTCATATTCACCTTCTTAGCTGGGTCGCTTCGGGACGGTCCGTGCACCGATGGGCCGTCCGCACTCTGCTTTGTTTCGCCTCCCCACGGCTCTCTAAAAAATAACGCCTCGACAGTGTTTGGGGTGCATTTTTGCCAGAACTGTGAGCTTTGTTTAATCTGTCGCATATGTGATGTGATTCGATTTTGCATTTCCATTGTACATGTATAAGTTTGCTGCTAAGAAAAACCGCAGAATAGAATTAATGTATAAAAAGTAGGTGAATAAAAGCTGTAAAATAATAATTGCTTTTGCCCCCCGATCTTTCAGAGCACTCAATGTGCCGCCATTGAATATTACTCTCCCTACAATTCTCGACCTTGTGAGTGAATTTTAACACTTATTGAAGCCGACTGAACTTGAGCGGGGAAGTGATGGCTATATATATTAAGGTATTATGTGCCGTGGTGCTCCGGGGCAAATTAAAAATGATTAATGTGTAGTGATTATTAAAAACATTTTTTCACATGCATTATGAATAAAATGAGTCCTTAAAACATACGAAGTATATTCAATATGTGTTTATAACAATAAAGGCCTTAATGTGCATGTGATTATTTCAAATATATTGTGCATTGCACTCTTGCAGATCATGTGAAAATATATTTCGGTAGAGACTAGAGCTTTCAGCCACAGGTCCGACGAGATGGAGGGACGAGGAGGAAAAATCCCTGGGGCCCGGGCCCAGGGAGGGGGCGGTAGCTTTAAAAAATAGGTTATAATATGTGGGGGGTGGGCCCTTGCCAGTGTTTTGCCCAAGCAGGCCTCACCATGGCTCTCAGCGGCCCTGTTCAGCCAATAAGTCAATGGAGAACATTTTGAACATTTAATACCCTAACACAAACAACAAGAAGGTAAATATTCTTTGTTTTTGAAATGTTTATGTATTACCTATACTTTTGCATTTCCTTAAAAATATCTTTAAAATCATTATGCCTATTTATCAATTAAGCCATTAGGTAGGTACTTGAACTGAAATGATTAGGTGGAATTTAGAAATATAAAAATATACAAGGTGGTCCATTTAACAACCTATCTGTTGCTACAAATACATATTGATCATCCCATATGTTCCAATTTTATTTTAAACGACGTACCATTTAGATTTAAAATCAGGGCCAACGAGAGAGGGGGTAACCGAGATAAATTCCGGCAGCTTTAGGTGAGGACGTTTTTATATTTTTAAAAGAGCTTTTTTTTAGGAATGTGGTATTGAAAAGGCTAAAATTGTCGCGGGGACCGACCTGAAAAATTGTCCCGGGGCCCGACCTGGCTCTCGACGACCCTATTTAAAATTGACGTGTCCAAGGATTTTTCATATTTTTCGAAAATTAGCAAAAATAATTGTGTTCCATAAGTGGTAGTTACCCACCCACACTTTAATATTTTTTATTTATATCAGATCTTTTACAGTTTGCCCTAACAATCCATAGTTTGCCCTGGTTTACCCTCTCCTCAAGAAATAAGCGCCTAAAGCTCAGGCAACATTAAATACAGTGCTGGAATGTAAGTTGCATAAGTTACAGTATTCATTATTTTTGTTTTTATGTCATTGTCAAATCTGAAACTTTGTCAAAAAACCACCTTATCTGTCACTCACCAGTAATTATTATTTAAATACCAGTTAAACAATATATAGAAGGTCTGTGATACCAGTTTAATGTTTCAAATGCTTTGTGTACGATCGTATTTTTTGAGTAGCGACTTAGAAAACACATAAATAATTATCTAACGTGCCAAAAAATAAACAGAAATGTTCTCAGAAGATTTTTATAGATATAGTGTGTTGACACCTAATGCAAATGTTACCTATACAAGGTAAAGTGTCTGCTTACATTGAATGATTTTTGTGTTTTTTAAATTATATATTATTTTAGGCTACGATGGTATCAACAGCGAAAGATATCTCTCATTATAGTTCTTCTTATATCCCCAGTTGTTATGTTCTTCGTATTATATGGTATATTATTTGGATTTCATCGAAACATTGTTTATCCAAAAACTGCAACAAAAGGTAATATAAATTACAATTTAAATAAAGACAATGACACTTATAGTGTCTGTAAAATATTTGATTAGTTCATAAGTGATTATTAATTAATGTAATATAAATTACAATTTAAATAAAGACAATGACACTTATAGTGTCTGTAAAATATTTGATTAGTTAATAAGTGATTATTAATTAATGTTGAATTCAAGGTTTTCTATATTGTAGAATTTGTTTATTTTGATTTGATTTTAAACCTAGGTAGATATGTAGCTATTTTTATAAGAATTATATTGTCTTTTATTGAAATTAATTCATGAGAGAGTGCCCGAAATAGTACTTTTTACCTTAAAATGTTTTAATAAATAAAATTTACAATTATGATGTTAAGAAAATTTTCAAAAAACATTACATATTAAGTACATTAAATCAATAATGACTTGTAACTAATAGTGTTTTATTTAGTATGCCAATTATGTATCTATTAATCAAAAATATGGAAATTATGATTTTATTTTTATAACTACATACCTATGTAGTATATTTAAAATATTCAGAATATTCTACATGTTTACTTATTTATAAAACATAAAAATATGTGTTCAATAAAACCAGTCCTAATAAATTAAGTGAAGCTGTTATCTGAAGCTTTCACTCTGACATATTTCCAATAGATGTTATCTTTTTGCAATTAAGAATTCATATGAATATTGAGGGTGTGGGTCGATTGACTGACACCCAATTTATCGACAGACCATTTGACTGACACCCAATTAACGGACAAGGCAATTTACCAACAGGGAAAAATTAAATAATTTACCTAACATTTGTGACCTAGAGCGATCGCGGGGATTAAAATCGGTTCATTGGTTTATCTGTAATTTAACCTGTCATTTAGTTAGTCTGTCTGTGAATAAGTCTGTAAATTATCCTGTCGGTCAATTGGGTATCTGCCAATTGGGTATCAGTCAATTGTCCAAAACCACAATATTGGTAATTATAATTTGACTTTTTCAAAATCCACTACTAAATTTTTCTACAATTGTACTCTCAATTTTGGATTTATTTTAAATTGACTACTGACTACTTGACCATAGTTAACCATGAGGTTGACCAAGATTTTTTATTTCATTAAAAACATTGATTTATTATATTTTAAATATGCATAAATTTATGCAATTAAATTTAAATTGAAACTCAGTTTATTTGAAATTAAAATGAAAAAATTAGAAAACGTTTTTTGGTACCACCCTTCAAGGAACTGTAGACTAAGAAGAATCTTAATTCTACCCATATAATCTCTAGTTTAGGTTTTATCCTTTATTCTTCTTCAAAATCATCTATCTTTATAAAATTTTCTGCAATATTTCTGGAAATAGAAAAATTCAAAGTGGTTGGGTATTTTGTTTATATCGCTTGGCCAATATGTAGGTCTTCCCGTGGAGTGCCACCTACATTTCTGATCTTTGATAGACTGATTCAGTTATTTTCCTTTGGTTGTAGTCTTGAGCCCCAGCAGACATTTTTTGCGTTAAAATCAGCACCTAATATACATTTTTCACCAAGACTTGACAATAAGTTGTTGTATTTTTCTCTTTTGAGATTATATCTAGGTGGAAAGTAGGCAGGTGTAATAGTGAGAACATTTTTTTTGTTTGGATGAATGACATTATAGATCTGATATTACTGATATTCTTTTAATTTGATGTGGGTATGTTTCATGAAATTTGTTTCTGCTATTAGGCATAATATCCACATGTTGTTTCTCTAAGGTCACTAATAACTTTTGCTGGTGTCCATTTGTGTTCCTTACTAAGATCAGGAGTTATTTTGTCTTTTATAATAGTAATAATAATAATAATAATTGAAGCCGATGACACACAGAAAAAAAAAAATAATATCTTCTTTTACGGGGTGGGTGGCTCAGTGGTAGAGCCTCTGCCTATGGATTCAAGGGTCCCGGGCTCGAGTCCTACCGTTGGCCGGAATTTTTTCATTTAATTTAATTATTTAAAATTAATTCTGATGCCTTGGTAGGAATGCCCACTCGACCATAAAAATATATCTTCTTTATTATTTCCAATATAAATTTACAATTTTCATAATTTTAACAATTATACAAGAATTATTATTTAAAATAAAGGCGAAGTTCAGATTTGTGAAGGAGGATCCACCACAAAATCTGTTCTTCCACTTAACCCAAATAATAATAATAATTTTAGTATTTGAGGAGTAATAAACTTTAATAAATTTTAATTTTGTTTATTTAACAAAAATAGTTTGAGACAAGGTTTGAACCTGGTTATATTTAATTTTAGTAGATAACTAATTATTGTAAAGATGGCAGATCTGATATCCGAATGATCGACGAAAGAATTCTGTATTGAACGAGGGTATTGCCAGTGATCTATTATGCCTAATAATTATGTTATGTACGTTAGTGTGGTATGTTATTTTTCTATGAAGATATGGCGGTTTTTTAGTTACAATGATTCTATGAAAAAGATTAAGTGTGTGAAGTAATCTCCTATTCTCCATATATTTAACCATTAAATTAAATATTAAAAGAATTAAAGATTCACATAACTTCACTTTCACGTGAAATGGGTGAAAATATCTGTTACCATAAATTATTTTTAGTTTAGAATAAGCACGTCTTATAAGTTGGTTACATGTTATTCAAACCGCAAGTCTGTATCCAACCATACCCCAAGATTTTTTTACTTTGTTAACTACAGTTAAAGACAATATTTATTTTAATATTAAGTCCGCTAGAAACATTTAATTTATTATTTTCTGGTCCAAAAAGAATGACGTTTGATGTACTTGAATTTATGATTAAACAATGATCTGTAGCAGTTTTGATAAAAGCATCTAAGTCGGCATTTATAGTTTCACATGCTATTTCCACTCTATCAAAAGGAAAACTGTAGTATAGTTGGGTATCATCTGCGTATAAGTGAAATTTGTAGTGTTGTAAAGATTTTACTAGATGAGTAGTGTATATGGAAAATAGCTGTGGACCAAGAATGGAGCCTTGTGGAACACCCGATTTAATTGAAATATGATGTGACAATTTATTATCAATAACTACACATTGTTGTCTGTTTTGCAAGTAATTTCTCAATAGCGATATCGCTCCTTCTGAGAAGCCTATGTATTTTAACATACTTATTATTAATTTGTGATTAGTTGTATCGAATGCTCAACTGAAATCAAGAAGAATTAACAAGGTGTATAATTTTTTATCACTTGCTTTAACAATGTCATCAACTATTTGTAAATGAGCAGTTGTGCAACTAAAACCTTTCCTGAAACCCGATTGAAGAGGTGATAAAATTGAGTAATTCGAAATATATATCGGATTTCGGATATTTAGGGCGTCACCGTCAAACATTGTTGTGACAAAACACTACATTTAACACTTATAAAACTTGTTAATGCAATATAGAACAATAAACAATGTTGACACACTTTAAACGACGTTACACAAATAATTATTAAAGAAATACGGATAATAATACGATATCAATTATTAATCAATTAAAGAAATGATACTAGCGATCCGGAGCCAGCCACACTTCTCTAATCTCTGTTCTCATTCCTTCTTTTCTATCAACATTCTGCTGGCTCCGTTCCGCCCCCCTTGTCCCTCACTATGAAAGGCAAGTGTGTAACATTTTTACTAAGTCATCACTTATAAAAACCAAGTAGAAGCTTATCTTATTGAAATACCGACTACCAATAAATAAAATTTCTTAAAACTATAAACAAAATAATAGGTAAACATTGGCGCCGCCGACATATATATTCTTTTAGTTGCATCTCCATCACCTTTTAAGCACTTTTGATAAAACCGGCAAGATGCTTATAGGACGAAAGTCTCTTAATTTTTCTGGATTTAGTTTTTTTGGCACAACTTGCACAACTGCCCTTCTCCACGCTGAAGGAAAAACATTATTACTCGAACAAAAATTGACAATGTGCGTGATATATGGAATAATGTGTGGACAACAAAGTTTGATAAGCTTTATGTTCGTCTTTTATCGTCTTTTATTATTTTCTAATCTATCCAGCCTTTCTAGAACTCTTTGTTGAATTCTTCCTGTTTAATCATTTAATTCAATATTTTTTGCAGCATTGAAGTTATATGATCAGTACTGTTCTCTATTGTCTGTTGAATTTCATTACTTGCTACTTGGGCATAAGGTATACCAGCCTCCATTAATGTTTGTTGCCTTCTTTCTGATTTGTAGTTTTGTTTCTTATGCTCTGCAGAGCTTTTACAATGGTGCAACCTCTATAATTAGGTGGGTGCGCCGATATAAAAGAAGCGCCTCTTGGCGACGTTGTCAGCTACATTAAATCTGTAAGCTGGCTCACGAGGTAGGAGGTGCCTATCATCATAGGAGGATGCACAACGGGCCTGGTGAGGCCTAAGTGATGTGGAGGGGTAACCCACTATCTACACGTTACAGATATAGATGAATCTGACAGAATCTGCACTCTGCAGGGGTGCGAACAAGAAGATGGGGTGGCACAAAATTGATCGAAAACATTGGATCGAATAACAATTGATCGAAAAGAAATATGATCGAACAGAAAAATGATCGAAAAGAAAATTGATCGAAAATAGATTTGATAGAAAAAGCAAATGTACATAAAATTATAGAAAAATAAGAAAAATAAAAACAAAAATTTTAACTAATTTACCTAGCCTGTACGGCCTAGAATCATCGCTGCTTCACAAAAACAAATACAAAAAATAAAAACTTAACTAACGTACCTACCTAACTTGCACGTACCAATCAGTTAAATTAAATAGCACACGTTGTGTAAATTAGTTAAGTTTTTTATTTTTCTCATTTTTTATAATTTTTTTTGCGAGTCAAACTGCAACGACTTTAGACCGCACAGGTTAGATAAGTTGGTTAGGTTTTTTTATAAAAAAACACTTAACTAAGTTACCTAACCTGTGTCGGAGCAATCAGTTAAATTGCACGGGTTAGGTAAATTAGTAATTTTTTTTCCTTTTTTGTATAATTTTTTTGCGAAGCAACCCTCGAGGGCTCCAGGTCTCACAGGTTAGGTAAATTAACACCTCTTAGCGACGGTGTCAACTACATTAAATCTGTAGGCTGGCTCACGAGCTAGGGGGTGTGCACAATGGGCCTTGTGAGGCTTGAGTGCCGTGGTTTAACCCACCCTCCACACGTTACAGATACAGATAGCTGGGCGCGCCCCTCCACAGTATATTCACGTAGGTGCTATACTTATTGGTTTTTTTTTGCAATTATGGGTTGAGTGCTATATTACTGAATTTTTTAATAAAAAGTAAAGTTTGTTTTAAGGCTGTTCTACCGTTTTCCGTTCGGTCGAAGTTGAGAGATACCTCATCCATTTTATAGAATATCTCTATGCGCAACCTTCTTTGTGTAGACAATTGTACGTCTAATAATTCTATCTTATTTCTCCGCGCACTCTAATGGGACGCCTATCTTTCTCGATATTCAACTCCACCTGAAACAGGGACTTACCAAATTTGTCTGTATATTGTAACAACTATTGTGTTGATAGTAGTTTCTTTGCAGAAAATATTTTTATTAAGCTATTGCATAGCTTTTATCGCGGGATTTGAGCGTGGCGACCGAATCAAGAAATTCCGTAATTCCGTAACGAAAATAAACCTATCACCCCCCACTCCGACCGGCACAACGGTGCGGCGTTTTGAAAGCCGTGGAAGGTTTTATCCGACCCTATTCGTATTAATATGAAGCGTAGTTAAATATACGTCTGCGGACTGGAACGTTTATGCAATACAAGACCTAGAAGAGCTTTCTCTGGCTTCTAATAAATTGGTATCACAAATGTTCCCGGCTGGCGTAAATATTAGATATTAATTTTTTTTGCAAGATTTATAATAGTATATTATGCAACGATTATGTAATGAACCATACGCATAAACCATACGAAACTCGCCTTTGGCTCGTTTTACATCCCGGTTAATGCTCGTGTATTAATAACCATTACATGAGAGTTGCATACGCTATTTTTTCTACACTCGATAAATAATAAAGACCTATAAATATTATATTTATATTGGTATTGAACACAATAACAATTACTCATATTTCTATAATAAATTCTACAAAATTGTAATTAATGGTATTACTTCGGGTATTGGTATTTCCCTAGATTTTTGCGCAAAATATTTTGTACTGTATTTTCTGCTTTCTCCGATATGTGTGGAGGAGTCTTCTATATCACTGATATCAGACATTTTAATATTATAATTATCGAAGTTTAGCTATCTACGAAAATTTAATACGTTTTGACAACTAAAACAATTACATAGGAACCTAGGACAAACATCAAACAGCATGCTTGATTGAAAAATTGTAGGTTTCCATTGATTAAAAATCTGTATCGTAATGAAAAATCTGTATCATAATGGGTATCAATATGAAACGGATTGTGGGCATATAAGTGCATTATTATTATAATACGGGTGTAGAAAAAATATTATTTTTTATTTTATCATTATTTTCATTATTAAGCTATTGCACAGATTTTATCGCGGGCTTTGAGCGCGGGGACCGAATCAAGAAATTCCGTAACGAAAATAAACCTAACCCCTCTAAAAATCGAAAAATCAAAAAATCGTAAAATCGAAAAAGAAATTCCGTAACGAAAATAAACCTAACACCCCCACTCCGACCGGCACAGCGGTGCGACGTTGAAAGCCGTGCATCGTCTAACGTCGTTTCAGTTCGGCAGACTTCGGCACGGTGTTTGTGTGCGTGCGACTAGACGTATGCGTGTAGACTAGATGCTAACTGCTCATAACTGATTCTATCTTTTTTAGACACAATTTCGGAAAAATTGAATTTGAAAATGAATAATGATCCACAAGAATCCACAACAAAATATGAGATATTTAGAGGATATCAAGTCTCAAACTTATGTTTCTTATTTCAGTTACCATAAACCTATAGTTTCAATGATAAAAATTCCTGAATAACCTACATGTATTGTTAGATAATAAAAATATTTTAAACAATATTAACTCATTTATTCAATAAAAGAAAAAAAATTGTTTTCTTATCGGTCACCACGCTCAAAAAGTGTAACTTGAATTAATATCAAAGAAAAAAAAATACTGCATAAATAAAATAAATAAATAATTATAATTGCATAAGTTGATAAAAAATGCTATGCAATAGCTTTACCGCAGCAGTCCCCGAGTGCCACACGTATTTTTCTTTGTGAAAAAACAGATGGAAACCTTATTTAACGGAAAATTCTCCTATTTTAACATATTTAAGAGATAATTCGTAACGTTGATCATTTTTTGTAGTGTCATCAGAAACTTTACATCGAGCACTTACCTACAGTCGTACTGCAGCTGGCAATCATACCTATGATCCAATTCCCCAATTTAAGATAACTAAAAAAATTCCCATTAATAAATTCAAGTTGGTGTGCTACTACAGTTTACCAGATGACTCGAGTTCGCTACAGATTGAACACTTGGATCCTCATCTTTGCACTCACATCAACAGCGCATTTGCTCACATCGTCAACAATTCTTTGTATATGACGGAGTATCAGAAAGAAAATTTAAAAAAGATGGTCAAGTTAAAAGAGGTGAACAAAGATCTTAAGGTATTGGTTAGCGTTGGTGGAGCCGGGAATGTGAACAATGGGTTTCCTGAAATGGTTTTTAATCATAGTACCAGGAAGACGTAAGTAATTAAGTTTCTCCTTTTGGAAATTTGACATTTTTTCCTATAAAAGTTGACAGTGAATTAATTTTGTTTACGCAGCATTTTATGTAAAATATTTCGTGAAATTTTTACGTGATTTTTTAAATCTATAATTTAAAAAATATATCTTATTGGGCCTTTCAAATTTTTCGTATTTATTATGCACTTTTGTAGGGCATAAAAAATCATAAATCAAAAGTCAAACTGCCAACGCCCTAATACATATTTTATAAAAAAAAGCAATTTAAACCTATTCTATCATGTTTAATGTTTCATAAGAAATTTCACCTCTGCCATCAAAGTGGGTGTAAATAATCTAATAGAAAACACCAAATTATTTTTTAAAAAAAATCGATACCTACTTTCTGTTCAGCTACAAAGAAAACAGAATAATAATGAAATATAATACTTAACTGAATATAATCCTGTAATTTTGACCTAAAACAACTTCATTATTTTCAATAAAATTTACCTAAATTGTACTTTAGGGCATTAAGCTTGTTTACTTTAAATGTTCTTTGTTATTTTATTTTACAAATTCGGAACAAAATGAAATTGTACTTAACTGAAGTGGCCAATGCAAATTTACTCGTATACCACAAACGTTTTTTGAATAATACAAAAATTGTTTTCTTGCGTTACCTATTATCCTTTAATTTAGATATAATAAAAATATTGAACATGGGTTTTATTCGGTTTGAATTCAACCCTTATAATCTCATTTTCCAACTATTAATATTGTTGTTTTTAATAATGGGTCATTGTCACGTAAAAGTGCATTTCGAAGAGGGTCATTTTTAAACGAAAAAAGGGAAAGAAATCTGAAATTAAATAAATTGTAACAAATTATAAAACCAATTGTAGTAATATTAAATAAGAGGTTGAGCTTAAAATTAACTTATTTTCCCATAAAATGTATATTTTAGGAGTTTCTGGTTAACACAGATGAGAAGCGAGTTAACAAAAGTGAGACAATAAAATTCATGGAAAAAACACAAACTTTTATTCAAAAAAAGAGAAACTTTGAAACATGTTTTTACAGTAAATAATCTAATAAAGGTTATGATTCTATTACCAAATTATCTGGTATATCAAAAACATACAGATTTTTATTTTCGGAAACTGAAGGCAAAATTGTGATAATTTCTGCCATAAAAACATACGAAATATCATTTCTTTCAGGAAACATAAATTTATTATGCGCAACTTTTTTTTTTTTAAATTTTATTTTGAAAGTTATTTCTTCATCAAAGGTTATATCCATTACAATCCCTATGAAGTGCTTTGCGTATTTTTTTAGTAGTCAATTTAACAACCACAAAGTCATTGACTTTAGGAATGCTGGGGCCATTAGGAATGCTGGGGCCATAAGGAATGTTTGATCTGTTTTCAGAGGCTGCACTGTATATAACTTTTTCTTTTAATTCAGCTGAGGTTATATCATTATAGCTCGAATCTGACGAATACACATCTGAATAATGGATACGACCTGCCACTCTAGATATACCTTCCTTCATTGGATTTGATTTAGAAGAAGTACTCGCCACTATATATTGATTTAAGGAAAATAAGTTAGTAATCAACAAAGTACCTCCAAAAACAGTTGTGTCTTAATAAAATAAAAAGGATACATTATGTACTACTACATCCAAGTTCAATTGGTATAGAACTTTGAACAATATGGATTAACTCATCTTCACCAAGTGGTACTAATTAATTAACTAAGGAAAAATATTTAAAATGAAAAAGAGTGATCTTTAAAAGGCATTCTGTCATATAAAAATGTATTACTTAAAAAAAAACAAAAAAGGATACAGTCCTGAATGTTTTCTTAATTTTGAAGTACGCTAGGAAGAATTATGGATCCAAGCCTATAATGGGTGCACTTCATACTTCCACAAGATGAGCAAGATAAACTTCTCGCTTCAAGTGTATTGGAAGAAGACGTTGTCCATATGATTTCTCTTATCGACATAGTCCCCTTACAGGTTTTTAATTCAGCAGGAATTGTGATCGTAGATTCTATTTTGTTTATTTCTGAGTCAGAAATGGTATTACATTTTATACCTTTGCAATTATCTAACTAAATTTTGGAAGTTATCTAGATCTCGACCTTGAGCAACAAGATTATACGTAGTCATTTTCAAGCACCCTCCTATGCCATCGGGGGCCCCTTTACCATGGCCAGGTTCACTGTAATGCCATCTAATAATCTGACAGTCCAAAGATTTTGAGAGATACTTTCCGAGTAAAAAAACACATCTTTTTATTCTTGTATTGAGTTGATGGTCCGTCACTCAAAAAGTGAACCGTATGAAGATTTGGAACAAGACTCTTAACATTTTCGATAATAGGCTCCAAGTGACCACAGATAGCAAATGGATCATGTCGCAAATTTTCGGAAAATGAACACATTGACTTATTTTGGTTCTGATGCAGATATACTATTACTGTATGTAAACTAATCTGGGGTTTTGATCCCCCAAAATGGGCTGATTGTATTTCACGGCCATATTTACAATTATACTTTTAAGAGAAGTCGATATGTATCAGTACTTCATTCTCAGAAAGATTTTTTTATATCATCTATAACTTTATATTGATGCTGAATTTGCATATAATGTTTTAGAAACTTTGGCAATGATTCTATTAATATATTTACCATATTCTTCTTTGTACTGTTTACGACCTCTTTGGTGTTTTTTTGGCACATTTTTTTCTCCCCTTTAATTATGACTTCTACTTTTTTGGAGATCCACCTTTGATATGATGCAATCCCATCAGTAAACTCATTACATTTCAGTTCTTTATTGTCACAAGTTAATCATTCGCGTTTCAAACAATTTTCGTTATTTATATCACAACATATTTCTTTTAATAATGCACTTAAGTTAGCGGCATTAATTATGTTTAAAATTTTTAATTTAGCAATCAAAAGTGATGTATTTTCATGGATAATACATAGACACGTTTCTCGATTTTTAACAGTCGGAATTAAAACCCAAAACGGGCGGATGATTCTTCCTAAATAATTCAAATATATTTTTTATTGTATCAGTCAGATACCGTTTTTGTTTCTTTATTTTTCGAAAAGTGACTGTATCTTTTTTCCCTGGACACATTCGACTAACTTTATCGCTTTCGAAAAAATCAGAAACAAGTTTCCTAGTCAGTAAAAATAATTTTATTCTTTTACACTCTTTAGGTGTATTCCTTCTCAAAAGTCTTCTGGAACTAATGGATCCTATTAATTTTCTACATTTATATTTTTTTACTCCAGAAATGCAGTTTATAAATCGTTGCTTATCCTCAACTGTCTTCTGTTCTGTAAAATTGCTTTTAATTTGTTCCTGAACAACCTCTGCAATGACAAGTTTTCTTTTCACTTCCGGGGTAACTTCCTGACCCTTCAACATATGAACTCTTTTTGTTGGAATATTTGGCCCTTTCTTCTTTAAACTCGCTAATCTTTTTTTATATTTTTCCGCCTCTAATTGCTTCTTTAATTGTTCCATTTCTTTCCTCATTTTTTCTCGGTTTTTTCTTTGTAACAGTTTCCCTTTTAAAAACTGGCGTGAAGGGCCAGCGTCTGGATCCGGAGGATGTGGATTGTTTTCTTCCGCTACGATTTCCTCTGGCAATGGAGAATTAGGCGGCGTCATGGAATTAAACATTGCCATTAGATTTTCCTTCCCCTTTTTCGCATAATATGCTTTTTTGCTTCTTTCTCTCCACCCTTTTCTGATTTTTCTTTTTTCTCGTTCAGTAACTTCTGAAATTAGCTGTACTTTTCCTGCTTCCTTTCTTGCTTAGTATCGTTCTCTTGTTTTCCTTTTTTCTTCTTCGTGTAATAAGGAATTTGTTTTATTTTTTCACGTAAATTTCGCATGGCATTTTTGGATCTTTCATTAAGAATTTTTCTTCTTGGTTCACTTGTACTTTTTGACTTTGCCATTATTTTGTAGTATATTCTGCAAGAACGACGAAAAATCATTTTATGCTTTGGCATTAATAAGAAATTTAAATAATTCTCACTGACGTTAACTAGACCTCACTTTTGTAAATCTCACGTATAACGCAAGTGAGATGAGGTTTTGGTTCAATTTTGCCGCTAAATAATATGTAAACTTTCTTCAAAAATACCCCCATTTTAGATATATGTATTGTATCATACTAGCAAACAGTTAGGCATTAAAAAATTCGCGTGAGTGACTTGTTTTTATAAATATTCCCATAACAAAAGTGAGACATTATGCTTACCGTATGTGCACTTTCTTCCACAAACAAATAGAAATGACAACTGACGATACTCCCGTTCCCAACGCTAGAGCACGACTGATGAAAACAACTAAATAAAGCTGTTAATAGTGTTAATGACGAATATTAGCGACATATGTCCAGTCTGGATGGAAAAGTCACCTTATTAACGAAAGTGAGAATATTTATTGGGAACCAAAGTAAAACAAGGTTTTTTAAGAATAATATTTTTATTGTAATATTTATTTGATATTTTATGTAGGATTTTTGAATATCATTCTTATTTGTTTAGTTTTCTTTTACGTTAAAAATAAGATTTTTATTGCACTAAACCTACCTACCCTATTGCACGGACAGTTAACTAAAGTGAGATCTCACGTAAAATTTTATAATTTAAAAATAGAAAAATGCGAAGTTGATAAATAATATTCTTGTTCTTAAGTTGGCTAATTTTATCTCTAAAATATATCAAAATAATATCGATTATTATCTTAACGTGTATATTTCTTTTTGCCCAGGGACTGTAAAGTGCACAGTTTCATGACAATGACCCTAATACACAATGCACAGTATGTAATTTTTTTTATCTGTTTTCCATTAGATTCATAAAATCCGTCGTTTCATTCGTTAAAGAATTCAATATTGACGGAATAGATTTAGATTGGGAATTTCCAAATACGAATAAGCACCAACGAACACGCTTTACGCAGCTATTAGAAGAAATAAGGAAAAACATTAACAAACAACAGAAAAATCAGTATCTTTTGACAGTTGCGGTTGCTGCTCCTCTTACTTTAGTCAGTCAATGTTATGATGTCCCATATATGAATGAGTAAGTATGAATAAGCCTGTCTATTTAAATGTATTTGGTCCTTTTACCCCCTCTCATGTAAAATTATTTAGTCATTTTACCCCTTGTGTTTGCCCATGTAAAAATCTCTGTCCCATTTACCTTTTAAGCATGCCCATATAAAAATGTTTGCGTCCTTTAACCCTTAACCCTGCACATATAAAAATATTTAAACCCTTTATCTCTTAGGCCTTTCTATATTGGTCGCTTTACCCCTTACATTTGCCAATTTAATAATACTAGTGTTCGCCCAGTGGTCGAAATTCGACCATAATCATCAATGAAAATTTGAGGAAAACATGCATATGCATTTGTATGTTTCAAACATTTTTTTTTATTCTTATGCATTCGTACATTGTGTATCTGAAACAATAAGCTTTTATATGTATGTACCTACCATTATAATTAAATAAAAAAATAAATTCAATAAAATAACATTAACTCACATTTTAAAAACCCTCATTTTTATTGATTTCAAACATTTTTCTTAAACCTATTCTGATTAATGAACATTTTCTTTTTGACATTTCTTCTTCTCTCCGTTTACTTTATATTTTATTAACTACTGTTGGTATTAAATTGTATTTTATTTGACATTGTACTGGACGTGATTATCATAATATAATATATTTTTTAGAAATGGATCAAGTGGCACCTTAGATTAGTATTACTTTTCTTAAATTTTTATTTCATGGACTGTAATTTCTCTTTGTTTTTATTTTTCATTTATTCTTCTTGACATTTCTTCTTTCCGTTTCTGTTAATTTTAAATTTGCTTTGAATATTAGCTGAAGCGCATCCCGCCAGAATAGAAATAGAAAAAAAGTAGCCACGAGCCCTGGGAGGAGAAAGATGAAACATTTTTTATACCACAACGTGTGCCCTTTGTTCCCATGAATTACCAGCATAAAATTATTTTCTTAACTTTTGAAAAAGGGGTGGTACCAAAAGCCTCGCCCTTCGGTCCCATGAATTACACGCATGATATAATTTCTTCAATTTCATTTTCAGTCCACTCTTGGTAATTTTTTGGGAGGAATGAGATTCAAAAAGAGCCTAATTCGACTTTGTCTTTGGTCCCATACACCTCCCACCCACTATAAAAGTTTCAAATTGTTATAATGAGGTTAGCCTTGAGGCCTCTAAAAAAAGGGGGGTTCCCCATCGTTCTGCTATATACGACCTTAGCTTATATTAAAATGTTTCACTCCCTCCTACTTGGAGGGGAGGCGAAGTGACTCGTCCTTTGGGGAATCATAAAATTCTCTCCCAAAGAACGTCAATTCAGACAATATAATACCGTTATAATCATTAATATCTATTATAAAATCAATTGTCAACTTTTTTGTGGGGGGGAAGGTAGTAACGAAAATCGGATTACATCTTACATTTTGTTCTTCTATACAGCCTTAGCGAAAATCGGATTACATCTTACATTTTGTTCCTCTGTACAAACTTAGGTGGAGGGAGTAAAGGGACTGGATTGAAAATCTCCAGAACCCAAAAGTGTCCGACTGTCAGGTCTAATTTCAAAAACAAATATTTTTTTTATTTTTTTCCTTTTTAAGTCTAATCCATTGTTCCTGAAGTTCATTTTCGTAAGTCTATCGACCTCCCTGGGGTGGGGAGGATAAGTAGAAGGGGAGGGGGAGTTGGGCGGTTTAAAATCGTTTCAGACGGGGCCTTTGGCCCCGCTATTAGCTTTTTTTCTACCTCTTAGTAGATAGGCGCGGCAGAAGAAGAAAGGGGAAGTTGGAGGAATGGGAGTCCATGTTGGTTCGAAATTAAAGAGTGCTCATGTTCGTTATAGGCTAATTTTATTAGTCAATCATAATTCATAATTATTGGGTATCAATGAATTTCATATAACGAAGGTTCGGAAAAAATACTATTTCCAAATTTTTTTTATTGATTACACTAAAGCTCGTCAATAGCTACTAAACAAAAGTTAAAAAAATAAAATCGGTTTACAAACAGAAGAGAAAATGGTGCTGAACTATTTTGTCTTTGTCTATGTATATATAGATTTCATCCATTTATACCTTAAACCTATGCTTGTAAAAGTAGTTGGTTCTTTTACCCCTTAAACCTGCCATATCTAACTATTTTATCCCTTTGCCTTTTAAGCTTGTAAATGTAAAAATATTTTAACCCTTTATCCCTTAAGTCTGCCCATGAGGAAATTTGCTCTCTTTATCTTTTCGATCCTAATATCAACTCAGATACGACTTTCATTTTCGAGTTCGTTAAAACTCTTGCAAAAAATCATCGTTACTTCATCATCCTGTATGTTATTTACGTTAGATAATTTATTTCAACTTAAAACAATTATTTTCATTTGATCACTTTCAGTTACAATAAATAACTACTCAAATAAAATCATTAAAAAGACGTTTAAAAACTTTAATTTATTTGATGTTTAAAAGTGACAACAAAGGCAAAGTGCATAATATACGAGTAAACTCTATAAAAAAAGCATTGCATTTTAAAAACCACTGATATTTTAAACACTACAGTTAAACCGAAAATTCTGAAAATCAATAGTGTAAGCAGCTGATGGATAATTGTCTTTTATCTTAATACAGGGTGTAACAAAAAGGTGTACAGTAAATTTAATCACAGGTTCTGAGATGGAAAATAAGTCGCTTGCTTATACAGTACTTATTTTTTCGTGTTAGGCATATGACTAGTATATAAGTTAATAAAATGGCAACAGGGTAACAGCCAGTCGTCGACTAGAATTAGAAAATATGGTAGTGGGATATTAGCCGAACAGAATCTCAGTGAAAAAAACAGAGTACATAGCGATAGCGGGGATATCGTAGTTGCCACATGTTAGCTGTGAAAGCACGGCTATGCCTAATACAAAATAAGCACTGTGTAAAAAATGGATAATAAAAAACGTAATGTATGAGTGATTTTTTTGCTCTTACTCTAAAATGGCTAAACATATTTTTATGAAAATGTACACTAGATGTTAGTATACAGTGACCAATATAATGGAGTCAGTGGCGTTCAAAATAGTTTTAATTCTATTGGTTTTTAGAGGAGTTCTGCACCCTTTTGACCCCTTACTTTTTTAGACAACGATATTCATATAAAATGAGGATGCCATTGAAATCCTACATCTACTATGATTTTTTTTTGTCACTTAGTATTTGTAAACAAAAATATTCACAATGAAATTTTTATATTGATCTTAAACCACTGAATATTTGATCACGACTTCATTTACAATTATTCTCTTGTAATATCGATCATTTATGAAGTTAAAAAATCGTGAACAAATATTCAGTAGATGAATAGAAAAATTTCATTGACTACGACCTTCCTTCGGAGGCCTATAACTCAGTAATTAAGACTTTCACAAACAAATACTAAAAGCCAAAAATAAATTCAAAACAGATGTAGATTTTAGTGGCGTCCTGTTTTTAACTGAATTTTATTGTCAAAAAAAAACAGGGGGTTAGAGTCTGGACTTGCGAATCCAAGGACCCGCGGTTCAAATCCCCCAATTTTTTTTTATTTAATTTCATTATTTAACAATAATTGTGATGCCTAGGTAGGATTCTCCACTTCGATCATTCATTGGCTTCTTATTAACATTGCTGTTCCTGAAGTGTCGTTGGGAAACAGTAACAATGCCTACTCAGAGCATACATCAATAGGAAATCAAACACAAACTGAGAGTGGCATATTAGGTAGGTATATACACCTAGGCCTAAAACGAAAAAAAAAAGAAGGAGCTCAAAGGGGTGCATTATTCCTCTAAAAACCTGTAGAATTAAAACAATTTTGAATTCTACTGATTGTATTTTATTGGTCACTGTATAATTACATCCTATGTACATTTTCATAAAAATATGTTAAGCCGTTTTAGAGGAAGAGCAAAAAATTACTTCTAAAATTTCTACTTTAACTCCTGGTAAGTTTTTTACTATACATTTTTTTATATAAGTTAGCTTAAATCGACTTATTTTCTTTCCCAGAAACTGTGGTTAAATTTAATGTACATATTTTTGTTACACGCTGTATAAAATGTTTCACCTAACTGACTTCTGATAAATATTTTTTATTAACTATCAATGTGGCAATATACAGAATACATAGGGAAACTACTACTAAATAGGGTTCTCAGCTAGAAGAATATGATCAAATAAAAACGTAAATAAATGCGTTTCGGTGCACATACATGTATAAAAATATTAAAAAAGAGAGATAAGGAAATGTTTTTCATCGGAACGGATACAATATTGAGGCCCCTAAGGTAGGGGATATCAATAATTTCACAATTCAAATTTCTCTATTCTTATAATATGCCTCCATTAACATTATTTGTGGCGTAGATGGTTTATTTACGGCTAATTCATTTAACGTCAATACATATTCCACACGCGTTATGTTTTGAAATTTTCTAATCTTATCAAGCACGGGTTGATATAATTGCGAATGAATTGTGTTTCATTGGTCATAGAAATAACAATAAAAGTAATTGATACCTAATATGTATTTTTATATTAATATTTTTACAAGAAAATAATGTCAATAATTGATATGTTTCCTGAACGTAAGAATATTTAAAATTATGAAAAAAATACTTCGGTGGTATAATTTGGTCAAATATCCTTTTACTTTTTATTTAACGCCCAGTTGACAGTGGCTAAATTAAACATTTCACTCTATAATTTTTTTGACATCAAGCAAAAATTTTAAAATCAAACACCTTAGATTTCTCCTATATTATGCATTTTATTATTTGGAAGATTTTTACAATTTTGATGTTTAATATTAAATTTTGTCTCCAAAGAGTCTAATTTGTATATAGTAAATGCAGTTAAATTTCGAATGCACGTCATAAACTCATGAAAGTAGACGTTGCCACGTTGCTACAAAATTCGAGGATCTCAAGAAACATTTTATAAAAAGCTAAAGTTTAATTTGAACTCCATCTTTTGACACTTTAAATAATTCATTAAACCTATGTATATGCCCTTTTAGAAGCTTCTGGAAGTAATTCTTCCAATATAAATAACGAGAATAAAAATAAACAAGTAAAACTTTATTCAGAATAAGATCACTATCAATATCATCGTTAAAATCAGTAATTACAGCTAAAATATCCTCCCGTTCAAATATAACTTGACGGTACCAACAGTTCTGAATAATTTTTTCGGTACGACTGATACAATTAAACCTGGGGACTTATTCTATAACCAGCGGTTAAAAGTATTGAGCGCGTCTTTAGAAACGCGACAAACAACTAACAAAAGTGTAAAGCACAAATGTTTTGAATAAGAATACTTTCTTGACCGTAGCAGAATTTTATATAAATAAAAATTTCCTTGGTTCATTCGCTCGTTTTTATTTTCTATTGTTTAGCACAGCACTACATATGTTTCGGAAAACGTTTCCATATTCGAGTACAATCAAAATTTAAAAAAAAAAACATGGGGATGATTACAAACAAATTAATTTTTTTTTAAATAGCAGCGTGTGAAGGTGTTTAGTATTAAATTTTGTCTCCAAGGGTGGAAAAGTTTTCCGAAACAGATGTAGTGCTGTGCTAAACAATAGAAAATAAAAACGACCGAATAAACCAAGGAAATTTTTATTTATATAACAAACGTTTTAGTATTCTCTACTTGTTGTGCTTTCAAAAAATTTACACATGAGTAGCGTTTTGCTGTTCTCACTTCAAGTTTTGACATTTAAGGCGAAGATTTGCGGACGTAGATAAGTCAAACATTAAAATATGGATCTAAATATTATGATTTGAATAACAAATGTCAGCAAAATGCTGTTTTTCATGTTTTTGATTCGTTATAATTTTGGAATTGGCCTCAATATATTCTAATAAAGTTTACATTTGGACCCTATCCAGCCAGTTGTTTTTAAACTATCGCGTCCATGTTTAATGGTTAATCAATTATAATAATGTCATAATGATATTCAAATCCTAACCATAGTTTTTCAGACCAATCATCACTTACGAATAGCAAAATCGTCTAGCATTAGAGAATACCATAATCGCATGCTTGTCATTTTGGTGATCAAACTTTGTTGAGAAGTTCGCTTGGCGCTTTCGTTGCTTTGCGTGTTCGGCTAAAAGATAGAGAATAAACCCTCAGATTTGGGTTGTTACAGTCTGTAGTGTTTCCCTCCACATACTTAAAGAATTTTGAATTGAGTTGTCATTGCCACATCATTTTAATTTGGTTAAATATACAATGAATAACGGTGTGGCCATATTGTTCTGCAAGTTGATCTACTTTATAAATGTTTGGTGGTTTATTTCTGAAAACTATGTTCAATAAATCTTGTTTGTACATATTCTGATCAAATTGAATGTTGTGTGTCGTCAGCCAATCCTGAATTTGTCAAGGAATTATTGGGCGTTTTAAAAAGTAAAGTGCAGTAATAGGAAGCATTGTCCATAACAATCGTTGAAGGCTCAGTTAAATTCACAAGTAATTGATTCTCGAACCATTTTAAAAAATGTGCTTCATTCATTTCCCTATGATAGTCGGGATGAAAACACCAGTTCTGTCTCATCAGTAAAACAATTTTCATTACTAGCATGAAGAACAATGAATCTTTTCCTATCAACTATTGTAGTTTTTACGCTCCTTTTATCGTTATTTTGCCAAGAGTGGTTTACTGTGCCATTTTGAAAAAAATCCATGTTCCATCCAGATAAAAAAATTTATAAAGAGACAGATTTGTGAACTTGTGTATAACTTTAAAAAACTAACTCTTACTGGAAACATGATGAAGTTCTATAAGACGCCGCCCATCTTTCTTTCATGTAAATCATATATTGGTTAACACTGTATACAATGATCTTTTGCGTTAAAGTTTTATATAATTTCACAAGAGTTACTTATTGTTTCTTCTTATACATATCATAAATGACATCAGGAATGTAGTCAGAATTGAAATTGTCGGTTAGAGGTTTGGGATTTGGTCGCCTCTTTGGATTGGAATTTAAAATATGGTTATTCTTTAATGCCTGGAAATTGAGCTTACCGTCGAAATATTCAAATTCAACGCCGCTGCTACGCGCTCTCTGACTGCAAATAAATTATTTTATTAGATGTTGAAGCTGACTTCGATTGGTTTCCATTAAATTGAAATCGTTTAGTTATTTTTAGATTTAGTACAGGCATTTAACACTTAACTGAATTAAACCGTTTCGTTAATTAAATTGAAGTAATCTGTAACTTTCTAACGATTCACTTTGGAATCGAATATTAGTGGAGAATAAAAAAATGCAATAATGCACAGGGTGATCCATTGAAAAAACAGCATAGAAATTAAATTGAAATTTTATTTGTTATCAGTCAAACAATAATAGCATGGATATACAAAGCGAAGGTTCAAGGCTGCACATGTTAGGTAATTGGTTTAAGGTTCTTTTATTTTTTAATTGCATAATGTCATTATAATATATTTCAAATTAATAGCACAGTAAAAAACTAAGGCAAAATCCGCTCTATCGAGTAGGAGTCCTGTAATCTATTGGCTTAAATGTGACTATGCTTGACTTCACTAGAAGTAAATTAAACTTTGTTGATTTAAATGAGTACTTTATTTAAAAAATGAGAACGAATTTTGAATATTTACGTAGAGATTTACATTATTTTAGTTTCGATGTGATTGCAAAACGTCAGATTTACTTTAAGCTCTTAACTAGTTAACTTGGTTTTACAAGGATTCTGTAGTGAATGATTTCGTTGTCCTAAATAGAAAATGAAACTAGAATGAAGATATATAATGCTTGACATTCTATATTATACTCTTCACAGTTTCACAAACCACCCCTTAACCCCCATTTTCAGTCTGATTTTTTTCAAAATCAATAAGCGTTATCTTTTTATAGAGCTTTATTTTTCTGTAATATTTCAATTTGATATCGTTTTTTATTTCTGAGTTAGGATTTTTTTTTATATCATGTTTCGTTTTTTACTTATTGTGCGAAAAAAAAAACGTGACATCGTACGGACGGAACGAAATGCATAATACTTCTTTACAGACTTATGTGTGAAGATAATAAGGTAATAACCAGCCAAAAAACTCACAACACTCCAACACAACTTGCCAGTTTTTGTTAATATTATTCGACGGTGCAGTTATTTTTTTAAGAATATTAAAATTATGCAGAAGCAAATTGGTATGAATTTGTTGTCTGTTTTTTTCAATTAATGCAAGTCGGCATATTTCATTAAAGATCAGTATGTTGACGTAAAATGTCAATTAGAAACAAATTTTCCCTGATATCTTGATCATATTTCAAAAAATTTCCATTTTTGAACAATTTTTCAAAATTTTTTATTAGTTTGACAGATATCTAACGTCAGTAGCCAACTTTGATATGGGCTATATTCATTTTATGATTTGGAGATAGAAGCCGCTCTCAAATGGAAGGCAATAGGTACAGAAATACAGGATGATTGACACAAAACCTCCAGTTTCGATTTTTAGTCGGGAATTATCCAGTGACCTTATAACACAAAACAACTACTCCCAGAGCTGTAGATTCAACTAGACATTGAACGTTTTAAGACGGTGTAAGACACTTTCATGTATGATTCAAATTGTCAAACCATCTTCAGAGTAGATTAGAGATTATTCGAGCTGATTTCTGCCTGATGAGTCTGAAATTCCTCTTCTTACTAACATTCTAAGACCAAATCAAAGGGTTGCAACACTTTCTTTGAGTGTCAGTAAAAAATATTAAGCCCCATTAGGTGCCACTGCAAGCCTTTACCTGGAATTGTCTGGTTTGTCAAGGCAAATTTATAGTGATTAGGCTCAAGATTTATCTAATTAGAATTTTACAATTTTCCGTTTTGAAAAGAACAAGGTTCCAGATCTTCGGATTTACCCGACGGGAGCCTACCGTCTATGGCTTTCATTAGAAGGTGCGGGTTGTACGGTGAACTATAAGTTGTAGGTGTTAAAACATAAAATGAACCACGTCAAATTACGACGCAATAAAGATCAAAATCCATTATCTAAGACATAAAGAATATTCTCGAAAAAAAAACTTAAATAGCTGAAAACTTCCTTGTTCATCTTAAATTAATGAAATCCATCCCTAAACAACGATATAAACCTAAATTAGTGGAATATACATCAGTTAATAACTAAATCCCTGCAACAAATGCCCTTAATCGATAAACAACGCTCTAATGCAGCGTTTAGCCAACAATTAACTTTAAGAACAATAAAGAAAAAGCTTCTACCTTATCTATTGCTAAATATTGTTACGCTGGTTTTTGGTATCACAATTTATTTCAACTCAACTGTACAATAACTCAATTCAACTTTAACAATAACGATAAAACTGGTAACATTAACATGTAACGTCTATCATACAACTGCTAAGTGACGTCAGGTCGTCGACTTATATAGCTTGCCTCGACCTTCTAAAACCTTCTCGAACAATCCGGACTTTTCTTTGACAAGGAATGACATTTCGGGACATTTCTGAATTATTATATCTTCTTTATTTACTCGTATCTTTACTTATGATGACCGCAGCACGCTACAGGGTGCTGCGTAACAATATTAAACCATCACTTCGATGACCTCACTTTGATTAAAACAAACTCTTTATCAATAAGAGAAGAAAGAAAGAGTTGATCGAACGAAAAGATACAAAACCTTTTTATCACCTTTATATCCCTACCTCTGGCGTTGTGCACGCGAAAAGTTCCTTTTAAATATTAAATATAAATAAATATAACGAAAGTAACAATATTTATTATATTTCCTGTTTGAATAATAAATATACAAAAAAAAAAATCCTAACGAGTATCAAGGATTTGTTGTATCGACATAGTCAGTCGCAAACACGTTTTATAATTCTGTCATTTAATTTCCAGTTGAACATATAGCCCTGGAAGTAGTTGTATTATAAGGCGGCCTAAAAATCGGGACTGGAAGTTTGGTGTGAATCGCCCTGTATTTTTGGAAGTTTATGTCTTAAATGCTTGCTCTTTTTGGCATGGTAACAATGAAAAACAGTTTTAATTTTTTAAGATGTAGAAATGCACTAGCGGAATTCAGGTTGTACACTCCCGTGCTTAATTTATTTGTTTTTTTTTTATTTATACATGTGCCCCCTTCAATGCCGTTGTAAATGTTTGTATGACGAATAAATATCATTATAAAATGTTTTCTTCAAAATTCTAGTTACGTCGATTTCATAAACGTGATGTCCTATGACTACCATTTTTATTCGAAATGGACGCCGTTCACTGGATTTAATAGCCCCCTCTATTCCTCAGAAAACGAAATATTTATCTTTGGAACGTTGAACGTCAATTTTTCGGCGAATTACTGGAACCATTTGGGAATGGACAGGGCGAAAATCGTAGTCGGACTTCCTACTTATGGCCATACTTTCAAGTAAGTTTTTCTTTTATCTCTTGGGTAAGTAACTGTATGCATTTCATTGTGTTTCAGTTTTAAATCAGCGTTATTGAAATAATGAACAATTCATTTTCTATAAATAGACTATAAAGGTGACAAAATAATTACCGGAACCTGTAAATTCATGATTTAAAAATACAATTCTGGTAAAACTTTTTGAAGAATGCGTAATATGTTATGAAACTTGGGAATATTCGTGTAAAGTATTGTTTTTGTTTATATTATACTGAAGGGCGGCCTCGAATTGGGCACTATCTACCTGAGAATATAAATGGTTTACTTGAACTGCACACTTGATAGAGGATAAAAAATTTGCTTACTACTCGATCTGAGCACCAGCAATTAATGCTTGTTTGACCGGCTCCTCGATGGGCGATCCTAAATCGCAAACCATACCGAGTTAGGCTTACCTAGTGACACTGATGTTACTGATGTTAACCCCTTGAAATGGAAACAAATTTATCTATGCAATACTAAAAATTCTGATTCATTTTAAAACTACTTTATTATTACAAGTTCAATAAATAATAATAAATTGTTGAATCCTAATCATTTCAAATTTTTATTTGTCATTTCGAGAGGTAATTTATTAAACAAATTCATCAAGTCACGTGTAATTTGAGTTGCCTATTAGTAGATTAAAATATATTTACGCGTATTTTGAGACCGAGTCACGATTGTATATTCGTACCATGAAAAGACCTTTGAAAGGTCAGTAATGATCACGTGATTCAGTATACGTAAATGTAATGGGACAGATGTGTCCGATGTGGATAAAAAAACGCTCGAGATGTAAAAAATGCGTCCGATGTGGATTCTCAAACGCAGCATTAGATGGGTTTTATAAAAACTTGCGTTAAATCGCGAATGAAATGATTCGCACGCGTTTGTTGTTCTGTCCATATTAGCACTAAATTCTGCCCAAAGTGGAATCAGTTTTAATATAGTAACGTTCGTTTAATTTATTTATTTAAAACACTTTATTTACAGTTTATTTATAACGTACTAGTACTAACTAATTTATATATTACTTAGGCACTATTATAACTCAAATTTCTAATTTATTTATTACAATTTATCTTTTCTGTCCAACACTTAAACTCAATCTTCCCGTCCGTCAACAACTCGCGCTATTTATATAAAGCCAGCTGTGGACTAGAACTCTCTAGGCTTTCCAGAACGATCTAAAACTGCCTTTCTATGACTCATACGCCGCAAAGGGATCAATCCGGTAATTTCTCGAAGCGGTGCTTTGTCTCTATAGCCAACGCTGGACTTCATACCGCTGGGAAGGAGTAAACAAGGATCAGAGACGGCTGAAGCATATCATTGCCCCCTCCTTAAGAAATAATTCCTCCTGGAACTAAAACTGAATGATTGTATTTGCAACTGGATCCTCTTTTACAATTTCCAATTGCATGGAAGTAACAAGGGACGGTTTTTATTGAAACCTGGACCCTGGGCGAATGGCTGCAGACCGGTAGTCGGATCTCGGAATCGTGGAAGATTACTTAAAACATATTTATTTCTAATGATTCTCCAATTTAGGTGGTTGCTCTCTATCTTTGGCATGGCTAGTTTCTGTACATTGGACTCCAGTACGTGCTACCTCAGACCAAGTAATGCTTCCTATACATCATGATAAGTGGATCGATCTCGGAAGGTGTTCTTCGTTATGAAATAGAAAAGATAACGCGATACATCTTGAAGTTCTGGCAATCGACCAAACTTCTTCCGGAACACAGATGCCAGACCTCGAGCATCGTTGATGTTGGCGGAAGTGCTATGGACCAGCGAGTAGTCTTTAGGAACCGTGAGCAGATCTTGTTGTTGCTCGGTTTTAATACCTCCATATGCACGCATAAATTCTTCAATGACAAGGTCAACTCATTCATTTTCAAAATGGCTACCTCTATTCATTATACAAGCATGAGCCCTTTTTCTGAATGCAAATATTGAGGATGCTACATTTTTAACGAGAATTCTATGGACGGATTAATCAAAATTTATTAGAGAAAGAATAACAAATTTTGAAATTGCTTTAACATTTTACGGAAAATAGATAAAAAAATAAAGTAAACGTTTCTTTTCCGAGATAGAGGGTGTTAGAAGTGAAGTCCTGATGACACACTTTTGTAAATATTTTTTAAACGTTTAAAGATAACTAGTAAAATTTGGTACAAATGCTTACCTTTTTACGCTCTATTTAATGGACTAAACCCCAGTTTTTGATCATCTTCATAGGTGGGTAAATTAGGGGGCGCTTAGGGTAAAATTGTTTTTTTTTTAACATTTTTTATTTTAAAATTTGGAAAACCAATGTTTTCGTTATTATAAAGCTACTTATGTTACATTTTGCTAGGACTCACCATTTTCAAGAGAAAAACATTTGAAAATTTCATGATAAGGTGATGTTATCTTATTCGAAAGTGCAAACAATAATTAGTAGGCCTGTGGAATCAGCAATTTTATTTTTTTTTTAACTTTGGAAAACCGGTGACTAAAGAAATGTTAGGAATTATTTACAAAAATGTGCTATCAGGACTTCACTTGTAACACCCTGTATCTCGAAAACCAAACGTTTTCGGACCTATGTTTATGTGAACTTTTACTCCTGTTTTAGGTTGTAGATTACGCTGTTAAAATATGACCGTTTAATTTCGGGACACCCTGTATATTATTGAAGGGAATTTAATTCTTTACAACCCTATGGTCGGCATTTATTTTTTGGGTGCATCGTTGAATAGTTATCCGGTCAAAAAGAGCAAAATATGTGAGGCAAGAATGTTTTTTTCCAAAATTACAAAATTTTAAAAAATTATATATCTAAAACTATACAAGATATCGAAAAACTTGCAGAAATTTAAAAAGCTTTTATATTATATTAAGGGGTCATATCGGTAGGGCGCATAGTTTTCGAGATATAATCGAAAAATGGGGCCTTGAGACTCTCCCCCCCCTGGCTCAAAGGCTACGGGCTGGGACGTTTGATATGTTCACCTCCTAACTAGTCTAAACAAAGTTACGAAGTCAAAAATTGTGTTCCATGCATTTCCCTCTATACCTTTTTTGATCATCATTTATCAGTAGCAATAAATATTTGAAATCAAATTAAACTTACCTATCTGTCTATTAAGTACTTTAACATCTTATCTTTGACATGATTATATGTTAATTCAGTTCTAGAAATTACATTGTCTTAGCCCAAGGTCCATACTTTGGCTTTACAACTTCTCACAGTACATCGCCAGAACATCTCACAATTTTTAAAATTTAGCAAAAAGTAAATGATTTTTATATCATAGAACCCGTCGCGTAGATTTCGAAAATGTATATATGTACTGGTATATCACTAACGGTAGCGGCTCCAAAAAACTAATTCGAAAATTTTGAAAATTGCATACCGATTTTTCACATTTTGATATATCTCCATATTTTATGTACTGATATGTCAATTTTCCAAAAATTTTCAATACTCAAATAGTTTGATTCTAAAAGTTACAAACACCAAATTTTATAAAGCAAAAAATAAATTTTCAAATTCTTTACTCTTCTCTTTTCACTTTCCCACTTACTCCTTCTCTCCTCTGATCTGCTTCTCTCATATCTGCTATCCGCATTCTCTCTGGCTTTCAACATGTTGGCTTAAAACTGTTTACCTTTTTCTTTTATATTTCTCTATTTTTAATTTCCTTTCAGTAAAAGATTCTACAAATTCTTCGACTATAATAAGTTGATCAAAATGAAAAAGGAGCTACTTATTAGGGTGGCGCAAAAAAACCGACTATTTTTTTTAGTCTCGTACCAAAATATGTTAATTTATCGTTTTTTAAGAGACCCCTCCAAAGGGCAGCTCAAAAAAAAAAATTTTTTATGGGTCGCTCAAATTTTTTCAAAATTAGTCATAATTCGATTTTTTTTTATTTTTTTGCTCGTGACGGTAGAATTTTGTACCTCAAAAAAATGTAGCTCAAAATATGAATTTTTAACGGTCTCTCATAATTATTGCTTTTGATGTTTTCAAGCTACCTTTAAATCTTAACATTAAGAATTAATTTCAATTTTTGCTTTTAAGTAGCAAGGTAATACGAGCCCAGAATCATATCATTTGGCCCATTCAATATTATATTTTTTATTTTATTTCAGACAACATTGGTAAATACAGAGGAAAAATCTATCAAATCCAATTATTTTTATTATAATTTGAGACATGTTTATCAACATTTTTTATTAAAATTAATATTAGAAAATTAGAGATATACACAAAACACTAAATTAAATAAGATAACAATGAATCATTTCGTTTGGCCCAATAATCATGGAAGGGCACCGGTGATTTTACCACAGTGTAAAATCTCCCTTTTTTTGCTTCAGAACTGCTTCAATTCGCTTTGGCATGGTATCTACTAACTTTTTATAATCTACAGCCGTGAAGAAGTTCCAAATTTGAGTTAGTCTCTCTTTTAATTCAGAAACTGTTCAAGCAGGAGTAGTTGGTAATTTTTTTTTTTTTTTTTTCATATTATGCCAAATGTTTCAATTGGTGACAGATCGGCACTACTGAATATCCATCTAAAATCGGAATATTATTTTGCAACATCCATTTCTTTACTATTTTAGCAGTATGACACGCAACGCCATCCTGTTGGAATATGTATCCATTATTTATTGTTTTTGAGCTTTCAATGGATGACATTAGACTGTCTCTAAGGATGGCAATGTATCTAACAGCATTAACAGTCCCTTCTATGATGTGCAACTTGCCAACCTCTTGAGCCGACATCCTTTCCCAAATCATTACAGAAGCTTGAAACTTGACTTTTCGACGCAAATAGTCTGGATGATAAGGTTAATTTTTTGTCTTTAATACCCTTCTTCGATAATCTCCAATACATGCCTCAAATCGTGATTCGTCACTCAAAATAACACTATCCCATTGCATCTGAGACCACTTCTTAAGATTTTTGGCCCATGCTAATCTATTCTTTTTTTGTCTTACAGTTAACAGCGGTTTTCCTTTAGCTTGCAAAAAAAAATTCTTCGTTATTGTTTCTCGGTGACATAAATTTTCGAAAATAACTTACTTCGTAGAAATTATAACCCAATCGTTTGATAGCTCTAGGAAAAATTACCTTGAACAATTATTTCCTGTTGCTCTATTCCAAGATATACTTAATTCACCACAATTGGCACGGCGATTTTGTTTCAAAATACGACGTAGTGCTCTCATATTGATCGGGGTTATTTTTGAAGTTCTACCCAAATTTGGTTTTCCTTAAACTGCTTCTGTCATTTTATATAATTTGACTATATTTCGTACAGTATAGCGAAATAATTGCAGTTGTTTAGCAATTTTAGCACCAGAATTACAAGCATTGTATAAATTGACAATAACTTGACGTAAATCGTTAGACACAGCTTTACCCCTTACCATTTTGTTAACATTAAATACAACTAACTGCTGAAGTGTCACTGTGAGCAATCAGCAATTAGGCACTCATGAAGTTTTTAAATATGTGGTAATCAACCAAAGTAAGAGTGGACGTACTGTGAACTATATAGTATTTCAAAAAAAAATTGGGAAATGTCTATTGTCATGGGTTGTCTTTTTTTTCTAGTATCTGAAAGGTTTTCTCCTTGTATCCTTAGTCATTTTGAACTTTCGCAACTTCTCAAAAATCTCTGGTTGTTTCTTTAAGACTTGTTTTAAAGGATTTGGGTACTGGGACTACCAGGACAAAATTGTTGGACAAGAGAGTTCTAAAGTATACCATAAAAAACAGCGGGTAAAAATTGTTATTATAGAATAATTTTATTTTTCAGATTAGCCAACTCCAAAAACAATGGCCTATACGCCCCAGCCTTCGGCTACGGCCGTCTAGGCAGTTTCGGTTTCGTCGACTACCCCGACATCTGTAAGTTCCTCGCCGTCAATCAGATCTCTCCGGTATTCGACATGGACACCAAAAGCCCATACGCTTCGAAGTTCTACGAATGGGTGTCATTCGAAAACACTCAGAGTCTCACTTACAAGGCCGAATATATCAGAGAACAGCGATTTGGCGGTGCCATGGTGTGGAGTCTCAATTCTGACGATTACAATTTTAGTTGCCAAATCGAAGGCAGACATGAAGGGAAGTTCCCGTTGGTGAAGAGCATCAAAAATGCTCTATTCGGATAATTATGTGTGGTATGCACTGTAGATAATATTAACTAAATCGGTCAGTATTATATGGGCATTTTAAAAATATCGGTTTTTATTTTTGGTAGTTAATGTGTAAACTATTAAGTCTGAAAATTCTACAGTTGCTCAATTTTTATTCAGAATGACTATATTTTGGTATTTACTTATCTCAGATTTAATACTATAAATCTACTTATACAAATTCGCCTTAATTGTATAGTAAGACTGATACTGTCATAGTTCTTATTAATTTCCATGATTATTTCTAAACAAATTAATAATTCACGACTTTCAAATCAGTAAAACAATTTTGCAAGTGTAAAGAAAATATAATAATTTAGCTGGTCGGTGGTAGAATATAGCTAAGGAAGAAGTTACAGTAGTCACAATAAGAGGAGTTGGGAACTTGGCACTGTAGACAGTTGACACTTAGCACTGTAGACAGTTGACACTTAGCACTGTAGACAGTTGATATGTGACACTGTAGACAGTTGATATGTGACACTGTAGACAGTTGATATGTGACACTGTAGACAGTTCATATGTGACACTGTAGACAGTTGACACTTAGCACTGTATACAGTTGATATGTGACACTGTAGACAGTTGATACGTGACACTGTAGACAGTTGACTCTTGATACTGTATCTAGACACTTGGCACTAGGTAAGTTCGGATAGCCAAGTTCGATTAAATCTTTTAACTCCAAACGACCCTTTTAGCGTTCGTTTATTCCGATTATTGACAATTTAATACGCTTAAATGTCAGTTAAAAGCACCCTTAAAATCTCCGTTTTTATCCCGTTGCAGCCCCTGACTCTCTGAACTCACCTACTGTAGACAGTTGACACGTGACACTGTAGACAGCTGACACGTGGCATTGTGCCCACTTGGCACTGTAGACAGTTGACAGTCGTGGTAAGCTAAGGGTATGGTCCGTTATTAACCGAAATATTGGTTACTCGGTCCAAAACTAACCGCTTTGCTTGACATTCCTGAAAAATAGGTTAAATTAGGGATGTGGTTACCTGAAAATGTTGACTCAAATGTCAATTCACTAACCGGTATATTTTTGCGGTTTCCATTAAGTCGAATGTCAATTTGTCACAAAATTGATGCAAATGTCAGCCGTGGTCCAAAAGTAACCAAGAAATTAGTTTTTTTCAGGAACCACTGTCAAAAAATCCTGGTTACTTGCGGTTAGTAGTCAGTTTATAACGGACCATACCCTAAGAGTAAAGAGTAAAAATATAGTGAGGCACCGCACCAAACATTGCACTAAGCATAGCACCAACCACCGACTTCACTATAGAACAAATACACACTGGCAAAGGAGCCTTTTTATAGTGAGGAACCGCACCAAGATTCTCAATAATAATTTCATATCAAGATACTCCGCAGGCATTGGTGTCTGAAACTGGAACTCTGGTGCGAACGATATCTTGTGAATAGATTTACTTTGTCAGTACCGTAGTAATTTATCGAGGTGTGAGGAGGTATTTTATACGAAACACGTACTTCGGTTTAGTAGCGTATTTCAATATGGACAGAGACAAACTGAGTAAAATATTTATTCACTCTGTAGTTTTGGACAAACGGGACCAAAAACATCACAACAGATACGGATAGCAATAGGACAAAATTTGAATGTGACAGGTTCACCTCTTAAGTTTTTCTACTGCGTCAGAATTTGCAAAAAAATACTTAATAGTTTTTACAAGTCGTTCCTCCATGTCATTAGGCAGTTTATGTAATCTGCAGTATCTCTTTGAACTATTAACTAGCTTCTGAATTAATTCCAAAATATATAGTTGGGTAATGACATTTGCATATATTCTCTAAATTTATCAGGGAGTTGTTTTAATTTAGTAAAAAGACGATGGTATTCACCAAATCACCGTCACATTGATTCACAGGATGAATACTATAATCTTGTCCTTGACTATTATTAATGTTACTGTCGTACTTGCGTACAACTCATAATTACTATCTGAAGACATTTTATCAATGGCGGCTTGTGACATAAAAATTGGGTGTTTACAGTGACAGAATATAGATCTCACTACAGATTTAGGTAAAAAACTTTCAGTGTTTTGGGAATGTATATTGTAAATACTGAACGTTTTTTACCTAAATCTACTGAGTTCTGTATTCTGTCATTGTGACCCCACCAATTTTTTGGTTACCAGCCGCCACTGCATTTAATTTAATAAATTAGAAAACAACTCCAACCCTGAACGACTATGGCTGCAGACTGACCCACCACTTGCTCTTTGATGAATACATTTGATGATTGTGTATTAGTCCCTGATCCGTAAGTAAGGTCGACCTTTACCTATCTGTTTAATGGATAAAAGTTTTTTTATTAAATAAAATGTGTTTTTAAATATACCGCAAATGGGTTGCCTAAGAAAATACGGTAACGGCCATTTTTTACTTTCCTTTCTGTGTACATATAAGGAAAGTATACGAATCATGATAAAAGTTGCTTATGATGTCATTCTCTATTATTTTTGTCCCTATACATGATTTCCCTAAAATTGACCTAATTCGAGATATTTGAGGAAAAGTGCAAATTTCGAATTTTGAAGATAACTCAAAAACGGATGAAGAGAAAAACACCAAATTTTAATCCATCCTGCGGTGAGCAGATTAGTTTGGGCATAGTCGAAGTATCTGGGGAATACTTTACAGGCTGTGGTTTTTTTTTACTTTAATAAAATAAATAGTCTGGACCGTATTTTCTTAGGCAATCAATTTGCGGTATATTTATAAACATATTTTATTTAATAAAAAGAAACTTTCATCCATTAAAAAGATGGGTGAAGGTCGACCTTACTTCGGATCTTAGACCATATATGCCTGATGCAGTGCCTCACTATTTTTTTACCCTAATGAAATTAAGGGTTAGGAAGTTGGTAATAAAGTTCTTAGTTCGGAGAATAAAAGGTTATTATTATCATCATCCGATCACAAAACATAATTACCTACAAATATTAAAGATTAGTCGAATCAATGAAAAGTAAAGTCCGATATTTTTAAAAAGTTCATAGACAAAAGTGAGTGCTGCTAACTTAGCAAAATAAAGTACATAAAATTGATAAAAAGGAATTGATTTACGGAAAAAGATTCCACACTAACATTTAATTCATTTTTAACAATATTCGAAAGTGATTTCTAGTGATACTAAATAATTTAAATCAATTTTATTTTCCCTTTTATGAATCAATAGTATCGTGTGATCTACAAATAGAATTATGCCTGTACTATCCAAACTGTCATTAAAGAAATATAATCTCCAACATGCACGTTTTTTCCAAGAAACTTATTTTACCAGATACACTAATGGTGAAAATTGAAAAACGTAAATTTGTGACATATATCATTATTTAATTTTATCAATGTCATTTTACCTGACTTGGTCAATTGGAACTCCTTTAACTTTTGGCCCCAAACGTCCCATTTGTGTTTGCTTATTGATTCTTTGGTGCCTCCTTAAGCGACAGTTCTGACCAACACTTCTGACCCATACAATTTCCTGGAATGGGGACGTTTACTGAAATTGGTTCTCACTAGAGGCGCTTATGTTCCAGCAATCGAAAAATCTTTACCTCAAATTGTGTCTGTATGTTTTATGCTGGTTTACTAACAGTAGGCTATAAATAAAATCACTTTCACGTTCAAATATTTAAAACTTCTAGGTGTTTTTGTACAACCACAAATTCTGGTCATAATTTTCAATAAAGTAAAAAAGTAAAAGTTAATTTGGTATAGAATGAAAAATAAGTTAAATTTTAAGACCATTCACGTTAGCGCGCTTATTAATCGCGCTTAGTTTCAACTGTCAAATCTAATAAGGTGTGTGCATTGATGCTGCTACCTACAAATAGCTTCTAAAACCTCGCATTGCCGAACTCGCATATTGTCGATATGTATTCACTGAAGCTTTTGTTAATTGATTATCTTTTAGGTGCATTTTACTGCAGTTGCTTTAAACTTATAAATATGGTACTTCCCTAAATTAGTATTACGGTAATTACTTAAACTAATCTTATTAAATGTCTTATTATTTTTAATTTAGTTACTATAAAGATCAGAAGGTCATAGTTCTAGGTAACATAAATAGCACAAGTATATTGCGAAATATACAATTTTGTTAAAATTTGGCGAACATGTCATTTTTTAGTCGCTCAGCAAGTACTTCTTTTTATGTTAGTTTCAACTAAAGAACTTGGTTTTTTATATATAGAATACGATTAGAAAAGTTACACGTTTTGTTTACAGTTTTCATAAAAGGGAAAATAAAATTTCAATTAGACCCTCAAATTTTTATTAAGCATTGGGATTGTTAAATAGACTATAAGACATTATAAACTAATATATTTTTTACATTTTTTTAGTCAAAATATTTAAATTATTTTTTCATAAACAAGATCATATTAGACATTAAGTAGCCCTTAAAATGACATTAAAGTTTCGTCTGAAGTTATAGACGTTTTCTTCTTGTCTTACATATTTTTCTCTGTTTCTTTTTTTATTTCTTTTACACTCTTCTAGTTTATACCTTTTACTGCATCGTCTTTCTCTCCCCTTATTTCATATTTTTCTTGGCACAACGCTTGTGTATTTTTTCTGTAATTTTCTATATCTATAAGGTGGGGTAGATGGATTTCCCCCACTTCACTTAAGCCCATTATGGATCTTCCAGATACATCCTCCTGGTTGAGAAGTGTCTAGGGACTAATTATCAGCTCGTCAAACTCCTGCAGGTTAATAAGATCGGCGAGAGTTATCCTTAAATTCTTTTTTTTTTATTTGACCATTTGGTGACTTCTACCACCTCGATCGTTAATGCCCAGATGGGGGATATTTTGTTCCCCCGATTCACAAGGCAATTTTTGTACTATTATTTCATAAATAATAATGTTTGCGATTTACATACCCTTGATTATGTGTACTTTTCTCAAAAACCTAATTTCTGTAGCGTTTATTATTTGTCAACGTCGCATGTTTCTTTAATATATAGTAAGAAAATGTTTTGGTAAAACATTTCGAAAACTTCTTGGGAAATTAATAATAATCATAAATCATGTTCTGTTACTGTTCTTACGTCGATGTTTAAAAAATCATCTAAACTATTTGATCTAGTTTGTTCTTTATTATTGTTCCACCTGGTTGTGTAGGAAATACTAAAAATGTGGTCTTGACATGCCAAAATTACTATGTTATGATTTTGGTTACAGATATTTCCAATACATTCCATTTGATTCACGATTGTTTATCAGAAATAATCAATTTTTAGTTACCAAACTTAGTTATTTTAATGCACACAAAGTACCTAATTAACGTATTATTCTCACACCAGTATTTAGTCATGTGTAATAATGAAATTAAAAATTTGTAAATAATAATTTATTTAAAACTCTAGAATAAGCTTAAATTAAGATTTATATTGATTTGTTTCTGTTAATAAATAAATTAAAACTGAAAATTGTTTTATAATGACTTACCATATACACACTAGGTTCCTGAATGCTACAAAATAAAGATGGACGAAATTTATTAACTATCTGCTATCACTGACAATGTAATAATTTCGTTTACTTTTAGTTGATTGATAATAATTGATAACCATACAACATACTTGACTAATAACTGATAATCATGTTTGGTACATTAATGCTGTAAAGGTCTAGTAAGCAAGGTTGTCATGTTTTGTCATTACTTTTGTATTGTACTGTAAATTATTGAGCTGTCATATTTGATTAATTCGTGAATATTATCTATTGAATACAAGTTTTGATATCAGTTCTATAGATAATCACATAAATTAATGTCACTTTAGTGTGTTGTCAAATGAATTTTTGACAACATGGTTCATTCATAAGCTTATGAGATTATTAAATTTAGTGATAGTCTCGATACCACTCGTTTTTATATATGATAATAATCAACGAGAAACAATTTTATTATTAAAAGTGCTATTTAATATCTAACTGGCAATATAATCGGTCAGATTCAATCAACTTTTTATATTACCTAGCGACGGTTTCACAGGTATCTGCGTTAATTTTTTTTTTTTATTATTATTATGATAGAAATTAATACCAATATTATTATTTGAAACTTCGCACCTCGCTAATCTACCTTGACGCTCGAGAGTACTTCCCAGGTCAGTATGTGATATACTATTGTCAGTTACATATTGAACGGAACTTTTAATAATAAAATTGTCTTTATATACTTACAAATATAACCGACAGTTAACCAGAACTACGGGTAGCTACAGAAAAATCTACCTAAAACATGATTCCGAAAAAAAGAAGGGAGAGGTATGAAAACATGTACGAAGCATATAATAAGTGACATTTGCGGGTAAGGAAGTGACACGTACTAGTCAGGAAAGTGAAGTAAACAATAAGTGGCTTCTCGACGGTTTCGAAGTGATCAAATCCAAAAATTACGAACCGATTGTAACAGAAAGTAATGGATTTATTAAGTTTTTAAACTTTTTTTGCATTTTTTTTATATTTGATTTTGTGAATGGAAAACCTTTCAAGAATATTGTGTGAAAATTTGAGATGAATCGGAGCAAAACCAACGAAGATACAGCGGTTTGAGTAACCGCGCCTCATGCATGGCTCGACGCATCAGAAAAAACCTGCCCGGTCCGAGCGCACTATTGTTACATGGCAGCGAGGGCGGCTCCAAGAGAAGGGGCTATGGGGGCCATTTCCCCCACCTAGATGAAAATTCTTACGATTTATGAGCTATTTATTCAAAAAAATATGCTAAAAAGAGAATGGCCAAAGGCAATGGTCCCCACCGAAAATTCGTCTCGGATTCGCCCTTGCCTGACAGCTGTTTCGCTCACTATATGATCCCTAACCTTGCATCCTACCTTTCTTTATAGAAATTTTAACACAAGTACAAACGTGTTTATATCTGTACTGTATATAATTTAGTGTAGCATTGGCCTGGTATGTTCTTTTGCTTTACTGACCTACATGCAAGACATAGGAAGTAGTGGATCAAGCTCTCATGAATGAGGATTCGTCGTAGACAGGAGCAAAAAGATGCTTTAGACATCATGAATGATAGCAAAATCCTTTATGGACCTGGCATCGATGATTCAGTGTGAAATAAACCGATAAAACTCGCTTATGAACGTTTTATTCCAAATTTTTTAGTGTTCAAAACTTAAAAGCGTTTTTCCCACAAATCATGTTTCGGTGCCTCTCATAACTTCAAAACTACTGCACCTATCCTTTTGAAATTTTGAACACTATTTCTGTATATAATTTACGAGGTAACGCGGGAAAGTTTTTTCAAATTTGTTAATATTCTTTTATTTTATAAATTAAGCCGATTTTTTTCGCAAGAATTGCGTTTTTTACTTCAAAGTGTTCCCAAAACGTGAAATATTGAAATTTAAAAAAATTCTCCCAGCGTTACCTGGGAAAAACGATTATCTAACGAGATAACTTTGATTTTTTTATTTCTGATGATCCAGAACCGAGTTAGGAGGGGCACCACAATTCTACTTTTTTCCGAGACTTTTCCGAATAATTACTATTTCTACATGAAAATTTGACACAATATTCTTTGAATGGTATACTTTAATGTACCATTAGTTTAAATAAACAGATTTTAACTGTGTCGTCAAAAAAAATTCACAAATATGTGCCTTTTTGCACGAATTAACCTTACCCCCCCCCCCCCTTAAATCTATTTTGTGTCCAATCAATGTAGTAATTTACAGTGCTGACAGAATCAAAACCTTCGGTCCTGCTTTGGTTATGTTGGAATGAATAGTAAATAGCGCTTGCACATGCATGAAAAGAAACGACACAGTATCAATGTTGCCAGTCACCGGTCGGTATCTCGTCACTCCTCTGTAACTGATGGCGACGTTGGTACCACATGCACATGCGAATACTATTTACTGTACACTATTTGACATATATTTTTTTTCGTTTTATGTATTGTTTGCAGGTCGTAAAAAAGTAGTTTAAAGATATGTAACCAAATTATTTTTAATTTTAAAATTAGTAAATACTTATAATCTTGAAAATAATAAAAATAAAATGCTAATGAATATCTATTATCTCTATTTTTATGTCTGCCGTCATTGTCAGTGGAACATAAATTACGTTATCACTAATATATTGTCATGATTCCGTCATATCACTTCAGATGTCATGTTTTTGTTCTGTATCGTTGGCATCAATGAATTATTCGGAACGGCCTTTTTTTTCAGTTTGAAAAAAATTGTATAATATAGATGATTGTTAAAATAATTTATAAATTAATTTAGACGGTGAATAAAGTTAAAAAGAAAAAGGTATACAAATAATTTTATTTAAAAAGTAATATCAAAAAAAAAAAGGAAGCAGACACAGTACAAATCAAAAAGCAATACAGGAGTTAGAGATCAGGCAGGAGAACAAGAGATATAGAAACACAGGAGTTAGAACAGGAGGTGTAGAGGAAAGAAGAGGAACGGTTTCTTTTTTTTTTAATTAAAGTTATATTTAGACATTTTTTAAATTATTGTAAGAAGAAAATCATTGGGGCCACAAACCTTAGTGCTTGGATAATTTTGGAATCTTTCTACCGTATTCAGGGTGAAACCATTTTAATAATATAGCATATTTACTCCAACACAAGCAGAGCCGAAGCACAAGCACGGAAGGTTTGATCTTGCCAGTACTGTATATTAAGTAATAATACATATTATATTCTAGCAAATAGGTACATACACCCTTTTTTTATTTATTTATGGGTACACCCACAAACGGTGTAATATATATTTTAGAAAATAAGTTATATTTTTGGATTAATGACGAAAATGACTGACTGGCTGGTATACAACTATTAAGCTTATACACTCGCAGACAAAAATATCGCATATTTTATTTTAAGTCATTATTTTTTTTTTTTTAAGACTGAGTTTTTTTTAATGCTAGATCCCTTGCACTGAAGGGTTTTACTTATGTTATAGCCAACTGAATTACAAACTGAAGCTTTCCAATAGATTCGTCGGGGAATGAATTAAAAAGTTTAATTTTGGTTATAAGATTTAATTGAAAAGAGTAACAATAACGAGAAGATAACAGTATTTTAGTAACAATTTAGTACTTAGTATTTCCTGCTCTAGCTCGAACAATAGCCTGCCTGCATCCTCCTAGGCATGCTGCGCAGATCTTGGATTGTTTCTTGCGGAATTCGATTCCATTCTTCCTGTGCTGCAATTATTAATTCTGAAATTGAGTTAGGACCTGGATTTCGTGCACGTATGTTTCGGTTTAGGGTGTCCCATATATATTCTATGGGATTAGCATCAGGTCTCATTATAGGCCAGTCTAGTGCCTCAATCCCGACAGCCTCAAGGTACTGGATCACTGTTCTTGCGGCATGGGCGCAAGCATTGTCATGCATTAACACAAAGTAATCGTACCCAAAATAAAGCCGGCTTAAAGTAAAACATGTTCTTCAAGGATATTGCTTATGTACCAGTCAGCATCTGTTCTAAAATTTACCTCAACAAGCTCCGTGCGACTCTCCCAACTAATGCCTCCCCAAAGCATAATGGAGCCGCCACCAAAGCTAACGTTTTGTACGAGATTACATTCTGCGAACCGTTCCCCAGACCTTCTGTATACTCGACCACGTCCATCTGGCTTCCACAATTGTATTCTTGTTTCATCTGTAAAAAGGATTTTTTCGCATTGTTGTTCATTCCAATCAGCATGGGCTCTCGTAAATTGTAACCGTCTGACTTTGTGAAGCGAAGAAGTCTAGGGACTCTAGCAGGACGTTTCGAATTCAAGCCGACCTTCTTTAATCTTCTTATATCGGTTTTGACACTTACGTTGACTTGCCTATCAATAGATAATTCATTTCTTAGATGCGAAGAGGTAAGTGAGCGATTTCGCAAGGATTTTATTCGCAAATATCGGTCATGCCTTTGCGTTGTACATCTTTTACGTCGTTTTGTATTCTCCAGTCTCATTGTATCGGTTCAATATACGAGAAACAGTCGATTGATGGATATGTAATCACTGCGCAATATCTTGTTGTCTTCAACCCTCACTGGCTAATGTAACAATTTTAACAGAGTCTAACTCAGTTAAATGTGGCATCTTAGTCGCCGAAACTACAGAAACAAGAAATAAATCACTGGAAATGTCATTCCGACAACAACAAACAAAATAGCAGACGTTGGTTATTCGCCAAGACACGCTATGATACTTTCGTGCTATGTTTGTAATTTGTAACACTATTGCTTATTCAGTATAAAGGCTATCTCTATACAATATTTTATCCACAATTAAATTAAATGAAACGTCAAACCCTTCAGTGCAATAAAAAACTTAAAAAAAAAAATAAAATAAAAATAATGACTTAAAATAAAATATGCAATATTTGTGTCTGTTGGTATATAATCGATTTGATTAATATTTTATCAGAGGACGAATTTGATGCTGAAATGGACCCTGCTGCAAAATAGCATTGCTCGAATCTAATAATTAAATTAAATAACCTCTTTTTTTACACGTATAGAAGGATAATAAAACATATTGTATGTACTAGTTGTTATATTATTGCTTAGGGAGACAAAGTAGAGATATATCTGACTATCTCCCTAGACCAAATAACAGCGACTATTCTCTAGAAAAATAGTCAATATTTGGTCTAGTGAAATAGGTAGTCGTCCCAACTCTACCTTGATTAATATTCTGCTATTTTTGTTGTTGCTAAATTTCTTGAACATTTTACAATTTGATTATAATTTTGGCATTAATAATCAATTAATTAAAGCTCTCGGGCTCTAATCAGATTATTAATGCCAAAAATTATATCTCATTAAATTGATATTAAAACAGCTGACTATTATCAATGTCTTGGTATATTATATAGGTCAAAAAGTAGAATAAAACTCAAAATTGGTACCACATAAATAATTTTTTAAGAAATTACATTTAGTTTCGACTAATCCTGGTCATCATCAGATTTTTAAAGTAAAAACAAATATGTAAATTATACCGAATAAGGAATTGACTTTATGCTCACAATAACTTTTAGGTCCAAGAAAAATTAGAGGAAAACATATTAATATGAAACAGTTAACACATCATCCATTTAATGAGGATTCTATATATAGGATAAACAGAAGTTAGGTTATGTTGTGAGACAAATTTAAAATAATTGAAGGAGACATAAAATACTGCTTATGAAAAAATCGGGATATTACCAGGCAGCGTGGGTTGGGGAACTTTATATCAGAAAACCACACACTTTTATCAGAAGTATGTGCCTCAAAGTTTTGTGTGCTAAAATATCATCAGGTTTACACAGAGCGATCCACAAAAAAATAGTTCTAACGTAGGCCATGACCGACAGAGACTGAGATACGAGTCATGTACGTGATAACTATACAGGGTGGTCCATTTTACTTGAGATAGCGCGATATCTCAAAAACGGTAAGTTTTTCAAAAGAAAAGTTTAAATAAAAGTTGTTAGGCGTTACGGGGTAGATGTACATTGACAACTTTGACAAGGTTTTTTCAAGGTTAACTTTCTTTTTTTTATTGGAAATATATATTTTTTATTTCAGAATCTGGAAAAAAGCAAATAAGTTTCGTTTACAAAGTTTTTTTAATAATTCATGGTTTGCGACAAATGAATTTCTTACAAAAAACGTAAATAATGTTATCACCTTTGAAATAAACCTGAATTATTCAGTAATCGGTTGGAGTTTTTTATTTCAAACAGTTTTTACTGAAAATTACTTCGAATTTCTTTATCATACCGAGATAAAAGAGCAGTAGCTGAAGAGACTTTGTTTCGTTATTAACATACAATTCTGTAGTCATTATTAACTTGAAAATTGTGTAACCAATATGGAATATCTTTCGATCGCCCAAAAAGTTGAAATGATATTGCTTTATGGTGAATGTGGAAGAAGTGTTGTGGATGCCGTTGCTTTGTATGCGGACCGTATTCCTGATAGAAATGCTATATCCCGGGCGTCTTTTTACCTTGTTGTAAAGCAGTTTATAGAGACTGGAAGTGTACAGCCGAAAAAAAGAACACGACGAGTCACGGTTACTGGTGAAAATAATGAAATCGCAGTATTAGCAGCTGTTGCTGTGAATCCGCATGTTTCTTCTCGAAAACTTTCTCAAGATTCTGGAATTCCTAAAACCAATATTCTAAAAATATTAAAGCGGCACAAATTTCATCCATATCATATTTTTTTACATGAGGAACTTCATGGTAATGATTTTGAAAATCGAGTGATATTTTGTGAGTGGGCACGAAATCAAATACACATAAATAGTAATTTTTTCCTTTGTGTTTTATTTTCCGACGAATCCACATTTACAAATCATGGAGAGGTGTATCGTCATAACATGCATATTGGAGTGTGGAAAATCCGCGATGGTTGAGGGAAGTAGAACATCAGCGCCCTTGGTCCGTGAATGTGTGGTGCGGAATTATTGGAGACATGTTTATTGGTCCGTATTTTATTGAAGGAACATTGAATGGGCCAAAATATCGGGACTTTCTATAACGACATTTGCCAGATCTAATTGATGATGTACCACTTCAAGTAAGGGCAGATATGTGGTTTCAACATGATGGCTGCCCTGCTCATGAAGTGTTAGATCAGCAGTACACTAATATCGATGGATAGGAAGAGATGGCCCTGTTGCGTGGCCTGCTAGATCACCTGATCTAACGTCTTGTGATTTCTACTTATGGGGCCATCTTAAACAAATAGTTTATCAAGAAGTTTCTACAACCCCGAAAAATATGATGGAACGTATAAGAAATGTTTGTAGAGCTGTCAACAGAGAAACCCTTATTCAGTGTCACGAAAGCTTCATAAGAAGAATTGATAAATGTGTTGAAGTTGATGGTCATCATTTTGAGCATTTGTTACATTAATTTTTTTTTTGTTGTTTGATATGATAATTTAACCATTTCATTATTATAAAATTTAAAAAAAAAAATTTTATTTTTTATCTACTGAAGATGCAATTCTATGAAAAATTTCTTTAAACAAAACTTATTTGCTTTTTTAGATACAACAATATTCTGAAATAAAAAAGCTATATTTCCATTTAAAAAAAGGGAGTTAACCTTGAAAAAACCTTCAGAGTTGTCAAGGTAAAAAAAAAATTCATCATTAAATCTCCCCCGTAACGCCTAACAACTTTTATTTAAACTTTTTTTTTTTTGAAAACTACCGTTTTTGAGATATCGCGCTGTCTCAAGTTAAATGGACCACCCTGTATACCCGCGGCTCAGAGATAAATCCAAAACTGACACTTTAAAAGAAGAAGAATTGAATAATTCTACAAACGTAAATTTTTTCAAGGCCTACTTTAGAATCATTTTTCCTCAATTTGTAATTTGGGAGTTTTCGCTATGGCCTTCGACTATATCCTGCAACGTTTTGAGTCTGCCTATAAGACGTGTCCCTTCTGGAAATTTTCTGAATGGCGCCCATGACCAAGCATGCAGCTCAAGTCAATTTAATGGACGATATTCCTATAATATAAACGATTATGAAAATATTAATGGTTGTCCCAAAATGCACTCAAGATTTTAATTTTGCGCCATTTTGAGTATAATATCAGTGCTGCTTCAAGCGGCGGTTTCTTTCAGCATGTATCTGCCTTTTTTAGCCGTTAGATATTGAAGAAATTGCAAATTTTATCCACAATTTACTATGTAGCACGGAAAAGAATTAATATATTACATACTCGTAAATAATAATAAATACTCGTAAATAATAAGTTGAACAAGGGACACATGCTATACCACAAACAGGATATTCATGACAACTAATGTACAAAAATAATAAATTTGGCGCCTAGGTCAACAATAATATGGAAATATTGACTGTAGATTTTGATAATTACAAAATCTTTATATCATAGCATTTATTATATACGACCAAATATATCAAATCGGGCATTTGCAGACGCAGACTCTTATAGAAAAAAATTACATGTGTTTCATAGCGATCTTCGTCTTAATCCGCGCTGAAATTCTCATTTTGTTGAACATTGCAAATCGACCCCCTAGTTTGGCGCGTTGTAAAACGGGAACTATTGGTCGCAGACAAAAAAATGTAGAAGTCAAAATTATGCATGATTTTGTCCTGTACATATTTCGTTTGAACTTTTTTTCGATAGCCCTTACCACAACGGCGCTGTTTCCCGAAAGGTGTCGCGACGCAGAGTTTTCATCCCTCCACCCCTCGAGCGGCAATCCCCTGAGGTCGCAAACTTAGGTGTAGTATCAGGGGACCCATCTCTACCATCCCACCAAATTTCATTTCTTTCCGACCTTTTGCGAATAGCCCCCTTATTCTTTACCCACCGCTTGGACTAATAGGTATCTAAGGTTGGGGAAAAAACGACTATATTTCCAAAACAACACTAAAGCTCCTCCTCCATAGTTACTAAATAAAAATTAAAAAAGAAAATCGGTTCAAAAACAGAAGAGAAAATGGTACTGAACTATTTTGTCTTTGCCTATTTATCTATACTAATGTTCGCCCAGTGGTTGAAATTCGACCATAAACATTATTGAAAATTTGAGGAAAAAATATATGCATTTGCATGTTTCTAACATTTTTTTTTTTATTGTTATACATTCGTTTATTGTATATCTAAGACCATGATTTTTTATAATTATGGACTTACAATATAACATAGTTCAGTAACATTATAATTAAATAAAAAATAAATTCAATGAAATAACAGTAGGGGCGAAGTGACTTTTGTCCTTCGAGGATCATAATGGTCGCTCCCAAAGAAAGTTCAGCCAATATAATACCGTTCCATTATTATCCGTTATAAAATTTGTCAACTTTTTTGTGGGGGGGAGGTAGTAACGAAAATCGGATTACGTCTTACATTTTGGTCCTCTATAGAACCGAGGGTGGCGGGAATAGGGGAGTGGATCGAATCTCTCCAGAACCCAAAGGTGAGCGACTTTAGGGTGTAATTTCGAAATATAGTAATTTTTTGTTGTATGATAGGGAGGGGGGAATAGGGTGGGAGGAGAATTTGTTTTGCCTCAAAGTCTAATCCATCGTGCCCGAAGTTCATCTTCCTAAGTCTATCGACATCCCTTGGGGTGGGGGGAGAAGTAGGGGGTGGGGAAGTCGGGCGGTTTAAAATCGTTTTAGGCTGGGCCTATTTTTTTCCTATCCCTTACGGTTTAGGCATGACAAAGAAAGGATGGGGGGAGTTGGAGAGGTGGGGGATAAGTTTTTTTTTAATTTCCTGCGATCCTCTATCCGTCCATATAGGTAATATGTCGGTAAGAAATTAAAGGGTATTACCTGGCGTATTCGCTGTAGGCTAGGATTCCATATATGGAAGTTTGAAGGAAAAATACCATTTCCATTTTTTTTTATTGATAACACTAAAGCTCGTCAATAGCTACTAAATAAAAATTACAAAAAGAAAATCAGTCCACAAACAGAGGAGAAAATGGTATTAAACCGTTTTGTCTTTGCCTATTTATACCTAGATATAGATTGATAATAATAATAATAATACTAATAGCCGTCCATCCTAGACCACTCAAAAATGTAAATTATAGGAGTATCTACCTATTTATTATTTCTGATTTTCTATCTTATAACATAGGTACCTACTCTTAATTTCAATTTTAAAATAATTTCATTTAGTGCGAACTCCTAAAGGTAGGCAATACGAATTACAGACCACCAATGAAGATATTCCATTTTCCAGTAATAAGTTTATAAAACTTTTATTCATTTTAATTTACCATAATTTAAATGTGTACCATTTCATTATCTTCATTTTTGTCAAATATTTTCCCCAATTATTTTAAAATACGCCATAAATTGACCTTCCTTCTTGCGTAGGAGTCTTTAAACGACAGTTTACAAAGCCTTAATTTTCGCAAAAGTTACAAAATTTCCAGCATAATTTAAATTATTATTCTTGAAAATTATTTCAGACCGATGTTTTTAGAACGCCTGTAGGTCATAGCGGTTTTTTAAATCAAATTTAAACGATGTGCGTTGGCTCTTGGCTGCAGGATGAGTAGGCGGCAAGAGAGTCGCGAATTTTGCTTCGGCCACGACTTCACAGATGTCGCGAGTGGTAAATTTGCACGTACCTCCAGATCTCATATGTGCAGTGTTTTTCGTTCAAATGCTATTAGGCTGTTTTGTAGAATTTTTTAAGGATTTTTCTCAGTGATATTTGTGAATTCGAATAATTAAGTATCCAAAGGAGGAGTGTGAAATTAACTTGGTGGATTCTTTAGTGCAAATTTCGTCTGTTTAAGGTATGTGTTCAGTAGATTTTCTCTTGACCTAATTTGCTATTTTTGGCCGAAATATTTGGCATTTTTACAATATTTTTTGATTAAAGTACTCGAAATATGTTCAAATTTCGTACTCATAAAGTATTATGGAAGAAACTGCTGTGATTTTTTCTAAAATTGCAAAACAAAATTTTTAGGTTATTTTTCGCACAAGACTTGTATTTCCAGAATAAACTTGTCTAAAAATCCAATCTGGATCCAAAATATTTTTTTATCCGTAAAATATTGGTATATCCATTATATTTCCAATTTTGATTATTCACAGAAAAAGCATGTGTGTAGTTATAAATTATTTAATTATGTAATGATTAAGAATTCAATTTTTTAAATTTTATCTTTAATTATTTTATCTTTATTAATAGTTTTAACGGATGAGAAAGATTAATTTATTACACTAAATTAACAGGATTTTCTTAATTATCTGAAAAATAGGTTTTCAGGGTACACATGCTTTTAAATTTGTTGGAATTTTGTTCAAAATAAGTGGGCAGCTAATGGTTTAGCTATGCTCCACTTAACAACAAGCTATGTAATTCTACTGGGGTATGGTTTTTTACCAATCACCTAGCGATTTTATAATTTTCATGTCATTAAATTAATCCTGTTTTGTACTATTTAGATCTAGGATATCTTGGCTTTATAAAGAAGTTGTAAGTAGGTACCTGCACACCATATCTATTTTGATTTCCATTTTATATACCTAGGTAGCGTCTTACCTATTCTAAATCTAGAAGACCTATTATATTTTTTGGGCTTATACTTTTAAATCTTGTAATATTATAAAATTTTAAACCACTTAACATTAATTACATTTTTATAGACAGTACCTATAACTTAACTCCTTGAAAAAAATATGTTTAGATAGTAGAAAAAAATAAGTCACTATTAATACATATTTAGTTAATTATATAAATATTTGTTTCAGATTGAGCAGTTTTCTGAGCTGGTAAGTAAATTTGTATTTTAGCTACTGATTTTACATAGGATTTGATTTACTGGTTACCTCAATATACCTCTAATACGTATCAATATATTTAACAAAACTACTTGCAATGATCAATATAGATTTAAATACTAAAAATTGTAACAAAAAACATTAACCAAATCGCCATTATCTGCTTAATAAATACATTTTAATAGAAATGTATGAAAATATGACCCTTTACCGCAAGTAGTCAATATTTTAAATGTTATATTCTTTTATTAAATGGGTTTCAAAAGAATCTATATAAGGATGTACCTACCTTGCCTATCCAGTTATTTTAAACAAAGTTTTTAACTTAAAAATAAATAACAAAATAGAAATTATAGGTACTTACTAGAAATACTTTTTTTTTGTAAATACCTACATACCTACCTACCTATATAACTTTTTTTATATATGATTATATTCAAATAAAATGTGAAGAGTTATTTAAGTAATCAAGACAATTTATCTACTAATATTATAGTAGCTTAGTTGCCAGATTTCTGAAAGTGAAAAGCGTGACAACCGTGACGACAGAGCATTAGGTTCAAATATGAAGCATTTTTATATAAGCAGGTCCATTTTTTGTGAACATTTCTAAAAAAGGCCCTCAGCTTATTTTTCGTAAAAACGAGGGTCTTTTACCCGGACATTTGTCTGTTTTTGTATAAATCCGGTTCCTCTGCGGCTTTTAAATTGAAAAGCGTGGCATTTGCATAAAAAGAGTGGCATTTGCATAAAAAGAGTGGCATTTTTGTCAAAAGCGTGGCATTTTCGTACTGTGGCGTTGCGCGTACAAACAAGTCAAAAAGCGTGGCAAATACGCCAAAAGCGTGACGTCTGGCAACCCTACTTACAGTGGATTTATCAATATGTAGCTACTTTCCACCTGTTCATCTTGAGTTTATAATTAATTATAATGCTTCCACCCTTGCGGATGTAAGGCTAATTTTATAATTTAAGAAAACACTAGATTCTAGTTGCATAGTTAATTTTTGAAAACCCTGCGTAAATTAAAATGGAATTGTAAGTGACAACATGGTACCCAGGATCTGAACTAGGGGTGCCAGACCAATAAAAAAGCACAATAGTTTTTTGTTATCTTTTTATTGGTTATTAATAACCACATTCTATAAATTTGTAGTACAGTAGTTTATTTTTATTGCAGTCCCTTTCTGTCCCTCGCTGGGTACGCCCTTGGTAAATGATAATACACTAACTACCACTGCAACTAAAATAACTATTTGTAGCAGAAGCATATACATTATTTAACATTTTCTACAGTCCAAATTACCATAATTTTTAACTTCAAATCATAAAAACATAAAAAAGCGCCTCATTCTCTAATATTATTATTCATAGGACGTCATAGACATGGCCGTGTTAGCCATTGTTCACGAATTTCGGGGTGTTACCGTCAAAATAGGGACCCTATGAGGTACCTACCGACATTTATCTAAGCGGCAAACGGCCCTTTTTCTATAGGGCTAGTAGCTCGTTAAAATTCTATTTCTCGCCCATTGCGTTTTTGGTCTAATCGCCTCCCATAATTTTTACCTAGACAAATGGTGGTAATAGTTTCCTGAAGAGCTGAGAGACTTTATGAAAGGAATCAAGGAAATCGGGTAATATGAGATATTAGGTATAAATATTTAAGTACTTAGTATTTCACAATTGTTACTGTATTAATGCTTTAGATATAAGAGCAGCGAAAAATTCTGCAACTAAAAACTAAATTATCTAGGTTTAAATAGGGTAAAATGAGATATTAGATATTTAAATTAAATAAATATTTAGCTCCAAAACTATTACATATACACATGAGTTAAAAAAAAAACAAAAAAATATATTTTTATTTAATAAATTTAATGTGTATATAATGATAAAACAAATTTAAACTATTATTAAAAAGTTTTTAACCTTTTTTTGGAAGTACTTACGTTTGGTGCAGCTTTTACAATTGAGGGAAGATTTTTATTTATAATATTAAACCTTCAACAAGTGCAATATACTAGTGCTACACTTTCCAATAAAATAACCATCTCTCGTTCGTAAATTATAAGTCATCATATCTATACTTTGTGTTAAAAAAAATTCATAAAAATGCTGGTGACAATTTATTATTTTATGAATAAAAATTAAATTTGTCTCCTGTATAATTTGTTATACGGTGTCGGCCACTGAACGTCTTCCAGGTGAGTGAAAGCTACAGAGAGGCATTCGAGCGAGCTAAAAAGGAATTGTATCGACGGTGCCATTTATACGAACTGACCGCGTTGAAACGTTGGCCAAGCCGTGTAGGCTGGCATTGCTGGTATTGTTCCTTTCCTGCTTGTCCTAATGCTGACTCTTTGTAGTTTTCACACGCACTTTTGCCAAGGGACATTGGAAGATGTTCGATGACCAATACTGTATATCAATAAACTTTAGTGTTTGTAAGACATATTTTATTCTCGTTCTAGTATACCACCCAGTGGCGGCTTGTGGTAATTTAAAATGGGTGTTCACTTTTTCCAATAATTTTATCATTCGTCATTGAAGAAGTGATAACTCGAACCTACATAGAGATTATTCAGCACATATGAGGTATCACTCATTTAACGGTGATATGTAAGTTCGGATCAAAACTTAGAGTCAATATCGCTGTTTTTTTTTATTATTTGAGTTTGTATTAAGTGTAGTTATTATTATCAACATCATACTGTTTTCAAGCACTACAACTATTAATACATGAATATTTTAGTTAGTGTGATATTTCTTTTTTTTTATTGTTGAAAACCATCTATAAACATTATTAGTTAGTAAACTGACTTTTCTTCATAATTTGAGATTATTTTTAAATATATATCAGGTTATGTAGAAAGCTTGACATTTTTCATTTTTAATTTTTTTTTAATTTCAACCCTTAAATCCCCTATATTTAATCAGTTTTTTTTATAATGAAAGGGCTTCTAATTTCAAGTTTTTCAGTAAGGATTTTTTTTTATATTTTACCCCCCCTTAACTCCCCAATATATTCATATTTTTTTCATTATCAATAGGCTTTATCTTATAAAGCTTCATTTTTACTAAACATTTCATATTGATATTGCTTTTCGTTTTTAATTTAGGATTTTTTTTTAATTTCAACCCATCTTGACCCCCTATTTTTAATCAGATTTGTTAAAAATTAATTAAAAATGTTCAAGTTCATATCATTTCTCGTTTTTGACTTATCGTGCAGACAAAAAACGTGACATCGGACAGACAGACAAAGTAAACCTATAATACTCTTCACATAATACTGTATGAAGAGTAGAAAAAAAATGTATAAGGTAAAATAAACAATTTAAAAAGTTCAACAATGATATTCAACTTTGTAACCTATTTTTTTCTTTTGACAAAGAGTTGAGGTTATATACAGCACAGCAGCTCTACCGTCGGTGGCATAAAGGTGTGAGTAAGGATTTGTTGTCTTGAAAATTAATTATTTTAAATTGACTTTAGATTCACTTAAATAAAATACAAAAAAGAGTATTTAAACCATAGATGGACGCCACTGAATTTTTTATAGATTAAAAAATTTGGTATTATTTGATAAAGAAGTTTTTAAAATCTAAAGGAAAATTCAGAAACCATAGTAAATAAAATTTAAATAATTAAACCATAAATACGTGAATCTGCAAATAGACACTTGTAGAGATGATCATGATATTCTGTGAAATAAAAGTCATACATAATTTAAATTGAATGTGATATATTAACAATATTTTCTCAATTTGTTCGATGAGCATTAAATTATACAAACACGTGCTTTGCTCAAAAGAGAAATAATGATATATTACATATCAATATTTACCCAATTCATTTGATGAATCAAACTCTAAAAGTAATAAAATTGGAAGTATTTTCCCAATCAACTTATCAACATTTAAATTTATAAACCGTAGAAACAATATAATTGAAAATACTCAATTCATTTTTAAACAGTTAAATTTATAGTCAATAGAAATGGTGTAATTGAGAATATCCTCTCAATTCATTCGCCAATGGTTGGAGAAGTATATGTATAATAAAATAAGAAGGTTTATTTATACCTATCCGAGACGTCTTGTTAAAATTAAGGTATATTGTTTTGAGTACTCAAAATATTTACAAACTGGTTGTAAATAAAAGAAACAAAAAGTATTCTTACAACTAAATCATACAGAAAATAAAGAAACACCCGTTTCAAAATATAAGTATAAGTGTCTAAATAGACATTGCGAACATATTGTTAAAATTAAAGAAAAAATAATAAATACCAAAATATAATCCTAGGTCTGACAGCGGCACTAGAAAGAGCCCTCTGTTAGGCTACACACTGCACACCGAAGCTCATCATGTTATAGGACTGCTTGGGGCATGGGACCATCGTAAGAACGTTTGAAATAAACAGGAAATCTCTGCTTCGCAGGGTAAATAAAACGGACCAGCATATTGGCAACACTATTCCATTCTGTAGCTTTCTGAGAATAACCACCTGTGGTTCTTTTGTTCATCCACGGGAAGAACCCTATATACAGGGTGTCTGTAAAAGGTCTTTACAAAAACATACCACATATTCCTTAGACCAAAATAAGTCGATTTAAGTAAAATTACCTTAGTACAAAGTTGCTTCGTTTGGGCTCCAAAGGGTCTTGAAGTTACAATTTTTAAATCGTTTTTCCCATATAAATATAAAACGGCATATGCGATTTTGCTGAAATTTGGTATGTGGCAAAAAAATGGTATTAAAATTTTGTCCGATAATAATACATAGGCGTAGAACTTGATTTTTTAAATAATTGCACCTTTAAAAATTCTACGCCAATGGAAGAAAAGGAGTTTGAGTATGAAATTTATATTGCGCAACTCATTTACTTTAAAAAAGGTACTCTTAATAAGACTCGATTACTCTCATGGTTTTCGCTAAATTTCTGTTTTAATAATTTAGAGTGTATAGGTTTCACAAAAATATTTATTTACAACATAATCAAAATAGAAATTTTACAAAAATTGTTCAAAATGTTCACCAATTTCACGCATACAAAGATTTATACGTCGAAGAAAATTAAAATGTATCCTTTCCATAACTTCTTCATCACCTCTAAGATTGTTTATTGCATCTTGAATACGTTGCCAGAGTTGTTCCTCATTTTCTACAGGTTCCCTGTAAACTGTAGATTTCAGATGTCCCCATAAAAAGTAATCCATCGGTTTTAGGTCTGGGGAACGTGGTAGCCAGTTTACAGGTGCGTCATTACCTCTGCCTATCCATTTGTGTGGATATTGTTCATTCAAGTGGTTTCTAACGATTAAAGAAAAATGTGGTGGAGCTCCATCTTGCATAAACCACATATCTCTCCGAAGTTGGAGAGGTAAATCTTCTAACAATTCTGGCAACGTATTTTGTAGAAAATCCAAATAATTTTCTCCAGTTAATCTTTGTGGAAGTATGACAGGACCAACAATGAAATTACCAATTATTCCAGCCCACACATTAATTTTGAATTCGTGCTGAAAATGGTTTACCTTTCTTGCATGCGGATTTTCAACGACATAAACATGTTCATTATGGGTATTAGTTATACCTCTTCTTGTAAAACCCGCTTCATCGGTAAAGAGAACCTTCTTGACAAAGTTTGGATCTCTTTCTCTTTGCATATTAACAAATCGACAAAAACCCAAACGAATTTGAGGATCATGGACTAATAATTCTTGTACTGGCTTAATATGGTATGGATATAGCAATTGTTCTCTAAGCACTTTATGAACGACATCTTTACTTACTCCTAGTTCCCTTCCAATTCGTCTGGTGCTTAATTCTGGATCTTCTTCAACACGTTCTAAAATGTCTTCTTCGACTTTAGGAATTCTTACAAAACGTTCTCTTCCATTATCAACAGTGTTGGGAGCAAAGGAACCGGTCTCGCGAAGACTTCTCTCAACAGCAGCAAAAGTTGGGTGGCTAGGTACACGACGATTTGGAAACCTTTCAGAGTACACCCTGACACTCTCTCGAGCATTTCCTTCACAAAATCCTAATGTCAGTAACATATCGGTATATTCTGCATTGGTATATTGTACAGTCATATTACAGTTCATCAAATTTCTAGAGGTGTTCGACGCCCAGACAGAGAACGCGCTACGTGTGACTAAGATAGCTATTGTACAGTCTGCTAAACAAGTTATTTTAAATAGTTTTTAATATTTTTAGGTAATTAAATTTTAAAAGTGTGGAATAGTTTAGGGATTAAATTGGTCTGATTGGACTTTCTTAGAACGTTTTTAAAAGCAGCTAAAGATAGTATGTAGAATTGAAAATAATTATTATGCCATAAAAGGTGTTTTGGAATTCCTTCAACCTTTTGAAATTGAGTCAGAAAATATAAATTTTATAGGATAGCGGAAAATACCTATAATTTTTTTGTAGGCCTTTGCAAATCGTGGAAATAGTTTATATTTTATTTCTACCTTATTAAGGAAAATGGTACCTATTATTAATAACGGTTGTTTTTGAAACATTACTAAAATTTTCGAAATTTTGTTTTTCTACAAAATAATAAACTATTCTATTTAGAAAAAAATTTATTTCTCTTATAATTTTATAAAAAATAACGGGAATATTTACATTTCTTGATCTATTAAACAAAACGATAAATTATCTCGACGAATAACACCATGTTCTAGTACGGAAGCTAGCTTTACATTTTTGTTGGTGGTTTCATGGGTTTCATATCAATTTTTTGTAATTGTAGTTTACACGTACATATACCTCTTAACACTTGTTTGCTTTATTAAAAAAGTGTGTTGTTGTGATTTACGTCGAAATAAGTCAAAAACAACTTGAAACTCCATATAAAATCAAAAAGGAGAAACGGAAAAAAATTGAGCCTGTAAATGAACACAACTCGGAAACAAAAATAGCTATCTAATAATAAAAAAATAAAATTTGATTCTTGTGAAGCTTCATCTATATCATTAACTGTTTTTGGTTTTTTAATGGTTTTTCTTGGTGATGAAAATTCCGATATCTCACGGTTATCGATTCTTTCTCTCTCTCCAGAAATGCGGACGACAGTGTTTTTAGATACTCCTGTGGCTGTAGCAACACGATCATTTACATTTTTAAATGGTATTGAAGGTGAATTAAAGTTTCCTTCTCTTCTCATAAACTCTATAACATTGGCTATTTTTTCGCGAGATTGACTGTTAATCACGCGGCCTTTTAATTTGCTATTAAACTCCATACTTAGGTTCTATTAAACTGTAATGAGCAAAAAACACAAACGAAAATAAAAGAAATGTTTTAGCGAAATTTACATCTGACATTTACGTCTGAATGAAATAGTGAAATACTTGATGCGCAGAGTGTACTTTCATTGCGTAAATCCGTCGGGATGCCTGTCAGTAGTGCTTTCTCTGTCTAGCCGTCGAAAGCCTCTAGACATTTGATGAACTGTAATAAACCACGCATTTGTTTTTTTAATTATTGAGTCAGATAGAACACTTTCAATCGTTAACAAGAGATTAGGTGTTAAAACTTGACAATATTTTTATTTAGATGAAACTATGGAAACGAACAATAAATGTTTTTGTATACGTATTGCAGGAAAATAATTAATATTCCTCAAAAAATCGTACATGGCAAGAATCGAGTATTTTTGTTAAAAGTCTCGATTAGAGGTGTTGAAGAAGATATGAAAAAAGTACATTTTTTTGTTTTTCATCGTATAAAATTTTGTTCGATAATAATACATAGGCGTAGAACTTGATTTTTTAAATAATTGCACCTTTAAAAATTCTACGCCAATGGCAGAAAAGGGGTTTAAGTATGAAATTTGGATTGGGTACTCATTTACTACAAAAAAGTACCCTTGATAACACTCGATTTACTCTCATGGTTTTGACAAAGTTTGTATTTTAATAATTATTGTTTATGTTCTAAAATTACTAAAATGCAAATTTCGTCAAAACCATGAGAGTAATCGAGTCTTATCAAGAGTACCTTTTTTAAAGTAAATGAGTTGCGCAATCTAAATTTCATACTCAAACTCCTTTTCTACCATTGGCGTAGAATTTTTAAAGGTGCAATTATTTAAAAAATCAAGTTCTACGCTTATGTATTATTATCGGACAAAATTATAATACCATTTTTTTGCCACATAAAACTCTACCAATATACCAAATTTCAGCAAAATCGCATATGCCGTTTTAAATTTATATGGGAAAAACGATTTAAAAATTGTAAATTCAAGGCCCTCTGGAGTCCAAACGAAGCAACTTTGTACTAAGGTAATTTTACTTAAATCGACTTATTTTGGTCTAAGGAATATGTGGTATGTTTTTGTAAAGACCTTTTACAGACACCCTGTATATTAAAATATGAGTGTTTTGCCAGACAAAGAAAATGCTGGAGCAGCAAAGGAAATGACTTACCTCTTTTGAGGGTTTTCTCTGCTACCGGGATCCAACAACACGTGGAAGAAAGTATCTCTCGGCGTCTCACTTGCCTCAGATTTTGGTCAAAAACCAGGTTCATCCAAAATAAAAGTAACATAAACATTGACACGGGGGCCCTTGGACAAAACAAAAAGCTCGGAAACTAATTATTACTCAACACTATTTAACACAATGCGGAGCTAAATCCCAACGGCCATCTTCTTCCAAAAATCAAATCGGAAAGGGCCGAAAAAAGTTATTTTTGTTTTAAAGTGACAGTTCGATCATAGAACTGACAAATTTCTAACGAAAAATGTTGCCAACCTATTAAGACCAAAAGGAACTAGTGTTCAGCCAGTTTCTCGTGTCTCATATTTATGGTCAAATATAATTAAAGAAAAATAATTATTATGCAAAATAAAAGAAATGGAATGATAAAATATTAAAATATAACCCTTACTCTATTCCTATGGTTATTTACAAATTGATGTGTTTTATCAATTTTATTTTTCTTGTCAATTAACATTGTTTAAATATACATAATTTATTACTTTTATTTTATGTTAAACTTGCTGTAATTAAGCTGTATTTACTGTAATTATGCTAAACTTATTATAATGATTTTAATGGGTATTAACATAGGTAAGTAAATTACTAAATACATAAATATATATTTTTTTATAAATATGCAGTTTGACACTTCATAAGATATCGTTTAAAAAGTAAGTTTCTGAAAATATAATGGATTGTTACCATTAGAGGCCCGTGGTAATTTAAAATTGGTGTTCACTTTTTCCAATAATTTTATCATTTGTAAGTTCGGTTCAAAACCTTGTACAAGTGTAGTTATTATTATCATCAATATCTTATTGTTTTCATGCACTACAACTATGAATGAATGAATGAATGAATGAATAAATGAATATTTTAGTTATTATATTTGTTTTGTTTTTAATACGTTGAAAACCATCTATAAACATTATTAGTTAGTCAACTGACTTTTCTTCATATTTTGAGATTATTTTTAAGAAAGATTGAGTTTTGTGTAAAAAATACTATATGAAACTTTACCTACCATTTTTCAGTTTTTATTGTAAATTTTATCATTTTCATAATTTGTCACACATGTTTAATAAATTCATATATTTTTTAAATACCCATTATTGGCAAAAAAACAAGTGAACTAAAATGTGTATTTTATAAGATCAGTCCCATTACAATATATAATATTACACAGATACAAACTGGAATGAAGATAGTACGTTTAGTACCGTCATTGCTTCTCTATATCTATGTTTTGAAATATTGGTAAGGTCCGCTCTACTTTGTGACGTAACGGTGTGCGTTGTGCAAATTAGACTGATTTAAGTTATTTTTTGACTGTTTCACTACGTTTCAGGGATCTGTTATCGTGTGACATCTCTTTTTAGCTAAAGATTTTCAAGAACTCCTGGCTCACTTATAAAGGCGCGCTACGAAAAATCGATTAGCCAAAGCGCAGTGGCGTACCCAAAAATAGATATTAACACGTATGAAAACAATAAAATTATTAAAATTATTTATTTTAAAATAATGTATTTAAATGAAATGTAATTGGGTGTTCACTGCACAAATGAACCGATGGAGAAACCGCCCCTGGTTGTTACCCTTACGAGAGGATATTGGTATCTAATTCGGCTGGATAAGTTCTAGTAAATTTGACCCAATTTCACATGCCTTAGGAAAAATTTATGTGAATAGTTTTGAATTGGTTGACCATCCGCAGACTAAATTAAACCTTTTTTAGAAGGCTTACAATTACTTTATGAACGTTTTGCTAAACTTGCATGTCTTAAAGATTATGTTAAATAAGTAAACTATTGTGGTACGCTAAAGCGTTTTCGGAATCCTACTATAGATAATAAATCCAGATTACTGGGTTTACCCGATGGATCACTGAACTTAGTGCCGACAGTTTACGAACGAGTTGGATTATTGTTCCTGTTTATTTACGTCTGTCAATCTTTGACTTTTCTCGCGTAACTGTCAATATTATAAACCCCTTTTTAGTAAAGAACCATTTTAATTAAACATATTTGTAGTCTGACTAATAAAGTTGCAATATGTGCCTATAGGCATAAGTTGTTACTAATAGAATGTAGAAAAAACTTCAAAGCTACTACTGGCAGACACTAGACACCAAAAAATTGCGTTATCCCTTTATAAAATCCTGCGGTAAGCATGTGGATCTATTACTAATCTACTCGCAGAGTGGATCACAAAATATTGATCTCGATCACAAAGCTGGATCAGTAATCTACTATCTACACGGATAGGGTTAGTAACCATAGGTAAACGAACAATAGGATCCATAATCTTTCTGAAAACGCCTTAAGTACATCTCGTATTTGTGTCTCTTTAATATAAAGCGTGTGCATTGACAGAGAATGTGCACAGCATCTTAATCACATTCACTGCATAATCGATACTTTATGGCAACTGGCGACTATTTTTTTAGGTTTTGTGCGTCCTTAATGTTCAAAGATTCAATTTTATTCTTAAGTGTTGCAATAGTTTATAAACCTTAAAACTTTAGAATGAGAAATTATCCATCTCAAATGTAGTCAGCTCACTCAATGACAGAATAAAATCTCAAACCTAATTCCACATAAATTTAATGTTTTTAGATGTATTATGTTGGGGGTGTTAATACACTACGACCAAGTCAAATAACGAAATAATAGACAGTAATTTAATGCCAAGAATGTGTGAAGAATGCTGACAGAGGCGCTAAATATGGAATTGCAATATATGCCCACCACTGAAAAAAACCCTTGTACTGTAACCTCCAAAAAATTCTCCAGTCTTTGACGCAATGACGTATGACAGCATTCTTCACACATTAAATTACTGTTACGTCTGTTTAATTTATTTATAGTTTATTTATTTAAAACACTTTATTTACAATTTATTTATGACGTACCAATTAATTTATATAATACTTAGGCACTATTATAACTCACAATTCTAATTTATTTATTACAATTTATCTTTTCTGTCCAACACTTAAATTCAATCTCCCCGTCGGTCGACGAACTCGCGCTATTTATACAAAGCCAACTCTGTACTAGTAGTTTCTAAACGTTCTCGAATGTCCGGAATTCCATCTCTATCAATCAACGGCTACGTACCGCTTTTTCTGGTAGTTTCGAGAAGCGGTGCGTTTGTCTCTATATTGCTAGACAGGGTTTGCTTTTACGCTACATTACTGTATTATTTTGATATTTAACTATAAAAGATCTAGTGTGCTTTCTCCTGTCGATAATGCTGCAAGGAAATGTATCGCTAAATATAACGTCCCTTCCAATCCTATCTTCTCAAGGAAGGGTAGCATTTGAAGTGGCTTCAAGTTAGGTAAATCTTCCTGTTCTCTTTGGTACGCTCCTAGGTATAGTGCCCTTGAAGTCGAGGTAGTTATTCTTGAATTCGAGGGAATAGAAAACCGGTTTTTTTCTCTTTACCTGCATCGCACAAAATATTTTTGTCTCACTCTTCCCCTTAAAATTTCTACTCCCTGAGATTCAAAAATAGACACCCTGGAGTGCTACAAATTCAGTCAGAATGTGAATGTTTTTAGATAAATACAGATGCGACTAATTTTAGCCTTACAGGGCCATCTTCAGGCCTGTAATACAAAAAGCTTATGACAAATAGGAAGAAAAAGTGTTAATAACTTTCAAATAAAAATATTTTTAACAAATTGTATAAATTGAAGAATATGGATCCGTAATATAATATAATATAATAACGTTGATGTATTAAATGGTATTAAATTGTAAAAATTCCTAAAAAGTTGGAAACCTCCTCCTTTTGATGAAGGTCCTTGTTTGCAGGTAAATTCCTTCTCTATTTATACACCTTATGGCGGTCATGTCTTGTCAACCTTCATGTAGCATTTGTGCTGGTCTACTCGCCATCTATAGACATCACGATTACCAGATTTCCAAAATCCAAGGTCTCTGTATCTGTAACGTGTAGAGAGTGGGTTAACCTACGGCACTTAAGCCTCACTAGGTCCATTTTGCATCCTCCTAAGTAGGTAGGCAACTCCTAGGTCGTGAGCCAGCCTACAGATTTAATGTAGTTGACAACGTCGCCAAGAAGTGCTTCTCTTATATCGGCCGGTGTTAGCCAATTCTCGCCGAACACAAATCTTCTAATAAATGAGAGCGTCGGACAATCGTAGAGGATATGGTCGATGGTCTCATCTTCTTGTTCGCACCCCCTGCAGAGTGCGGATTAATTCTGACAGCCCTATGACATGGATATCCTTCCGTACTTGGCAATGTCCACTCAGAATGTCTGTGATCAGGCGCAGATTCTGTGTAGTCGTGGTCATGTATTTTTTCGTTGTTGTGTTGCCAGGATAACTTAAAAGCTCCCTGGCAAGTCTTCAGCTTCTTGTTTCATCCCATCTTACCTTGAATTTTACAAGGGAATCTTCTTTAATTAGGTTTGTCACTGTATACCGATATTGTCAGTCCAATAGAAGGGCCAGGTCCAAAAAGTATTTGGTTGGCTACCTTTTTGGCGAGTGAATCAGTAAGACACCTTTCGATATGGCATAACCTTTGATCCATCTCAAGTTCACCACTTTGTTGATGGATACTTCGACCAAAGCTCCGTGACATTCTAGTACTAACCCTGAATAAATTCGAGGTCTGTTCAGGGTAAGTAGTGCTTGACTGCTATCTGTATATATGAGCATGTTTCTTCCAGTGATATTATTTCAGGTGATTTATTTTGCTGCTATGAGAATCCCCGTGAGCTCGGTTTGAACTACACCGACACTATTGCTCACAGCCCATTTTGTGTTTAGATATAAGGATCTGGAATATATTCCACATCCTGAGCCTTGTTTTGTTTTAGAACCTTCTGTGTAGATATGAATCGTACCTGCCACTTCCGGGCTTCTATTTGTTCTGTTATAACTTTATATGGCTTATGCAAGATATATCTCGCTGAGATGGAGTCAGTGTTGCCAGTCTAGTACAATTGTACTAGATCTAGTACATTCTCTGAGAATATGGTACTCTAGTACACTCGAAACAATATCTAGTACTTTTTTCAGCTTAAGTTTCCATTTGAAGTGTAAAATATATTGGTCAAAAATTGCAAGAGAAATTAAAATAGTTGTTAAAAATTACTTCAGAGATAAAATAGTAGACATTTCTTGAGAGGTAAAAAACGGTGTTAAAAATTGGTCGAAGTATAAAATAGTATTAGAGTAAAATATGGTTCAAAAATTGCTCTAGGGATAAAAATACTGTTAGAAATTTAATGAGAAATAAAAATATTTAATAATTTTTCCAGAGATTAAATAGTATTATAAATTGTTAAAATCGTGTTCAAAAATTGCTTGAGGCAAAATAGTATTACAAAATGTTAAACCCTTGTTCAAAAATTGCTCGAGGGATAAAATACTATTGAAAAATGCTCGAGAGATAAAATATTGTACAAACATTGCTCGAGATATAAAACATTGTCAAAAATTTATCGAGAGTTAAAATATTTTTATAAATTTGTCGAGAGTTAAAATATTGTGCAGTTTGCTAAAAAGATAAAAAAAGTTGTTAAAAATTGCTCGAGAGATAGAATACTGTTAGAAATTTATCGAGAGATAAAATATTGTTTCAAAATAGCTGAAGAGTTAAAAAAAGATTTAAAAACTGTTCGAGAGATAAAAGAGTATCAAAAGGTATTAAAATCTTATTCAAAAACTGCTCGAGAGATAAAATAGTGTCAGAAATTTGTCGAGAGATAAAATATTGTTTAAAATTGTTGTGTTCGTGTTTTCTATAAACCTTTTTTGGCTCTTTAATGACCATACTTCATAATTAGAAAAATCTGGTAATTTTATAGAATCTAGTCCATTTTTATGAAATCTGGTACATTTTTTAGATAAATCTGGTACATTACAAAAATATATTCTGGCAACACTGGATGGAGTCCATGTTCGCTTGAAGCAGTGGGAGCGTATCGAGCGCTACTTGCCAAAAGCGACGTCTCGCCTCACCAGATCCTACATCAGGTTATATTCCAACCGTGCAGAGCCGTGTCATTGCCATCAGAGCAACCTCCTTGATGTAAGGGAAGTGAGACATGGATCTGGTCGATATGGTTTTCATGGTTCATGTTATGTTGAGGCATGTTGTTCTTTGTATTTGTTTTAATTTGCGGATAACTGTCAATTTTTGGGTTTTAGGTACCCAGACAACTGCACCGTATGTTAGCATAAGTTTTATGATTGCCGTATAAGCCCATGCGACTACTCTGGGGGAGAAACACTAGGTGCGCCCCACAGTCGGCGGTATTGTTCATAAGCAATGTATGATCTTTTGACTCTGTTTTCAAAGTGTGAGTTCTATGTTAACTTGCTGTGAAAGGTGAGACACATAGTTACTTCACCTCTGTTGAAAAGTACCTTTGTGGTGGTTTTAATTTCATTGTCATCCTTTTTATTGTGAAAAGGACCATTTCTGTCTTCTTGGGATTGATAGACAGTGGATGGCCCTTGCACCACTGTTCTATAATTTTGAGAGCTACTTGCATGCTTTCGCAGAGTATGTTCTCAAAATTCCTTGTTTGCAGAATGACAATGTCATCTGCATACGCTATTGTGTAGTGACTATCATTTTTGCGGCTACTGATGGGGGTGTCGAGGACCATGTTCTACAGTACAGGTGACAGCACACCTCCCTGTGGACATCCCCTCGCAACAAAGTCTCTTATATTCACATCTTCTACACTTATGTTTACTGCTCGCTTTGAAAGCATGTTGTGTATCCACCACTGATCTGTATTATTTTACTGGATAGGATATAGGCTATATTTAACATACTAAAAAATCGTTCCACCAAGGAGACCGGAAGTGCAACAATGCTGGCCGATTTGGGCAAATTATGGTGTGTTCACAGAACTGAAATTTGGGATAATTTGACATACCTAACCTATAATTTGATTAGTTTTTCTTCTTATTCTTCTTCTATTCCTTTTGCGGGCGATGTCCTTGGGGAAATTTCACCCATGATTTGATTTTTTATGAAAGAAAATATAAAAATGGAAACGTGAAGCATATTGTGTCTTCAGGAATGAACGTTTATTGTTTATTTCATACTCTTTTTACTTTGTTTTCCACAATAAAAACATCTCATCGTAGCTTGTTGACAGAATTAAATGACAAATGTGATGACAAATGGAAATAGAGGTTACGTTAAATAACATCCGGTCCGCCATATTATTTGCCCAAATCGGCCAATTTTTCGGAACGTTTTTTAGGGGGCTATATCCTATCCAGTAAAATAATACAGATCAGTGGTATCCACCCACTAACAATCTGTGAAACATTCCTGTTGTTTAGTGAGTATATTATCTTGGGAAAGGTCGTCTTATCAAAAGTACTTCTTTCTATGAAAACACCCAAAGCGGACTTTTTATTGTCCAGTGATCTCTATCCGGCCAGCAAACTAGATGAAGGGCTGAATCAGTAAATCTACATTTCCAATGTCTTCATGGAAAACGATGTCATCAGGCTAATTGATCGATATATTTTTGGGACAGTGCAATCCACCCTTCCAGGTTTGGGTATAGACTACCTTTACCTCTCTCCATTTGGGGAAATGCCTTAGAGCCAATGAGGATCTGAATATACCTACCAGGAGCGGTGTGAGTTCTTCCAGACCCCACTGAAGTAGGGCTGGATAGATACCGTCAGGTCCTGGCGATTTAAATGGAGATAAGCTAGATATTGCCCATCTAATTTTGGCATCGTCTACAACGTGTCCAAGGACTGACCACTCATTGGATACTTCCATCCGAATTTTACATACTCACTGTTGTTCTTCTAATATTAGACATTAAAACGGAAAACTATTATTATCTGGTCATACCATTCATTCATTCATTCATAAGAAAACCTATATTTCTATTTATAAAAAAAAATCGAAAAAATAGATTCATCGAAAGTAATCGATTAACAGCAAAGAATCGAAGAATCAATTAATCGAAAAGAATTGATTATTTTTAAGTAATCGATTACGAAAATAATCGAATATTTATTTTGATAATCGTTCGCCACCTACCAATTTTTGGATACACAATTATTTAAATAGAAGGTTTTTTTGAATAATTGTAATTTCTTTATTAATTTATAGAAATCTACTAAAATGTACCAAAAAAATTATCTACTAAAACTATCTACCAAAAAAAAGAGAAATCTACTAAATGTGACAACGTTGGATCAAAGGTCCCTAGTCAAAATGACCTGAAAGGTGTCGTAATCTATGTGCGATATACAAAATGGTGGTAAAAATAGTGTGGTTCTAAGCGGGCACACTGTTTCACTGATCACAGATAGACGCGACTAGCCAGAGGGCAGTGGCGTACCAAAAAATGAAGATTAACACGAAAATAATAAAATTATTAAAATTAAATTTATATTTTTGTTATTTAATGATTTTAAAATAACTAAAATAATGTGTTTTTATGAAATTTAACTGGGTGTTCACTACACTGCAATGAACCAATGGACAAATTGTGATTAAAAATTCCATAATACATTTTCAACACAGCATTTAGAACAATCGCTTAAAAGTTCTGTTTTAGCTCTATAACATCAATTTTTGACACTACAATGATATTGAAGAAAAGATCTACAATGACGTTGTAGTTTTCTTTAATGGTTGCAAAAATTACATATCTAATATTTTATTGGATGAAAGTATTCTAAAAGCTGCGCCCAGTTTCGCTCTATAGTTGAATTATTATTTTTAAAGTGTTCTTAGAACAAATCTTGATCTATATTTGTTGTGTAAACGTTGTTGGAAGCAATATTAGAGTACTCAAAATTTGTATTTGGGTACCTTACTTTTAAATCAACACGTTTACTATTTTTCATTGACTTTCCAGGTGTACATATCCACCGAAAACCTTTTTGTATCGGTGTTTGTGCAGATGCTTTTAGAAATTTTTATTAACCCAGCTAGATAATATGCAAAGAAGTAAAAATGGTACTTTTAAAAATCTACCCATCTTCGCTTAACGTATATTTCCAGCATCCAGCTGTGCTCTACATTTCCCACGATGAATAAATTAATAGTACCAACCCTATTGCGAAATATATTCCTTCTCGGGCTCATATTGAATGGGACCTAGAAGGGAGCTATAAGAAAAAATTAAACAGTCCGGGTGGGTAGGGGTCCCATTTGCAAAGGAAACCAGTTGGGACGTCGAGATTAATTTTTTAGCATTTTTCAGTCTGGTGTGCGTAGATCGATTGTGTTACGGAGGGGTGGTGATCTAAAAATTTTGATTTTTCCGATTTGAAGACCTGTTTGTTCGAATCACGATTGTAAAAGTATTTTCTGTGTATTTTGTTCGCAAGCTGTTTTCAAAGCGGTGAGTTTTCACGTGTGAATATTATGGTGTTCCGTTAATTTAATATTATTTGCTTGAAGAATAATAAATTCGTTTATTACTAAATATTATACAATAAAAGCATATATAAATAGAGCAGACGAATTATATACGAAACATTGAATAAATGGCATTTTAGCTCAGTTCAATAAAGTCTTTTGGATGTAGATGTCTGTTTTTCCACTTAAGCTCTTAACTAATAAGGGGGCGTCCATTAATTACGTGAGTTGTTCAAGGAATCAAGGTAAATCTTTCCAAATCTCACTTAGGGGAGAGGGGGTCTTTGTAAATCTGACATAATTTTTTTCTATTAGAAAACGGTGTAAAATTGCGTGAAAGTAAAGTTAAATTAAAGTAAAGAATGTTTCAAGGAATGTTTTTGTTTTTTTTTTTTAATAATCCAACGCAGTTACACCCAAAACATAAATTTTGAAAAATCTCACGTGAGATTAGGGAAGGGGGGAGGGAGTTGAGGAAAATCTTACGAAATCTCACCAGGGGGGAGAGGGGGGTCAAAAAATCCTCAAAAATATCTCACGTAATTAATGGACATAAGGACATACACTGAATTATTAATAAACAAACAATGTTAATTAGGAAAATACATAGATGAAGCTATCTCGCAATATTAATAAAATGTAGCATTTGTTTTTAATAAATTCCAAAGGGTTTTGCAAAATAAGATGAAAATACACAAATTTATCTTTACACCCTGTATATGGGTAAATGTTGTCGTTTCTCAGAAAACCTTGGTACAGTAATTCCTTAGAAATAGACCTATAATGTGAAAAATAAATCATCGAAATCCAATCAACGGTTTAGAAGAAAAATAGCTTTAAACTTATGGTACATTTAAGATGGTGCGTTAATTTTGGAGAGTAATGTATATAAGAAATTTAGTAACGTAATTTATGTTAGCGTGTAGCTATAATTACTGCTAGTTGTTCAAATGTCAATATTTGTTTCCTAATGGACCAAAACGTTTAGATCGCCTTGAAAATATGAAACAACACTTATTTAGGAACTTGCAAAATTCAAAATCCACATGAAACGTAATAAAGTCATTGACCTAATTATTTTTGTTGATTTATTATTAGAAGTGAGAATTACGATTAGATAAAATTTAAATCTACAATTATCTCGGGAACAATGATCCATATTTAAATACGGAAGTATTGAAAATATATATACAGTGTCGTTACTACAATTATTTTTGACGTTATATAAAAAATACGTCTTTTAAATAAGAATTTAAACGTACAGTGATTTATGTACAAGCAATAATAGTTAAGAGATTCTTTATTAATTTGATCACCCAATGTATTTTTATATTTTTGATTTCAGATCAATTTGCTGAGTTCAATGACATTCAATATTTGGTTTAAATGAGACAGATAATGATTTTCAAGGGTATTAATAAAAACTCAAAAGAGGCAAAATTCAAGTGGACTAAGGGCCGCTGTAAATAAAATTGCTGTTTTGAGGGCCACATAATAAATTACTTCGTGTGCAGCTTTATCAGTGGTTAGAAAAAGATAGTGGGAAGTTTGGACATGTTGGTTCTCACTAACCAATATCAAGTGATAGAAATACCCTCAAGTCTTCTGACAAAATAGTAACGCATTTTTAGTTACAGTTTGCATGTGTCTTCTTATTTCAATTGTGCTTTGTTGTTGCTTAGCAGCGTAAACTTTATTAAGGTGCGTTTACACAAATACAAAAAGTCACTTTAAAAAAGATAAGATTACGTTTTACATTTTGTCTACAAATACTAGTACAATTTACTTTCGTACTTTATAAATAAATTTCCCAGCTGAACATTGGTTTTTGGCGTTTTTAGAGTATTTAAAGATAATCCAAACTCCAGACTCATCACTACTTGCCGCTGTATCTAAATTAATAATAATTGGTTCTTCCTAGATCAGAAACACCTAATTGCTTGTATTTTTCCAAGTATCGGTAACATTATTCAAAGCTTCTGACCAAGTCTGAAATACATCTTCTGGTGACGACTTTGTTGTTACATTTTTTTCGTCATAAAACCGTTTTCACTGTGACCACACCATCTCTATCGCATTGTACTGGCAGTGATATGGCCCATATTCCTTAACATATCTATCTATAAATTTCGTCTTAAACCATTTTTCAAAATTTTCTGTGTTCATATTATTATGGTAATCCTCGCTTTTTGTTTGACTTTTAAATATGAGGTCTGCAGTTTTTATAAACCCTTCTTTATTGCCACCATGGACAATTATGTATCGAATTTCATCTCCTGTTTTTTACTTGCAGTAACCATCGTTCCATCTTGCCAACTTTTTCTATTACTTACCTTGCTATACGCACGTCTTTTCCATAAATACAGGCTTAAAGTTACCCAGCTCTATCTCCTTGTTAAAATTTTACAAAAACGACATTTTTTTTAACTGAATCGATGTTCGTTCCAATAAAAACTGTCTGTTACTTCTTTTAAAGCAAAAGCCAATTTTTCGAATCCATGTATTAATTGACCGTGCAGAACATTTCACATCAGGCATATCTTCCGAAAATCTTTTATGTAACGATTTCATTGTTACATGTTGTGCCCCTTCCTGCATCTTAATATTAAAGAATTGTTTTACTTTTTTAGTTAGATATTATTTTCACATACTGTATCAGAAAGGACCCCACCCTTTTCTAATGGCAAAGTGGCGTTTCCTCAAATGTAATAAATTTTGAATATGATGTTGTACTCAACTTGTTGACCAAAAGTGTTCATGGGACCAATTCAATTCTATGACTAGTTTTTAAAATAGGGTGTTAAAGTCGAGAAATCGTATTTCTTGAAACTACGTAACTTAATTAAAAAGAAAAAAATAAGCATTTTTAGTTGATTGTAGTATTAATATGTCCTAGTCTAACGAAAATGTACACATAATAGTTCAAAATGTAAACATATACAGGGTGGTACTCAGTTACATGAGGGGGAATTTTTGAAATTCTGAGAGATTCTGATATGGAATGAAAACATGGTCAAAAATAAAAACTTACATAATGTTTACTGTTCTAACATTATATAAACCCATTTTACATTATATGTATACAGGGTGATTGTTAATTCACTCCACAGAAAGGCGTTTCTTAAAAAAAATACACTTTGTATATTAGGGAATTTGTAATTAATATTGATTATGCATTTAATACCTAGAAAACAATACTTTTTATGGAATACAGGGTGATAGACACATCTAATTCGTTTTTGATGCAACAATAATTAAAGAAATATTCCTTTTTCCGAATCACCCTATATTTTTCAATTCGATCCGTCAAAATGTACGAACTATTTATTTTTGTTATTAGCTTTAAGCAATTAATAACTTCATATAATTTCATAATTTTAGTATGATCCGTTTTTGAGATTCCAATATATGTATAGTGAATCATATTAAATATCAGACATATCCACTCATGTATGTAGGTATAATAATTCCTATTTATGAGTACAAAAATCTTAGTTTACTATCGGCTAAATAGGAAGAAACAGTAATACAAGTGGATAAAAATATCGGATAAATTACGTTACCGTAGCAACGCTGGCATTTATTGTTCGTTTATCAAGCGTTGCGTTTGCATCAGTTTGACAATTGTAAAAGTCAAAAACAGAATTAAACAGCAATCAATATTTTTCGTAATATTTCAATAAGTATATCGAGATTTATTAATATTTGCGAGGAAGAAATAGTAATGGAGATTGAAAAATCAAATCCAGAAAAACACAAAAAAAAATAAAGTTTAATTGAATTGATTTTTCTATTCATGGAATGGACTTACCAAATACCACGCGAGCTCAGATCTAGCAGGATATTTTTTACGGTGGGTTTTCTCATACTTACTTTCATTAGGGAATTGCCAATGAAAGTAAGTATTCGAAAATATCTACAAAAAATATCCGGCTAAATCTGAGTTCTTGTGGTATTACCCCCGATAATTTTTCAGCAAATAAAAAATTCCAGTGTGCGAATATCCTGAATTGTCTGATATTTAATGGTTCACTATATATTGAAATCTTAAAAACGGATCATACTAAAATTATGAAATTATATGAAGTTATTAATTGCTTAAAGCTAATAACAAAAATAAATAGATCGTACATTTTGACGGATCGAATTGAAAAATATAGGGTGATTCTGAAAAATGAATATTTCTTTAATTGTTGCTGCATCAAAAACTAATTAGATGTGCCTATAACCCTGTATTCTATAAAAAGTATTGTTTTCTAGGTATAAAATGCATAATCAATATTAGTAACAAATTCCCTAATATACAGAGTGTAATTTTTTTTTAAGAAACGCCTTACTCTGGAATGAATTAACAATCACCCTCTATACATATAATGCAAAATGGGTTTATATAATGTCAGAACAGTAAACAGTATGTAAGTTTTTATTTTTGACCATGTTTTAATTCCATATCAGAATCTCTCAGAATTTCAAAAATTCCCCCTCATGTAACTGAGTACCACCCTGTATATGTTAACATTTTGAACTATTTATGTATACGTTTGCGTTAGACTAGGACATATTAATGCTACAATCAACTAAAAATGCTTATTTTAGTTGAGTCCTGCAAATCCAATTTCAGTGAGAAAAAATCTATAAGAAACAGTCCTACGCCGTTTTTTGTTTACAGATAATATGTGTGATGAATGTGGTCTACAATTGTTTGATGAGACACTGAGACTATTTCCCATTTTTCGGCAATTTGTATTTCATCGAATTGTTTTGCCATTTTGATTGCACCATTCGTAATAAGCACTTCATCACTTAATGGTTTTTTTTCGCTCTTTCTATTTCTAGCGCTACTTCTTAAGAAGCGCCAATACTGCATTTATCAGTATCAGACTTTAAAAAAAAATTGTTTGCTGTTTTAAGCCGGGATCCAACGGCGCGTGGCGCGTGGAGTGGCACTCCACGCGTCAAGCTTGCCAGTTCCCGATAGGGCAGGCTTGCCAATCTTCGGTCGGCGCGATGAGTCCCGTCGTCTATCGGTAAATCAACACGGTTCAAAGGGGCGCAGACGTTGGCGCGCAACACGTACTTACAGCTCCAACGGCTCGACTAGGAGCGTGGTTCTTAGAGATGTGAACTCTTCGTTCTTTTTAAAGACCTAGTTCGCGCGAACTAGTTCACCCGCGCGAACTAGTTCAAAGAACTAGTTCGCGAACGAACTACTATTTTAACCGATTGGGGAAAGCGGATCATGCGCTCAGAGTGGCGAACGAAACTGGTTGGTAGTTCAATTGTTCTTGTTTTGTTGTATTTTACAAATTCGTTTTATTTTTTTAATTAGAATTGGTAATTATTGGAGTTAAGTACAGTTTTATTTAGAGTTTTTTAATTGCAATTGTGTCAAAATGAACAAACGGTGTCGAAGTGTTTTGTGGGACCATTTTGATAAAAAAGCCAAATGTAAATACTGCGGTCAACTAATTAGTATCTCAGGCGGATCGCTCGGAAATCTTCGACGGCATATTAGTAGTAAACACATATTGCTTAATATAAATAATAACAATAGGTCTTTTCCTTTGCAGCGAAAGTGTAGCACTGAGCTACACCACTTCTGAAAATATCGTTCCATTTATACAAATTGTATGGATGGAACGACATTTTCAGAAGTAACTAAGCTCAGTGCTACACTGTCGATGCAAAGGAAAAGACCTAATGTGTATCATTGACCCTGTCGGCCTGTCAAATCCGTTGAAACCCGACGCGATACCCGAACTCCGAACGAAAGAATTACAATACCATAGATACAATACCGATACCGATCAGAGACGACGTATATCAATCATGTTCGTTCTCGTTCGTCGTTCTTTTCTCATCGCTGCCGCTGAAGGTCGAGTCGAACTAGTGAACTAGTTCAAGTAAAACATTCGAACTAGTTCATTTAGTTCACACAAAAGAACGGCTCATTTTAATAGTTCGTTCGCGACCTACACATCTATAGTGGTACTGTCAGTGCCGTGGTAACTTTCACCATGGAGTGGTCTAACGAAGTGGTGTTAGAATTTTTATCATTCTGTGAAACCGAGCCGATTGTTTTTGTCCTCTTGTTATCCTAACATAAAATAAAAGGCTGAGGCAGCAGCGATACGCGTCCGCTCACGGTTCAAATTTTCGCACAATTAAACCAAATTATGAAATTTTTATCGTCAACAATGCCGTCGTAAAATAGACTGCAATAGGAGCGTGTCCAAGTCTGCGCGATCCTCATGCGCCGTGAAAACAGTCCGACCCTTGAGACTCAACTCACAACCCAGGATTGCCACTCTACGCGCCGAGGAGTGCCACTCCACGCGCCGTTAGATCCCGGCTTTAGCTTTTTCTATACACTCAAAGATGATCTTAATTTTAAAAACTAATTTTGATACTAATAGATGACATATATTGTTGTTACCAGGCGGTTTTCATTGGTTCATCTTTCTCAAAACATAATACAGATTTTGTGGTTTAGTATTATTATTAAGTAATTGGACAGCATTCGATAATTTTCCTTCCAAATTCACATTGTCTGTATTAAATAAATTTTTAAAACGACCACCGAGTATAATCAGATATAATTTGTAATCCCATTCTATTAGCACTATCCTCAGTCCTTTGATCCTTTTCTCCCCCCTTTTACATATCCACTATGTGACCTACTATCTCGCAAACAAATTACCGGAGCTCTCCCAACATACAAACGAGGATGCGTGATTAGAAATTCAAATGGATAAACTCAGTACCTACATTTACCGAATACATTTGTTTGCAGGTGAGTAAAGTAAAAAAAGAAGACAAATTAGTTAATAGAAGACGAAATCGGGGACCTTCAGATAAAAGAAAATCGGGGACCTTCAGATAAAAGACCAATTTTGAAAATGGCTCTAAAGTGTCCTGTTATTACCCGAAGATCGATATTGACACCGATTAATAATAATAAAGACAGACTAATAAAATGACGAGATTATATTAATATAATTCCAGCCTGCACACTTAAATACAAAAATTCTAGTTCCATTTTTTAATTCACTTATAGAAAACAACATATTTATGGAAACGATTGTGTTACTCAAACTGTTACATTTGTCACTTTTCTCACTTAATATCCCTAATAGAACCGATCGAAATCACAGTTTGTTGGCTGTTCAATTTCATTATGCAAATTATGAATATTTCAGTCCTGTCTCTCGCTTATCAAGAACAACAATATAATGGGCGATTTTACCTGAACGGCTTTAAATCTATTTTGAGGTCAAAGCTTTAATGACATGATATTTGTTATTTGTTCGTAATTCCTATATTTTATGTGATATATTTTATATCTGTGTAGGTTAAGTACCACTCTGTAATATTTTACTATAAAGAGGTTTTCCCGTTAAATAAATATATAATTTAAGAATCTAGTAAAAAACGTTATTATTATTCATTTCAAATTGAACTGTTAGTTACTATTTATATAATTAAAATCATCCTTATGTGGGAGTAAAAATAGCAAAGTATTGGTTAAATACGGTAACTTTAAAGGCCGATTTAAATAAAAATAATAAATTCAATCCTAACAAGTTGCACATTTTTTATTCTTGTTTTCACATTTGATAAACATGAAATTTCACTGTTTGATAAACATATAAAAAATTTAAACCAGTATAAATGCATATCTTCTTGATTTGATCGCATACGACTTATTAAACAGGTTAAGACCACAGTAGCAGACTCCAGTAAAAAAAAATTACTATTTTTGATAGATGTCACTTATATGTCATATTTAAGAGTTTAATTATAAGATCAAACGAAGTTACCTGAAGTGAAGTTCGATCTTAATTATATGATGCCTCATCGAAGTAAATAATATATATTGTCGACCCCTGTATATGCTTCGATTCGACCATATAGTTGAGAGCTGGAACTATTTGATATATTCCCTTCTCCGCTAATCTCCTTATCCCAAATACTTTGCTTTAGTCATTTCATAGCATACTTGTTGCAACTTAAAGGGGGCTTTAGAAATATTGGGTGGGTCTGGGACTTATTTACTTCGACGAGGCATCATATAATTAAGATCGAACTTCACTTCAGGTAAGTTCGTTTGATCTTATAATTATATTTCTGCCTCGTCTCGTAAATAAGATATATTGTCGCTGTTTAAAGCATGTTGCAACAAAAAATACGGTAAAACATTTTATTTATATTTAACTGATTACAAGTTAAAAAATGTCATTGTCATAATTGAACCACTTTCTAGAAAACTTAAGATGTCATGTGCTCTAAGAGGAAAATTGCTCCATATCAATTACTCAAAATGAACTTCATCCATCAGCTAATGGTCTGCGTAGAGGCAGCATGATGCGGCTTCCTAATTATAATGAACAGAGGCTACAACAATTACCCCTTAAGTCTTTAATTTTTTCTTTATACTCTAACAAGGTTGTTGCTACGCAAATACCTGGATTTATATAAAAGAAAACGGAAGGTTTAACATGGGATAAACTCTATTTTAGCTGATATCTTTAATTTTTTCGTTAGCTTTATCTGAATTTCTTGTTCTTTTCTGACAATATTCTGTATTTCTATGGCTATAAAATTTGAATGCGCTAACCAATATACAGGGTGGGGACTTTAACTGGCGCAAATTCGCTACAGCTTCAGGTTGAAAGATACGGATAAAACGCAAAAAAGTTAATATTTAATGATACCCCTTAAGCTTAGGCTTAAGGGTGTACACGATCGGGACTCCGTCTACCCCTTTTTGTACTGGGGATAGGGGGAGTAGCTGTATTTCACCTTTCCAAAAAGTAACACTTTCCACATGGTGCCTTAAGCACACATTTTTTACAATTTTTACAATTTACAATTTACTTAAATTTTACATTTTAATTCAACATACTTATTTTTCTGTGGACACATAGTGGTAAGACACCTAGCATTTCTATAAAAAACGTTTTGTTATACCTTAAATTATTATTGCATATTGTATCTACTCACAAAAAATTTTTTGCCTGACTCTGGCCTTTTAGGTCGAAAGAGCTTGCAACCTAATAAATTTATGTGATCGACATACTTTGAGCTTTTTTTTCTCTACAAGCAAATCCTAAAACCTGTCTGGACATATGCCATCCAGCTTTGAGGCTCGGCCTGCAAAACGAACTGCCGCAACTTTGATCTTCATCGGGACCTAGATGGATTATGAGTATATCGATGAAACTATTACCAAGTTCGTCAGAAGTCTTAAACATGTAAATGTCGAGGCAATCCAGCTCTTAGACAACATAAACCAAGTAAGAAGACTAAAGAGAATTAAACCGTTTAAGTTAACCTAACAGCGAAAAAAGAGAGCATAGTGCGAAAAGTGTACACGTTAAATATTAAGTGTAATTACTGTAACGATAGTTTAATTTATTTATAGTTTATTTATTTAAAACACACTATTTACAATTTATTTATGACGTACTAATTAATTTATATAATACTTAGGCACTAACTCACAATTTTAATTTATTTATTACAATTTAACTTTTTGTTTCCAACACTTTATTCGAATCTATTCGTCCGTCGATAAGTCGCGCTATTTATACCAAGCCCAACTCTGTACGAGTAATTTCTAGACGATGTGGAATGTCCTAGAATTCCATCTCTATGACTCAACGGCATGTACCGCTTGTTTCTGGTAGATTCGCGAAGCGGAGCCTTTGTCTCTACGTCAGCGGTGTTTCGATCATGAGTCGAGTGGCAGGCTAAAGGTCTACAGGGACGGCTTAGGCATACTATACCCTAAGGAACACTATTGGGTAAGACTTTACTTTTAAAAGTTTTTAAACCGTAGTCAATTAAGTTAGAATTAAATTACCCATTGATCGTTTCTAATGATCAGATTGTAATGAGTAAAATACCTCTCAAAGGATATTTCTTTAAATAATAATAAAAAAATGAAATATTCAAAATTAGTTTGTAAAAGACACTTGTCTTTATTCAATAATTTGACAAGGATTTCAGCAAACGCAAATTGCTAGAACTTTTAAAACATTTGAGTTGGAAGGTATTTTTACAAACGTTTTAAATTTGTGTGGTCACTTATTACTATTTCAAAAATCTTATTGATTTTCCTCATTGATCTTACTGAATTCTGAATTGAGTAAAATAATCTGATGTGTAAAACACATAACTTTCTTGTCTAGTTATTACAGGCTTTTTCCGGTTATTTTGTACAACTTATTGTATCACCCCTGTAAATGTTTAGAGAATGAACTAAATACATACATTTTTCACACATATTGCTGAAAAATTAAAATTTTACCTTTCTCAGATTTTTCCATTACGGTCCATTTTAAGGAAATCATGTATAAAATAAAAATTATGAGTATGATATCGCAAACAATTTTTTGAACTTCTTTCTTTAAAATTCAAATTTTGCAATTTTTGTAAAATTTCTCGAATACGGACCATTTTAGGAAAGTTATGTGTGGAACAAAAATTATAGAGAATAACATTACAAGCAACTTTTATTTGAATAATTTTCTTCTCCAAACGTAAATAACAGATATATTCCAAAAACTGTGAAGTACCCCCCCCCCCCCCCCCAGAAGTTCCGACTCTGCCCAAAATGTAATCAGCTCACCGCAGGCCGGAATAAAGCATAATTTTAAATTTTGGTGTTTTTCTCTGTACCCGTTCATGAGGTATCGAGTATACAGACACACACAGACATCATCACGAAAATAGTATAAACGGATTGAGGGGGCCCCAAAACGTAAAAAACCGTCAAAAACTCGAGGTCAAAAATAATCATGATTCCTATACTGTCCTTATCTGTCTGGAGACAGGAAAGTAATAAGTGAAAATACCTATATCTCTACTTTAAATTTTTTTTTTATATGTATATATCTATTTGAAAGATTTATTACTAAAATGTCATAAGTTGCATACATATTTTGATAGATTTTCTTTATTTTATGTAGGTATGTATCTAAAATAAACCCATAAGAAATAAAAAATAATAGAAATGTTGAACGTGTATGTAGAAAAATCGTAGATTCCAACTGTTTTATTTAAAAAGGTCTTTAATTTTTTGAGTGTGTCATCCGCCCCGCAAACACTTGCTTCAGTAGCAGACGTTTTATCAATTAAACCATATTCGCACGATGCTTGTATTTATTTGTATCTATTATAAAGTCTTATTTTTTTTTCATGGCCTACTTTAGAAATATTACTTTAACGACACGAGTGGTTGCATTGTTTTAATATGGTAGTATTCCTGTAACATCATCTATTTAAAAATTGAGGTATTAAAAAATTACAGAAATTGATAAAAATCTCTATTTTGATAAATACATTTCTCAAAAATATGTAGAATGAAATCTCCTACTTTCTAGCTCTGTTTTTTAAAATAACAGTTTATGACTTTTTTTAATTTAATAAAGAAACAGGACATAAAAAAGTAGATTTCATTCTTTAAACCAAAATTTATTTGGATACATTTAGCAAAATTTAAACGTAATTGAAAATGGTGAACTCTTGTTTCTTCTAGCTAAAACACAATGAAACTCCGACCTTAAAGACCGATTTTAATAAAAACTATAAATTATATCCTAACAAGTTGCACATTATTCTTGTATATTTAAATGAATTGTAGGTATCTTCTTGATTTGATCTTATCCGGCTTTTTAATTAATCAGTTAACAAAATAAATCCTACAATCTTACTGTCAGGTTATTTCTTTCCGTGTATTTTTGACATGAATGTCCGATCTTGTTAATATTTGATACGATCCTGGACAAATCTGTAAGGTAAAGCAGGTGTCCGTTATTGACCCGACACACATTTTTACCTAATATCCCGAAAATGCGGCATTTTAAGGCACTGGCCAAGTCTCGCGAAGCCCAAACACAACAGGGTGACTGACCTTCCCGCATCTCTAGACGTTATAACTATCCAAGGGTTGCTGGAATCCTCAGCTAACGTCTAGCGTCCTGTCTAGACTTCGCTAGAGTCCTGCCTGCCTGCCCGATTCTCGCTTCGCTTTGTGCTGTGATTTCGCACAAACCGGCGGCTGCGAGTCGTTCTGATCCACAATGGTCAGGACCGGCGTTAAGTCGATACGTTTAACACTCAAATAAACTTTGCCGAGAATTAGGGAACTTTGAAATTGAAATTCGTTTCGACCATCACGAAACCGTCTTCTATGCAAACGCATTTTACTACGTCCAATTTATAGACAAAGAATGTAAACAAAGTTTCCATCGCTTGATCAGGCTACAAGCTTCCTTGAACGGGTATACATTAAGAATGTGATAGATACAGAACAACTGATTATTCTCTGATTAAAGATAAGATGATTAAACAAAAGATGCTTGAATAGAATGTTACTCGTTTCCGAAATACAAGGCGTTAAAGTTTGAGACTTCATATATTAATAATGGCTATGATTTTTTAATTATTTAGTATAATTTTACTAAATTCGGCAAACATTTTTGGTTCATAATATATACCTATCAGCAAAAAAAGTTAAATTAATTTTGGCAGTGGTAAGTAACACGCACCTTCATCGTTTCTAAAGTGTCTTTACGCCACTGTCCAAAAACTTATTTGGACTATAATTTTAAATTAATCTTGTTTATATCTGTTGGTATTATTTAGCTAAATTCAAATTATCGGTATTTCGTGTGGCGTCAACTAACTGGTTCCTTTTACCTTAACTTGGGAGGTGTGCCACTAACAACGTATCATTTTTAACCACCCTAACGTCACACAGTCCTTGACACGATACGAAATCTTGACTTGGGTGGAGATTCATCCTTGAATCCCGATTTTACGTTCTTTAGGATATTATTATAAAGACACATTTCTGATTGGGTAAATGCATTTAGGTCTACAAACAAATACTTTTATACAGGGTGTTTCATTGGTAAATGGGCACATGGGGGTCACCTAGGTGGTTCCAAAAAACTTTCATGGGTCTGTGGCCTTTTATAACAATTTTGCCGATTTCTTTCTAGGCTCATAACTTCTGAAACACGCTGTATATGTTTTTGATATTTGGTATACAAGTACACCTTAATTTGTCAAATCCAGTGACGTATTAATAATAGGGAAAATTCAGGTACGGATTAACAAAAAATTTACAAATTCTTCGGTACCTAAAACAACACCCTGTATATCATAATTTTGAATATCTGTTTGCAGATTCGAAAAGAGCAGAAAAAATTGAGTTACACCAAGTGGTTTTTGTATTTCCGCATACAGTTTTCTTACTTATTAATTTGAGTAAAATCTAAGTGTTTCGATAAAAAGATAAAATAAAATTTAAAAAACTATTTTTTTCCTAATTAAGTATTTACTTTTCCAGTTTAAATTCATAATAATAATTAATCTCGTTCATTCTTTTAATTTTTGGATCTCAATCTTTTAAAAAAACGCAACGACAGGTTTGTATTCGGTATAAAATTCTTGAAATTCTAATTTCAATACTATCTTAAATGCCCTGTACTTGTAAAGTGTGTTAATATTTGTTAAAAACGTAAAATATACACATAAGAGAAGGTGAAAACACTCACATTTCGAAAAAAATCACAATTTTGCTTTGAGACACAATTAGGGGGTAATCATTACAAAATATTATTTATTATAAGAAAGGAACTAAAAATAAGTAAGAAATAATTATGTAAAAAAATGTAACATATATAACAAAACGAAAATGAAAAAAAAAAAAAAAATAAAGAACTATAGCAGTTGCTCAAAGTGGCCACCGTTTTGTTTAATACATTTCTGAGCTCTTTTAGTGAGATTTCGTATTGCTCTAGTAATCATAGCGGGATTATTTCTCAATTCTTGGCAGGCATCCTCGATTCTGTGTTTTCATCAGATGAAACACTTTCGACTTTAAATAACCCCAAACATGATAATCGATTGGGTTAGTCAGGTCCCTTTGCAGGCTAGTTGTGAAGTCCACCTCTGCCCATCCAATGATTTGGAAAGTTATCATTCAGAAAGTTTCTCACTGCGGCCCTGAAATGAGGTGAAGCCCCATCATGTTGGAAGTACATTCCTGCAATGTCAACACCTGCATCATCTAGAAGTATGGATAAAACATCTTGCAGGAATTCTAAATAAACCTCACCAGTTAGTCGACGTGGTAAAACATGCAGTCCAATCAATCGGTTGTTAATAACACTACACAAAATATTAACAGAGAATTTTATCTGTGAGTGTGTTTGTCTTATGGCAAACGGATTTTGTTCGGCCCAAATATGAGCATTTCTTGAATTATTAATACTGAGACTCATCGGTAAATAAGCACCTGTGTAATATTGAATTGTTTCTCAATACCCACCTACTAAAAGCCAGTCGAGAAATTTCATCTCCTTCATGCTCATGCAGCCTCTGCACTTGTTGTAAATGGTATGGATAGAGATTTTTTTTCAATCTTCGCCAAACGGTTGACGGAGGAACATTAATGGCGTCACTGATTCTTCTCGTGCTGATTTTTGGGTCGTCTTGGATCATTTCTAGAATATTTTGCTCCAAACCAATATGTTGTCTCTCATGTTGTTGATTTTCTTTTGAGGTTGGGAATTTACCATGTTCTTTAAGGTAACTAAATATATTAGAAAATGTTTTGTCATTTGGTAACCTTCGACCAGGAAATCGGCGTCCATACACATACAACATATCTGCATATTCATTATTTTCAAATTTATTGGGCATATTGAGCAAGAAATTATCAAATAACACAAATACAAACTCGCAAATTATGTTCCACTAACAATAATACACAGAACTGTCAAATTGGTTTTTTTATAATACAGCCTACTTGACCATTACTAAAAATTGGAAAATCCAACTTAAATGGTATTGTTCACTGAAATAAACAATTCTTACTAGAAACCATAGTATTTAATATTGCATCCGAAGAATTAAGAAATGAACGAGTTTTAAATAAAATATTAATTAGAAATAAGTAAAGGAATTTATACATAAGGTTTGTTGAGTACTTTACGGACAACATTGCATGTTCCCAAGATCGCCACTTTCTGTAGTTCTGCATGTATTCGAAACGGCTGGTTTAGGACTTAAAAGTACCTTTTCAGGTTTTTGGTAATTTCACCGGTTGCGCCAATTACTATAGGGATTACTCTCACACATGTAGCTTGTCACGTCTTGTTCATGTCCTCGGATAGAAGTACTCAATTTTTTATTTTTTATTATTATTAAAAAAAAAAATGTTTTCCTCATTTTCAGGGTTGTTGATAAACTGGGATTCCTACGGAATCAGTCAATTTATCAGGCTTTAAATTTTTGTGAATTGAACGACTTTTACACTAAGGCAGGTAAGTTGAGTTTTTTCACAATACGACACGTTTCTAGTATAACTAGGGTTGCCAGACGTCACGCTTTTGGCGTGGCAGCCACGCTTTTTGACTTGCCTGCACGCTTTTTATGCAAATTCCACGCGTTTTAAAAGCCGCAGAGGAATCGGATTTATACAAAAATAGACCGGGTAAAAGACCCATGGACCTAATTATGAAAAATAAGCTGAGGACCTTTTTTTTTTAGAAATGGTCACTAAATTTGGACCTGATTATATAAAAATGCTCTATGTCACGGTTGCCACGCTTTTCACTTCCGGAAATGTGGCAACCCTAAGTATAACTGACTTTTGTATTGTTGTGAAGATATTTTTGTTATTGATATTGATTTCTTTTAGGTACGACTACAAGTTCTTCCAAACCAGACCAGTAGCTGAAATTACTAATAAATTATGGTAAGACTTTTTAGTTTGTGTATACTTATTATAATAATAATAATAATAATAATAATATAATGTTTATTTACATCAATAAATTTACAATAAAAAAAAAACAGTTTCAAAATACAGTGTGTCAATAAACATGTGACGACCACATAAGCGAACTTGTATGTGGCATGGATATTTTTTTTATAGAATATTAACGCCTCCTTAGATATCTTACACTCCACAAGGAAAGCCCTGTACGTGAAAGGTAAGACTCTATTTTTGGCTGGCTGATTAGTTGTTTATTTTGATTGCATGCATTATTAAATAATAAAATACATTTATTTCTTATATACTAAAAAGGAAAAAAAATGTTACGGGTTGAACTGGAAGTTGTGGATACAAACAATAGCACATTAACAAAAAAAAAATATATATATACTTATTCCTAAAAAGAAATAGAAATATTTTTGTTTATGTTACAGGTTAAGCAGGAAGCTAGGGATATAAGTAATAGTTTTCAATCATTTGGTGTATATCATTCCTTGACTGTGAATAAATCCAATTTCTAACTAATTTTTTGAACAAGTATTTCGAGTTCACGTTTTTCATTTCACCAAGTAATCTGTTATAGATTTTTGGGCCGATATACCAGAAACTGCGTTGAGTATTTGATTTTTTCACCTTAGGTAGGTACGTTTGATTTATTTTTAATCGAGTATTATACTTATGTTCAATTTGTTTTAGTTCAGCTTTATTTTGGAATTGTCTGAGTAATAGACATTCACAGAACAGCTGACGGATGTCATATATCTGAGTTTCTGCAAATAGTTCTTCAGTAGAGTAGGTAAAATGTTTTTTATAAATAATTTTTATTAAAGTCTTTTGTGTTATTTCTAGACTATGCATATGTGCTTTTAGTGCTCCACCCCAAGCAACAATTCCAAATCTGAGATGTGATTCAATTAGTGAGTAATATAATATCATCATCTGCTTAACAGAAAGAATTCGAGACAGGTATCTAAATTTATAAAGTAACATTCTGAGTTTTTTTGTAACGTAATTTATATGTACGTCCCACTTAATGTTTTGGTCTATATATACTCCCAGATACTTTATGTGAGATGTGTATGATATCTTTATTGTACTGTTATTATCCATTTTAATAATTATTTGTTTAAAACTAGGAAGACTGTAAGAATCAGAAGAAAATGGGACGAAGAAAGTTTTTTCAAAATTTACAGTTAATAATTTTTCTTGAAACCAGCTAAATATTAAGGGCAAGTCCTCTTCCACTTTATTTTGTAGTATACGCCAGGTTGGTGCTTCATAAAAGATAACTGTGTCGTCAGCAAAGCTAATTATGTGTCCATTAGTAGGAACTTCAAATAAATTATTTAAATATATATATTAAAGAGTATAGGTCCAAGCACTGTGCCTTGTGGCACTCCATACTCTATGGTTCTCACTTTGCTGACAGCTCCGTTCATTACAACAGATTGCTTTCTTTGGTACAGATAGGAACGCAAGAGATTAATTGATTTTCCTCTAAATCCTATATTTTCTAAATTAGCTAACAATTTTTCATGGCTCACCGTGTCGAATGCCTTCGCTAGGTCGATGAAGACACACAACGATGCATTTCCGCTGTCTACCGATTCCGATATTTTTTTAGTTAAAGTAGTTATAGCATTTTGTGTTGATACGCCTTCTTTAAATCCAAATTGTTGTTTAGAAATAATGTTATTCGTATTTAGGTAATTATCGATTCTATTTTTCAATATTTTTTCATATATTTTAGCAAAATTTGAAATTAAGGAGATAGGTCTATAGTTGGTTAAAGAAAGTTTATCGCCTTTTTTATAAATGGGTTTTACATGCGCAAACTTAAACGAATTTGGAAATATTTCATCATTAAATGATTTATTTATAATAAATTTCAGAGGTTGTGATATTTTGTCCGCAATCATCTTAAGGACTTCAGCTCTTATTCCATCCGGGCCGGCTGATTTATTGTTTTTTAAAGTTTTAATGGTTTTAATGATTTCATTCTCATCGGTATCTGCCAGAAAAAAAGAATTACTTATAAGTTTTTTAGGAAAGGGTTTATTTTTTGGATGAATTTTGTTAGCTAAATTTTTTCCTACGTCCGAGAAAAAGTCGCAAAATTCATTAGATATTTTTTTTACATTATCAATTACATCACTATCATTTATTTTTGATATATCATCAGATTTGTTACTATTGCAGGTTATTGCATTAACAACTTTCCATAAATTTTTGTTATTATTTTGATTTTCATTAATAATCTTTTGATAGTAATTTTGTTTTGTTTGCTGAATCAGTTCTTTAAATCTATTACGGTATTGTTTATAATTATTTATATTTTCAAAAGTTGGATCTTTTATAGATTTTTTGTAAAGATATTCTTTTTGTATGCTAGATATAACTAAAGCATGTGTAATCCAAGGAGTCCTTTTTTTTTCTTTACTTTTAACTTTTTTAATAGATTTAGCATTTTCTATATTATATATATATATATAGATTCGTCCTGCCGACTTTGTGACATCATGTCGCAAAAATGTTGCTATCTTTCTAACATCCGTCTGCGATGTGACATCCAAATTCGGATGTCACAACGTTTTTGGGGTTCAAACATCATAAAGGAGGTTTAAAAGGGAGCCAAAAAAAATTCAGCTGGATGTCATAATGCTTAATTTTCAATTTTATGTATATATTTAGTTCCAGTGTATAGATGCGAAGGTGGCGCTCGCGTCAGTTGGTTTTGTATATTTTGTATATTAAATATTTCAGTCCCTCGACTGTCTGGCATCCACCATTAAGTATATTAGAATTTACTCACTCGACTCTCTGACATCCAACATTCAGTATATTAAAACTTACTCACCCGACTATATGACATCCACCATAGAGTATATTAGAACTTTACACACTAGGTTATGTGACATCCAAAAAATTTATTTTAGATATATTTGGATTCTCATTTTAAGATCTATTTTATGTTAACACATTAACTGCCAAAAATTTTTGTTGGGTTTCGCATAGAGCCAATAAGTTTTTTAAATGCATTTACTCTCTGTGACTAATAAATATATATGCAGCTATATTATTACAAGGTGTATCAACAATGGGTGAGTGGACGATGACTGTAATTTATATTAAAATAAATTAAATTAAAATAAAATAATTAAAAAAAATAAAATAAATTAATTAAAAAAATTTAAATAAATTGAAATAAATTATAATAAATTAAAATAAATTATTATAAATTATAATAGATTAAAATAAATTAAAATAAATTAAAATAAATTAAAATAAATTAAAATAAATTAAAATAAATTAAAATAAATTAAAATAAATTAAAATAAATTAAAATAAATTAAAATAAATTAAAATAAATTAAAAAAAATTAAAATAAATTAAAATAAATTAAAATAAATTAAAATAAATTAAAATAAATTAAAATAAATTAAAATAAATTAAAATAAATTAAAATAAATTAAAATAAATTAAAATAAATTAAAATAAATTAAAATAAATTAAAATAAATTAAAATAAATTAAAATAAATTAAAATAAATTAAAATAAATTAAAATAAATTTAAATAAATTTAAATAAATTTAAATAAATTTAAATAAATTTAAATAAATTTAAATAAATTTAAATAAATTTAAATAAATTTAAATAAATTTAAATAAATTTAAATAAATTTAAATAAATTTAAATAAATTTAAATAAATTTAAATAAATTTAAATAAATTTAAATAAATTTAAATAAATTTAAATAAATTTAAATAAATTTAAATAAATTTAAATAAATTTAAATAAATTTAAATAAATTTAAATAAATTTAAATAAATTTAAATAAATTTAAATAAATTTAAATAAATTTAGATAAATTTAAATAAATTTAGATAAATTTAAATAAATTTAAATAAATTTGAATAAATAAATCAAAGTTAATACATAAAAAATATGATGAGCTAATTCATAAAAACGACTTCAAACGATCGTCGTTCGTGCATCGTCGGTGCCTTGCCGTATAGAGTTAATAGTATATTTAAGTAGCTGTGCGATAAATATTGATGTACGCGGATTTTATTTCCTTTTTATTTTAGAGTGAATTAATCTAAGAAGTTTCACTCTTTTTTTAATACTTAGTTTTTTTATGCTTCTGATATGATTCCAAATAATCTTACTTAATGGTTCTTTCGCCATTTATAACCGAGATACAGGTAGTTTTATTACCTTTGCCAATTTCTTTCTTGTTTCATAACTTACCAACCGCTATTATGTTATTGAAATTTGGCACATGTATTCTCTATAACTTACCATAATCTATTAAGGCATTAATAAGAAACACAATGCAGTTTCATCTTTTTAAAAAAAAATTATAAATTTGTCCATCCTTATAAGAACACACTACAAGTCGTTAAATTTGTATCCATATTTGAAAAAAGCACACACAAAAATTTAATCATATGCTTTTAATTTTTGAGTAGATGATTTAATTACTAAAATTAAATATTTTTTATATTATTTTAAAACTAAGCACATTTTTAGAAGTTACATATTTTGTTGGTACTTATATGCGTGTACACTATAATAAAATGTACTTAAAAGTTCGTATTTAGAACCAAATATTATAATTATTACTTTTTAATTAATCACTGCATGTCTGCATGTCGTACCAACATCATAACCGCTAGACTCTAGGAAAAATTAATTCACAGAATTGCTTTTAGTACTGGTAGGCACAGATATATAGAAGTATCAACATAATATGTAGCTTTTAAAAATTCACATGGGAATAAATTATCGTCAATATAACGTGTTAAAGTTATTAAAAACCCCTTTAGTTTCATTTTTTATCTCCAAAATACTAAAAAAAAACAATTTAGACGTTATGTTTAAGCAGCAAAATCATCTGCACAATTTATGTTTTTGCACATGACTAATATTAGTTTTTTCTGGTCTCTTTAAATATGGAAACTAATTTAACTAATTAAGAAATGTACTTTTTTGTGTAACTCAAAAATAATTTGAAGTTAAAAATGTTTGTAGTAAAATAGTCTGTGCGCAAAAATAATAAACACCGCTGGATTTATCTTTAGGTTTGCCAACTGGCTGTGTTAATGCACTTGAGACCGGAGAATCAACAATACGAGGTCAATAGATACTCAAAAAAATTAATAAAGTAGTCCCAATGGACAAGTAAAAAATATTACCTGCTCAGGGGTGCGTTTAGTGGGTAAATGATAAGCCTGACTTGCACTAATGATCCGGGAGTCCCAAACTATTGGAAAAGGGAGAACCTGTACCCAATCTCTATAAGAGATATCCACATACCAAAAAAAAAGATTAAAAAGTTTCTTCAAATGGAAACTAATTTGTCCACGACCACTTAATAATAAATCAATATTCTACCTCCTAACTAAAAGCATATGGTACCCATATATCACTAGAGTGAATTATGATAATTCACTCTTTTCTAATTCTGGCAATTTCCGGTAGATACCTAAAGATGGGCGATACTATTCATAACGATATTTTCTAGATCGAAAAATCAGAAATTCGAAAAATTGGAAAATTGAAAAGTTAAAATATCGAAAAATCGAAAAACCGAAAAATTGAAAAATCGAAAAATTGTAAAATTGAAAAGTTGAAAAAACAACAGTTAGTTACCTATGTTTAATAAAAACTTTCCATTCTACACTTAACGTTTATTTAATAAAGAAACCATAATGGTATAATGATACAAAGTATAGTATTAGACTCGCCTGCGGCTCAGGACGCAAACGTCACCCTGCGTGAATAATGGCTACCATAAATTGCTTGTTTAATAATATACTATTTTGGGCCAGTGTATCTAAAAATATACACAATCAAACACTGAAAAGAAAATTCGAGAGACGCTAAAATGGTGGTACCCACCCTATCGACACTGAGGCCCACAAGGGTAAACTCGTAGCGTAACAAAAACGAGAAATGATTTAACTTGGAACGAAAGACCGAAAGCCTTTAGTAGTATTAGGACGTTGAATTTTTTGTTTTGTGAAACATTGGCATTACTTAGGTTTATCCATGTGATGATTTTCACAAGCCTGGATTTTTAAAACCATTCTATATCGCCTTTTGATTAGCGTTTAAAAACTTATTCGAGCAATTTTTCCAATAATAATTGGCTCTTTTACGTCTTAAGCCTGCTTATGTAAAATATTTGGGCTCCTTATTTTGCCTATTTATATTCTAATAAAGGACATAAAGGACAGAAGGATGAGTAGTGCAACTATGTTAAAAGAAATAAATCGGCTTTCAGCTCAAAATTATGTTCAGTACATGACTGATATTTATTTATAAAATAAAAATGACATAGTACCATCGCATCAGATCTTTTAGAAAAAATTCAATATAATTCGCAATATCACAACTATAATACAAGAAGCCAATCTGACTTTCATGTACGGCAAGCCATCATTAAAAGTTCCCAAAATATAATTTTTATTAAAGGTTTAAAAAATGTAATTGACTGCCTACAGAAATTAAAAAAAAAAACAACAATAAATGGATTCAAAAGTAACTTCAAGAAGTTTACTAATTATTATTTACAATTCGCTGGTTGAATATGCAAACCATTATTCTATCCTACCTCTCTTTCATATAATAAAAAAGTGCTTTGTATAAGAACATTATAATATCTGTCTTGCTGCACATTTATTTATGAAAAGCCTTAATACACTACAAATTATTTGCAATAAATATCAAAATAAGCATACATTTTTAAATAATTTTACATTTAAGAGCCATTCCCACATAACAGTTGACATCTTGATACCTGACAGGCACAGCCAAGCATTATTCTGATTTTTGCCAAATAAAATGGCCGGTTAATTCTTGGGGTTGCCAATAAATTTGATGAATGTGTTTTTGTGGCTAGGGGCGAAATAGTAGTACGCTTAAGTTAGCACCACCATAAAAAAGTAATTTTTAAGAAACTTCTTATATATTTTTCATAATTGGCAGGCTTGGCGACTAATTTTGAATAAAATTAGCCTCCAAAATGGCTATAGTTGCAAATATGAAGGTCGCAACCCGCCTTAGAAATTTCACTTTTACTATCAACAGCTGTTGTTTGACAGGTCGTTAGAGAATGTTTGCAATTTATGGAATGTAAAGAATGTTAGGGATGTTGACGTTAGAAATAATTGGAATTCCTAAAATTGTCACATAAGAAATGCATAAGAGGATTTTAAGAAAATTGATATTAAAGTAGTTAGAATGAACCGAAAATTCTGAAAATCAATAGGGTTCGAAGTTAGAAGGAATTATTCAAGAAGATAAAAACCGCAAGTCAATTAGGACTTTCGTTCTAGAGTTATTGTGCCAGCATACATACACACAGACGACCAGACGAAAAATTTTCGGAGTCAGAATGATCGGAAACATAAAAAAAAGTTTTAAAAATGGGGGCAAGAAAATGTTTTCGTCTGCACGAATGCAATACTGAGGCCCCATAGGAAGGGCCTCAGTAATTATTTAAAAATGAAATAAATTATTTTATCAAAACCATTAAAGAAATCAAATTGGAATAAAAAACAATAAAAATCATAGAATTTGAGGGTGTGCTTTGGCGTTAAACGTGTTAAGTTTTTAGGATGTAATAAGATACTTAATTTAAAAATGTATCTATATACTTGCTGGATGTTATAAGAATGGCAGTTTTTCTGTAGAAATGGTATACTGTGACGTAACAACTGGATGTCACAAGATGCAAGGTTTTTCGGGCACGGTGGTGTAGCGGTCTATCGCGCTTATATTCATTTATAGGCAAGTTTATGAGTCTGAGACTGCTGGGTTTCGAATCCCAGACCAGACCATGTGGATTTTTAATTAAATTGCATGGTTCGATTTAGGATTTGATGTGTGGCGTATTAATAGAAATTCAATTTCTGTTGATATGACATGCAGATTAAAAAAATTCGCCATACATTACCGTCTCGATGATGGTGGGTGAGGTTTTCCGGGTTTTCCTCACCTGTAAGTCAAATGGCACCATCAATCATCTTTAAGTCGCCCCGGAGCGCCACGGCAAATAATAATAATAGCCGTCCCTTTCCCCGGACAAGCTCAGCTTTTGGGGTTAAAATTCACTCGTAAGGGGGTGAATTAGGGAGAGTATTATTATTATTATTATTATTACCTACCTATTGTATTTAATAGCTATATGCATATAAGAACCGTTTTTTTGTGCTTTAATCTTTGATGATTATCAAACATTACTTTTGTCTCAGCGTCGAGCGTCGCGGCATTTGATAATACTACGACCAACTTGTTGTGAATGTGTTTTTCGAGACTAGAACAGACGAAGACAACTTTTGCCACCGCGTGGCACCCTGGATCAATAAATAGGGGATTCTTAGATGTGTGGGCCGTTCTATGCCATTTGGAGGTAACGCAAATTATTAACGGGGTATTACCGAAGAAATAATTAGTTCAACAATGGTCCAGGTATTCCGTGTTTTTCGCTTAAGGTGAGCTTAGATAATTAAGCCATGCTCTATTATAAAGCTTCAATTATTATATGTTGATGCTGTGCAGAATAATGAGTGAAACTTTATTAAACTACGAAGACGTTTAGCAACACCGGAAAAATTTTAACAATTCTAACTTTGTAACCTAAGATTCAAGCAATAAATTCCTCAGAAAAAAAAACAAACATCATCCATGGTACAATTATGACATTATAAAATACTTAAACTTGAACGAATTGTGAAAAAAAATAACAAACTGACTATGACAATTTTTGAAGAAGGTGTAGTGCCGAAAATTAATTAAGGCAACTTATTATTAGACCTATATTAAATTATGTGAAAAAAATATTAAAGTTGAGCCAAAAAATCGTCTACACTAATGTTTTATAACAATACACAATGAGATTATCCACAGAAATAGTAAATAGTTTTGCAACTTTTTCTCGAAATTTTACAGTCCTTCGACTTGTTCTAATACAGAAAATTAATCAACAAATAACTTACTTAGCACTTCATACATCTTTGAGGAAGAAGTATTTTTAGCCAGGGCCGCCGGGAGCCATGGTGGAGCCCGGGGGCAAAAACACTGGCAAGGGTCCCTTTATGTAACTAGAGTTGGCAGATTTGCGGAAAATGGCAGGGCATTTTTATAAAAAATCAAGTCCTTTCTGTGTGAAATTTCTAAAAATAGTCCTCAGCAAAATCAGGTACTTTCTTGGTGAAATCTAAAAAAAGATCCTCAGCTTGTATTTTTCGTAAAAAGGGGTCAGGATAAAACTTAAACCGACATGCACCTAGGTTTTTGATTAAAGTTTGTGCACAAATTTCGACGAAATCTTTTACAATAAAATTATGTTTAATCCTGTAGTAAGCCACAGTTTTTTTTTTATTCGTCCAGTTATATTAAATAATTTCTCCAAAGTTTTTTAATTGGTTCTCCACAATCGCATCTCGTTCTACACGCGACGCATTATTTGACCTATCCAGCACGGTTTTCAGCCATTAAAATCTACTGTATGTAATTTATTCTCTCAATTTATCGCAGAGGCATCCGACATAAGAGGTTAGGTAGTCGCTTGGGTAGACGTCTACACTGACTTCTCCAAAACCTTTGACACAATTAATCATAACCTACTGCTAACCAATCTGAGGTCTGTTTCATACTAACTTACAAGCTAATACCACAGTTAATAACTAAAGAATCAGTTATTTCACTCGGACCAATTGGATGTTCCAAAATAACATCCACTCCAGGGATACAAATTCAGGATGCGCAGAAGACTGCTGTTTGAATATAGCCGGTTGCCATATATTGTATTGGTTATAGAGAGCCCACTGTAAATTTTGACCGTCATCTGATAACGAAATGAAATATGCTCCAAAGGCATGTAACAACATTATACATTACCAAATTGCACATGTGCCAATCCATATCCTGAGCAAAGTAAAAAAAAAAAAATTTATATTCAAAAAATTACAATCCTAATTCATTGTGAACCAAGCTTTTAAACCTGAATTATTAATATTTTAACCTACCTTTTAAACCATGTATATGTGTGAAAGGAAGAAGGATGGCATTGTATAAAGCATTTGCAGAGATAATAAAAATTATAAATTCTTGTTAGACAATTCTTTTATACCATAATCATAGTAATTTTTTTGTCGTTTCTATGGCAACCTGTAAAGATGAATCACAACAATAAATTTTTAAATCAGCAAAAATTGTTTCATATTTTAAAAGATTTTTACCTATTAATCGTGGATAGATGTTTTTGTGCATTGTTAAAAAGAAGAAAATGTTTCCCTTCAACGATATATATCAAGATATATTTGAATATGTTATTTTCTGGAAATCTTTAAGGACAAACAAAATTAGCGCTCTCATGCCTTATGTGATTTGTTTAATATATAATTTTTTTTAACCACTTTGCTCAAGATTGGGATTGGTACAGGTGCCATTTGGTAAAGTACAATGTTTTTACATGCTTTTGGGGTATATTTCATTTCGTTATCACAGACGGTAAAAATTTGCAGTGGGCTCTTGAACTTTTATGACACAGGCCTGTCACTCCCTATACTTCCCATGTTAAATTCTGGCTCAAATCTCAATGATCTCTCTGCTTATTCTCTGTTCGTCTGGGGTATTTTTGATAGGTCTGGGACCAATCAGCACGTTGGTTGTTGACACATGAGACAAATTACATCTAAAAGTAAAAAATATTCAGGTTTTAAGCCACTTGAAGACAAAATTAGTGTGGTTATTACAAAATTTATGTTTTTTGTTTTTAAAATAATGTTGACCTCGATGCCTCCTCCCTATTGGTCTGGAATATTTCTGACAAGTCAGGCGTCTCCATTCTGAATGTTGGTTGCTGTCACATGAGAAAAATGACATCTAGAAAATTGATTAGTATTTTTGCAGTTTTTCACTGCCCAGACCTTCATGATGTAATTTGTATTGAAAAATACAGATCTATAACAAAATAATTCGATTATAAATAAATGTTTGAATCAAAAAGAGAAATGATCAGAAAGCTAGGTTATATTAGATTAGATACATTTAACCGCGTAAGACTTTCAGATCGATTGACATTTGAGTGCGATCTCTTGTGTTAATTATGCTCTCTGATTATGATTTGGGATACAAATACGAGTTGCGCAATGTATAAACTGGAACATTGAGATCAAAAGTGCCGAGGCAGAGTGAGCGAACTGATTCTTTAGCTATAAACTGTGCTAATACTATTAGTATTGTAACTTGTATCTTCTAATTTTCTGTTTTATAATATAAAAATACAAATGTACCCACTGCTTGTAAAATGAAAAATATGAGTAAATATTACCAGGGCCTGTTTCATAATACGTAATAATAAAATTTATTTGTAAAAAATATTAATATTTAATGTAATACAATGCTGCAATTTCGTTACTTTTATTGAGTTTGTCACTCAAAGCACCAAACAGTATATTTTTCGTGTCTTCAATTTTATTTAGTACACAAACTTTTAGTTTTGCATATCAAATTTTTTTCCCATTGTCAATCAATATATTATCTACTTAAAGACAAAGAAGAAGTCACTTTTCGAATATTAGCTTACTTGTAGATTTGTAAAATTTTACTCATAGAAACTTGCTAATAATTGACTTGCAGTCATTTGCATTAAGAAACAGCCATTACTAGAGCTTGTAATTAGTAACTTGTAATTTGTACTTTTTAATTAATAATCCCCCTTATGATTGACAACCTGTGTTATTTTGACCAGGTAGGTTATTTTATAAAAGTACAGAAATAATAGTCTGTTTACAAATAACGTGTCTGTTAAAAATAACATTACTTTTCCATCATAACCCCCAATATTATTATCATGAAATAGACCCCTTGTCACGTTGGGATTTAACTCAAAGTTGATAAATCTGGTTAGGTTATATCTTTTGAACGGACTACAATAATTTGTACAGCGCATTGGATGTAAATCAGCTGCCTTTTATCAAACAACAGAAGTACCCCAAGGGTCGCTTTTGGGTCCTTTTCTTTTTAAATTTATCAAAATGTTATTATATTGAATCTTGTAATAAAATGCTAATTATACACAGATTATCTCAAGCGATTTCAACAAAAAAAGGAAAATAAATTCCAACTCAAATGTGACCAAGACAAAAATAAATAAAACACGAAGCCATATGTCACACAAAATACGAGCGACCGTTTTCCTTCGGCAAACAACTACTCCTTTGGCTAATACTACAACAGGTATTGAATTACATCCGAAGGGAAACAGCAGAGATATAAATTTAATTTCAACATTCTACCTTCGATTTTGCTCACTAGGGAAAACGTCATTCTTGGACCGGTTTCGTCTTTATTAGAACTCTTCAACAAGAAATAGGTGGTTCTCAATTCTAATCTCTACTGGAATTAACGAAGGCAACACATTCACTAGTATACAATAATGTTGGTTACAAAGAACGAAACCACTTCAAGAATGACGTTCTCCTTAGTGAGCAAAAGCACATGCTTATCTATACAGATAGCAGATAAGCACTACTTACCCTGAACAGACTACGAACTTACTCTGGGTTAGTACTAGAATTTCACGAAGCTTTGGCAAGAGTATCTAACAACAATGTGGTCACCTTAAGATGGATCAAAGGTCACGCCACATCGACAGGTAGCCTTCTTGCTGATTCACTGGCCAAGAAGGCAGCAAACCAAATACTTTTTGGATTTGGCCTTCTATTGAACTCACAACATCGGTGGTGATAGACCTAATTAAAGAACATTCCCTTGTAAAATTCAAGGAAAGATGGGATAAAACAACACGAAAAAAAAATTGTAGAACAAATTTCTACAATTGTAGATTTTTTCTCTACAATAAATAGTACATATAGGGACAGGAACAATTTGTAGTAATAATTTCCAAATATTTGTGGAGAATGTATTGTAGAGTTATTATCTACAATATTTAGTAAAAAGATCCAAATGCATCATAAGAATTGTTCTACAAATTGTTATAATTTTTGCTATTCATTGTATGAATTTATATTAAAAATGTATTGCGTTTTATGAAAATAAATACGAAAATTTTACACAATAAATAGTAAAAATTCATACAAATTGTAGTAATTTTTTATAAAATTTGTAGTAGTATTCCATAATTATCATAATTATAACCTAGAAAAAAATGTTCCTTAATAAAATATTCAATTTATTGTTTTAATATAAAAGATACAAATTCTTAATTCCATTATGTAATAAATAACAGTAATAATAGCGCCCTCAGTCTCAGTTGGCTTTTCTGCACCTGAAAAATATGAAATAAAAATTAATACCAATTGAATTGTTCATACCCTTAAAACAGGGATATTTATCACCTTTACACTAATTTGGATATTAAATGACTAAGTCAGATAACTAACAAAAATGAGAAAGTAGGTGTGTCACAATTAAGACAAAAAACATCATTGAACTTGGCACAAAATTCGATCGTTGGGCACAACATACAATCGTTGGCCACAACTATTTTTTTAAAATAATCTACTAAGGTTATTTAAATTAGTTATCTAAAGGTAAATTATTCAGAAACAATAATAAATGTACTTACCACCAATATAATTTATTATTAAAATTTTCTCAAACGCATCGGTGCTTATAATATAATAATGTGTTATAGGTACTCGTATATGTACCATGCTTTGTTATGTGAACATGGCGAACGGCTACTGCTGTCTGGCCGTTTATGATCGACGTCAGAAAACGTTGGCCAATAGCAGAATTCTGTTTTGTTCACATGACTTAGAATTTCTACAATATTATAGAATATTTTTGAAGAAGGGATGTAAAGTAATACTATTTTTTGTAGAGAAAATTACTATTTTTTGTAGAGATAATTATTAATATTTGTACAAATTTTTACAGAAGTTAGTAGTAGTAATTACGATAATTGTAATAAATTTCTACTTCTACAAACAATAGTAAAATATACTAAACATTGTGGACTTCTTTCCTATTGTTGTAGCATTTTATTCGACAATTCAATTGCTACAATAATTAATAGTTTTTAACTATAAATTGTAGTAAAATTTTCTACAAATTGTTAAGTATTTTTCTACAAGTCTACTACTACAACATTGTAGTAAAATTTTCTAGTCACATTTTTTTCCGTGAAGAAACTGCAGAGTTGCTAGGGAGCATTTAGGTTACTCTGATAACACTAGAGCAAACAAATACTTGACTATGACTAGACAGAATCTGCGCCTGAACACACGCATTCTGTCTGGTCACTGCCAAGTATGAAAGCATCGCCGTTGTCAACTTTATTAAATTTGTAGGCTTGTCTCACGAGCTAGGAGGTGCCTATCATCTTAGGATGATCCACAATGGCCAATGGGCCTAGTGATGCCTAAGTGCCGCGGGGTAACCCACCCTCGACACATTACATATCCAGAAGTACTGTAGGTAGCTGTATATGCATTTCGATTGCATCCTGATAGCAGCGACTGGATTCCTCGGAGTGAATTTGTCATATATTTTAATTATTGTTTTGTAAAAAACATATTTTAAATAAAAGACTAAGGAATTAAACGATGCTTAATACTTAGCCGTAAATTATCATTATAGGTAATACTGATTTAGAAATTTTAAAAATGAAACATTACAGCCGGATGCAAGAACATTCATTAAAATTTACGAACAACGCTATGTATTTTTTTTTTCATGTAATAAAAATCTTAAAACAATCTAATTTCTAATTACTACTTAGTTAAATACAACTACTTAACTATACTGCAATTATCACAAAACGCAAATAATATTCGAAACATTGCTCTACATAAATTGACAGCTATATTTGACGTTAAACCACTTCTAAAACACGAAAAGTTGTCAGTTTTTTGTCCACGAATCGTCCATTTAGTTTCGCTTCTTTGGTACGTATTTTTTTTTTTTTTTTGTGTGTCATCGGCTTCAACTGCTAAGGTTATTTCGCCTCGTGTTCTGTGTAGGCTTTGTTACTGTTTCCCAGCGCCACTTTAGGAACAGCACTGTTAATTAGAACCCAACAGTGAATGGTCGAGTGGGGAATCCTACCAAGGCATCAGAATTAATTTTAAATAATTAAATTAAATGAAAAAATTCCGGCCAACGGTGGGATTCGAACCTGGGACCCTTGGATCCACAGGCAGAGACTCTACCACTGAGCCACCCACCCCCCTTTGGTACGTATTCTTTGGCTTCGTGTTATTATTTATTACAAGTAAGATCCGTAAATCACTGTTTTAAGCTACAAGCAAGTATTGATTTGGTAAATGATTGGTGTACTAAAAACGAACGAAGAGTGATGTATTCTGTAATATTTTTATATAAGACGATACATAGCAATTGAGTTAGTCAATACTGCATTATCATGTTCCCAGAATTAATTCTCGCCACAATCAGACATTCCAGATAGGACTAACATACAAATATTTTACTCTACAAAATTTACAATAAGTACTCATATATTGAGCATGATATTGATATATTAAATAACTGTATACTGACAATATAAACAATATTTTATCAAAGGTAATACCACGAGTCCTCCAAATTTTATCGATTAAATTTTAGTTGCATAAAATAAAGGCGTTTGAGTATAAAAACTCAAAATTTATTAGGACGAGTGGTATTTAAAAATATTATTTTTTTTTATGAAAAGACGCAGTAAACGTATTTGGAGTATGTAATAGTCTAAAAGTTTCTACAAGTGTTTATTGAACATACTATAAATATTTGTTTATTTTATAATAATTTTCTTTAATAGTATAAAAGAAATCAGTAAGGCAACAACGTATTGCTTCAGAAGGAATGTCCCGGGCATGCACAAAACCACGGCGACATAAAGTTTGATATTTGCCAAATTTAAAAGTTTTTAATATGATTTCGGTGTCTTAAACTATAAAATGAAATAAGATCTGCTTAATTTGGCTTATTCTGTTTGGGTATTCAAAAAATGATGTGTAATTGACAAAAGCTGAGTGTGAGTGTATTAAAGTGATTTAACATAAACATTCAGAAACAGATTGGTTTATATAATATTACAGATTTTAATTTTGTGCAGTAAAATTCATAATAATTTAATTTTTTTTATGTTAATATACAGGGTGTTTCATTAAGAATGGGACACAGAACAACTGAAAATAAGACGATTAAAGGAAACATGCTAAAATAAAATATTACTACTATCCGAAATACAGGGTGTTAAAGTTGGGAAAAAATTATTAATGGCTATAATTTTTTATTTCTTAGTATAATTTTACTAAATTCGGACATTGTTGGTGTCATAAGATACGCCAAGATACAGCAAAAAAATCAATTACGGATAAGTAACACTTTCATCCCTCTAAATTTTATTTCACTGTCCAAAAACTTATTTGGGCTACACTTTTATATTTTTTGATGTTTTTCAAATAAATCATGTACTCTTGTTGGGAACTCATAAAGTGATTGATTTTCGAGATATTCACTCTCAAAGGTGGACAATTTATCATTTTAATTTATTTTTTAATTTTGGATTTCTTAATAAATTTCCAACAAGAGTACATGATTTATTTAAAAGTAATAAAAAAATTCAAAATTATAGTTCAAATAAATGTTTGGAGGGTGGCTTAAAATTTAGAAGGAATGAAGGTGTTACAACTTATTATTTTGCTGATTGGTGTATCTTATGACACCAAAAGCGTTTGTTCAGTACAATTTTATAAAAAGAATCAAAATTACAAAATTAAAAAATAAATTAAAATGAAGAATATCCACCTTTGAGAGTGAATATCTCGAAAATCAATCACTTTATGAATTCGAAACAAGAGTACATGATTTACTTAAAAAACAACAAAAAATGTAAAAGTATAGTCCAAATAAGTTTTTGGACAGTCGCGTAAAATTTAGAGGGCATGAAAGTGTTACTTATCCGTGTTGTACGTCACTGGTAAAGTTTACTTAACTGATTGTTATGTTATGAAACCAACAAAGTTTACCGAATTTAGTAAAATTATACTGAGAAATAAAAAAAAATATGGCCATTAAAAATTTTTGAATTTTCAACTTTAACATTCTGTATTTCGGAAACCAATAATATTTTATCTAAACATGTTTCGTTTAATTGTCTTATTTTTAATCATCTTCAGTTCTTCTGTGTCCCATTTTTAATGAAACACCCTGTGTAAATTTAAAGTACATTTTAATTCAATAAACGTTGTTAGATTGTATTTATAGTTGTTAGTTCAAGAGGTAAACACAGTTTTATCAAAAAAAAAAACGAAGAAGCAGTTTAATCAGTATAAAACTCCATATATAGCGAGCTGACTTAAATCACAAAATTTTACTATTTTGACGAATGAAACATAAAAAACTTACACACCTGTTTAATGCCTCATTCAAACTAAAGTATGTCCTTAGATTGTGGAAAGTAGCTGAAGTCATTATGATCCCCAAACCAGGAAAACCTCCAAACGAAGTTTCGTCATATAGGCCAATATCTCTATTGCCTATAATATCGAAACTATTTGAAAAAATACTAATAAAAAGACTGAAAACCATCATTGAAGAAAGAAAACTTATTCCAGATTACCAGTTAGGCTTTAGAGAAAACCATTCAACTATAGATCAGGTTCATAGAATCTCAAATGCTATTGAAAAAGCATTAGAAAACAAAGATCTGTTCAGCCATCTTCCTTGATGTTGCGCAGGCTTTTGATAATGTATGGCATGATGGCTTCAAACATAAACTGAATGTGCTACTTCCACAGCCATACTCAGAGCTATTGGATTCATACATTTCAGATAGATTATTTAGAGTAAAACAAGATGAAGCATACTCTGATTTGAAAGAAATTAAAGCAGGAGTACCACAGGGAAGCGTCCTGGGACCCACTTTGTATCTGTTATACACTTGTGACATACCCCAACTAGAACAAGACACAATAGCTACATTTGCAGATGATACTGCCATCCTAGCGATAGGCAAAGATCATGAGAGGCTGCAAATAAACTACAAACATCAGTTAATCAAATAAATAAATGGACCAAAAGATGGCGTATTAAACTAAACGAAACCAAATCTGTTAATATTAATTTTACTAACAAAAATGGCCAAAGAATACCAATTAACATAAATAATGCTCAGGTGCCTTATGGTAACTCGGCAAAATATTTAGGTATTACATTAGATGCAAGACTTCGCTGGAAGGTCCATGTTAAAAAGAAAAGACAAGAGTTAGATATAAAATTCAAGAAAATGTACTGGTTACTTGGTAGGCATTCTAGCTTATCTACACATAACAAAATTCTATTATACAAACAAGTTCTTAAACCAATTTGGACCTATGGCATTCAGCTCTGGGGATTGTGCCAGCTACAGTAATATTCTAATAATCCAGAGATTCCAGAACAAAGTATTGAGGAACATTGTCTATGCTCCTTGGTACATTAGAAACAGCGACCTTCATCGAGACCTTCAGATGGATACTGTTGATCAGACTATCACCAGATTCGCTAGGAGTCACGAACAACGGCTCCACCAACATGTGAACATTGAAGCGATCCAGCTTCTTGACAACACGAACCTGACAAGAAGACTCAAGAGAGTGAAACCTTTGAGTTAGCCAAGTGATTGTGTTAATAACGAAGCAAAGCATTGTGCGGTTTAGTGTTACACGTTAGTTTAGTGTAATTAAGTTATCAGACCCTAAGGTATATTAGCGAGTAGAACTTTAGTTTTTAAGATTGCAACCCTAGTTAAGTTAGGTTATAACAAAATTACTCATTGATCAACTCTTGAGCAGATTGTAATATCAATAAACGCCCCTTTTGGAGTGTTTTTTCACAAAAAAAAAATCGAAAAGGAGGGTAGGTAGGAGGGTAGTTTTCGATGAAGGACAGGACCTCCCTAAAGGAGGACGATTGGTCACCTTACTGTAATGTATGTTCCAAATTTAATAAATAATTTGGCCTAACACAAAGTTACATAAAGAAAAATGGAAATCTATGATATGGTCTTCTACCTAAATTTCATTTTCCACTTCCATATTCTACAATAATTGAATACAAACGTATTAAAGTTTAAATACCTGAATTTCTTTCTATAAATAAACAGTAATTGGTATTGACTTTGAGTTTCACTATTCCATTGAATAACGTTACCACATAGAGAATATGGATAATCTTTCATTCTAACCAGTAATTATTTTTAAAATACCAAAATTCTCTCGATTTTTTTGGTACTTTTCATAATTTTTATGGTGTATTCTTCATAGGTGTATTTGTGAGTTTGATCCGTTGTTCCGACCACTCTGTTACGAGGGTTGGCAAAGGATCAATAATTATTGAATTATTGGAAAATGTATTTGTCAAGTAAGTCACTGAAGCGTATCAGGGCAGATTTATCGCTTCTACCATAACAACGTTTCACCATCTCCGCGTTATCCTAATCAAACAATTGTCTCCGATTGGGGAACGGTTGTATGCAAGCCGGCGACGTCCGTAGCCCAGGTGATCGCGAAACCTCTAGACAAAAGACGGCGACGCTCTTCGACGCTGACGTCGATGTTGGTTCGGAAATAGAGGAAATAATGCGGAGGTCGCGTGATATCGTGAGAAGCGGCAATAATTGAAACAACAAAAAAACTGTAGAAGATATGGAGTAAGGACGAGTTCTTCGGCTACCTGAGGATATTTTTTCGAACGTTTATTCGTTGTTTCTCAACCGTTTTTCAGATTTGACCCATTTTTAATACTAATTTTAATAAATCTCACCCACTGGCATTTTTTCGAACGAGATACTGACAAAAGTTAGCAGAACATCAAGACAATTGATTTGTGATTTATACATTATAAATTGTTGATAAACAAAAAAAACCAAACAATTATAGTATTCAGACTTGGAAAACTACAGAAAGAATGCAATGAGTCAAAATTGGCCAAGTAAGCTCAGATTTAGTAGTGCAAACTTGGATACCGCAAGGTACCTACTATTTTAGGACAAATACTGCTTCTCATATACATAAACAATATAACCAAACTAAACAATTTGAAAGGTCATATTTTATGTGATACAGATAATATTGCTCTAATCTTTATCCGTTGCACATGACATTTGGATCTGGAAAAGTGCATACTTGACTAAATAGTAACATGTTGTTAAATATTAGTAAAACAAGGTTTGCCTTCTCTTCCACTATTCGAGATCCAACTTAATATACAGGGTGTTTCGTATAAGTACCGACACAAAACAGGTGCGTGTTGGGCACCCCAAAATATGATGTTTTAATGCAATTTACCCTCTATACCAAGTTTCTCCAAGGAGTTACGGCAGCCTAAAGTGGGGCCATAAATTTTCATAAGATTTAATATCGTTTAACTTAAAAAATCTATAGTTGGTAAATTATTTAAGCGCTTCATGAGTCTTAATTTGGGGGGTAAGTAAGAATTAATTGAAATATTTTAAGGGGTGTTTAGGGGTAACCCACCCTTATAACTATAAAGAAATTGTTTATCCGTTGGCCGATTTTTAAAATTTTCATTTCATTTTATTCAAAATTTAATTTTAAAACTTTTTTACTGTTTTTATTTTTTAATAAACTTAATATTTTTCGAGGAGAAAAACGTGAAACAATAAATCAGTGCATTACAATAATTATACACTGCGCTCCCTTCTCCAGATGATAAGTAAACGTAGTACTCATTTATGAGCTAGTTGTGCACCATAGTCCAAAGCCAAAACTTATAACCTAACTTTCTATGTAGTTCCCGCATTTTTCGGGCGTGGCTCACTTTTGATTTTGGTGCCAAGTTGTGTACATACGTCAAATAGAAAATATTTTAAATTTTAATAAAATATAGGGAAATAATATTAATCATAAACAGAAACGTCGGACAACGACTTAAAATTGTGTCGTTTAAGTAAGAAGGTAAAAATACTTAAGAAACAACAAACAGAAAGGAAGAAATCTTAAACAGCGGGAGCGACTCTAATGAAGAAAAACACCAACGTACATAGCAGAATATTTAGGCATAGAAAATGCAGTTCGTCCAGTTTTAGTTCTCTGGCTTCCGTAACTCCTTAAGGTGCGATTTCGGTGGTGCTGCTCGAGTTGCGCGACTAGAGACGCTGGCCGCGGCAGCTGTAGCCGCGATGAAAAGATGTTTTCGGTGAAGCAGTTCTAGGCAGCCGTTGACTGCGGACTGTAGTATTTTTGTCATTTTAAATTTTTGCGGAGTTTATTAAAAAATATGGATTACGACGATTTGATAACATTAATTTTTTGAGAAGAAGAGGAAGATGAAGAAGAATTTTACCAAATGTTATCTAGAAAAAGATGTAAAATAGATGAAATGTTTAAAAGGCGACGCGAGGAAGGGTATTTTCATTTATTAATAAATAATCATCTAAAAGAAGATGAAAAAAAGTTTAGGGAATTTTTCCGATTGAATCCTGATCAATTCCAATTTGTTTTGTCACTAATAGAACAGGACATTAAAATCCATGGAACAAATTTTGTTAAATATCCCATCACATCCGAAGAAAAATTGGCTCTGACATTAAAGTAAGAACCGAAAAAAATATTCAATGTTAAATAGCTCTTGTGAAATAATCGCTGGTAAACAAGCTCTAGTGAAATTCCTAATCGCATATAAAAGATGCTGATAGTTTGCAGACAATTCTGAGCGTTCCCGCCAGTTTTCTGGCAGACGACAACCAGTTTTTACCGGATTTTAGTTTATATGAGAGGAAGGGTAGATATTCTGGTAGGTATGTGGTAGAAAAATTAGCTAACAACTATAACTACGCTATTAAAATTTACAAGTCATTTCGCAGATTTTGATTTAACCATTAAAATAGCATAAATTTGTTTACAATATGCTACTAACCTTCTTTTTTTAATTCTTTAGCGACCTTTTTCCAACATTTTTCTTTAATAGCAAAATGTTTGTAATTTTTGTCTTCATAATCATAAATTACGGGATATTTTTGAATTTCGTTGATTAAAATTTCATCGCAATTTGACGTAAATGGCGCCATTTTCTGCCCTAGTCACTACGATTTGAGCCGCTCGACTGCTTCGAGAGCAGTCGAACAGCAGCCGCTGCAGCGCGGGCTGCCGCCGCTTTAGTCACGCTGCGCAAGCCAAATTGGTTCCATTTGAAACTGTTCAAACTAGTGCAGCGGCTGGAGACGCAGCTGCTAGCCGCCGCAAGCAGCCGCGTCACCGAAATCGCACCTTTAGAGGTACAAATTGGTATAGAGGTAAATTGCTTTAATTCATCATATTTTGGGGTGCCTAACACGCACCTCTCTTGTATCGGTACTTATGAGAATACCCTGTACAATTAAAATACACACATCTCATTGTATCAATAAAGACAATTGTAATATTGTTAATATACACTGTGTTCCATAAAGTTGGTTCCATATGGAATTTTTTTTTTAAATTACGATTCCAAAAAATAACGTCGTACGACATTCATTTCTGCTTTTTTTAAAACTTAAAATAGCCCATATTAAAGAGGACTAAGTACTGCATTAGTTATCTGTCAAATTCAGTATTTTTTGAACATATCGTTCTAAAAAAAAATGTCAGTAGCCATTTTTGATATGGTCTATTTTAAATCTTAAATATTAAATAATATTAAAAAAATACGTGTGGCACTCGGGGACTGCCGCGGTAAAGCTATTGCATAGCATAGCAATTATAATTATTTATGCAGTATTTTTTTCTTTGATATTAATTCAAGTTACACTTTTTGAGCGTGGTGACCGATAAGGAAACATTTTTTTTTATTGAGTAAATGAGAAGTTAATATTGTTTAAAATATTTTTATTATCTTACAATACATGTAGGTTATTCAGGAATTTTTATCATTAAAATTATAGGTTTATGGTAACTGAAATAAGAAACATAAATTTGAGACTTGATATCCTCTAAATATCTGGAAAATACCGCGTCAATGGTGGTCCCATATTTTGTTGTGGATTCTTGTGGATCATTATTCATTTTCAAATTCAATTTTTCCGAAATTGTGTCTAAAAGAGATCAGAGAATCAGTTATGAGCAGTTAGCAGCTAGTCTACACGCATACGTCTAGTCGCACACACACAAACACCGTGCCGTGCCGAACTGAAACGACGTCAGACGATACACGGCTTTCAACGCCGCACCGCTGCGATTTTTCGATTTTCGATTTTTCCTTTTTTTTTTTTTATTTTTTCGATTTTTCCATTTTTCGATTTTTCGATTTTTCGATTTTTTTGATTTTTTCGATTTTTCGATTATTTTGTTTTCGATTTTTCAATTTTTTTTTATTGAGAAGTTAATATTGTTTAACGCCGCATCGCTGTGCCGGTCGGAGTGGGGGGTGTTAGGTTTTTTTTCGTTACATTTCTTGATTCGGTCGCCGCGCTCAAAGCCCGCGATAAAAGCTATGCAATAGCTTAAAAAATCCCATATGGATCCAACTTTATGGAACACACCCTATATAAAAGAATTAATAAAATATCTTGGGGTACTAGTTTTATCAATACTTGAAGTGGTGAGATTATGTTGGTTATGTTATATGACGATTATTACTTAATGCATAAATTTTATTAATTACATGACGTTTTGTCTCAAAAAAAAATATTGTCACACCATGGGGGCAGCTCATAAAACAGCATTAAATACGTTGCTAAAATTAAAAAAAAGAAACATTAAAATCCTGTCTTACATCTTTTACGGATAAATATAATATCTCAAACAGACAGTTTGGGTCCAAAAAAAGGGCTGTCAGCCAATGATGCGACGCTACACTAACAAGCGAACTATATAATTTTGTCGACAGAACTATCAAACAGATCGAGTCCTAGTGGTACAAATAGGCAGTAATGAATAAATAATAGAATATGGAGTCCCACAGCGTACTCTTCTCGGACCTATTATGTTCTCTCTTAACACTAAAAGTTTACTCACCAGAAATAATTCAGACCAAATTTTCAATTTCGCAGATGATACAGTTATTGTTTACAGCTCGTACATGGGAAGCGTTGCAGTTAAAAGCACTGGACGATCTTGTTTCCTTACTGAACTGGTTGAATGAAGCAATTTGGAAAAAATGCATTTTATGTCCTTTTCGAGCTACTCATTTTCATTACTAAAATATATATCTTTAACTTTGAAGGAACGGTATTTAAAATAAAGATGACAGAAAGCTTAAAATACTAAGGAGTTAATATTTTCGTCCGAAACCATAATTGCCCTAGTCCCTCCGTGCAAGCCGCTCGTCTGTGTTTTGCTACTGCTGGACTATCGAGACAAAAATATTCCTACGAGAAGTTACTGAAAAGCTCTAGCGCAAGTGTGGATTCATAAGGAAGGGCCGTCTAAAGTCTCGGAAATACCCAAGTCAATTCGCTTTCTTTATTGTTTAAATGTAAAATGGTTCAAACAAAAAGTTACTAGATTTTGGCACGTCGTAGATTAATTACATCATGTTATTATGTCAAAATAATTGTGAATTTGTTAAAAATTTGTATGTTTTGATATTTCAAAAGTTTTTATAAGTATTTAATAAAATGGTGAAACAATTTAGTGATCAATCAAAAACTTAAATCCTAAACGTAGTTTCCTATTTCAAGAGACACAAATCTATTTGCGGGGCTCTTGGAAAAAAGTACAATCAAATGGCTGCAGAGGTATTAAATATTTCGCAGAAAACTATTTATAGTCTTAGTAAACCAACAAATTCTGATACAGAGTATGTGAAAATAAAAAAAAAGTAAGCCAAAGTATAACAAAAGTCAATTCTTTAATATTAACTAAGTTGAGGCAAGTTATATACATTGTGTTTCCGAACTTGGCGTCCAAATTTGTAGGGGTGGTAGTTCGCATAATTTGAGAGCGATTGGCAGATTTCATTTTTCTAAAAAAATTATAATAAACAAAATAGAGCCATTATAAAAAAAATCAAAGAGCCGGTCCTACCCTGAGCGCGTAGCGCAATAGTCCTCAAAAACAGATGCGATTTGCAATTCTGTCGATTCTAAGCGTAGCGCGAGTCGAGGCGATCCTATCACTGTGCAGGACCGTATCTGTTTATAATTTTTAATTATTTTTATTTTAAATATTTTGGAAAAATGAAATCTGCGAATCGGTCTCAAATTATGCGAACTACCACCCCTACAAATTTGGACGCCAAGTTCGGAAACGCCCTATATAAGATGTATGAAGGTGCGCAACATGTAACAATGAAATCGTTACATAAACGATTTTCGGAAGAAATGCCTGATGTGAAATGTTCTACACCATATGTGGGCAACCCCCATCCCCCGGGCCGGAACCGGCCCTCCACCAGCTTCAATCCGGCCCGCGAGAAGCTGTCAGTTTTATGGAGAATTTATGATTACATAAAATTTTATAAAAAAATCAAAGGAATTGGGTCATGCATCATGTTCAATAACAATAAAAAATAATAACAAAAACATTATAATAAAACATTTTAAATATTTTTAAGAAAACCACCCAGTAAAAAAGAACGAACTTAAAAAAAACAGTTATTCTAAGACCATAAAAACATTAAAAGAACAAACACATAAACAAAACGTTTCTGAATTCGGAACATAGAACATTTAAAGCAAAAACTAAATTCTAATTTGAAATTTCTTCCATTCCATCAGAATTCTCTTAACCCAACAAATGAACCAAAATTTTCTCCAACGTGAACGCACACAAAAATACCACTAAAAGAGCTTGCGATCTTGCAAATACCAAACCAAACTGCTATTTTGCAAGTCTATGCGAGTTGAGACCTGAGCAAAGCATGCGCGAAACAAGCCGCCCGATGCGCTTGCGTACGATCGAGTGTATTCTAGTTACTTATTGGGGGTAATATATAAACCGCTTAGCGCGCATCGCCTCATTACTTCTTAACAACCGATAAACGTACGACGTGGGAAATATTCAAGCAAAAACATGTCTGGTTCAAAAAAGCGGAAAGTGGACACGGAATGTCGTCAATTCCAAGACAAATGGACTGATGAATACTTTTTTATCTTGCACAGTGGTAAACCTATGTGTTTGTTGTGCAATGAAACAATTTCTGTTTTAAAAGAATACAATATGAAGCGGCATTACTCCAGTAAGCATTTTGCTCAATATAATTCACTCATGGGCCAGTTAAGAAAGGATAAAATTAAAAAACTCATTACCGATTTAGGGAAACAGCAACAAATGTTCCATTCACAAAGATCAAATCTAGACAGTGTTGTTAAAGCTAGTTTTATAATTAGTTCCAAAATAGCGAAAACATCGAAGTCATTTTCTGAGGGACAGTTTGTTAAAGAGTGCCTAGTAGACGTTGCAGAACTTTTGTGTCCAGAAAAGAAGAGAGAGTTTGAGAAAGTGAGCTTATCGCGACGTACTGTTGTTCGACGTATAGATATGATGGCAAGTGATATCAAAAAAACATTGACTGATACATTAGCTAGTTTTCAAGCTTTTTCGATTGCTTTGGATGAGAGTACAGATTTATCTGACACTGCCCAGTTAGCTATTTTTATACGAGGTGTTGATGAAGAAGTTGCAGTGACAGAGGAATTACTGGCTTTGCGGCCGCTACAAGGGACCACTACTGGAAAAGATATTTTTGCCGAGGTGCAAAGTACTTTTGAGCAATTTGGTTTACAGTGGTGTAAATTAGTTGGAGTGTGCACGGATGGTGCGCCTTCAATGGTCGGTTCACGAAAAGGTTTTATCGGAATTCTGAAGGAAAGAGCAACAGCTATGAATGTGCAAGAATGTGATTTAATAATTCTGCATTGCATTATTCATCAACAAAATTTGTGCTCCAAGTCCATTCGATTGAAGAATGTTATGGACGTGGTAGTAAATACCATTAATTTCATTAGATCCCGCGGTCTTAACCATCGCCAGTTTAAAGCATTTTTGGATGAACTTTCTTCAGAACACGATGATGTGACATATTATTGCGAAGTAAGGTGGCTAAGCAAAGGTAAAATGCTAAAAAGATTTTATGACCTTAGAAAAGAAATAGCTGATTTTATGGAAATGAAAGAGAAAACATTACCGCAAATGTGTGATCCAACTTGGCTTTGTGACTTGGCATTCCTGGTAGACATCACAGGACACTTAAACGAACTGAACTTGAAGCTCCAAAAACAAGAGCAATTGGTAAATCAGTTGTACAGTCATCTTATAGCTTTTCAAAACAAAATTCGCTTATGGGAAACACAAATGAGAAGTTCAAACTGTTTTCATTTTTCAACATTATCCAGTCACGAAAATATTGAATACGGTCGTTATACTGAAGAATTGAAACTACTGTCCGAGCAATTTACCGATCGATTTTCCGATTTTAAGAATATGGATAGCACTTTCAATATTTTTGCAAATCCTTGTAAGTGTAGTGTGGAAGATGCTCCGCTTCACCTACAAATGGAGCTGATCGAGCTTCAAGAAGACTCATATTTGAAATCTAAATTTGATGATGTGGAACTAAGCGAATTTTACAGAACATACCTTTCCAAAGAAAAGTATCCACGGCTGAGAGCTTTCGCACGAAAAATAATTTGCACATTTGGAAGCACGTATAAATGTGAGCAGCTTTTTTCAATCATGAAAATTAATAAAAATAAGCATCGTACTCGGCTTACAGATGTTAATTTAGAAAACACTTTGCGCCTATGTACTAGTGATATTGAACCCAATATTGATCATCTTGTTTCTCAGCTTCAAACTCAAGTCTCTCATTAATTTTTATTTGATCTTTTTTTATTAACTTGCTTTTTATATGATTGAGCATAGCTATTATAATTAATAAATAAAAAAATGTGTGAATTTTTGTCGCTCTTTTATTCACTACTACCTACTTATTTCTTGCCTATGGCCCGCGACCTAATTAAGTCCCGAAATTACGCCCTCAGCGAAGCAAAGGTTGCCCATACCTGTTCTACACGGTCAATTAATACACGAATTTGAAAAATTGGCTTTCGCTTTAAATGAAGTAACAACAGACGGTTTTTATTGGAACAAACATCGATTCATTTAAAAAAAAATGTCATTTGAAGTTGAAAGCATTTCTATCCATTCGGCTGATATCGGATTAGATAAGTTTCGTTCAGTTCCTGTTGTTCCTTACATTTTTGAAAAACAGGAACTGCTGTCACAACTCTTGTAGTTGACTAACTGTTGTTTGACTCTGCTGTTCAGGAACAGACTCACAAACCCCGTCAGTCGTATATCTTAGCAAATTTCTTCTAATCAGTCGCTATCCTGGTCTTCAAGCAAAAATTTCTCCTCCTCTTTACTTCAATTTCTCTAAAAAAAAAAGGTCTTTAAGCTAAAACTTCTCCTCCTCTTTACTTTAATAAAAAAAAAGTCTTCAAGCTAAAACTTCTCCTCCTCTTTACTTCAATAAAAAAAAGGTCTTCAAGCTGAAACTTCTCCTCTTACTTCAATTTAAAAAAAAAAAGTCCACAAAAACTTCTCCTCCTTTTCCTTTAATCTCTTTAAAAAAAAGATCTCCAAGCAAAAACTTCCCCCCTCTTGTGCTGAACTTTTGAAGGCGTAAAGAACGTCCTCGCCAAAGTTGCCGGGCCCGCTATAGACCACTTGAGCCCGGGCCCCGGGAATTGGTCCCGGCTACCCCCCCCCCTCTTGTCGGCCCTGTTTTTATGGGTATTGACAATTGAATCGCCAAGAATAATATATATTTACAGTGTTTGCTATTATAATTATACTCTTTACACAGTAGGATGGTTTTTTCTTTCTAATGGTATAAGTATATCAATTGTTTAATGACATTTTTAATTAAATATAGTGGTTTTGGCAACAAGATGGTCATGTCTAATTGTGATACGGATAATCCACTCAAGTTGTACAGTATGTTTTTCTACGACCTATTAAAGGAAAAAAACAAATTAAAAATGAATTTGGAGGTTATTAAGATAGAATAGTTATTTTAAAAATATTTTTAAAATAAACTTGCAAACAATTTTTCGTATTTATTCCTATCTTTTCTAGCTTGTATTCGCAATTTTATTTAATTATAAAAGATTATAACATTTAAAAACACAAAAAAATTATAATTAATATAAAATTATAAAGATTCTCTTCTCTTAGGAAAATAATCAGTAACCATTTTTTAAATTCATTACAGATAAGTAAATTAAACATTGCGGAGTATCTCGCTGGTTATTCTTTGAAACGTTGAATTGTTGATATAATATGTAGACAAATCAAACAGAGGCCAGATTTTTAAAAAATATAAGATGACCTTAATTTTTTTTAACTTTAATCTCGTATTAATAAATATGCGTAATTTAAGTTACAACTATTTTATTAGCAAAAAAATTGTTTTTATATAAATTTTGCTATTAAATAATGAGCTATTTTATAACGTATTTTCCAAAAGTTTTGGCACAAAATATTTAACCTTATATTTTTGTTATAAGTAACTTTATTTTAACTTTTATTATTTACCATAATTAACGCCGTAGTTCCTCATTTTCGACTTGTGGCCCTCCATCACACACTTTGCAAAAGTAGCGGCTAGTCTAAGAGCTGTAGGGCTGCAGCCTCCCACTATAAGGGGAAACCATTTTTTATAAATATTGTAATTGTAACATACAAAGTGAACTCCGCAACTTCCAATGAGAGAAACTGCCTAAAACTGAACTTTAAAGAATAAAAATTTTCTATAAAAAGTTTCTGTTGTTCCGGTATCAACCTATGAGCCCTCGACGTCGGTCAAACAGTAGCTAGGGGGTGGATGCTTTTCAAAAATTCTGGGATGACCAGAATAAATATTTATAATGTTTAAATTTTTTTAAATTATTATGAAAGAAATTAATCTGTGAACACACCCAATATGTTAGTCATTTAAAAATTTCAAAATTATTGTTCAAGAACTAAACCATAGAGATTTATCCTACAGCTTATGATGAATTCATAACTAAATAAATTAAATACCTAAAGAAAGTAAGAAATTAAATAATATATGTCCTATGCATAAACCCAAATGTCCGTCAATAGATGGCACTGTGCGGTCGTTAACATTGGTACCAAGGCGAAGAACAACAAGCGCAAAATGTAGAATAGGAGGGGTAAACCATTGAAAAAATGTTTTACACTATTACACATTGTGCCCTAAATAGTACAGAAATAGTACATATCCCTATAATAAAAAATGTTATTCAGCGTCACAGTTTTGATCCGTTAGCCCTTAGAAGATGGGAAGAGCATAAAGGCAGTACCACCCATGTAACTGGTAGCAACACCATTACTGATCCTTCCACATCCGAAGAAGAGCCAGATATACCCCAGCCATCTACGAGCACCGCTCAGGAGGAGGCTTTATCCCAACCATATACAAGCGTAGTTCAAGAGAAGGCTAAAGTTCCATTTGAGGAAATTCTACTGACTACTTTGAAACCAAAGGCATCACCACAAGAGCTAGAAAAGAAACCAAAAAAAAGAGTAGCTGGTGAAGCCGAAATTATTACGAGAGAAGACGTTCTACAGCGTTTAAAATAAAAAGCAGAAAGTGACACCAAAAAATTAAAGAAGAAAAAGACACAAGAACCTGTCGTTTCCTCAGATAGTGAAGTCGATGATAATTTACTTATGATGAAAGTGATGAATATGAAATATTTCAACAGTTTGCAGATAATGAGGAGTAATTACAAAGAGAAAAACTTTATTCCGACAGAAAAGTTTCAGAAAAAGCTGTGGGTGATTGGATTCTCGTAAAATTTGCTGGAAAGAAGTCCATTAAATACTATGTCGGTCAAGTTCTGGATGAAAATTTGACAGAAAAAAGAAGCTCTTGAACAAAAAATCTGTGTTCAAGTTTCTAGATATAAATGACATTTTCGAGGTCGACAGTGACATCACAATGCTTCTGCCTACTCCCGTGATTGAAAGAAGAGGCGAAATATATTTTCAAGTCTCGTTTGATGGTTATGATGTACAATAAAATATGTTTTTTCTAATATTTTGTTCATTTATATTACAAATAAACGTAAAGAATATTTGTAGTGCCGTTTGATTTTCCTGTTTGGGTTTATATCTTTGAGCTAATAAAGATAACCACATTCTGCAAACTCGAAAAAAAAAACGTAAAATTCTGGGTTAGGCGCAGTTGTCCCAGTGTGCCGCAGTTTGTTTTCAGGTTAGTTTTAGCTCTAGGAAATGCACTTGCCCCATTTAATGAAAAAAGTGCGCCCCTATGACATTGAAAATAAAAAAATGTCCTCCGTTATAAAACGTAAATATATGATAGTTCATACCAGATTTTATTTGAATATATTACCCAGTTGCTATATAAAAATACACAACGCGAAAACTGAAATTCTGAACCCTTCAATTTAAGGGGTGCGCTTGTCCCAACTGACCCTAGTTAATGAAAATGTTAGGCATGATAATAAGAAACTCTAGTTCGCTATCTTTAGACGCTTATAGAATGGTTTATATTGCATATGTTCGGTCCATTTTGGAGCACAGCTCTACCACATGGTGTCCATTTTACAACTCTGTAGAAACGATTGAAAATATCCGTAATAAACTTGGTCTAGCGGTAGGTATATACCACAAGTAGGTACAATAGACTTAATAAACCTCCGATCTTTCTAAATAGAAGAATTTTGATGGATCTGTCATTCCTCTATAAGATCATAATCGGGATTGTTACATTTCGTGAGATGTTGTCCAAGATTGAACTACAAAGAATACAAAGAATAATAGTCTATTTGCAATTCAACTTCACCTCACTATATACTTATGCGCCTCTACCTAGACTAATGCGACTGGCTATAATCAATACTTACCTCTCCAATTTTAAAACGATGTAAAAAGAATATGTTTTTAATATCTTTAAGATTTTTCATTTTATATATTTACTATTAGATTTATTGTACCTGTCATAATGTATTTAAGCTATTTTATGTATACTAATAGATTTTTCGGTAATATACGGGTGAATCCTAAGTCGATAGTTTTTTTAACTGTGTATTAATTTTCAATTTACCATACAGATATTTTCTTTTATCTTTATCGGTTGTAAGCAGGTAGGGTTAGGTTTGGCTCAGAACACTGCGACCTCTTGGGTCTATTGTATTCCCCTGCTTTCCCCGTTTTCAGGTACTATCTTTGGAATAATCCTGTGTCTTTGGTTAGTTTTAATAGGTTCCCTACCAAGTGATCCTGGGGCGTTCTTTCCGGTTCTAGGCCGAAAAGGATGAAACGTCGTCTAGTAAGAGCTTCGCATTTGAAGATCACATGGTATGAGGTTTCTTCCTCTTCCATGCAGTCTACACGTAGTGGGATCATTGTGTAATCCCATCACATGAAGGTATTTCAGCAAGGAGTGCCCCGTTAGTAATCCCACAATGGTGGATATCTGAGGCCTTGCGAGTTGTAGTGTCTCAGTAGCCATGCGTGGGTTTGGTCCCCTTTGCAGGAGCTTACTGATTCTGTGCCCTCTTATCTGTTGCCAGTGAATTTGGTGTTTTGTGGTTATCCACCTGTTCACTGCCTGTCGAGCAAAGATTTTGCTTATCCCAAATACAGGTTCGGATCCTGTGAATGGTAGATCTGATCCCTCTTTGGCGAGTTCATCAGCCTTTTCATTTCCTTGGATACCTTTGTACCCTGGTACCCACGCTAGTTTTACCTTGTTGTGGGTTGCCAGATCATATAGTATTCCAAGGCAGTTCCAGACAAGCTTTGACTTGATTCTGTTTGAATCAAGAGCCTTTAAGGCTGCTTGGCTGTCTGAGAGAATTAGGATGGTTTGTTTTTTGTACTTCCTTCTTAAATTCTCTCGTACACACAATTCGATTGCATGTATTTCAGCCTGAAATACAGTGACATGTTTTCCCAGTGAGACGACGATGTCGCATTGGGTTTAACTCCATGTACGCCAGAGCCTGTTCCCTTGTTAGTTTTAGATCCATCCGTATACCATACGAGACCGCTAAGCAAGTATTTATCTTCTTATTTACCTCGTTCCAGTTACAGTTGACCTGGAAGAGTCTGTTGAAGGTTAGGAGGGGTGTCATGTGATCTGATCCCATATTTAATATAGAATCATTTACTTCATGTGTTATTCTGGTATGTTTTATATGTCCCAGTGGGTTGCAGTTGTTGGATATTTCTAGTCTGTGTACACTTATTCTGGCCTCCCCCTTTATGACTAGGTTAAGGGGTGGGAGGTTTAGAATGATTTCCATAGAGGCTGTCGGTGTACTTCTCAGTGCTCCTGTAATATACAAAGGCATGCCAGCCTCTTTACTCCTGAGAGGGTATTGAGGGCTATTTTCTGGTTTACTTTTGGCCACCAAACAACCGCTCCATAAGTTATGGGTCTTGTTATTGCCAAATATAGCCAGTAGACCATTTGTGGTTTTATTCTCCTCCTCCTCCTCCAAATGCCCGTCTCCCTACAATGAGAGACATTTTACATTTGTTGGTCACTTTTTGTAAGTGTTGGTTCCAAGTAAGTTTACTATCTAGGATTAGACCCAGATATTTTACTTGGTTCGTTTTGTTTAGCCTTCCTCCAAACAGAGTCGGAGTTTCTAAAACCTCCAACCTAGTTTTCCGAGTAAAGGTTATTAGTTGTGCCTTGTCAGGGTTTACCAAGAGGTTTTTCCTAACGCACCACATTTCTGTTAGCCTAAGAGCTTTTTGCATGAGTTCAAAGAGTGTGGTTTGGTGTTTCCCTCGGATAAGGATGACTATGTCATCGGCATATTCTTGGGCGTACAGCCCTTGATTGTTTAGTGTTTTCAGCAGTTCATCTGCCACTAGGTTCCACAGTAGAGGAGAAAGGACCCTGTGGGCATCCCCTGCGGATATTCAACTGCATGGTTTCACTGAACATTTGTGCCTGTACTTGTCATCCGCATAACATGTCTTCTATCCACCAGCAGATGGTGTCTTCTATTCCATGTTTGCGAGCGGCAGCTAATATTGATTTAAAGGAGGTATTATCAAAAGCTCCTTCTATGTCATGAAATGCTCCTAAGACTATTTTTTGGCTACTGAGTCCTCTCTCTATCTTGGTTACAAGATGATGTAGAGCAGACTCACAAGATTTTCCTCATTGATATGCATGTTGGTTTGTATGAAATGGCCTCTGTATCAGAGTGGTTTGCCGGACATGCTGATCATTCAGTTTTTCCAATCCTTTCAATAGAAATGACGTCAGAGTTATTGGTCTATAGGCCTTTGCCACGGCATACGTTGGACGCCCCGGTTTAGGTATGAAGACAACTCTGCTTTGTTTCCAGGTATTTGGTACATGTTTATGCACCAAACTTGCCCTGTAGAGCCTACAAATATGCGGGGCCAGCGTTTCTATTGCATGTTGCAAAAGCACAGGCAGTACCCCATCTGGTCCCGGTGATTTGTAAGGATTGAAAGTGCGTATTGCCCATGTTACTTTCTCTGTTGTAACTACCCGTTTAGCAGTTTCCCACTCTTGGCTGAAGACTCTTTTTTGAGAGTTCCACTTCGTGTGGGTTTAGTTTGCTGCATTCGAGTTTGTTGTGCAATCAGGGAAATGGGTTTTAAGAAGTAGTTCTAATGTTTTCATTCCAGTTTTAGTGTGTTCCCCTGATATTTTCTCACTCTGACCTATTAAATGAAATGAGGCCATTACATTAGCATATTCGTAAAAAAAATGAAAAAACAGATAAACTTATATTTATTAATTCGTTTAATTTTTGTACACAAGTTCAGACCCGGTTTTTAAATAATAATTCTTTAGTAGGGTGGCGCAAAAAATCGACTATTTTTTTGAGTCTCGTACGAAAATATATTAATTTATCATGTTTTAAGACCCTCTCCAAAAGGCAGCACAAAAAAAAACTTTTTGGGAGGAGGATTTTTAAAAATTTCAAAATTAATCAAAATTCGATTTATTAAATTATGCTTTCATTGTTGTATTGGATTTTTTCTGTCTCGTGATGAATTCTGATCTAGTACCTTGCTACTTAAAAGCAAAAATTGAAATTAATTCTTAAGATTTAATGGTCGCTCGAAAACGTCAAAAGCAATAATGTTGTATATAAAAAATTATTAGCGCCCGTTAAAAATTCATATTTGGAGCTAAAAATTTGATACATTTTTTCTTTTTTGGGGTATAAAATTCTACCGTCACGAGCAAAAAAATAAAAAAAAATTGAATTGTAACTAATTATGAAATTTTGAAAAATGTTGAGCGACCCCTAAAATTTTTTTTGAGCTGCCCTTTGGAAGGGGTCCTAAAAAATGATAAATTAACATATTTTCGTACGAGACTCAAAAAAAAAAACAGTCGGTTTTTTGCGCCACCCTATTATTTAGCTTTCTTAGTTTTAAGTTTTTCAAAAAACTTATTTGAATGAGATGTTTATTTAATAACTTACACAGTTAAAAAAAAGTATTAATTTAGGATTTACCCTGTAAATATTTATTTAATTGGAACAGCACTGTTATTTAAATAAATGAAGATTTTGTTTGAGATTTATTTAATTTAAAAAATTGTTTTTCATATTATATTATTTAAAAACGTTGAATACATTTTTCACCCTCCTATATGTCGAGGCAAGAAAATGTTTAATTTTTTAGCTAATACGTGCTCAGTTGCGTACCCATGAACGGTTTCAGGATTCCAACCTAAAAAATTTGGATTTCTATAGAGAAAGTAAAAGTTGGAAAGGCTTTTGGTAGGTAGAGAGGGGGTAAACGGCAAACCACGTCGGACGGCTTCGAGAATTTCGCAGTAATGTTTACCTGCCAGTGTCGTTTCATAGAATAAGTAATTTTAAATTCTTATCGGCGGAACCGGACAATCGCATGTATTTATGGACTATAAATAATTATTTAACATGTATTATAATATTCAAATTATAATTTTACAAAATTTCAATAGCTATTTACAATTTATTAAACTATTTACTCGAAATTGTTATTAACATCTATAAAATAATTTTTTACGCCAATGTATCGCGTCCACTTCGGTGAGATCCGCGGCAAACCTGTCAATTTATGTGTATAAAGTGGGAGAACTGGCAAAAGCCTTTTCAACTTTTACTTCTGTTCTAAGACAAAATGCTAAAAAGAATAAAAATTAAGTTCTACTGAGGTCGAAAAACGACAAAATTTCTGGTCGAGCCACTGACTGTCTATCGACCTTGACATGGCTACCAGGGTCGTTCAAAAGGCACACGTTATTTAAATTAATTTATTTTATATCAAAAAACTTACAAAAATGTTTCAGCTTTATTTTGGTGTGTGTCTTATGGTATTTTTTTTTACATAAAGAGACATGGGATTTTATTCTTTAATATTTTTTATTAAATTACATGTTTATGTGCTTATCTCACCATTGCAAGGGTAATTGCTGTTGGAATAAGCAAAAAAAAATTACAAACTGTATAAAACTTAAAATTATTCTTTTCAAAATTAAAGCTAAAATATTTTTATTTTCAGGAGAATGAACTTGGCTCGAAAAACATTAAAAGTAAGTACTTGATAATTTTTTTAAATATTTTTAATAATTATTGTTGATTGTAATACGTTTTAATTTTTTGTATTATATTTTAAATATTCGTATTGATACGGTAACCAAAATAACCCGGTTATCAAAATTCTGTACAGAAGGTGTTCTTATCTCTTTGAGTAATAATTTCTCAACAAGAAATTTCGTAAAAGGTATGTCATTTCCAAATATTAAGTGATTAATGAAGTCTATTCTGTAAAAATTTTGTTAAAATTAACTCTGGGTTATAAAATTAACTGGATGTTATTTTTAATTTTGTATTATTTGGTTATAAATTATAACTTATGTCAGTAATAAATCTAGTAATGATTATATGTCAAATATATTCTTTTTCTTATGTTTAAAGCTGCGATGGGCCTAATTACAATTCACTTTTAGTCGTTGCCATGTCTATGTTAGCTGCGTTTGTTATAAAATAGCTATTATCACAAAATTAAATTGATGGAATATCGAATAGAGAGTTGGGTTAAAATTTAAACGTCATAGTTAAAAATAACCTTTTAACCTGGCAGTTAAAATTAACTAAAGCGTTACAGAATAGACCCTAAAGTTACACATATTTAATATTATTTTTTTAATAAACATTAAATTAAAATGTTACCGATACACTAAAGAATGCCATTTTTTTCTACATCCACATGGATATTAGCTAATCTACGCAAAGACTACAAAACGAAAACTGAACGAATATACTTCATATCCATTCCAGCTAGTGAGAACACTGCAAAAAAATTAAGTCCACCAATCAAAGTTCATATTTTGGACATCCTACTATTATTTTTAAAATAAGTTCCAATTCTGTCAAATTAATTGTCAGTATATTTTATAGAGTAGTTACTGAAATATTAAAATGAGTTATTTTTGTGTAGAATCGATAAATAATAGCATTTTTATTTGGTCCACATTTTGAAAAATTTAATTAATCTGTATGAAACTAATTTAATTACGAGTATTGAAACTAAAATACTAAAACTGGCGGTGGAGGTAAGGCCTTCCACGCGAAAAACCTGGGTTCGAATTTGGGCTGGGGACTAATTAAAGTAAATATTTTTTTTCTACAAACGTCAAAAAATAACAAGGTTCGCGCATTGACAACAATATGCGAAATGACCCTTTTTTTCATTTTCCTTCGTTACCATGACACCGTGCGCGAAGTAGTGTACAAAATACTTACTTCGCACACTGCATGTAAACTATGTGGGATTTTTATATCTTAACCTTTATGTTCCTCAATCAAGCAAAAATCCAAGAAATCATTTATTTATTAATGTATAACAATAATTAAGGCTTTCAAAAAAATATATTATCAAGTACTGTCACTTTGAAATAATTGTCAACTAATGCCATTTTATTTCCATAGTTACAGTAATTACTTTATTTGGAAAAACAGTTTAAGCCAGTTCAATACTATTTTTCATATTAAGATAAGCATGTTACTTATTTTAGAATAATATTTTTGACGTTTGTAGAAAAAATTTTGTTTGCATCTCATGCGCGAAATACTTTGGTGATCTCGACTATTTTTTTTAACTCGGCTGCGCCTCGTTAAAAAAAATCAGTTCTCGATCACCAAAGTAGCATTTCGCGCACTAGATACAAAAATAACTATTTTATATTTATTTCATTTTATAAATTATAGTCCAATTAAATAACGAAAAAAGCCCCTTCGAGCTTACATTAATTTGTAATTGGATGAAACAAAGTGGACCTTATGTATTTTGATGTGATCTTTTCGAAAAAAAGCAAAAAAAGATGTAGCTGTTGTTCAATTTTTTTTAAATTAGGAAAAACCGGGTTTTCCGGAATTTTCCATGGTAAAAATGCTAATTATCTGGCAAGTATCATTCCGATAGTAAAAATAAATGCACCAATCGAAAGAGGAGGCAAAAATAGTTCGGAAATTCATTGCATAGGTAGTTTTAATGGCGAATTTCTCGCCGCCAGAAGTGCTTTTACCAAAAAGTTGTTTTTTCGTTTCTTTGATCAGAACCATGGACATGAAATTTACGATGGATTTGTGGCGAAATTATAAATGTTAGACATATGTGCCCATGAAAGAAGTTGCGTATTTTTTTGTTGGCACTCAAATAAAATAAGTCCCGCGGCGAAATCTGCCATAATTTTTCGGGAAACCGGAAGGCGTAGTTTTTTTTTATTTTTTCCTATATGATTTTCTCCGGGTTTTCCGAAAACATTAACAAAAAAATATATTTGAAAAAACTAACTTCGGCATCGGAAAGAGCACAAAAAACTACACAAAAAGGTATACTTTAAAAATGTTAGGAAATCAATCCTAAGCCTGAGTGTAAGTTCCAACTTGGTGATAAACGTGTTTTTTGTTCTCTAACATCTGGTTTTTAGTTATTTACAAAAAAACTTGAAATAGGAGAAGATATATACGTGTACCAATAAAAACTCTCAGGCCGGATATTTTGGTAAGTAATAGAGATATTTTAATTCTGTAAAAGCCAGTTCATAGAGCGCTAAGAGAACTTCAGTTTTAGACATAAACTAATTTTAAATATGCCAACATGTAGATGGCGCTGCGCTCAATATATTTTTTTTGATGGGAGGATCTTTCTTATATAACGCATCTTGTAAAAAATGCATTTTTAAGCAGATTTTGTTCTATAAACTAATTCGATAAATCTAGCCATTTTTGATATACAGAGTGGGTCACTCAAAATAGTTTCATCCTGTTTTTCGGCATTAATTATTGGACTTTTAGAAAATGCTAAAACAAGTCGATTTTTATTTTCAATTGAACACATTTTTACAATACAGACATCTGTCATGTGTCAACCCCTTCCCTCCCATAAAAATGGACCTGTTTTAGCATTTTCTTAAAATCCAATGATTAATGCTGAAAAACAGGATGAAACTGTTTTGAGTGACCCACTCTGTATATCAAAAATGGCTAGATTTATCGAATTAGTTTATAGAACAAAATTTGCTTAAAAATGCATTTTTTACAAGATGCGCTATATAAGAAATATCCTCCCATCGAAAAAAATATATTGAGCGCAGTGCAGTACAGATTTCTCTTGTTTTAAAGCACTTGACAGCTGTTTGACAGCTGTCAATTGCCAATATTATGGATTTGACATCATATTTCAATTCAGCATTCTCAAAAACTTAAGGGCATACATTAAAATAATTAAAATATGATTTTTAAAAAGGTGACATGCGTTTTAGAGGTTTCTATACTATGGTGGAGTCACGGAGCTTCGGAGCTCCATAGGAGCCAAACCATGGACTTTGGAGCTTAGTGCCCATTGAGACTTTTGTTCAGGATGACAAAATGTATAACATATCAAAAATTCAGACAATTTGACCGAGAGTGCATTTCCTATCTTTTTGTGCGGGGTCCTTTTAAACTGGAAATCGCAAAAACATCAAATTACAGAAATGCAGTGTATACAGAAGTTTTGGATCCCGCGGAGCGCGTGTAATGGGACTTTTATCGGGAGAACTCTACAACTTAGAAGAAACATACATACATTAAACTTTGTATACACATTCAAAAGACATGAAATTTGGGTTTGCTCAATTTTCAGACCAAAAAACTGAAAATCGTCAATTTTAGGCAACTTTTCTCAATGAACAGTGGTCAAAAAAATAGATAAAATATTTTTGCAGAATTTTCCGTAATGTAATCATATTCTAGACACAAGACACATTAAAGTACTCAAAAAAAAAGTTTTGAGCCATTGGGTGCATTTTTGGCATTTTTGTGCCACTTCAAACTTTCTAAAAAAAAATTATTTTTTTTTATGGAAAAAAATGTGTTTGTTTGATATCTTGGCCAATTATAGTCCGATTTCGGTAAAATTCACAAGCACATAAAATTTTACATTAAAGAGTAAGCTCTGTAAGTGGCATTAAAAAAAATTCAAATAGTTTGGCCGTTATAGGCAAACAATGAAATTAGGCCCGCGGTACACTTTGCCCTTCCGCCATATGCCCAATTTTGGGATTTCTCTTTCCCCCTTCTGGGAATCAATAGTCACATCCCTTAAGTTCAAAATGCATTTTTGTTTTTTCAAATATCTTAATTTTCACCAAAGTTATGAAGAATTTAATGTTTGAACATTTAACAAATTCAATTTTTCGACCTTCGCCGCCCCAAAATACTAAACAAATTTCAATCCTCCATACCGCGAGAACGGTGCATCGGATCAAAATTTCTCAAGAGACATGAAAATGAGCATTTTTCCTAAGCTTTCAAATGTCGTAAACTGCGTTTTGAACATATTGATTGATTTCCGACATGCGCCTTGCGCAAAATTGAAAAATTGACAAAATCCAAAATTTCGGCACTTTCGAAAAACAGCTACATTTTGTTTTGCCTTTTTTTCGAAAAGATCACCTCAAAATACATAGAATCCATTTTGTTTCATCTAATTACAATTTAATGTAAGCTCAAAACCCGTAATTTAATTCGATTATAGTTAATTTTTCAATTTGTAGATTTTCGTTAGTGGATCGTAGAAACAATATACTGTACAACTCGAGTGTTTGTTCATATCCAGTCTCGTTGTACAAACTACTAATCTCACTCCATACTTACTCCAAAATCAATAATGTAGTTTTTCGCGGAACAAATGAACAAATTGTTACCTTACAATAAATACTACAGGCCCGTATTAATGTTTTTCTACGCCTGGGACTAAAAAAGTGTAATTATTATGAATTTTAGGTGAGAAACCAGATAAAACAATATTTTAATAAGTTTACACAATATTTATTTAATAGAACAAGATTTCAAAGTATATACTAGCACGATAAATGATAATAATTAAGTACATTATCTTTTATATCTGTGCAAATTTACATGTACCGGATAGCAGCCCAATAAGAATGGATTTCGGCTATATCTCAAAAACTGTTTATATTATTTAGCTTCGGGTAAAAAATTTCAATGACAAAAATGGCAACGAGAAAAATTTAGAATTTATTTAGATAATCGTAGGGCGACCGCTAAATGACGTAACTACTCGTAAATACCAAATAATTTTATACTAAAAATTACCAAAGTCTTCCAAAAATATTTATTTCTGTACCATGATATACCATGCATATATGCAGCACAAACAGTAGTCAGTAGAGGCAATGGCGTGCCAAAAGGGCCCATTGGGCCCGCAACGCGGGGAGGGGGCCCGCTCAACCTCGACCTCGACTACCTCGAGCAAGCTTTTTACAACTATAACTATAATACTTATACTTAATTTTATAGCGGCGGAATATGTATACAAAATCTTGTGTCGGAGCTAATTCAAATAAAAAACCTCCTATATGTTAGCCTGCAAAATCTTAACAGTTTTAGGGAATTTTCTGATTTTATTTTCGAAAAAAATCAATTTTTGATTAGTAGTTGTTTTTGGTACTGCCTGTTACATCGGCTCAAGCAGAACGAACATTTTCAAAACTGAAACTAATAAAAAGTTCTGCAAGATCGACAATGGGTAAATCGCGCCTAAGTTCATTGGCATTAATTTGTATAGAAAATGAACGGGCAGAAGGCATAGACTTAGACCAAATAGTTAATACATTTGTTGCTTTACACAGAAAAAATAGTTTTTTTTCTTTATTTAAACTAATCTGAAATGCGATTCAAATCATAATAATAACATTTTTAGAGTTAATGTGTTTTATTTGTTTATTAAGCTATTGCATAGCTTTTATCGCTGGCTTTGTGCGCGGCGACCGAATCAAGAAATTCCGTAACGACCGTAACGAAAAAACACCTAACACCCCCCACTCCGACCGGCACAGCGGTGCGGCGTTAAACAATATTAACTTCTCATTTATTCAATAAATGAAAATCGAAAACTGGAAAAATCAAAAATCCAAAAATCCAAAAATCGAAAAATCGAAAAATGGAAAAATCGAAAAAATCAAAAAAAGCGAAAAATCGAAAAAATGGAAAAATCGAAAAAATGGAAAATCGAAAAATCGTAAAATCGAAAAATCAGCAGAAATTCCGTAACGAAAATAAACCTAACACCCCCTACTCCGACCGGCACAGCGGTGCGACGTTGAAAGCCGTGCATCGTCTAACGTCGTTTCAGTTCGGCAGACTTCGGCACGGTGTTTGTGTGCGTGCGACTAGACGTATGCGTGTAGACCAGCTGCTAACTGCTCATAACTGATTCTATCTCTTTTAGACACAATTTCGGAAAAATTGAATTTGAAAATGAATAATGATCCACAAGAATCCACAACAAAATATGGGACCACTATTGACGCGGTATTTTCCAGATATTTAGAGGATATCAAGTCTCAAAGTTGTTTTCCTTTTCAGTTACCATAAACCTATAGTTTCAAAGATAAAAATTCCTGAATAACCTACATGTATTGTAAGATAATAAAAATATTTTAAACAATATTAACTTCTCATTTATTCAATAAAAGAAAAAAAATTGTTTTCTTATCGGTCACCACGCTCAAAAAGTGTAACTTGAATTAATATCAAAGAAAAAAATTTCTCAAATATCACCGTAGGTAGTAGTTTCGTTGTCACCCAGTAGAGACAGTATATTAATTTTTTTGATGAAAAAAAATGCGGGGAGCCCCCGAAGACCTTGGCACGCCACTGAGTAGAGGTATGTGTTTATATAAGCTTAATAATAAACATTTGTGGGATAAATAAAAAATAATTAAAGAGGATAATAATGACAATAAATGAATAAACAGTTTTTGTGCATGCGTGTGTCATTCAGCCAGTCAATGGTTACACCGAGATCTACTTGAAAGGTTACTGCTTTGACATTGTTACCACCAATAGTATATGAAAAATGAGGATTGTTTTTTACAAATTGTACATTTAGAAGGTTTAAGTGGTATAATTATGTTGCGAGAGATGATTTCCATATTGTGGGCATATTTATTATTGAATAAATCGCAAGTGTAGATGAGTTACAGAATTGATCCAATTATTGAATCTTGGTGCCTACCATAGGAAACGTTAAAGAAATTAGATAGAGGTTTTCCCACTCTGACACCAAATTTTCTATTCTTTGGAACATGATCGAATGCCTTCGAGAAATCCACATAAATAATGTCTTTATCAATAGAGAGAGTTTAGATATTTAGACCGTTTAAAAAATTTGTAAAGGTGGTACCTGGTAGAAAACCGTGCTGGGTTTTTCTTATGATATTCGACATCAAGATATCAATCATATATGAATATTCTTTTATTCTTTCAATAATTTTGCAGCAAATAGGAAATAAACTGATGGGCCTATAATTATCAGGATTACGTTTTAGTAAGGCAGCTGAAATATTATTTTTTCTACACCCACAATGGATATTAACTTATCTACGCGCAGACTACAGAATGAAGTAGTATCATCCTATTGCCTTTAACTGAACGAATATATTTTATATCCATTCTAGGTAGTGAGAACACTGCAAAAAAAATAAAATCCTCCAATCACAGTTCATATTTTGAACACTCAACAACTATTATTTTTAAATAAGTTACAATTCTGTCAAATTAATTCTCATTATATTTTTTAGTTTATTAATTTAAATAAAACTCTAAGAATTCAACTTAATTACGAGTATTAAAGCAAAAAAATTAAGCGCATAGACGGTCGTGGGGTCAGCGTTCTTGACTTTCAGACGGAGGACTCGAATCTCGGATGAGGAAAAGTGAAATATTTTTTTTATTTTTTTTTTCTTGTTTATTTTATTTTATAAATTAGAAAAAGTTATTTTTAAATTAATTATTTTATTTTAATAACCTAAAATAATTTATATTTGTAGATTTGTGTTGGTGGGTCGTAGAAAAAAATATACTGTTCAACTCTAGTGGATTGTCCATATCCACTCTTGGTGCATAAACTAGTATATTCTAAGAGACATCAATTTTCAGATTATTGAGCTGTGAAATAATCATGTCTTCAGAAAATTTTATTTCTGAAATAAACGCTAGTCTGGGCATGATAATATATTAGGCAGCCTGCCAAATGATCGTCGAAAATTATTAACCAAGAGTTCCGAACTGTTCCAAGTTGCTTTCGCATAGGATATCACCAGGTTTTTTATTCGAGGCGTTGATATATCGTGTTTACTTATAGAGAGCTTTTAAACCTTTTGTGATTAGTGAATTTTCATAATCTGCTCTTTGAGTTCGTAGATCTTATAATTGATTGCAAGGAAGGCACCATACCGAAATACCCTCTTTAGAATATTTTTTTTTTTAATAAAAATATGGATTGTGAGAATTTTAATTACGGGGGCTGGTTCCTGGGCAAAGTTGTTTTGGAACGAGTAATAAGATTTGAAGTAATATTTTGGAATTATAAGTGTTGATAATAGGGTATTTACAAAGATCTGTAACTGAATTAAGTTTGTTCTGGAAAAATTCCCATTTTTGTTCTACATCTTATGATTCGTATACATCATCCAATTTAGTGATGAGTGTAAAGACTGAAGTTGATTGAAATTTGATTTTTAATGAATTTGGTACACATTTCTGGAGTTAGCAGTTTTCAGGTTCTATCTATATATTCCATGTAATAACAGCACCTGTATATCTATTATGGATTCACTTATAAAGGTTTTAAAGTTGGTATTATTGAGCATAAATAATATCCTAAGCTACCCTGTATATTATACTACTATACCATGAGGTTCAAGTAAGAACTGATGGAAATCAAACATTAATTTTCCAAATGTAATACGTTTTAAAAAAGACAAAGGATATTTTCGCAATGATATATGTCCCCTCGGTCGTCGCACAAAGCTGCCCTGTATATTGGACAAATATACCATGAAGTTCAAGTAAGAATTGATAAACATAAAAAATTAATTTTCCAAATGTAAATGTAATACGTTTAAAAAGAGACAAAGGAGATTTTCGCAATGATACATGTCCCCTCGGTCGGTGCACAGAGTAGTGCATTCTTATCTGGAAGCGCGACCCGCGACGCCGACGAGAACGGGGCCGAGAGAGTAAAATAAATCAGCTTGGCTGGGGTCGCTTGATGCACCGCCGCTTGCAGCCAGACACGCTAGGGGGCGCCATGGCCGCCGTATAGCTTCGATTCAACTCGAATGTCTCGAAACTCATTTTCGAATCTGCTTGCACTTCGGCTTGCACATGCACCCGATTCGGCTTGCAACGCGTACGTCTCTGATCACTTCGATTCGTTTCGTTCACTTATCGCAATCAGACAAAAAAAAATTGGAAAATGTCTACTTGCTTGCCGTCGAAGATCTCGGGTCTTACGTGGGATTCGGGTGTCGTTTTTTTGTGAATATATTCGGGGTTGGTGGTGAAATTTTGTGGTGGTTGTGTTGTTGGATACGCAATTTCGATCGGGCGTGATCGAGGTGAGTCTGATTCCTCTTTTTTTGGTTTCTCATTGATTTTCGATAAATTTCGTACCACGCTAGTGTTAATTTCTGCTCGAGCGTCTTCAGGAAATCAAATAGCGCTAACGTCTTTCCGGGAAACTTCCCCTTTGCACAAAAGTAGAAATTTATTTTCAAACGTTTCGTAACTACCTATTCTACCTATATTAATTTTTTTAATTCTGTAATAATCGGCCGCATGCTAAAAAATGAAGCAGTAATACTGTTATAATACTATTTGTTCAAAAATATATGCCCTCTTTGTTTGCTGGCTACCGAGTAGTGAGTTGGCATTTTTGGTATGACATTATTTTCGGTAAATTTATTGGAAATGCTAAATGCTGATTGTTTTCTGCTACTTAAATGCACATTTTCCAAATTCTGTCGTAATGTTTAATACCATTATCGTTAAATTAATAAATGAATGCAATTTTCACTTAAAATTTCAGCCATATTTTTCACGTTAATATTTACAATCAATTTAAGAATACCCTACCTATGCTGCATAGAAATTAAAGCTATGTCAACGAATTCCTTATACATTTTTTTCGTCATTAACTTTACTGCATTTTTCAGCTGTCATGTATGCATATATAAATGTGATTTAACCGTGTAAAAGATCTATAAATTACGTTACATCGGTTTTTGAATGAAGTACATTGTTAAAATCTATTTGAAAAGCATTCATAATAATACATACCTAATTAGGGATAGACTGATGTGCACGTGCGCACAAAAAAAATAGTAACTGGGTAGCCTACAAATAAATGTGTAGTATCGTATTCGACGTGAATGGTTTAATTATAGGTAGTAAGATTATTTTTACTATTAGATACTTAGATCTTCATATTTATTATACCTAATATAATATTCGTCTACTGGGAAAGCTAGGTTCGAGAAGCTAATACATCATCATCATAATAAAACTTTATACAGAGCTGGGATAGATTGTTTTAGATCTAAATATCTTCACAACGACATACCTAGCAAGAATCTGTTGATATGCGTGATCCCTGCAAGAGTCAGGGATTGCCAAAGTGCGGCCCGCGAACAATTGCTTATTGAAATAAAGAAAATTATATTGCTTAATTTCAAAATTAAGTCAAATCATAAACCACAGAAATGTTATTAACTAGGAAAAGTCAGAGAGTCAGCCATAATGAGAAAAGGCCAGTGGATTAACCAGAAAATTCGGAAGTCGGGAGTTGACTAAACAGTCGACAAGGTGGACTCAAAAAGATACTCCACTGCGGGTGAAATTAGTAATAAAAAGTAATAATAAACCAAATCGTTTTTGGTAAATTTTGACGTGCCCTTAGCTCAATATAATGTGGTAAGTTTGAATTAAATGTTAATTAACTAGCGAGTTATCAAACTATTTGTAAAATTATTTAATTAGATGTGACTGATAAAAAGCTATATTTTTTTATATATTTTATATTATTTTTCAACTGCGAAGCTTGGCCAATCAAGTTCATAACAATATCCCCAATTATTCGGCCCGCGTACGAAAAAGTTTGGGAACCCCTGTCCAAGAGGTTACTTTACAGACACACGAATTTCAATAGTAGTTTGTGTCCTTCTTGTACACCCAAAGATCCGACGTACACAACATAGATATCAGGAAACGAAATTATATAAATATACGATAATTTAGTACCAGAAAATCTAAAAATTATGTCTGCATCTACGTTCAAAACCAAAATAAAACAAATTATACTTAGTGACACCTTAAAATCGTATATTTGGGAAGGCAAGACCGAGTAAGACGACAGCCAGAACTTGGAGGTTTCTATAACACTACAACATTTTACAAAACTTTATAAAAAAAGTTTTTCAAAATCTCAATCTATTAATATCAGCACTTAAAAACTGTTTCATAAAAGTTTTATACAATGTTGTATAAAAATCATTTCATCAGAAAACTATTTTATTAAGTTGCAATAAACGAAGTTAGTTTACTTTTATAAATAAATTAGAGAACAGAAGTATGTAGCCATTTTTATAAAAAATAGACTAATTGGACCAAAACAAAGTGTCATAACCATCTTCCCATTTTGTCGGAACTATAGTAAATTATTTCATATTTATTTTTAATAGTTTCAACTATTTTAAGCATAAAGTCTTATAAAATCGCAGGAACATACAATGCAAAATAAATATTTTGCACAATTTTGTACTTACCCTAGGATACTATTTTGTTCTTTAACGCGTTTTTTAGATGCGATTTAAACAAAATTTGAAGTTCATATACAAGATCTATATTCTGTCAGTTAAAAAAGATAAATAAAAAAATATTTAAAGCTGAAAATTTGGTGTACTTATTTTGAAACACCCTGTTGAGTAAATATTGAACAAATCTAACAAACCGATTAATTTATTATTAACATTTCAGGTCCGATTGGCTTTGTACAAAACCTTTAACCATTTATCAAATAATGGTTATGTATGATGTAATACCTTTATAAAAATTTAAATTAAAAACTTTTTATGTAAATATATACATTTCTAAAAAAATAAGTATGACAAAATAATTATTAGGGATAAGATTAAAAGCTAGCAACATTTGTCGAAGTTTAATAATATATTGCCTTATTTTAAAATTATTTTTATAGCGCTTTGATAGAAAGAGACATCAAAAGCCCTGCATAACCATTTTATAATGTTTCTAACGGGACAAAGCTGATACGCCATTTTTACTGAAGGAGTCTCAGTCCATTGTATTCCACCATTTTGAAAAATGAAAATGTTAAGTAATTAAAAAACAATTTTTTCTAAATAACGGCATGTTTACTTATCAACTCAAGAAATAAAAACGAATATTTTGGCTAAATTAAAAATATAACTTATTCAAGTCACATTTTTTAATAATTTTCCATTTTTGCTCTTAACTGAGACTCCTCTGTTTTTGACAAAAATATAACATATTTGGGTAGGAATAAAAGTTTCACTTTGCAGGATGTCATTTTATAATCTGAAATTGACATTTTCCGGAATTTTTTATAAATATGCACAGTAATTAAAATTATTGAGCTACTGAGCCATTTGGCTATTACACACTGTATATTATACCAAAAAGATGTGTACTTTCGGCGCGCGACCAAAGTACTCCTTTGGCCATTTTTTTCAAACGCAATTAATTTTTTTTACATAAGTTAGCCTATTAATTGATAAAATTTCAATGCGCCCTCAAAATATCCTTTTTTATTTTTTGATAAAAAAATCAAAAACGCGATTAAAAAATATACATTTGGAATGCTTTCAAAATCTTTTTTCGTAAAAGTTTATGGTAAAATAATAAAATATTTTCTATTTTTGATTAGAAATTTTAGTAACAACTAATAATGGTACAAAGGTACTATAAAGTTAGGCCCTCCACTATAAGGTTCCTGAAATTCTATAGTGGCCTCAAGCCAAAATAAGATAGTTGCAAAAACTGTAAAGTACCAACAGGAACTATTTCGCTACCCATGTTACCACTTAAATTCCACGATACATTAAAGTTCCAAGTGATGGCCATTGGGACCTTTTTACCTCTACATACCCAGTTATTTTATTTGGGCATATTAGTGACAGTGGTGGGTGGCAGTAACTGATTCACTGGTTCTATGTAGTTTTTGCAACTATAGAGTAACAATAAAGTAATACTGCCCAGTTCCAGTAACTATTTAATTATTAGAAAATACGTTTTTTGTCTAATTTATTTTTACTCTTTTGTTTTTAACAATTATTTCCAAATTAGACGATATTTTAAATACAAAATGGTAACAATGACAGCAAAAAGTATAGGTTTATAGTCAGGTTTACATAGTTTACAATTTACATTTTAAAATCACCTTCAACACTATAAAAAATAAAAAATGGCATGTGAACATAAACGTGTAAGTTGCTTTGTCTTTTAGATATTCTGCAACATTGTAGTATTTAGCATTTGTTACTACGGTACTTTTTTAATTGAATTTTTAATTTAAATTTAATCAAGTTTTACGTGAATTATGATGTTCAATATTAAAAATTATACGAATAAATCTTTTTTAACATATAGATACTATATCCTTATCAACGGCATTGTCCCATAAAACAAAGAGATGACTAAAGACTAGACTGTAGTAGATATTTATGACGGCATCCAATAGTTAATCATTTTTTATTTATCCTGCTGATGGCATAGTAAGATTTATTTATTTTATGAGCTGTATAGCGTTATGAATCAAAACTGTTTGGTACATTACATGAATGGAACCAAAGGAGACTGTCTTAAGTAAAGCATGTTCTGTCTGCGGATTATTTGAATAAGGTACATCTTACTGCCGGTTACTGTAAGCAGCATTGGTAGTCTTACTAAATTGCCCAGTTTAGGCTAAAAGGTTAGCCCATTATCGCTTTATGCCAAAATTGCTATGTACTGATTAGAACCCAATAATGTTCCGTACTGGGAATCCATAAACAAACAGAAATTACCTATGGTAAATCATTTAAAAAAAAAATAGAGAATTTGACCTGGTGTTCAAATACTAATGCGACCAATCCATTAAAATGTATAATTTAATTGGGGACCAAGGACCTTTAGTAGCAATATAATTACTAGTACAGCGCCTAAAGATTCGGTATTTCAATACCGCACGTATGTCCAAATCGGCATAAGGATATTTTAGTAAATGTTTCGTGTATTCTTCAGTATGACTTCTTTAGCTTTATTATGTTTTCCTTCCAAGTAAATTTTTGTGGCAGGTAGGTTTTAGATCGCGATATGGTATAAAATCATCATTTTGCTCTAGAACAATACTAGACTTAAAAAAAGTCATTTCGAGCCGTATTTTATGTAATTCGTTGGTATTGTGTATAAAAACTTAAACTGTGAAATTGTAATTTTTTTAAAATAATGTTTTGTAACATTTTTCTAGCAAAAATACATATTCTGAAGTTGCCTGGGTTATTTTGGTATTGAATCGATTCATTGTTTGTTTGAAAGTACTTTTTTAGGTTTTTTAGGCATTTTTTATTGTATGATTTTTAATTAAATTAAATTTTTATTTTTTTATTTATTTTGTAAGTTATTTTTCTTTTTTTTAGTGAAATACTCTGATGGATATATATTTGACAGTGTAATATTAGAGTACAACTTATAAAACCGAGATATCTTAAAATAGCATTTGAGAAAAGGACATTTTAAAATGTATTAGGTACTATTTCACTAATATAAAGGTACATTAATGAATCTCATCTCAAACATAATAAAAAGATATATCACTATTCAAACTCATTTCAAGTTACCTCAGGTGTTCCTCAAGGATTACACCTTGGTCCCCTATTATTCAACTTATTTATAAATGACATCATTCATTGTTTTCAGTATGGCAAAGCACTATTGTTTGCAGATGATTTAAAAGTTTTCCTAACTATTAAAACCATTTATGATGCCCTCTGGCTTCAGTCCGACCTTGATAATCTATCAAACTGGTGTGCCTTAAATGGCATGGATTTGAATGCTATAATGTGCCATGTCATGCGCTTTTATCGATCCCATTTACCAACTACTACTTTTGATTATAACTTAAATGGTCATATCTTGTAGTCTGTTAATCAAATTAAAGACCTTGGAGTTATTCTAGATCCCACTTTAAGCTTCAATCAACACATACCTAAGGCTATCCATAAATCCATGAAAATGTTAGGTGTTATCAAAAGGCTAACACATGATTTTACTGACACAACTGCAATCAAAGTCCTTTATTGTTCACTAGTCCGACCTCACCTAGATTATTGCTCTTCTGTCTGGTCTCCACATTACATAACGCACAGCAGAAACATAGAAAATGTGCAACATAAATTTCTTAGATACATAGCCTATAAATTGGGTGTCCTTTGCGAGTATGATTTGATAGAGAATTTTCTAAACATCCCCTCTTTGGAAACTAGGAGGAAACAGAGAGACCTGACATTACTTTTCAAAATTATCAATGGCAAATGCAGCTGTACTGAACTTCTAACAAAAATAAATCTTTATGTTCCAACACGCTCAACTCGACAGCAACAAACATTTTATGTACCTTTTTATCGTTTAAACCATACTTTTAGCAGCTGTATTCCAAGAATGTTAAGATTAGCCAACACTCATAACGATCTTGAGATATTTAACACCCCCTTTCATAAATTTATAAAGCAATTACTTAGTACTGAGCTTTAATTTTTAATCTTTAATTTTAATGTTTAATGTAATTATTTTATTCAACCTTATTGTCTTTTGTCTTTTAAATCTTTTAAATTCTTAACCTATTTTATGAATTCTACCACAATTGTATTTCAACACCATATTATATATTTCACTACATTTTAATTATAATTTTAAAATTGTAATTTATTTCTCAAATGGGCTTGCCCGTAAATAAATAAATAAATATTTTAAAATGCTTTATTATTGACAATTAAAATTTATACATTGCATTAGATACGAGTATATGTTAAATATAAGTTAAACTGTTCTCAAATATTTGAATTTTATATATCTTGTAGAAAGTATTTTTTTACATCATATTGATCCGAATAACTCAAAATCAACATTTTTTAAGTTGCCCTATTGTTCTAGTCTAGTACAACGATTTACAGAATTAGGTTATTATTAATGCTGACTCGAATGCACGCACAATCTATCAGAACTAAGATAGCTTACACTTGGAGAAGAAAAAGCAAGGGCAACTAGCTATGGAGAACTATACTTCCAAGTCTATATATTTTTCAGTGTTTATATATAGTTGAATCTTGAAATAGTAGGCAGTAATGGAATGTGTGAATAACGCTGTCATCTGTTAGCGCAAAAATTCGTACAGAGGAACAAGAAGCTCCAGGCCGAATTTTCGGAGGAAGCCATTGTCAGTAACAATTCTCTTTTTATCATATTTTTTCTAATAAAAGGCTTATGGATTGTAAAAAATATCTCTGGGAGGGGGACATTTTTCAGTTGCAGGTGTATATTACATATGGTACCTTTGTCAGCTTTTTTCACACATTCCTAAGTTAGGACAGAATGTTAGGAACCTATTATTTTCCTATTATTTTAATATAGTTATATTAAAATACATCCGTATCATCGACAAATGTAGCCTTACGAATTATTCGAAGGATTACTTATAGAAAGTAAATTTCTGCAATATAATTTAATAAATTATCACGTTAGACATGAACTGATATTTTATTGCGGTAAAATTAATAAAATTAAAAAGTAGGTAAATATGCATCAATGATACCTAGACTTAGTTTGACATTTAAAACACAAAATAAAAAATTATTATATTTAAAAAAATATGAATTTGGAAGAAAAATATTACCATATGGCGTATTTTCATTGCGTTGATATTGTAACGTTTATTTATTTTACACAGACATTTATTTACTCAATTTATTTTTATTAAATGCAATACTAATAATTTATATCTCATTTGCTAATACATCAATTTTTATTGATAATATCGGGTTGGTGGCGTAGCGGTCTCACGCGCTTATATTCATTTAAGTTTGTGGTCAGTGACACAGTGGCTTCGAATCCTACCCCCGACCATGTGGATCTTAATAAATTGCATGGTTCGTTATAGGATTTGATATCACATGCAGATTATAAAATCGAGATGCTTTACCGTCTCGATGATGGTGGGTGAGGTGCATGTTCCTCCAGTAGCAACCGCTGTTCTGCTGCTTTAGCTTTAGATTTCACCAAGAGAGGTTCTAATCTTGTAAGAGACTGATCGTTCTCGTTATCGATCGAGAAAATAAGCTTAAGTCTCTCTGACGCTTTGCCCGCTGCTTTAAAAAGAAATGCCCCACAGTTAGCGATTTCATGATTCCGAACGAGCTGTAATAATGGATCCGTGCTATTATTATTATTTTCTCAATATCGGCTTTTACCGGTGGTTGGTAGTTGTCTGCGGACTGATACCTAAGCAGACAGAGCTAATAAGTCGAAAGTATGTTAATCAAATGGTTATTGAATGCATAATATGACAGCTTTTTGGACGGGACAAATCATTTCTGGCATTGATAATGCATTTAAGGTGTCTATAAATGATTTTGGTATAATTCTTGTTGCTGAGAGAATCCCTGGTAAAATTGTAGCTTTATTGAGACTCCATTGTCCTTTTATTTCTACTGCTAGTTCCCTATATTTGTATTATGCGTATCCTGGAGGTTATTCGTATGGAGTACGACTGCGTCTATTAAGAATTCCCAAGTTATATCTGGTCTATTTGCTTGAACAGTACGATCAGTAAGTAGCGTTCTGTCCCAGTATAATACAACAATGTCATTTTCCATGACCCTATAAGGAGTATATTTATAATAATAAAGGGTGTTTTCTTATTAAAGAAATTTAGTGCTATTTTCTTTGCCACCTGGTCATGTCTGACCTAATAGTCTGCTTGTACTATTGACTGATACTCCGTTGTTATATGGTGGACAGTTTTCTTTTGCACGTTTACATCTTCTACAAAGATCGTCAGGAACCGTTCGATCTTTTAGGATGTGTTTCGCATAATACCGTGTTCTGATGACTTGATCTTGAATTGCGATAATAAAACCTTCCATCTCTGGGTATAGATTTCCACAGCATAACGACGCTTTTTTGTCGACATTCTTGTCATCAAGGTCTGTTGGAAATTTTCCGTGTAGCGGTTTATCTTTCCATTCATTGATCAAGTCTTCCTGCGGTTTGGTTTTTTCTATTGTCATCTTGGTCTTTAAGGTTTAGCGGGGTGTTCTGGCTATATGCATGCACTACTATTACTTGGTGTAAGTTGGATTGTTGTGCTTGGGTAAAAAAGTACTCTCTCATTTTATTTACTGTGTATTTTGGAGGTTTGTTATTGTATTTTTATTATTATTATTATCATCATCATCATTATAATAATTTATCTTAACAACATGGCCTCTTAACTAAAACTATACTATAACAGCAAACTTGGGTAATTTATATAAAAATCTGATGTGTTCAACGCATGACTTTCCTATCTAGTTATTATAGGCTTTTTCCGGTTATTTTGTACAATCTATTGCAGCACCTCTATAAATGTTTAGTGGATAAACTAAATATATACATTTTCCACATACATCTACCTCGAAACATTTTTCTATAGATATTCATTGAAAACGAAAACACTGAAAAATTTAAATTTAGCACTTTTCCTACAATTTTTCCGTTACTGTCCATTTTAGAAAAATCATGTAAAATGAAAAATTATAGAGATCGATATCAACAATTTTCATAAAAAATCAGAAATTTGCACATTTTGTCAAATTTCTCGAATACGGACCATTTCAGGAAATTTTGACATAAAGTAAAAATTATAGATAATAATATTAGAAGTAACTTTTATTTGAACAATTTTCTTCTCCAAACGTACATAACAGATATATTCCATAAAATATAAAAATGACTACCTATAAAGTACCCCCCCCCCCAGATGTTCCGACTCTGCCCAAAATCTAATCAGTTCATTGGACGCTGGAATAAAGCTTAAGTTTAAAATTTGGTGTTTTTCTGTGTATCGGTTCATGAGTGATGGTGGATACAAACACACACACACACAGACATCATCGCGAAAATAGTCAAAACGGATTCAGGGGACCTCAAAACGTAAAAATCCATCGAAAACTCGATGTCGAAAAAATCATGATTTCTATACTTTCCTTATATCTGTATACAGATAGGAAAGTAAAAATGTGACGCTCCAGACTTGTTCTCGAAGATTGTAATTTCGTTAACATTCATGGGCGGATCATATGAGGGTTTCGAAGGTTTCATCCAACATTCTTGGTAACGGGAAAAGTGAAGGCCGTAAATGTCCCATTATTTATGTGTCGCTTCTTAAAAAATTCGTTTACTAAAATAAATTACGGTTTCTAATTCGAGTTCGTTGGGATTTGAAAATAAAATATCGTACCTAAATTAAATAAAACATTGAAAACGTAGATAAAAGTACCCTATTTTTTTTATATATTAAAGTTACTAAAACATCAGCATATTCCAAATAAGACTGTTCTAGAGATGATTGTCAAGTTGTTTTATTATTGCTCTTATTTATATCAGTACAAGTTGGCTTAAAAAAAAACAAAATTATAATACCTAAGTTAAATAGTATGAGCTATTACATTATTTTCTTCGACACAAAAAAAAAAGTTTAAAGCATTCGAGTGTTAAATTATAGTTTTAGAAATATTATTGTAAATACTGCAAGCATATGTATAAAAACAACAATATCATATTTCTTCAGAAATGAGTTAGCCGAATTAGAATATGATACTAATGAAATTGCTTGATAAAAAAATAGTATGTTAAGATAATTGTAAAACTATATTATAGTATTTTTATTATCCAAGGTCATACATGAATAATAATATGGTAGTACTAATCGTTATAAAGCAAAGCATGCATTATTTATAATACAATAATCTACCTAAAGTAGACATTTTGACAATCATCTAATTTGAAATAAAAGAAATATCTCATCAGTTAAATTGTTAAATATATTTAGTACGGCCCATCTAATCAAAAACTGTTTAGAATATGAATAAAAGATAAAATTTTTCTCGCATTTTATACGAAACTTTTTCATATCTTTATTGCCGGCGAAAATATTGAGATAATTTGAGTTTTTTTCACTTTTCCTTAAATTTTTCCAATGCGATCCATTTTAGAAAAATTATGTATATAACAAAATTTCAACTTTAATTCGAAGAATTTTCTTCCTTAATCATAAATAATTAAAATATATATAAGAGTAGAAAAACGGCTCTTTATAGACACAGAAAGAGAAACACATCATTACGAAAATGTTTAAAACAGATTTAGAGGACCACAAAACTGGAGGTCAACAAGAATTGTGATTCCCATAATTTCCTTACTGGTTTTTGCGCATTCCTCGTCCCTCTACTCCCTCCTGAGAGTTTCCGGCAGATCCCCCAATCAGGCTTGGGTCCAGAGCTCTCCACAATCCGGCTTAGAATCCAGCCTGCTTTTCCTCCTCTTGGGGTTCGCATGGTAACACTGAAGCGTAGATGGCTTATTGTGACACTATTTGGATGCCCTACTCCTTCCATTGTGTTTAATTCGTGCATTCTTTCTGTGGTCCAATTGGGCTCCGACCCGTACAAATTCGGTCACTCACTCAAGCCATAACTGGAGCTTCACTGCTGTGGGCTTGTGCTCGATGTTTTTAATACCTTTCACAGCACCCAACGACCCGGCTCCTTTCTAATTACTAGAAGAAGAAAAAAAGAGGGCTATCCATTTACTATTGCTCCAAAATGGCTTGTTGTGAAAGTGGATAATTGGCATTATAGTTACTTACAAAGTACCAAGTAAATCGTATTAGCTAATTATTTCCGCTTTGCAATTATTATGGAGAAAATCTTCATCAAACCGTTCATCCCTATATTCTTCAGATTTATGACCAATCGACTACTATTATAATTATATTGAAATACTGTTTGCATTAATTAAAACAAAAAAAAACCTATTTCGGATTTTAGATCAGCATCCCTACTTTTTCTATCAAGAATCATTTTTATCTTCAATAATATAATAAATAATAAAAAAACTAAAGAAATTTTATAATATAAATAAAAAAAAACTAAAGAAATTTTATAATATAAATAAAAAAAACTAAAGAAATTTTATAATATAAATAAAAAAAACTGTTCTAACGAGAACGATAGAAAGATGTATCTTTATGTAACCCCTATTTCCACTTGAAATGTATTGGGACAAAGTCTCCCTTCTAAAGGGTTGAAGTGATTCGGATGGAAATAATTCAATCATCTGTCCGCTTCCAAATAAAAAAAATTACAAATTATCAGCAGAATATTAAATATATGATGGCTTACATGAATTTCCTGTAAAATTATCAAATAAACATATTGAGTACGGCCCATCTAATCAAAAAGTGTTTAGAATATATGAATTAAAGATAAACATTTTCCACATTAATTTTAGTAGAAACATTTTTTCATATAAGTAGAAAAACGACATTCTATAAAGTACCCCTCCAGATGCTCCGAGTATTCTAAAGTTTAATCAGCTTACGACAGGATGGATTAAGTTTAAAATTTGGTGTTTTTCCCTTAATCATGACAGATATCGCTAAGATGGTCAATACGAATTTAGGGAACCCCCAAACGTAAAGATCCGTTGAAAACCCGAAGTCGAAAAAAATCATGATTCCTATACTTTTCTTACTGGTTACAAGAACGTAAAAAGTCCAGAAAAGTGCGATACAAATTATAAGTGACAATTCTGTCAAACTAATTGTCAGTATTTTTTTTTAGTTATTGAGAATAAATATACATAAAAAATTTGTTATTCTTGTGTAAAATCGATAAATATAGCATTTCTATTTTTATTTCGTCTATTTTTGCAAATAAATCATAAATTTTAATAAAACTACCTAAAATCAATTTAATTAAGAGTATTAAAATTTTAGGTATATCGATGGAGCTGAGACTAGTGCATTTGACTGTCATGCGAGAGTTCCCGGGTTCAGATCTAGGATTAAGGAATTAAATCTTTTTTTTTTCAAGTTTATTTTATAAATTAGTTATTTTATTTTAATGACCTAAAATAATTTTTAAAAATTTGTAAATTTTCGTTAGTGGATTGTCCGTATCGCACTCAACGATTGTGCAGTCCGCCTACGGCGTCGTGTTCAACCTTCTTCTTGTTGCACAAACTACTAAACGGATATAATTACAAATCCATTCAAGTATTATGAAATTCACCAATCACAGCTCATTTTATTGTATGGGCTAATATTCTTTTTTAAATTTTAAATTAGTAACAATTCTCTTAAAATAATTGTCAGAATATTTTTTAGTTATTGAAATAAAATATAATTAAAACCCGAGTGATTCTTATAAAAAAATCGATAAATAATGCCAATCCATTATTATATTCTTTTATATTTACAAAGAAACCGTAAATTTTAGTAAAATGATATTATCTTAATAACCTCTAAATTAATTTTTAAAATTTTTGTAATTTTATTTAGTTGATCGTAGAAAAAATTTACTGTACTTCTGTACAACGTACAACTTGAGTTGATGGTCCGTATCGCTCACTATTGTTGCACAAACTGCTTGCTGTGTTATAGTTTTTAAAATATTTACTATTTAGAATAGTTAGTGCCGTCCGTTGTTTATTCTAACACCTGAAAGTCTTAGGTGATTTTAATATTGATTTAAAAGTTACCTACTTCAATTCTATTTTAATATCTTTTGTTTTGAAAACTACGATTAATGAGTGTACTAGTCACGCCTATAGCTTTCTCATGTTTAGATATAATTACGAAATCAATTGAAAAATTAGATATTCCTTAACTGGGCTATCTTTAAAACACATAATGATGTAGAGTAAGTAACCTTGCAATTTTTTAATAAAATCCTATAATGATTTGATTATCAAATATTGTCCATTTCTTTAAAAAATGCGTAAAAAGAGCAAAAAATCTTTACTTTGTGACATGAAAGTATGATGATTTATTTCAATTACACCCTGTATAAGAGTATAATAGGATTAATAATACATCCTCTGCTTTGATATGATATTTTAATCGTAACGCAGAACGCCAAGGCCAAAGCGAGACCTCAAAGAAAAGCAAACAAAAGAACTAATGCATCTAACACCTTATCGCAAGCATTATTTTACCAATTCTGACACTTATCTTCTTTCAATCGAATAATAACTTATTAAAAACCCAACGACTGTACACGGACAGGAAAAAAACTCCAATAATACAAACGACAACGCAATACAAGACCCTGCACGTGTTTGGCAAAACAAAAATCCACAAAGGTGGCTGTGCAATGCCGAAGGGGCACCCCTCTTTGACGACAGGGGTGTGAGGATGGCACTCATCCCTCAGTCAATCCGAACAGTAGGCCTAGGCAAAAATAGGGTGGGTTCGGAATAGAAAATCTACCGTTATTATTGGTCATCAGAAGTAAAGCCACGCTGAGTCTCCGTGTTTGATTCTCGGCTAGTTTGTAACGCCGAAGAATGGTGATTTCTAGCGGGACCGAGAGGGAAAATCCCACCCTATTTCGAAGCTTTGTTCGATTTATCTAGAAGGGGATGATGGCAGTTTTTTTACAGCTTTAAATGTAGGTAAGGGTTGTTTTGGTGGATGCTTCTTGTGTGCTGTTACTGGATCAAGGCTAAAGTTGTTTTGAATGCGTTTGGTAGCAAGTACATTTTTGATATTAAAAATACGAATGATTTATTTAAGGGCGCCCACATCCCTCCTGGGTTTTTTAATAGAAACTACAGTTTTGACCAAATTTTCATTCATAGATGCAGCAAATATTTTATCGATTTTATTGCAAGACTTGTTCAGGTAAATACAAGTTCCTTGTTTATTTTATCTAAATTTTATAGTTAATCTACTGTAATTTGACTGGATTTTGTCAATACCGTAAAAATAGTTATTTTTGGAATCATTCAATTGTATGATAAGCAATTTCTCATTTTATCGGAACTGAAAATTCACCAGGTGTTTCGTGTTCAGATCTGGAGAGCCGGCTAATAAAAGTCATTCTGATACATAATAAATAAATGTACTACATTTACCGAAGTTTCTAGCAACTAATGAGCCATTAGGAAGAATCATAATTTGAGTTGGCTGTGAAATTTAAATGTTTTGGGTTGGTACAGAATTACATTTTCATTGTAAATACAATTTATTACCTCGAAATGATACTGCAACAAAAAAAAAAGAAACAAATAATGCATGTAATGTCAATCAAAATTTACATAAAACTATAGAAATTGTTGAAAATATTGTTCATTTATGTCTAAACACAAGCCAATTCTTAACAATTTAGCAAAAACTTTATGCAATATTTGCAGTAAGTTGTTGATCTCTTCGCCTTTTTATGTTATGCAATTTCTCAATTCTTCCAGATTATGAATTGGCGTTAAAAAATCGAATTTTTGATGTATGGCCATTTCAGTGTTCCTTTTTATTATTGTCATCAAAAAATTCTCTAAGATACTGAAGTGTTTTTCTGGTCGTATGTGTTGTTGCACCATATTGTTGGAAATGTCCATTTTGTAATTCCTCATCATCCAGTTGATATAAATGAATTGTTTTTATTTATTTTTTTTTGCACTAACGTTTTCATTTATCAATATAGATAAAAATATTACCAAAGATTTTTTATTTCGATAGTACTTAAAAATCTATTAAAATCGGTAACATAACGTTTGAAGTTTCGTTTTCGTGGAACCACCTTCAGGCTGATTATTTTAAATACGGACCTGGTATTTTTATTCACTCGTGGCACAACTTTTACAATTCGTGTAAAATAGGTTACTTGCATAATGGACTATTTTAAATTTGATCAAGTAAATATATTCTATCGATGGGGCCTATCTCGAATTTAATTATTCGCTCCGTACGAAGTCATGGAAAGGGAAGCAAAAGCGATACTAGCGCTAGCTGCGGATAATTCGTGCATTTTAGGGCGATATTTTGTAATTTTGGCATATCAAATACACGTATACATTTTACTTTTTTTCAAAAAAGTAAATGAAAACAATACAATAAGTAACTGTGAGTTGCTGTGTTGAAAATAGTACAAATACTAGCAAAAAAAACAGTGAAACTTATATAAAAAATTTCAGTAGCAAAGTGGAAATTAAATCAAAGAAATAAATAGATAGGTGTACAATAAGAAGGAAAATTACCTTTATTTTTGTAATAATAACAGTAATGCTGGAAATAGTAGACATCAGAAACTTGAAAGGTTTTAAATAAACAATAAATTATCATTTTACGATGTTCTTTAATATCCCTTTATTCTTAAATGTTCATTCAGCAAGGACTAGATTTCAAGATTTCTGCCTTTGATTATTATTATATGTGGCTGGAATACAATTTTGTAACTTACTGATGGGAAACCAGATTTAATTATTGATTCTATGTTTTCTTTCCAACAAAAATGAAAATATAAATAACGATCCTTTTTTTTATATATTTTAACTTCACGCTATTATTAAATGATATTTTTTTATTTTGACAGAATAATTCTTCAATGACAACTTATTAGAATTAGGCAACATTTTCCAGTAAATACTGTTGCCTGCCTATATTTTATTATTCATTTTTATTGATTATACATAATTTTCTTTAATTTAAGAGATAAAAATATGTAATAATAACAAATTAATGTTTTACTTGTTTTACAAATCCATATACTTTTATTAAAACTAACATATATACTTTTTAATTACGAATTCTATTAAAAATTGCATTTGTTAGTGTAGGTACGCAGAAATAGTCCGTTAATACCAAAACGAATTGGCGCTGCTGTCGCGCACGGAGCGAATAATGGACTACTATAATAATGATTAATTTTGAAAACTTTCGTCATGGATATTAATATACCTATATTTTTTGAAATAGGTGTAAAATTATTTTCTCTACTTTGAAGTGCTATAATAATTAATCTTTTTTTTAATTTTGACATATAAAGTGACATTTTTTTGTAATCGCAGCAAGGCTACTTTATTTAACAAGGTGCATAATGTTGAACATTATGAAACTGGTTGCGAAAATTCATTATGTCACCAGTTGCAAAAAGAAATAAAAATAAACCTTTTTTTTGTTTTAAAATCAATAAACATATTGAAAGTAATATTGGTTGCATAAGTCATTCATTTTTTACCAAAACAAATTTATTAATAATCTAGTCAGAATTAGAAAACATATTGTATGTAACACGTTAAGAAATTCCGTTTTGTGTAACTCGCTTTGTTCGCCCAGCAAATATACACTCTTACATAAAATAAGGCATTTCGTAACGGGTTGTATAAATAGCTAGCATAACATTCATCATTTATATTGGTATTCCTATGTTTTGAAATAGGTGTAAAATAATTGCTCTCAAATTCTTTGTATCCCTCTCAACTAGTGTTAAGTATTGCCCTTGTCATAAATCATTAGACTATTTTGAATTTTTTTTTTTTTTTTTTTTTTTTTCATGAAAATCCGTTATGAAAACTGTCTGAATGGGGTAAAACTACTGAATAAAAATCCCTTTTTTGCATAACTATTTCACCGACACACAAAAAATCCGCAATAATCATTTTAGGTTAAAAAAAAAAATCGCGTTTAAGCTTACAGGGTGATTCATAACTATTGGAACATAGACTAAGGGCAGGTTATTTGGAACAAAATATGGCGATAGGACCAAATATACCTTTATAAAATATTTCTGTGGAATACGATACAGGGTGTTAATGTTGAATAATTTTTTTTTTCGTTTTTTTTTTTCTGATAATGTCGCTGTATATTTATCAATTGTTATCAAATTCAGCACAGAGGCATATCTTTGGACAAGGAATATTATTTTATGTATTATTTTATGTATTATTTTACATTTTGTTACAGGGGGTGCCATGTGAATGATTCCTCATGAAGAAATTATGTGGTAGCGTTTTTTGACGAAACTTTGTATTATTTTTGATGAGAAAATTTGATGTAAACATCATTTCTACGTAATATTGGTACTCTTGTTTAACCACGATAATTTCACCCATTTTCGAGAAAAACGCAATGGTACATATCATTTCTTGTCCGTGAATTATTTTTGCTGTGAGATCATAGTCTATTATTGTTATCACTATTATAATTATCATTTAACGCCCTGTATCTTATTCCACAGCAATATTTTGTCAGGTATATTTGGCGGTATCGCCATATTTTGGTCCAAATAACCTGTCCCAATAGTTATTAATCACCCTGTAAATATGGTTACTTGACCTGAATCCCTACACCGGAAGTAGCAGAACCAGACGATAGAAAATGTACGCAGTCATTTTTTTATTGTTTTCGACGTTTAAAATCCATAAATTCGCAACTTTACTTTGAATTTTAGAAGTCACATGGCCGCTCCCACCTACAACTTGTTTACCCCCTCCCCTGCACCCGCTACAAAGGGCGGGCAAAACACGACATTCGACTTTAACCAGTCAGCTGATAGGCTCTTTTTCTATTTTCCATATTTCTTTCTCAGCCTACCGACTTTTCTCATATCATGGTTTTGCTACCTTTTATATTCTCTCTGGTGCCATTCTTTGTACCTTTCAGTTGATTTTCCTCTATTATTTGTATCCAATTGTTATTTTTGGTCATTCATTTCTACATATTTTATTACAATTTTCTTTTATAAACATGTTGCTTTAAATAATAAATAATGGTGGTAGGTACTTCTTTCTTGCAACATTTTCATACTTTATTAATTTATTACATCTTATCTAATATTTTTATAATGTGGTAATCTTATTTTCTCGACACATATTTTTTATAAAGAATGTCTTTTCGTAGTAAAATTAATGTTAACAATTTTTCTCTTGTGAACTCCATACGAGGATATACCTACACAGGTACAAATTGTAAATTTTGAACACAGATTTTTATTCTGTCTATAAGTTACTAAATATGGAGATGTCAGTTGCTGCATTAAAGGCATAGTCTATTTTGTTCTTGTCGTTTTTTTTTTGTTTCATCCTAAACGCTAAACGTCTTCATAGTCGACTTCTGGTCGCGACTGAGAGCCCCTTTTTACATTACAAAAAAAAAACAATAAAAATCAAAATGCCTAAAACAATCGAGGATCAACGACCCGCTTGGGCCAAAAAAGAACGTCAAAAATCACCACGCATATCTACAAGTGCAAAGACTCCTTCGAGAACAGTGGACCACAGGATCGACGTTCTACTAAAAATAACAAAATTTCGTAGAGGTGGGAATAATCAAATATGAGTTTGAAACGGTTATTTACTTTAAGTATTAATAATAATAAACATTATTGTCTAACAGAATTCATCCATTAATAAGACAATTGACATAAGAATATTAAGAAAATATACAAAATAATTAAAAAAAATGTTGGTATATAGATAAATAAACATTTAAATAAAATACAATTACATATATTTTGATTGAAAATATTGGCTTATTTATTATTTTCTACACATAATAATATATAATCACATTAATCTAGTGAAGAAAAAACTACAGCAAACCCACGAGGTATAACGTAATACCTGTATGAAGGAAAACATAAATATAAAATAATAATAATAATAATAAGACTCATATCAATAATAGTAATAATAACAACAATTAATAATAATAATAATAATAATAACAGTAATAATAATAAACCACATATACACATGTAAAAAGATAAATGTCTAAGAATGTAATATAGCTGGCTAAAATTAAATATAACAGCAATAACTACATAGCAGAGCTGGGTAATTACATGTACTTTAAAAATAATTACAATTACAAAGTACTTTTTCAAAAAAGGAATTAATTACAAGTACAAAGTACATGTTATAAAAATAGGAATTATATTGATTTAATTACAATTACATGAAAAAAGGAATTAGCAATTACTTTTATAATTACTTTGGTGATAAAACAACGAATTATGATAAAATTGTGGAACCTTGGATCAACCGGACCGGTACAAAAAAAAAGGGCGGGTTGTATAAATCTTACTTAAAGTTAAACTCGGTTTGAGGTGACACCTGACAATTTTTGTATGGCATAGGTACAGTCTAAATACCATTTAGCACTTAGGGCTTGTTTCCCCAAATATTAGATTGCACATAAAGCATCGGAAATTGACATGTATCACCTAAAACTGAGCTTAATTTTAAGTAAGCTTTATATAACCAGCCCTAAGTGTATTGTTTTCTGTACCATTTAAGGTCTTTTTAACTTAAGGGAAAAGACAAAATCGACAAATAGTATAAAATTGGAGCAGATAAGTTAATAATAAAATGTGAACTTTAAAAAGTTTATTAATTTTGAACAAAAATACAAAAGTTCGTGTACCTACTAATAGGTACTAATAGTTAACACTAAACATTTTATTTACATTCGGTGCGGTAATTAACTCTTGTCAAAAATTATGTGATACCTTTTTATTTTTGTCGTTTAAGCTTGAGATACTTCATAAAAGTTTAAAACTAATTTTTCAAATAGCATACCCTTAAAACATATTTTTTAACAAGAGTAGACCATAGAATGTAAGAAAAATATTTGGTGTAAAATTATTATTATGTTTTTAATTTTTACCAAGCAGGCAAAAAGTAATGACGTCTGATTTGCAAGATCTAGTTATAATTATTCATAAAATGATTAAATTGTTACTTTTTATAACAAGTTTCTCAAAATTTCTGTCGGACAACGTTGACAATTGTGGCAAAGGAGAATAATCACTCAACGGACCCAGAAAGAAGGAAGTGCCGTATTATATTTAAAAAACACTTTTCTCATCAAGGGGTAGCTATCTAGTATCGTAATATTTTTTCTTAAATCATCGAGATATTGCAACACTTCTAACTGTACCCCATTTTTTTGTACAACCGAAGGTGTTACGCCTTCATTAAAATTAAAAAAGTCTTTGGTTGTAGTACTAATAAAATTAGCTTTCAAATGAAGTGTCACACTTTACCATAGGTAACAATTTTTTCTCCCGCTAGAGGGCACTAAAATTAACAGTCATATTGCTGAATTCGCCATAAAATTACCTTTCCGACGATGTGTCATACTTGTTATTGGTTAGATTGACGTAGGGGAGAGGAAATATATGTGACAGTTGAGGATATTATAGAAAGGTGTCCCCCTTGAAATAAAAATCGACCTGTTTTGCGTTCCTTTCAAAAAAAATTCTACTTCAAGTTATTCTGAGATACGGCCGGTCGCCACCCTTAATGAATCACCCTGTACATAATATTAAAATTATATTGATTAATCTAAAATGTATCGTTCTGTATCTCGTTCGTACAAACAAAAATGAGACACATTTTACTCAAATTTGGTTATAGATCTACATCAAATAATTTCTTATAACATAAAATATATTTATATTTCGTTACAAGTGTTATTAATTTAATTAAAATATTGTATTTTTTATATTAAAATCAAATACTTGTAACGGTGAGTAACGTTTATTAAAATAGTTAACCCTTCATTACAATGTAGAAAACTAGAATAATAACTAGAAACACCTACGCAACGTAAATAAGTAGTTTTTAGTATTTACCCCATAAAAACTGCTATTTGCACCACTTCATACTATATTTCCTTAGTTTATAATGTTTATGCAACATAAATTATATTTTTAATAAAATAAATACAAAATACGTCTTATAAATAAGGATATCTGCATCTACTTACGCCTTACTGATATTATTTTGGGTTGAACAATTTCACTGCTTCACGGCATTTTGTAATGCTTTCCTCAAATGCATTCAAACAAATGATATAAATGCGAGTCCGAGTTCTAGTGACCGATTCGAATAGGACATTTCTTGTTTTTATATCACGTGCATCTCATAAACACGCATTTAAAATTAATTGTAATTAAAAAATGTAATTGTACTTATAAATGTAATTGCAATTGAAAAAGTAATTGTAATTGGAAAAGTAATTGTACTTATGACAAGTAATTGAATGTAGACAATTTAAATAATATAAATGAATATAATTACAAAGTACAATTCCTCCACAGATTTTGCTGCAATTACAATTCACTTAAAAAGTTAAATAACTTAAAACTCTGAAAAGAAAAATGTATTAACACTTTTGGTTTAGTGTTCTATTAAATTAGCTATTTCATGTCTTGAGGCTTGTTTTAGAAAATGTTTGAATCTAGAAAATGTTTCTTGCTGTTTAACTTCCTCTGGTAAAAAATTTAATATCTTTGGCCCTAAACAAAGAAAGCCTCGCTGTCCAATGGCTTTATACATATACGGAATTGTAAAGAGATCTCTTTGTCTGATAATGTACGTATATGACAACTTTTTAAAGCAATTTTTTTAAGATATGTAAAAGTACTTAGTCTTAGGAAATATAATTGTCTAATATCAAATAATTTGGATTCTTCAAATAAGTTATCGCTGTGGTATCTCAAGTTTTTATTTAGAATTATTCTAATAAATCTTTTTTGTATCACTTTCATTGGTTTAAAATCGCATTTAAGTAAGCTTCCCCAACCAATTATACCATAATTTAAGTGTGATTCAGCAAGAAAAGCAGATATTTCTCTGAATCTATATAATACACATCGAAGTTTTTTTATTAATTTTTCTACATGTGAATGCCATCTGAGATGATTATCCACTATTATTCCTAAGTACTTGATTTCTTTTGCCGATGAGACCGTAATACCGGTTCCGATATTTAAATGGCATTTAGATAGGTACGATGCGTAACTTGTGAAAAGTAGGTAAAAAGTTTTTTTAAAGTTTATTGATAAAATTCCATTTAGAAATTATATTTTATTTGTAGCTTATATAAAATGTTTGTAGATAGTAATTGATTTTTTGTAGAAAGTCACATTGTTACAATGTTGCTAGGGGAATTTTGTTTATACTAAAAATGTATTGTCTACTAAATACAGAGTTTATAAATCATTGACCTTTTTTTAAAATTTAGACATAAATATTTTCATACATTAAAAACAAGTTACAGTAATTATGACACTAAGGAATGACATTCATTTGACAGTTCTTAAAACTTAACCATACTTTTTATTGTAATTTTAATTTTATTGTATTGTGAGTGAGTTACTTTTAACGTAAAATTTAACATAATAATAATCTTATGGAATTATATATTTATGGTTGTGTAAAAATTAGAATTATCAGTCATAAAAAATGTATACTATTCTCGATATTATTTATTGTCCCTTCAGTTACTTCTATAACAGTAAATCCCACCTCTAAGTAAGTCGAAAAGAAACTGCATAGGGATATCGCGATATCAGTGCGAGTAGGCCCCGACTCCGCTGCGCCGATGCGATATTAAAATGCATGCGAGAGCAGTGTTGCCATGTGTATTTGCCTAAGCAATAAAAATTAAAAAGTAGGTTTCTTATCATACTTGCACTGCAGTGCGGTCATTGTTTCTCTGTAATGAATGAAAATGATAAGTCACATTCGAGATATGAATATTCTAAAAATATGAATTGTTAACATGCATATACAGATTGCATATTTATGGTGTCTTTTTTACAAGGATATAGGTAATATTATCTTATTATGAATTATATCTAAAACTATTTTTAAACAGCATTCGAACTTTTAAAAAATTTAAAAATTTCGTTTCTTAACCTTATTATATTTTTTTGTACTCTTGTATATTCATTGTTTTCCCTTTCTTGTGTAATATTATTCATAATTAGTATTCCATTTTCTTATTTTTGTACATTTGCGCCTCCCATACTTATTTGACCAGTGGTCTATTGTTTAATACCATTGGATCCACGAATATTCTACATAATCATGATATTTTAGACATGGGTGATTGTAATATCTCCGATTAATCCAACTACAGGTCTCGATGATATTTCGACTTTTCTAATTAAAGACTGTGCACTTGCCCTTGCTTATTCTTTAATAGTGTTACTAAATATATGAGGGCTGTTCTTTTTCCGTTGAGCCTAGCAACTAAAACAGTTTATTTTTTATTTATAAAAAAAAACATTTATTATTTTTCACAAAGTATTCTTCTCCACAGTCAATTCATTTTTGCATTCACGAAAACCATTCTTGAAAACATTTTCTCCAATGTTCTGGCCATAGTTTGTTTATTTCATTGCTTCTTCGGCCGATGTTTTGGGCATTTAAATACTTATTTGTTCGAGCAGGATAATCGTTCCTCTTGGGCGTTTTTCTCGAACCTTTTCCCTTTTGGAGAATCTGAGGCAAGCAAACTGTAGTGTACCATTCTGAATTAACAGTACGACTTTCCTCCAGTGCGACAGTGGAAACATGCCCAGTAATTCAAAAAAAAAGTAGGGACCATTTTTTTATTTCGCCTTTTTTTTCACTAGCAACTTTTGTTGGAGCTGACTCATTTTCAAAAACCCAATCTGATGATTATTCTGTGGACTTGATCAATAGTTGGAGTACTTGTTTATAAATCCAAATTGGTGATCTGGTATTCTATTATTATATCAGTCTGTATATTTATTATATAGTGTGTCTTAATTTCTTTTTTGATTATATTTTCGCTTAGTATCATTATACCGGGCAATGATCTGAGTCTAAGTCAAAATTTTCTTTTATTTCAATGAAGTTTCCGGATATTTTTCTAATAATGGAAGAAATAAAACAGAAGTAACTAAACTGGTTTCGTCACTTATTAGGAATAAAGTCAGAGAGCACTTCAGATTTCAGGGGCACTTTACCTAGGAGCATATCAAATAGAAGACGGAGATTAACCTAATTTCAAGCCACTCCAAATCATACATTTCCTTGAGAAAATAGATAGGATTGGAAGGGTCATTATTATAGACAGCGTCATTTCCTTGCTGCATTAGCAACATAGGGAGACACAATAGAGATCATTTAGGTCGCAGTGTATTAACAGACCATTCCCAATATAACATAACAGACAGAATAATAAGAACAATTTCAGAATTTGGAAATTCAGGTAAAAAACAGACAGGAAGACCATGAAGAAAATGAATAGACCAAATCAAAGAAATAGAAACGAAAAAGGAAAAACAATAAATGAGATGAAAACATTGCCAAGAGACAGAAAAGCCCGGATAAAATGGGTACAAGAGGTCAAGCAATCCTTTACCGACTCCTGAAAAAACAAAAGGAACACAAGAGGAAGACGAAGAATCTTTTGACAATCCCGTGCTTAACGTGCTTAATTTTTCCGTGAAATTTTTTGAATCAATTTTATTGTTTTGAAATTGTTAAAATAATAAAGCTTTTTTTTATTGAAAAATACCCTCAACGATTCTCATAGGAATTATCTGTTATCCAGAATCTGGCAATAGAACACTTAAAACCAGAATAAGCTTGTAAATGTAATATTTTTGAGAGGACCCTGGGGAAATTAAACTACCAAACAGTGGCACGAGAAACAAATCATGGAATATAACTAAACGAAATGAATTTCGATCGTATCATAGTAAATATTGCACAAAAGCGAAACTAAATATTTACCCTATTATTATTATACGAATTACTTTATGATTAGTGACATAAATGTGTAAAAATTATGCTAAAAAAAACTAAGTACCTATATGTTTCATAAGTTTTGCGAAAATTACAAAGTGAAATAACTTATTCAAAAAAAATTTTTTTGTTAAATCTACTAAACTAAGAACATAATTTAATTATTTAATAATTTGTAGTGGCCCATCTTAATTCACCGCAACGTATTCGGATGTTCCTCATAAGGTTTTTGCGTCTTCTACGTCAAATTCTCGAATCTTAGACATAATCCTTGGTCATAGTTGGTTTCTGTTTTGGACCATTATCGTACACTTTTCGTAATAAAAATGTCCAAAAATCTTCAATATGGATAGGGTGAACCTGTGGTAAGTTTTGAAGGTTATCGGTTTCGGCACGTATTGAATATTTGGTTGACTGAGCCATTTTTGCGTTATTCTCGCGTAAAACTACACTAACGGATTATTATTATTTTTTTTAACTTTAGATTTTTTATATAATGCATCATTCTTGGTTATAGGTTACTTTAATATTACAGATTATGCATCCCATGTATCTACTTAATTCTACCTTTTATAATAGACATATGTCATCATTACTTAACAATTTCATGGAATTCTTCTCACTCTTACAGAACAATTTTGTATATAATGAATATTACAAAATTTTAGACTTAGTTTTATATTATAAGTTTGGTTGCGAAAGATAAGAAGTATCACCCATCACTTGACATAACTTAGTACATCTGGATGTTATTAAGAGATTTGAAAGTTCTTTTCAGCACTCTTATAATTTTAGGAAAGCAAATTTTCCAATGATGTATGACTTGTTTTCAAAAGTTGATTGGCAAATTTTAGAAGTGTTTCAGAACCCCAATGGGGCTTGTTCCTGGTTTTAAGGAAAACTATACAATATATTTGATTCGCGCGTACCAATATTTTCCAGACCGTCTAAAACGAAATATCCACCATGGTTTGATGGTAATAGTAATATCAAAATATTTATAAAAAAGGAAAACATTGACTTAAACATAAAATCGATAATATTTTATCTTCATATAGATTAGTGTGGCCTATATATAAATTCCTGACGTGATAAACGGTTAACCGGTCTGGATATCCGGTTTACCGGTCCGGATATCCGGTTTACCGGTCCGGATATCCGGTTTACCGGTCCGATTATCCGGTTTACCGGTCCGATTATCCGGTTAACCAGTCCGGATATTCGGTTAACCAGTCCAATTATCTGGTCGACCGGTCAGATTATCCGGTTATCCGGTCAAATTATCCGGTTAACCGGTCCGATCAAACCGAGCCAGTCGAAACGGACCCTTTAGACCGGATTCGGCGGTTTAATCGAAACCGTGACCAGTTAAACCAGTCACTGGTTTATCGGTTACTGGTTTAATTGTAACCATCACCGGCTTAATCGTGGCAAAACACATCCACCAAATTCTTTGTTTCCAATAGAAATGGGGTCATTTTACTAACCATGTCACCTTTCCTTTCCGAAGGTTCACAGTAGAAACAGTAATTCATTACTTTTTACTCCTTTTTCCCATTTCATTATCAATCAGTATTTAATACAAACGTTAATCTGGTGTACCCCATATGTAAACAGGTTTAATAATGACATTTCTAAAAAGTCAAACTTTGACACTTTCAAATTGTTTTTTTTTTAATATCTTGATTTGGTAAAATAATACTCAAAATACTGATATACTAAAGGATTGGACAGTAAATATGAGAAAAAAGATGGTACCGACCATTGGTTCATTTATGTAGTGAAAACCCAGTTACACTTCATAAAAACACATTATTTTAAAATATGTTAATCTCTATTTTTTGGTACGTCACTGCGCTCTTACTAATCGCATCTCCCTGACGCACTTTTCTGAAAGAACCCGAGGGAGTGAGATGTTTTCCCGAAAGCCTTTAGCTAAAAAGAGAGGTCAACAGATCCGTGAAACAAACAATGTGCCTACTTAAAATCACTAAAATCACCTTATTTTGCGCAACGCATACAGTGACGTCACGAATATTTCAAATCATAGATATAGAATTCTTTTAAATCATAGATATAGAATAAAGAGGAGATGCAATGACGGCACTACAAATGTCTGCATTTTTGCATTACCCTTTTACGACATATGTGAAAATTATTAAATTAACAATAAAAACTGAAAATTGGTACCTAAAGTTTCATATAATAATATTTTTTACACAACTTGATATACCTAGATTTAAAAATAATCTCAAAATATGAAGAAAAGTCAGTTGACTAACTAATAATGTTTATAGATGGTTTTCAACATATTAAAAACAAAAATATTACAATAACTAAAATATTAATTTATTCATTCATTAATAATTGTAGTGCTTGAAAACAGTATGATATGGATAATAATAACTACACTTACCACGAGCCGTCACTGGTCCTTGGGATATTACTGCTGAGAATCCCACTGACATTATTGATTTGTTGACTTTTTTTGAAAGTCTAAAACTGATTCCACTAAGTTAAATTTTGAGGTTAATCTATTAATTAATCTATTAAATATATACATATAAATAGGCAATATAAATAATAGGCAGTTATTTAATATGTGAAGAATGCTGTCATATGTCATTGCGGCAAAGTTTGGAGAAATTTTTAAAGGTTACCGAACAAGGGATTTTTTCAGTGCAATTGCATATCGTCTACGATTCTGCAATATCTGCTATGTGAAAAATATTATTATGTTAATCCTGATACACATATCAGCTATTACTGTCTATAGTTTGAATGTTAGCACATAACAGTGTTTTATTAATTGATTTATAAAATCAACGGATATTTTAGCACATATCAGATATTACCAACCGATGCACAATAATATAATAATAATAATATAGCTAGAATACAACCAAACCTAAAATTCGCCATAAAGTGTACATAGCAGGTATTGCAAAATCAACGACGATATACGCCACCTTTCTTCAGCAGTCTTTACATATTCTAGGAATTAAATTAATGCCTATTATTTCGGTATTCAACAATAATTTAAACATAGCTAATAATTTTACCGAATAAAAAGTAAAAAAAAAAAATACTTTAACATCAATGAAGGATTGCACTTCAATCCTTGCTCATCCCTTAAATATGTGTCTCAAATTTTGTCCTATTTCATCTATCTCAAAATGCTCTGTCTGCCCGGTATTTAAAATGGTTAATAAATCAGACATTGCAGAATATCGTCAAATTACCATTATTAGTGTTTGAGATGTTACTTCAAAACAAGATTTATCATCCACGTCAGTAATATGATATCAACAGAACAACATGGATTTATGAAAGGACGTTCCACCGTTACCAATATTATTGTTATAATACATTGCAGAAAATATGGACAATAGAATCCAGACGGATGTAATATACACCGACCTTTCCAAGGCGTTCGACCGGCTTGATCATGGTATCATATTAAATAAACTTTCATGCTGATGTTTTTCCCAACCACTGATGTAAATAATGTCCTATTTTTCTGGCAGAAAGATATATGCTCAGATTAACGAAGTCTACTCAATATCTGGAAACTTCCAGTGCTCGGTGTAATTTAATATATTTTTATAAATGATATAAACAATATTTTAAATACAGATATAAACCCTCTGCTATCCGCCAATGATTCAATGTTGACTGTGAACTGCTTTCAGATAATCTCCGACGTGTTGAGGAGTGGTGTCTTAGTAACAATCTTCTTCTTAACCCCTCTTAATGTTTTGTAATGTTCCTTACCTTAAGTCAATTCAATTAAGCTTTTATTTATATCGTTAAAAACGCAATTCTTTATTATCACAGATCTTGTAATTACATTTGATCCCATTTTATCAATGAACAACCATAATAGAATCAATAATATCAGCATCGTACAAAATGTGTGGATTATTGTTCGTAACAGTAGTGATTTTAGTGAACCTAATTAATTGTATTTATACTTGTATTACTCTGTAACTGGGTATTGATCTGTTAAGTAATGTAATAATAAATCAATAAATAATTAAAAAAAAATAAATGAAGCCAAATTATTATTTCGCCTTCGGCATGATTCTCTTTTATTAAGTCAGCTAATTTTGTTAGGCAGTTGTCGATATAGCGTCTGCTATCTAATGCTTCGCCACTAAGATGGCCTTGATAAACCATTTGAAAATATAGCATACCATACCAAAATTTTGTCTGCAAATTTTGCGTTTTTTCTTAAATATTACATTGTCCGGACATTATTCTATGTGACCGTATAAAAACAATTGTTACTTTTTCATCAATCATTAGATCTCTTTCACACGAAGATACTGTATGCGAGATACGCATATCCGAGATACAGGCTAAACATACATTCAAATAGACCTATTCATACGGTACGGGAGACGTATACAGTATCGCGATACATAATTTCTGTATCCCGGCACCTTCAGCCGCTGGAGGCTGAATGCATATGCCGCATACAGAATTACTATTACGATATACGGACGTTTTCACACATGGATATTTTTGCAACGGAGACAATGTCATAGACGCAGGATATTTTTCTTTCCAAATACAACAACCTAGGTTGTTATTACTAAGCACTATAAAATAGTGATGAAACATAAAGTTTTTGACACCGTAAAATGTATAATACTTTTTTCTTAATATACAATGTCACACATAAAATGCGCATCATATGGATTTTTTTTTTAAATGACAGATAAATTATGTCTTTATCATCATTTGTTGCTTTAAAAATGATAACGAATGACATGAAAATGGCAAATGATCATGTGTGACTTTTTTGTAAATGTCAAAACTTACATTTTTCCTAATAATTGTAAAAAAACGGCCTTATTTTTCAAAATTTCGAGAAATGCCCAAAAAAGTATTTTTAATTTTTTAAACCATCTACCAATTTTTAAGTTTTTCGCTTTTTTCTACCAATTCATTTTAAGGTTACAGGAATTCAAGCAAACCTGTATAAAACATTTTTTACGCGAAGCCCTTCCTTCAAATGTTTTTTGTAAAAAAAAAATTATATTTTATACAAGTTTGCTTAAATTTCAGTAACACAACTGAATTGGTGAAACAAAATAAAACAAAAATTGCGCCAACATCTTGAAACTGGCTCTGTGCGTAAAAAAATAAAAGAATAAGCAACTTTTTGTCAAATCTTTTCTCCAAATTTTGAAAAATAATGCGAATTTTTGCAATTTTTGGGAAACAAATGTCGATTTTGACATTTACAAAAGTCAGGTAATTGGACATTTTCATCTCATTCATTATTATTTTTGAAGTAATAAAATATGACAGTCAAAATTCATATACAACATTTTGGATAAAAAAAATAAAATATGATGCGCGCTTTATTTGTGACCCTGTATACAGGGTGTTTCAAAAAGATTGGTCATAAATTATACCACATATTCTTGGGTCAAAAATAGGTCGATTAAACCGTACTTACCTATATACAAAAGTGCACCCAAAAATAGTTACAGGGTGTATAAGATAAAAATTTAAATGATTTTTTTAACGTTGGTCTTAAACCGTTTGACATTTTTTAAAGAAATGTTATATGACGTGTTAGAATACCATGACTAATAATACCGAGGAAGAGGCAATATTTTTTCTTGATTTTTACACTCAACTTTTTTTGTAGTATAAAATTTAATTACAAATAAAATGACAACTTAAAAATATTCAATGGAAATTCTACGTATGAAAAATATCTAAATCAAGTTTATTTTTAAATTACAAACTAATGTCATCAAAATAAAAAAAATTAATTTAACAGGTCTTCAAAATTACATTCTCCTCCTGTATACACTTACTACATAGTTTTAACAATGAAAATCAAATTTTGATATTTTTGCATACGTATAATTTACATTGAATATTTTTAAGATGTCATTTTTAGTGGCTGTATCGTCTAATCCAAACATTTTACGAACAAATACTAAGAGACAAAAAAGTTTCCAAATAGATGTTGCATTTCAGTAGCGTTCGATTTTTAATAAAATTTTATATTACAAAAAAGTTGAGTAGAGAAAGGGGCGGTGACACCATCCAAAATCCTACAAAAATAAAAAAAATATTGCCTCTACCTCGATTTTGTTAGTCATAGTATTCCAACACGTCATATAAAATTTCATGAAAAAATGTCAAACGGTTTAAGAGCAACGTTAAAAAAATTCATTTAAATTTTTATCTTATACACCCTGTAACTATTTTTGGGTGCACTTTTGTATATAGGTAAATACGGTTTAATCGACCTATTTATGACCAATCTTTTTGAAACACCCTGTATATCTCAGTATAATACTCTTCTAGATCCGTAATTCAAACCATTGCACGCTACTGTTACTATTTTAGTTCTGATTGAAGAGATGCGTGAATTCGATACAGCAGCCCAAGTTTTTGACCGCGAGTCTGTATCTCGGATGTGCGTATCTCGCATATAGTATCCTCGTCTGAAAGAGCTCTTTTATGATCGGCTTTTTTTTTGTCATCTGCATCAACTACTTTGGTTATTAGCCTCGTGTTCTGTGTAGACTTGAGAAACAGTACTGTTAATTAGAACCCAACAGTGAATAATCGAGTGGGGAAGCCTACCTATGAATTAAATAAAAATCCTGTCACCAGCGGTTTTAGAACCCCAGACCCTTCGATCTCAAAATCGTGACTCTAACGGTTAACAACCACTGAGCTAACCCATACTTGTTATTAGTAGTGGATATAGCAACAATGTGGTATTCTCGCCAGCTACATTTTTTGTCATTTGCGATAGATTTGACCTACCCTATTCGAAATCTGCTACGGTTCGCAATATTGGGTACTCACTGATTATCTTAGTTTTGAAAAATTTAAACAATTTCCGTGCTAGGCCCAACCAAATTATGAATATTTTTTTCGAATGACCAATTTATACATTATATAGTGTAAAATAAATCTAGATCTATAAAAGTTAAATTGAAGCTTGAACAACAAACACAACTTTTGTTTCCAAAGCCAAATTGTTAAAGCATAGGCATCACAAAATGAGACCTCGAACTTTTTTCGCACAACTTATAACCATACGTTATCTCCATTCCTTAAAATAAATTTTCATAACCCTTCGAAAATTGCATCTTTAAACTCAATTGCGATCTCTCATTGTTCTATTTACAAATCTTTTGTAAATATGCGAAATTTTAGCTATTAGAGGATATACTGGGTTTTATAGAAAAATCGATATCAAGATCATGGAGGATAGGTACACGAGTTGTCAATGGTCAGATCAATGTAGGTTTTGATTTGATGCATTATTTTGAAATAACATCAAAAATCGTAGAGGGTATTCAACTGCTCAAATATCAAATATGGTGTAGACAGTAAACATGGTAGTTTCTTGCAGACGATGTTGCGACATGTTCAAAAAACTTTGCGGGTTGCAGCGCAGTTTATTTAAGCCACTTTGTTTTAAACGCATTTGAGCTGTTCTGAAAAATCCTGAGAATATTACGCTTTTACAGCGGTTCCAAAAGGAGTTTGACGAATATATTCTAGGCTAGCATTGTCTTCATTTTCATCAAAGACCTTCCGCAGCTTGTCTGAAAGGTCTTCGCAATCTTTGTTCTTCTTGCCAGAATTTCTTAACGTAAAATATGCAACTTTTACTGATATTTAATTCAGTTGTCACTTCACTTAAGAACCAATTTTCTTTTAATTTTGCTATAGCCCTCGACTTCTGAGCCTCAGTTAAACCCTGCGGCATTTTTGAAAATGTATTTGACAATTTTTAAGAGCTGTCAAACTTGAATACGACGGAGATTATGAAGTCTAAATCACGCCATTAAATTTTGTCGTTTACATTTATTTTCGGTTACGTCAACTGTACTTCCATTACCATAAGATTAATAAAAAAATGAGTACATAATTGCAAAAATAAACAATTTCGGCACCTAATTTTAAGATTTTACCAAGTAGCTCTGAATTAATCACATTTTTGATGAGATAGTTTTGACTTCAAAGCGAAACTGTTTATGAAAAAAATCGCTGACTGTAAATTTTAATAGAAACGGCTGCCTGGCGTACGCGTATTATGTATTTCTGCAACAAAAACCTTGGTTTAATTCAGAATAATTATATTATATATCTAAATGCTTTCACTCCTCTGTCTGTCTTAAATCGCATCAGTGACACATTTTAATTAAAGAAACTATCATGGTTGAGTCATATTCTCCAGACGTTCAATGATTTATCATCGCATCTAGACGTAGAAAATAATTATTCATGCATTCATTCGTACTTATTGCATTTTTACACAAAGAGTTCGGCACATATCGTATTGTGTATGATTGGGAGACCCTACGTTATATTTCAAGAAGACGATCTCTAACCAGTGCAGTACAGAATATTCGCTCTGAATAGAATTTCCGAGAGAATTTCAAACTTTTGCTCGAAGGACCATAGGTAGATTTTAAAAATAATTTTATAAATAATACCACAAAATATTTTTCCAATTTCGATCTCCAGTTCGATGTTTTGAAAATTATTTTAAAATACAAGTCAGCATTGTTTTATTAAAATATAAACATCGAACTTAAAGTGAAATTGAAGCAAGTTTATAGTAGCTACATATGAAATAAACATTTTAATTAAGTAATAGAATTTATTTCATTTGAGTTGTTCAGTACCATACTTGTTTAACCCACAAATTTGGTATTGTGCATACCTTCATAAATATACCTAAATATGTCAGTGCCAAAGTTGTCCTTTTCTATTGTTTTAGCCCGGTATTAAAATACAGATGGGCAACTTTGGCATTGAAAATTATGTTACGATAACTACTCAAAAACAGATAAAGGAAAAACGCTAAATTTTAAGCTTTACCCTCCTCTAATGAGTTGATTAGGTTTTGGGCATAGTTGGACATAGTTTATGAAATATATCTGTTATTTACTCTTTGAGAAGAAAATTGTCAAATAAAAGTTGCTTGTGATGTAATTCTCCATAATTTTTGTCCTATAAAATGGTCCGTAATGTAGAACTTTGACAAAAAGTGCAAAATTCAATTTTTTCAGAAAATTGTTTAAATAAAAGTTTCTTGTGATGTCATTCTCTAAAAATTTTTGTCCTATACGTGATTTCCCTAAAATGGACCGTATTCGAGATATTTTACGAAAGGTGCAAATTTCGAATTTGGAAGAGAACTCAAAAAACGGATAAAGCTAAAAACACCAAGTTTTAATCCATCCTGCAGTTGCAATTTTGTGACTAGTCAAAGCGTCTGGGGGGGAGGGTACTTTGTAGAGTGTCTTTTTTACTTTAAGGAATATCTCTTTTCGTCAAATAAAAGTAGTTCTCTATAATTTTTGTTCTATATATACATGATTTCTTTTAAAGTGAATGAATTAATTTGAAGTTTATGCGTTTGAAACATAACCTCGCTGTAGTAATTATCTTTGTCACCTGTTGATGGGTTTGTGACATGAAGTTTTTTTGGAGTTTTCTTTAAAAAAAGAGGTACCATGTAGATTTCATCCATAGCTGTTGGATATTAACTTCCGAATTAATGACAAATCTTGAGGCATCCATACAAAGATTATTTCGGAAGTTACATATTATATATAACCTAAAGGATTTTCTTGCTGTTGGAGATTTTTGGTGTCAAGAGGTTAATCCTGGAAAAGGGATCTATCGAACACCCAACGTTATGTCGCCCTTTAACCAGGAGGCCGTTGTATGAAAACCCCAACTGGTTAGTGGTTATGTAAATATATATTTGTAGTTGTTTATTTCATAAGTTGTATTTATTGTTTAATAATAACTTCGTTTCAGTGACCTAGTGACTTATAAGTGTTTAAATGCCATAGGTTTAGTTTTGTCATGTCCTATTGTTTATTCTATTTCAAATTGTAGAGGGTTTCCTGGAGTACTGGAGTCGTTTCCGTAGTACAAGTGTGTAGTATTGGGATCTTTGGAAGCAGGATTTGTCCCTATGTTGCCCAGTTCTTGTGAGGTATTGACACGGTGTGAAGTCGCCCTTGGCTGAGTATCGTGAGTTAATATCAGATTCGAATCAATGCGGAATTTGTCCAACTTATATTTTATCAGCCTTCAGCGCATAATTACTCGAAGATCCTGAGTAATAATGGCCAAGTTTGGCCCGTTTGTTATCTGTTTAACCAGGGATCAAAGGGTCATGGTCCTATGTAACGTATACCACTAATATATTGGATGTATTGTGTATATAATATTGTACTAACAAGCATAAGCACTGTGACAATTTTAATACAAAATTGCGATTATTCATTTTGCTGGGTATCTTTACGAGCAACCGAGATGGAATTTCGAGCCAATATGTAGATAGATATGTTTTGAAAAACAACTGCATGTGTAATGGTCGATTATTTATAGAATAAGGATAGTAACCCCATTTCGAAATCGCCGCGCTCGTTTATAATTAAAGAGGTATCTATTTATCTCTTTTATTTTGTTTTGTCTTTAAATAAAGCTGAATACCAACACAAATATAGAGCTAGTAAGTGTGGCATAAATCCACTATTTGGACTTTGTTCTTTTAGTATTTTTCCGACTCAAACATTATTTTTGTTTGGTGCTTCTATCTATATGATCTTAAAAAATCCTTCGACTGTGTTATTCATTATTTGATTAGAATAACTCCACTGTGTTATTTGTAATCATATACATGGTGTCCCCGGGTGGACTGAAATAGAGGAAACACTTTTATTTTTAACTTTTAGAGAAATGTTATTCCTCATAAAAGTTTTTGCTTGTTTCAATAATAATACTAAAATTCAAACATTCAAATTAAACTTTATTTCAATAAAGCGTGGTGTTCCTTAGAGATGTGTGTTGTAAACAATGCTGTTCGTATTTGAATACATGTATTTTACCTAAATTTAGGGGACCATTTTTCCCGAACTTTCGACAATGTTATGGACAACATATAGTTTTACATTGTAAATGTAAATTGCACAAATTATTTTTAAAGCACAACGATTGGTCAATCTAAAAATAATTTAGTAAATTCTTCATTAGGTCTTTAGATAATCACAAACAGGTTGATACGATTTACACAGACTTCTCAAAGGCCTTTGATCGACTCGACCACACACTATTGGTGCATAAACTCAAAAATTTTGGATTCGATCATAACTTAGTTACACTTATCTTTTCATATCTGAGTGAAAGATATCAGAATGTAGAAATTAATGGATACAAATCATATTCTTTTAAATCAACTAGTGGAGCTCCTCAGGGAAGCAATCTTGCACCACTTTTATTCTCTATCTTTGTTAATGATATTACGCAATGTATCTCTAGTAATTCTCTCCTATTTGCTGATGATTTAAAAATATTTAGGATAATTAACTCAATTGATGACTGTTAATCAACTGCAATCTGACATTGATTCTCTAAATCATTGGTGTAACAACAATAGATTGCCTCTAAACATAAGCAAATGTAATATGGTTACATAATATACTCTAAAAAATACTCCAATAATGTTTGCTTACAAAATACAAAACATTAGTACCAACCGTCTTGTTAATTTCAAAGATCTAGGGGTCAATTTTGATTCAAAATTTTCATTCAACAAACATATTGCTGATATATCTGCTGGGGCGTCAAAAATGTTAGGCTTTATTTACCGTTCTTGCAAAAATTTCAAAAATATTGATACCATCAAACTATTGTATTACAGCTATGTTAGATCAAAACTGGAATATTGTTCGTTAATTTGGAATCCTTTTTATGCAGTTCAAATCCAGGAACTCGAAAATATACAACGGAAATTTGCAAAATATCTTATGTTAAAAAATGATGGGCTTTATCCTCCCCGTGGATACAACAACTCGCAGTTATTGAGTAAATTTGATTTACCAACGCTATTAGAGAGAAGATCTTATTTAATGTTAATATTTTTGTATAAGTTGCTAAATAATAGAATTGACTGCTCGGAAATACTAAATAAAATATGCTGGCGTATTCCGAACAAGAACACTAGATTAAGAACATTATTTTATCTCAACCAAAGTAATACCAATCTTAAGTTAAAATCACCAATCTACAACATGTGTGAAACATATAAATAATCTTGCCAGTTTCAATTATGATATTGATATATTTGGTATGACCTTACCCAAATTTATTAATTGTACTCGTCAGTCATTGTTTTAATCATTGTTTCAATTTCATTGTTTTATAAATCATTTTTTCAATCATTGTTTTAATTGTATTGAAACAACATTGTTTACTTTATTTATAATTTATATAGATACTTTAATTATATGTTAATTGTATTGTCTTGTAAATGGGACTACCTGTTAGACAATAAAGCTTATTATTATTATTATTATTATTATTATTATTATTATTGTTATTATTATTATTTTTTATGATAATTTTAGTCTTAGACGGATAATTTTGGGCCACCTTCCCCTTAATCCTAGTTTTATCTTTATACTAAGTTTAACTCAGTCGTTTTGAATTAATTTTTCTGCATGTTTTACACAGTTGGCCCAAACTCTAGGTGCTACACTTCTCTTGCAACCAGTTTCACGATGGGTTGTCTTTCGTATTAGTATATTAAGGTTTCAAGTGCAGGTTAACCATGAAAATATTTAACTTCTCGAAATACAAAATTATGCATTCGTCATTTGTAAAATTGGGGGTTGTGTGTCAATCACATCAGGCAACCATTTTGTTTGGAGTAGGGTTAACGCAGGAGTAAATTATGATCATGTGACATCAGAGTTAAAAAAGTTAATCGTAATAATTTGAACGATACTTCTGTTTAGGAGTTTGGAAATAATAAACATAACCTTATATTATAAAATACGAGGGCGCTATTCTCTTTCCGCTGAGCTTATCTAATAGATGGTATTTTTGCAACAAATTTCTTCTGACATTTCAATCTAGTTTTTACAACTTTAGTTAGTGATATTTGTCAAATATACCTGATTGTAAGTTACAGAAGTTTAAAGTAATCATTTTGCCAATAAGTGATGGAAATGAAAAAAGAGCATTATCGGACTGTGATTTTTTATAATTTCAAGCGTGGCTTAACCGTCAAAAATGTTTTGAGAAAATCAATCGAGTGCTTGGTGGCAAGTCGTGTTCCTTCGCTACCGGAAAGCGGTAGTACAATGAATTTCAACGTGGTCGACTTACCATAATTGACAATAATTGTCGAGCTCCTAAGCCAAAAATAATAGCTATTTGTGTATTAAGAGCAGAAAGTAGCACTTTGGCAATTAAAACAGAAAGAAAGACTTTCTGCTCAAATTATACACAAGATTTTTTCTACGATCACACCAAAATAAAATAAATTATTTTATTTTATTAGAAATGGGCATGGGCGTCGTTACACAATTCTATAGGGAGGGGCAAAATTTTTAAAAAATTTAGAATGTTTATTTGTTGAAAAACAAAGAAAATGACAGATAAAAGAGCAATACAAATTGACAAAAGTTTCTAATAAATAAAATAACCCAACAAAAAAAGACAAAAACTAAAACACATATTTTTAAAAAACAAACAAAAGTTGTGATATAGAAGAAAAATATGAGAAGAATACATAAAAATAATAAAAAAAAATATTTATAGAAACATAAAAACTCACTCAAACACGTCGACGAAAAAAAAGTAAACGCAAATTTTTAATTTCTTCTTCCTCTACTAAAAATAATCGATAACAGAAAACATGATTTCTTTTTAGTTTTTTACAATTATTTTTCGATGTGCGCTCATTATTCAAAGCCCAGTCAGCCTATTTTCATTGATTATTCGCTCTGTGCGTGATAGCAGCGCTAACTAATTTATAAACTAACGGACGATATTTGCGTATACTGGCAAAACAATTTTTAACAGTATTCGTAATTAAAAAATATACATGTTAATTTTAATAAAAGTATATGGATTTGTAAAACAAGTGAGAAAATTAATTATTGTTATATATTTTTATTACTTCAGCTAAAAAAAGTAGTATAATCAATAAAAACCAATAATAAAACATAGACAGGCAACACTATTTACAAGAAAATGTATGATATGTTGCCTAAGCTTAATAAGTTGTCATTGAAAAATAGGTTAAATAATGTAAAAATAAAAACATTACCATTATATAATAACGTAGTATCAAACCGTATTAACAAAAATAATTGGTATATTTGCGATTGTAATTTATATTTTCTTAATTTTTAGTTCGAAAGAACCCATAGAAATTAATTATTAAAATTGGTTTCCTATCAATAAGTCACAAGATTGCATTTCAGACACATACAATAATCAAAGGCGGAAATCTAATCCTTGCTGAACATTTAAGAGTTAAGGGATGTTGAATTACATTGTAAAATAATCATTTATTGTTTATCTTATACCTTTCAATTTTTTGATGTCAACTATTTCCAGTATTACTGTTATTATTACAAAAATAAAGGTCTTTTTCTTCTTATTGTACTATCCATTTATTTTTTTGATTTAATTTCCATTTTGCTACTGACAATTTATATAATTTACTCCGTTTTTTCTGCTAGTATTTTTACAATTTACAACACAGCAACTACGCTTGCTTTTTGTTCTGTTTTTACCTACTTTAAAAAAAAATTAAAATGTATACAGGTTCGTGTAAGACAGTATTTCTCAGAGTGTGCTGTAAGTAAGTTCGTCACAAAAGGGAGGACACCTGGTTTAAGAATTTTTTTTTAGATTTCAGTAAGAAAGGATCTGATTTTACTTGAAGACCTTTCTCTATAAATGCTCCGGAGTTCTAAACCAAAAAAATCTATTTTAGGGTTCCGTCACACATTTCGCTTTTCAAAAGGATTCCGCCAAAAAAGTTTGTGAAACACTGGTGTAAGATATGGATATGGAATAAATATATTCAATCTATTATATTCGTCAACTGTGTTAGCCTGAATATTATTTCTATGATATTGTTTTCCGTAATTCGTGGCATTTAGGTATTAATTTCACGTAATAATACGTCAATTCGCATGCGCTTATACTTAATTTAGTACTAAAAATTGGTATCGTTACAAAAGGAAAAAAATATTTTTAGTTCTAAATTTAGTACTAAATAACTTAATTTAGGGCTAAATTTTAGTACTTAATTTAGTATCGTGACATGCAGCCATAATATTAGGTGTTATTTCTATAATAATGTTGTCTAAAATCTTTAGTTTTGCATATATTCATGAATTGCTAGAAAAATAATTCTCTTAGCTTTTTATCACCTGCTGTTTAATAAATTAGTATATTATTTCTAAATTAATTGCATTTATATATTCTTGTACTCTTACTCTGTAATTGGGTCTTGACCTGTTGAGTAATGTAATAATAAATAAATAAATAAATTACGCGTTGCAAAATCGTAAAAGCCAGGGGGGTGCAACTGCCCCCCCTTGCCCCCCCTAAACGACGCCCATGGAAATGGGTTACCTTTTTTCATTATATTGATAGTTCATTTAACATAAGCCTACTCTTCGAAGAGAAAAAAGTGTTTCAGTACTTATATGTTGGTAATTATTTATGATTTAATCATTTAATTATTTACCGAAAATACTGATGGATGGTTTAAAATATTACACAGAAAAAAAGGTGTACTATATTCAAGATGAATGGTCTTATTTCAATGCTTTGTTGTGTTTGTATATCCGCAAGTAAAACTCGTCTCGATTTGAAATTCTAGAAATACTTGTTCAACAATAGCTAATAAGCCTTGCTTCAAGATTAGAGTCAACTTACACTAACTAAAATACCTCTAATTAAATGAAGAGTATCTGTTGCTCAATTGCAGTATTATATACATATACATATACAAATGAAATAGTCTTACACTTTTTTAAATATACTTTATTTATATTCAATAATACCTTGTTCTTAAATACAATACAACTAAATTTGTTACAATAATAATATAATCTTTGACATAAATATATTGATTTTGGTTGAATTATAGGATAGTTCCATTGTTCTTGCTTTTTAATAGGGTTCTCACCTATCCACCGAAAAACATTTTTCAAAATTGTTTTTAGTTAATGTACCAAATTCCTCTGTCCTGAGTTGTCCCACCTATAATTAAAAAAAAAAATATTGTATGACTACAAAACCTAAGTTAAAAGTTTGTCGTATCTACAAAATGAATATTTTTAGTAAATGTGGGTAGGTAGATAATTACGTCCTTTTAGACTTCGCAAATAAGTTTTGCATATTTTACTAACCTTTTCTTATAATTATAGTGAATATTTTCTAATGCAGGTGGGTCTTTATTATTTTGTGTCATAGTAAAATAAAATGTAAGCTTATTAAATTTGTAAGAATCTTGAAATCAGAATTTTCGTAGATACGACCTCTTGTCGTCTTTCCAAAAAGTCGTCATCCAGCATCATACATTTTTTTTACTTCTATTCCAGTTTGTTTCATGTTCTTATGATTATAAATTTACTTATATATAATAATACCTAACAAGAAGTGAACTAAATATACTTACAATTCAATATTGGTATCAGGTCGCTGAGGCCCCTTCATTTAACAAATCTTCCATTTCAATTTAATTTATTCATACGCTTATTAATTGAATCACAAAGAATTTCTAATAAAAAGTAAAACGCAACCCTAACGAAACGATGCAAACATGTTAGAAAATGGACAATAGGATGAACACGTGCTAATGTCAATTTGCCAGATTCTCTATAAATACGTTGTCTCTGACTTCCGAATAATAAGTATCACATCTCAACATGTACCAGTCTTATATCTACCGTATCAGTGCAGTGGTTGCATTTTAAAATAAGTTGCAGCTGGCAACACCGTGCAGTGAATTTGTACTAGCTAATCTTTTGTGAAGTACATAGGTTTTTGATTCGAATTGTTTAATTTAATTTAAATGCTTTGAATCGAATCCTTTTATAACATTGAATCAAGTACGCAATAGTCGGTTTTAAGAGCATATTATATTTGTAATAAACGTAAGAGCTTTCTTCGATTAATTCACAGTTCTATACTCGAATAAAATAATTTATTCTCAGATTAATTATTATAACTCTTAATATACAAGATTATGCCTATACGTCACTTAACATTTATTTTCTTATTATATCGAGAAATATTATTTAAAGCAAACTCTGCTTTATTTCAAACAAATGTAATCTTCCAAGTGTAAAGCTTTTCTTGAATGTAGTTGATAATTTTTTTCTGTGTAGGAAGTCAATTAAAATATTTTAGATTAGCCTACATTTTGTTGTAAAATATCGATTAACTTTCTTTTATTTAATTCGAATGAAAATAGACAAGCGTGTGCCAAAGTTACTTTCCGCACGTGTGCGCCAAAAAGGTCAAATTATGACAATTCGCGGAAAACGTCAACTTTCTAGTTAGCCTACTTTGGATATTGACACCTATTATACTGTCAGAAACATTTAAGCAACTTTAAATATTGCTGTGAAAGCAATACACACTATAACACAAACATTTGAAAGTTCATAAGCTTTGTTCTAGGTGGATTCCCCACAACTTGAATTGATCTAAAAAAAGAAGAATGTGAGATGGCGCAGATCTATATACTAGATCGCTATGACCGTGGATCGTCTAATTTGGTGTACATGTGATGAAACATAGGTATACTGAACTATTCTGACATAGAACATGTACATAATCCTTGGTTTCATACCAACTTCAAAAAAATTAATGCATAGGTTATTTGACTAATAGTAGAATTTTTTTTAATTAATATAAATGTTACTATGATCAATTTCAATAAATATACTTTTATCATTTTAAGCTTCAACGAATCTTATTTGTAATATCCTATCCTCTAGTCTAAGACGTATTTCGAAATATAAATACCTACATAATTCTACTTTTTTTTTAATTAAAAAATGAGACAGTGAATGAACACTTTTGACATCATTTAAACTTATTTATGCAGTAATAACAAAATTACGTTTTTTTTCCAATGTTATTGGTATTATAAATCAATTCAATATTGATAATTTGTTTACTCAAGCAATCAACAAATAAATATACTTATGCCACTTAAAGCATAAACTAACCAATTTGCGTCACATGACAATACTAAATATACTTTATTCAGATCTAGCTATACTAGCATGCTCTTTGGTTGTTAGGATATCTTATTATTTTTTTAAACACCCTTTAATATCAGGAAAAAATTATAAAAATGTCTAAAAACTAATTCACTGATTCTTATCAGGTGTCAGCTACAAACATTCATGATCTTTAGGTTCTGTACCTACAGAAATTATAGCTCTTTATGTTCCTGATTCTTAAGGCACCTAAATGGAAATAACAAAATTGGTAATTCTAAAAAAAATATGGACCGAAATCTGCCACACTGGTGTCCAATGACACAAGGAAAACGTAAATTACCTGGTTATGTAACTGGGCATTTTAAATATTGAAGGTATCTAGTTGCGAATCTGAAAATAAAATTGAACTGGAAATGAAACAATGTAATCAAATAGATAGTTAAAAACTGTCTGTCAGGATCATAGCCAGAATCGATTTTTAGGTAGGGCATCGGAAATTTGAAATACCTTAGATAAAAGAAACTGAAATACGTTACATTGGGTATGGGGTATTAATACACTGTGACCTAAAAGATCTATTGTGTCCGCTTCTAATGCAGCGAGGAAATGTATCGATGCCTATAACGACCCTTCAAATCCTATCTTCTCAAGGAAGTCTAGGATTTGGAGTGGCTTTAAGGTTAGGTAAATCTCACTCTTCTATTTGATATGCTTCTAGGTATAGTGTCCTTGGATTCTAGAGTGCTACACATTCAATCAGAATGGGAATGGAGGTTTCGTCCTCCTCCTAAATTAGAAACAAGGCACAACGGTAAGGTGGGTCGAGGGTATGGGGTGGTCAGAGATGTGGGTGAAGAGAGGCTCGAAAGTAGTTTGACCAAGAAAGCGTTATAACATTTTTTAAATAAATGAACTAACACAGGTGTTTAAATACTTTTATACCAATTCAAAATCGATAAAACTAAATAAAACACCAAACCTGCCATTCTCTCGTGAGCCAATGCCATTCTTTGAAACTTGTTTATTACAGTTAACGTCCAAAAGGTAGATTCGTATGAATCAGTCCTGCAGCCGAATGTTGCCACTGAAGCAAAGAGATCATACGTTTTCTTTTTTGTCAGTAAATAATTTTCCAATTTGAGCTATATTATCAGGAATTTCATAACTTATACTGGCATAACTGCTAGATCTTCTGTATCTGTGTTGTGGAATAAGTTTCGTTTTTGTTCAACTTCCTTATTGAGTTGCGGCTTTTTTTCTTTCTTATATTCAAACTCTTACTACATACTTTAATTTCGGTGTGTAATTGTGAACCAATTATAAACCAATCTCAGCTGAGTCGTCCTTGTTGAACGAAAATCGAAATTCCGTTATAACTTCTCTAGAGTTCCAGGTGGTTCCAGCATTGAACTGGAATTTAGAGATGGACAGTAGCAAATCCATAACTGTTAAGTACATTTACGGATTTTCGTTCAAGGACGATTCAGCTGTGTTGGACTCACCTGAGATCTGTTTATAAATACGGGTATAACTCTCGTCCATAGTTATAAATCTGCGCAAAAATATCTTAAATAGCAACAAACACTATTATGAGAATGAGTTTTTGCTCCGATGTGACCAATCGCGGCACCTATCTTGCGGAGAGCTTTCTCATGTCTTTTGAAATCCCCACAGCTATTATGCAAAAACGTCAACGTAAAGTTTGTCAAAAATTGTACAAAAAATGGATAAAAATCGTTATGGTTGTTATGGAGGATCGACTTAACCTTAAGAAAACTAAGCAAATGTATATGTTGTTGTTTCCTTCTAAATTATGAAAATTACACTCAACAAAACCCTCCCGTATTTTAAGGAGGATCGTGTTTCATGAAATTTAGACGCATAATTTCCAAAGAAACAAACTGTTCTCAAAAAAATTCTCACTTGAGGTATTACAAAATATTTTATGAGAGCTTTATGAGTTTCTACATTATTCAGAAAACTTAGAAATTGATTGGTATAGCGGGCTGTCAAATACAAAGAAACCACTGGTCACAAACAATATTTCACAGAAAAATTAATGACATGATTTGAATAAAACAATAAATAAATGATCAAAATACAATAGGTCAGGCTGGAAATTATTTATCCCATCGTATATTTTTAAGGTGCCCCTATGTGCCTTCCTCTGGCTACGGCCCTGTATAGTACTATATGATTTTTGGAGTATATAAAAAACGTGACGATCAAATTTAATATTATTATCGAATACTACACCTAAATATATGTGGTAAAAAAAATTTAGGTAACGAGTTTATAACATGATTAATTTCCGCCTGTGGTATCTCATTCCAAGCTACTTACTTTTATGTCATGTCGAATTTGGGATAAAATTTGAGGAAGTTTCTATAAATATACTAGTCACCTGCCGATAATGTCCCAAACGTGTTTAATATGAAATAAATCCGGATATCTTAGAGGCGAAGGTAGCATGCTCAAAATAGTCTCAATTCCCAAGATCAGATATGAGAGGGGGTTCCAAAATTTCTTAGACGTAACACAGATTACCTCTGATGAACACTAGATGGTGACCTAGAGCCAAGTAGTGACAACAGCAGTTCTGGTTCTATAATAACTGTTCCCTAGACCATTATTCAAGCTCAAGCTCTGGACGGTGAAAGCTCAAAACTTATTTTTTTATCTTAACGGGCATGTTCTATAAATTTGCAATTGCCCTGGAGGTGGAGATATGGAGATCAATCAGTGTGTTTGGCCTTATGAATTCATTCCCTACAATATATTACTCCAGAGTTAGACTTCTGTTTAAGGCTGGTAACCGGTAACTGGTTAACCGGTTCCGTAGGACCACAAAACCGTTAAAGAACGTAACCGGTTTATAACAGGTTTAACCGCAACCGGTGTAACTCTAATCGAACCGTTTAAACCTGTCACTTGTTGAGCCGTAACTGATTTAACCGTACCCTAAACGGGTTTTACCGAAACCGTGAACGTAAACGAACAAGTATAGTTTGAGCTTTTAGTAGGGATGCGCATATTTCTTAAAACGTCGATACTGACACATACAAAGTATCGATGGTATTAAAATGACCGAAGTGAAAAAAAACTATATAAACATCGATGTTTTTAAAACTTATACGCCCACGTTGGGCGCCATTTTGAAACGTGATCTTGTTATTTTATCTATTTTTATAGTGTTTTAAGCTTTTATGATTTTGGGGAGTGGGTTAGGTTATTAAACAACTTGTATTACGTTGAAAAAGAATGTTGAGCGCCACTATATTTAAAACTTACTAAACTTGACTATCGATTAGTGATGAAAATATAGAAAATCACTAACCATTAAGATATTATAATTAAATAAGGTTTCAGATAAGGTAGCGACAAATTCTAATTCACAGAGACTTACTTATTCAAATTTAAATGATTTATTAAAGACAACTGTTAAATAATAAGTAGTATTTAAGGAGAGACTTGTAGAGGCCTTCTTCAAGGGGATTCGTATGATATACTTCGGATATCACCAACTGTTAAGTATAAATCTTCATAGGTAAAGTTAAATCTCTTAAACTTCTTTAGATGGCTCGAACTAAACCTCTTGATATACTTGAAATAAACTTCTGTAGCTGGAACTAAACTTCTAAGTTTCTATACTTCTAAACATGCAGCTTGAACGTTCTTCTAAACTTCTAAACAATCTCTTTAGATATAACTTCTACAGAACCATCTAGATACAGCCAGGCTACAAGGAAGAAGGTAAACATATCAAGAAAGGGACTAGGAAGTTTACATAGGAAACAGATAAGATGCTTTTTACTATTAAATGAACAATTCTAATTATTAAATGAATAGCTTCACAGAGACCAAAATTAATATGAAAAGGAAAAATCTTATTTAACATAATTAAAAATAGTAAAGCATATTATCTCTTTCCTAACAAAATAATATATATTATATAAAATGGATTATCATGTGTTAATCAATGTTGAGGTTATGTTTCAGATTTGACATTTTAATTAGAAATTCTTGTACAAAATATATATTTTCAACAAAATATCGGTAGGAAACTTACCTTTTTAAAATCAGACGGTCATTAAAAATATTAAAGACAATTAGTACATCGGATGTCCAAGATAAAAGATAATTAAAAATTCAAATCAACTGCTTGTTGACAGAGACGAATCAAAATGACAATCCAAGTTTTGACACGAGGCATAAACGACAAATGACGTTAGGGTAGAGATGTTTGCGTCAAAATAACGAAAACGGTTCCAACCGTTACAATGTTTGGGTCTAAATAACGAAAACAGTTTCAACCGTTACAAAGTAAGTAAAACAAAATACAAACAAATATAAACATTCCAAATGTAATAATAAAACAAAGCAAAACTACGAAAATTATTATTTTTTTAATAAATTTGCATCATAGTTAACCAAAATATGCCACGATTAAGCCGGTGATGGTGTACAGTTAAACCAGTAACGGATAAACTAGTGACGGGTTTAACTGGTTACGGTTAAACCGCCGAATCCAGTCTATACCGGTCCGGTTCGACCAGCTCGGTTTGATCGGATCGGTTAATCGGATATGACCAATGAACCGGACAATTTGTCCGTTTGACTGGATAATCGGACCGGTTAACCAAATATCCGGACCGGTTAACCAGATATACGGACCTATTAACCGGATATCCGGACCGGTTCTAATAATAGTAAAAATCCGGTTAAAACCGAAACCGGTCAAAATCAGTCGAACCGGTAAACCGTTTATCACGTCAGGAATTGACAACCTTACTTCTGTTCATTCAGTCAGCAATTTCCGATTAAAGTCAACGAACCACTTTGTTTTCTATTCCCGTCGGAAGTAAAAAGTGATAATACCAACGCCACCTCTATTATTGATTATCACTGCCTTATCAAACAACAAGCCTCGCAAATTATTATTATTATTATTTTTAATTTTTATCAAAATAGGTGCTCACGTGAATCGATTGTTTAATCCACGCGCCAAGGAAAATGCATTCAGTCTTTCAATAACATCGTTTTTAACGGATACACTGTGTATATATTTAGCGTGTTTAATTTAAATATCCTTGATTTCATTTAATTTTCTATTAATATTCAAGGTATTATTAGTCATTAAATTTGCGTCACCAACTTAACTTTTGTCACAAATATACGATGCAGTTTCATTGTTTGTTATTGGCTAATATACACCGAGTTTATTGGCTTTAGCTGGTTTTTAAACTGTAAATATGTGCGTAGAAGAAATTTTGAACTAAAATCGCGTTAAATGAATTGATGATAGCGGTATATTCGGAACCAGGTCAGATCCTTAGCTCCTTGAACAAACAGTAAAAATAGAATAGTAAGGTGTAGCTTTAATTCAATATCGTTTTTAAATGATAGCACATTAAATGGAGTACACTATTTACTCTAAGACAGAATTTTGGTATTTAGACTCACAAATTACAAGTATCACCCCCTCTCCATTTTGGAGTTCCTTGGTGTACCCCAATATTACAAACCATAACTCGACATGCTTCTGTTTAAGGGTACTTGAACATATTAGCTGTGCATTGTGTTCACACTTTATTTATTTTATTTGATACTTAACCACCCTATGTACAACATAGGTAAATATATCTTTCAAGAAATAATGAACTAGGGTGATCGTCCCCACTTTGCCTCCAACACTATGATTATAACAATTCCACTGCATGCAATTGGGAGCGGAATATTTTTCTTGAAAGATTTCAAATATGATTTATATGTTGAGTTAGCTTAAAATATCTTAAATAACAAAGCTTGTCCGATGTAGAAGCGGGAGTATTTGGCAAAAACCAAAAGTTGATGTATCAATAAATCTGCGCACTTTTGCCACGATGTTCCAAGAAGAAAGAAATGATCGCTATTGTAATAGGAGCGAGAGAGTTGATCAATATTCCTCTTGCCAACAAAACTATAAATATCTTTTCGACTAGCCAGGCAGAACTTAAAACTCTGAGCTTCAACCGAGTTGATTCAAACCTGGTTTGGAACTGCATGAATACTCTCGAGCGCCTCGATGCCCGGAATAAGGTTACTTTGATTTTAGTTACTGGACACATCGGTGTAGAGCCAGAATCATTCCATTTATTGGAGAGATACCCCAAGGCTAAATCAACCCTTCTATGAACGACTTTGCTCAGATCTCAAATTCGTGAATGGAGTAGAAATGATCTACGCATTCTTACAGGACTGATGACACGACGTTGTCGTCTAGGTAACCACATGATAATTATTATAAACCATTGTAAGACACTTCGAACATAATGGAAGGTATGGTCCAATATCTTACCCTATCCGATAGATTGCAACTCGAATTGTGAAGTACAATTATCCCGACAACTATCAGAAGTACCTAAAACCTGTAAATCAATTGTCTTCGCACTAGACTACAAGGTACAAGAACTAACCACCAATAATTGGTTAATTATAGTCACAGACCTATTGTCAATAGCCATTAAACGTATCAATAGAGACTAAAATTAGCAAAACTAATGTAATGCTTTCATCGGTAGTACAGTACAAAAGTCCATGTGAAATATTTGTGACCGAGTACAAAAACGTCACTCATAAGAATCAACCAATAAGGATCCCCTACTAATGCTGCAAACATTACTCTGTCGCAACATTGCGTTTGGTGCAAGCCCGGTTTACCCTTTTAAATTTCACTGCCGCAGTGGTATCGTTTATTCAATATTGTTCGCGGTGACAGGCGGCTGTACTATTATTTATCTCCTTTTTTTATAAATTTCTGTTTGTCTTCTGCAATCAAATCTTTCATATTCGAAGAAGATATGCTTTTGGTGTGTCTTTTTCCCCACAGTACCTATCGTTGTCTGCTATTTCGATCTTGCTTGTAAATGTTATTCTGACTGAATCCATGAGCACTATTGTACTTAGCATACCAAAAATAGAAGAGGGCGATCTATGCAACTTTAAGTCACTCCAAATCCTACATTTCCTTGGAAAGTTAGAATTGGATAGATCGTAGGCATCGCTACTTTTCCCTTGCTACATTAGCGACAGAAGGGGACACAATAGATATTTTAAGTCGCAGTGTAGTAATAGTAATACTCCATACATAACATACACATGAATGTGCTAAACAATCTATGTCCTGTCGCACCTGTGTCATTCAATAGTCGATGCTTCTGTAGACATGTGTACCTTATCCGACTTTGTAATAACTAGGTTCCAGATTTTTAGCTTTACCCGACTAGAGCCTACCAATTTTAAAAAAGTCTCACCTAACTCCACCATGGCCTTCATGAGAAAGTGTGGATTGTACGTTGAACTATAATTTAGGCATGAGTGGCAATAGAAACATCTGAATGGCAGTGGAAGTCTATGTAATTATCCAATTCATCTTCAATCTAATCTAACGGTGTCTGGTGAGGACCAGGAGATAATACGCCTGTTTTGTTTCGTTCGTAAACTAGTTCTGAATCACTGAATTACACTCGATCAGCTAAGTGGTTGTTATAACCTCGCGACCTGTTCTTGAAAAATTAATTCGTCCACTGTATTTGAGAACTGGAATCGACGGTTCTGTTTGAACCAGAACTAGTCCATTTACAACTTGAAAGAACTGTACATGCGCCCCATTTACTATTGTTGGAGGAATCGGAATTAAATAAAATATAATCTTTGTTCCAATACGTTCAAAGACGCCGCATTCAGTAGCACGAACACAGGCGTATGATTCATCATAAGCACGTAAAGTGGGACATTATTTTTGTCCAGAAGTGAATTTCTCAGTCTTAGTTAGCATCGGGTACCTACTACAATTAGTATTTATTAATTTTCACTTAATTCATATGAAATTAGTATGGATAGAGTAGGGACATATTACCTACCCGCGAGAGACCGCAGAGCGGGGTGGGGGGGGGGGGGGACACAGCATTCAACGCGGCCCGCAGTCCCTCCATTATTTATAAATTTTAAATATTTCAAAATATACGTTTGAAGTTACGCCACTGGTAGGAACTTTATGACCATAAGCGCAGTGTGTAGGGATAATGGAGTACCTCTATTACAGTTGGATTTTGCAAATAAAAGTAGATAATAACAATTTGTGAAAAATACGAGTACATTTTATTGGGAGATACCTGCCTACGTCGTGATAAACTGGGTGGAAAATCAACCCAAATATTAAAATACACTGAGAACGACGAATTCAGCTTTTTGATAGGTATAAGAAAAAATAGGGTACGCCACTGATACACACATAAACGCACGCACATAAAACAAAATACAACAAAAAAAATGCACACACGCGAGTGCTCATGCAGAGTTATACCTCGGATGCACTCGTAGTAGACCTCACCGTAACCTTGACGACTGGGCTAAATAAAGTATGCCGTGGAGGGTGTCGCTTAGCAACAACAACCAGTGGAGCATGTGGGCGTGGTCAGAGCGGCACCCACCCCTCCACGTTGCAGCAAGGACGCGAACCGCGCTAAAGAGAAAGTCGTAAGTTCATGTTGCGACCGCCAGGAGTGCCACCGGAAAGATGTGGAAGTGCAAGTGCACGAGAGGCGCGAGAGATGCGTTTCGGTTGCACCGCACGCGCATTCTGCGAGGTGCATCCGGCAATGCAGCGTTGCCGATTTTCCGTCGTTTTCCCGATGCTTATAATTTTAAAATTTTTTATTAAAAAAAAACATGATTTCTGACATCTAATTTTATTTGAAAGTGGAAACATATTTATTCAGTAGGTAGATAATCACAGGCACATTTCTAAAATGTACAATTTTTTAAATAACTATATCTGAAAAATATACTGTAGAGGTACATAAATAGTTTTAATATTTTAAAAATTAATCAAGTGCAACCAGTTTCGGTAACATTTGACCATCATCAGGCATGAAGGAAGAAAAATGGAAATAAAATTTGTAAATGATAAAGAATTTTATGAAGAAAATTATATCTATCAATTACATAAAATTATAAAGTTAATAATAAAATCAAAATTAAATTAAATTGTTTGATTATGAGTAAACATTTTTACTTTTACTTATTTTTTTAAATTACTTCGTTACCACTATAATTAAATATGTATTTAATTAAATTTTATTATTAACATTTAAAACAATATGATTTCATTGAAAGATGATATAATTGTGTCCATAGTAGTTTATAATCAAACAATTTTATTAAATTTTGAGGGAACACTGCAAAATTTTGTTTTTGCTTTTTATCACTCATGTCATGTTAGATACTTTTTCATAAGTTTTTGTCATTTTTCACCATTTTTTGTAGAAAAACACTTATTTTATTCTGACACACGAAAGAAAATTTGGGTCACTTACGAGCGACCAGCCACCTCCCAGACAGCAGACTGACGTCATTATGACATCTTATTTTCGTCATACAGGACGTCATTTATCCTCTGAAAACTAACGTGATAATGACGGTAAAATGACGTGAATATGTCACAGCCCAAATGACGTCATATTTTGACGTCTAAATATGCCGTGTTTATGACGTTTCCTAGTAGTCTTTATAACGTCATTATGACATTTTTATAACGTTGTTTTAATGTCACCTTTGTCGTTATTCTTTATAGTTATTTGAGACGTCATCATGACGTTACATTTGATATTGTTACTCCTTTGTAACCTTTCTATAGGAACTTAATAAAACAAAATTAGAAAATGAAATAATTAAAAATAAAAAACAGTTTAAATACATGAAATGTTATTGGCAAAAAACATTAATGAATATAAATCCAACTGCTCCAAATGCGGCCAACTTGTTCGTTATTATTTTGGTTTGTCACAATGATTTTTCTACAAGTGCTGCCATTTTATACTATTTCACGAACCTGAGAACATTTTAGGAAACATCCTATGAATGTAAAAGATATAAAATCATTAAAGAATAAGGATAATATAGATATAAAAATACCTTATGCTGGGTTGATACTGCATGATATAACTTTTTTCACTGACCTCTTAACTTTTAACAATAATCCTGAATGCACATGGGCCACGATCCACGTTGGACACACCATTAAACATGGCCGATGCAACAAACTGCGATTCCGTTCTCGTGCTTGCTCGAACGGCTCGAACACACACGAGCCATACTCCACAGACAGACGCAGTCATGTGTCACGTGGTGTCATACAATCTTTTAAGCGCCAGATTTAAACGTTAATAGACCTAAGAGTTTTAAAAAATAATTGTTTAGGCCATATTGTTTTACATAAATAAAATGTATTGTAATTACGTTTAATATAAACCTTAATTTGATAGTGACAATAAATTGACGTCACACTGACGTCGAATTTATGACGTCAAAAATTTTTTAAAGAAGTGCCGTCATAATCACCTCATTTTTTGGTAACATGACGTCAATGAACAAGAATTACCAAAAAATGTCGTCAGTCTGCTGCCTGGGCTACAGTCCATTTAACGAACCTAAAAAAACGAATATTTGAAATTTGGCCATTGTTGATTCAACTCACTATCTCTAGTCTCCATAGTACTTACTCTTTTTTGAAAAACAAGTAGTTAATTTTCTGAAGCTAATGAGACAAATAATATAATTTAATAAAACTGCTCTACCTGTCTTGTAGGACTTTGACAATAATACTTATATTTGTCCGTTCCTTTCTGTTCCTTGTTTTTTCCTTTCAGTCTTCAATCTCTCCAGGTTCACGTATTAATTCTTTTCCTACCATTTCCTAAAATATTCCCTTTCTTTAGATATCTCTGAAACAGTGGGGCATCCAGAGTTTAAGTCTGGGGGGGTAGTGGTAATATTTAAGACTTTATTTTTAATAATAGTAATAAAAAGTTAGGTTTAATAATTTTCCTAAAACGTGCAGTGTCGCTTACGCCCTTTCAATGAATTTAAATTTAAATGGGCTAATTATTTTTATTCATTAGTGTCAAAATGTCGCTTACGCCTGTTTTTCTAGGATGTATAGTGGGCGACAACGTGTTAATTTGTTTTTAAGTTCAAGCATTTGATCATTTGGAACTTTCAAAAATTTTAAAATATTTTTTATCGCCAACCGTCAATGAAGTCATGCATTACCATAGCGATTTGCGGAAGTAAACAAACACTGATTTGTTTTGTATTCGCTGTTATTTTTCTGTTTGTTTACTTTGTTATACTAAAATGTAATGTCAATATCTCCTTTTTTATTAATTATAATTATTTACGGTTGGCGATAAAAGTTTGTATGGACCACGTCAGCTAAGTTTATTTATCGAACTCGCCTTTTTATCTATTATTGGGTTTTAAATCAATGGTATAAGCGATACATAAATTACTGGGTAGTGAAACAAGAAAAGCCTAAGGGAAGTGTAACCGCCATTTTCTTCCTATTTTTACAAAATGGTTAAGACGTAATTGCACAAAAAAGAGGTACGTACGTTTTTTGAAAATAGGATATTTTTTAAAGGGGTAAGCAAAAAAAATGGTATTATTTTATGTATTATAACTTATTCATAATAATTTTTACTACAAACAATTACTTAAAGAAATATCGAAATGATTTACACAAAAAGAATGAAAATATAAACTAAAACATGTTTTTTTGCATGTAGTGCATTAACATCCGGTAAAACAACGACGCAAATGCAAAATTATAAATTTTTCAGAATATTACTTACAAATTTGGGCACATGAATCACAAACAACTTGTCCTAAATAGCAAATACGTCATTTAACCACCGAGTAAGTAACGTCTCCCGTAAAATTTCAGATATAACCGATTCATGTGTCATTGTTTTTCCAAAAGTGGAAGGACAAACGTTAATATTTGAAAACTGGCGCAACTACCATCCAGCAGCCCCGACTGGATATAAAGTTACGCCGTTGTTATACCGTATAGAGAAACTAATTTGGAAACTAATGACATGTTAAAATCAAAACATCATAATTTTGCACTTGCGTCATTGTTTTACCGGAACAGCGATATTTAAGCCGCTAACGCCCTTTTTTTAAAACACCGTCGATATATTAAAATCTACAATTTTGTTTAATATTCCTAATAGTTTTAGAACTGTATAGTAAAAGTTTTAAAGAGAAAATCTTTACGTTGTTTAACTTTATGCTGGTTTGATAAAAATTCTTTGTATTTAAATGTAAAATAATAATAATAATAATAATACTCTCCCTAATTCACCCCCTTACGAGTGAATTTTAACCCCAAAAGCTGAGCTTGTGCCGTGAAAGGGACGGCTATGATTATAATTTGCGTGGCGTGATTGAAGATGATTGATGGTGTCATTTGACTTAAAGGTGAGGAAAACCCGGAAAACCTCACCCACCATCATAAAGAAACATTATTTAAGAATTCATCATAGAATATACATATATAAACTAAACCTATAAATTAACGAAATTGTCCTTTTGAGTTCAGAACATAAATATAGTGGTCTATTCTAGATGATATACTGAATTTACTAACGTTCTTCTCATTATTTATTTTAGTTTAATAAATTTCCAAGAAATCCCTAAAAAAAAATCAAATGAAAATTATTTTTGAACCTCCAAGGAGAAAACTATTGAAAAATTGAAAAAATTCTGCCTGCGGAGGGATTCGAAACCTCGCGTTTCAGAAAATTTTCAATTCTTCAACAAACTACTGTACATGATCGTCTGAGGATTTTAGTTTATAATATTTAGCGACAATGACCCTCTTCAATTGGACTTTAAATGTTTAATTTGCCATCAAAAAAAATTAATTATATAGCAACTTTCAAGAGATAATTGAAGCAATACCTGTTGGATTAACAACACCTGTCTTTTATTATTGTATTGTTTATTTGTTTGTTATACTTTATGTTTTTTATTTATCTATATTTTATAGATTCAAATACTCTTTGAAATACCTGCAAGAAAATAAATTTGAATTAAATGTCTTATTTCTTATTATTTTTTTCTTATTAATGCAGTAGGTACCTTCCGTTGACGATATTAAAGTAAAGTGGCTCAAGAATGATAAATTTATGCAAGTGTGCAGAATTTCAACACGTTTCGTTTATTTTCATTGGCATTTTAAATGTTTAGATAATTTATAAAAGATAAGAATATAAAAATAACAAAAACATAAAACAAACAACCGATTCTTAAAATTGTGCAATTAATTCACTTACTAATTTTAATGTATTTTTTTTGTATCTAATAAATTCAGGAGCTAAATGCTGATAATGAACAATATAATCCATTTTTTTTGTCATAATATATCTACATAATATTTTCGCATCCATCCCGGGATCAGACTACTCGTATATACGAGTAGTACAAAATTATATATTTTTTTTTTTTCAATGAAACTAACTCAACATCCGTATTTAAAAAGCATTTTTAAGGGCGTAAAACAGGTGTTTATGGACCGCAACGTGTTTACGCTCGAAATACTTACAAAATTTTATGCACGACCCTTTTAATGATAATTTATTAACAAATATATTTTACTAACTAGATGTGAATTTTTAAAAGAAATAAAAAAATCTGATGTGTCCAACACATGACTTTCCTATCTTTAGGATGTAGATTACGCTGTTAAAATATGACCTTCTAATTTCGGGACACCCTGTATATTGTCACTCATCATACATTAGTTGTACATTGTAATTAGCAGAAATGAAGTTATATTTCTCGTATTATTCAGGATTAGAAGTGGACTTAGACTGTCTCCCTGCTTGATCCATTTTTCATTTCTAATATATCTAATGTTTCTAATATTATATATAATGTTTGTTTCTAATAATATCTGCCTTCTCCTAGAGTACACGATACATTTTCTTATTTCTTACCCGATACTTGTTACTCCTCTATACATTTGAAAATGATTTTTCTATTTATCGAGTCAAATGCTGCCTTCAAATCATAAAAGTCATAAATCATTCTTCTCCTTTTGACTGTCCAATATATGTTTCGATTAAACCAAAAAAATATACTGACAATTAGTTTCGACAAAATTGTCACTAATTTAAAATTTATGGTGGATTTCATATCCATAGAGTCCTCCTTACTAGAATGAATATGTAATTATATCCATTCCATAGACTGATATGATCCATACAGTATCCTTACTAGAATGGATATGAAATTATATCCGTTCAATATACTGATGTTTATTTATTCGTTCTGTAGTCTGTGCATAGAATAGAGAATATACATGTGTATGTAAAAAATAGTAGTTTATACAACAAGAGCGGATATGGACAATCCACCCGAGTTGTACAGTATATTTTTTCTACGATCCACTAACGAAAATCTACAAATAAAAAATGATTTTAGGTTATTAAGATAAAATTTTAGTTTAATTTAATTTGTCCCCATCCTAGATTTGAACTCATCACCATCGAGGAGCTTAAAATTTTTTGCTTTAATACTCGTGATGAAATTGATTTCATATAGTTTTTTTAAAATTAACAAATTATTTATAATTATAGACCAAATAAAAATAGAAATGCTATTATTTATCGATTCTACACAAGAATAACTCATTTTAATGTATATTTAATTTCAATAACTAAAAAATATACTGACAATAATTATTAATTTGACAGAATTGTCACATTTTTTAAATTTTAAAAATAATAGTAGTTGGTGATTAAAATATTAACTGTGATTGGTGGATTTCATTTGTTTGCAGTGTTCTCACTACCTAGAACGGATATGAAATATATTCGTTCAATTGAACGCAATAGTATACTTTTTTGTTTTGTTATATTTGTCTAGATAAGCTAATATCCATATGGGTGTAGTAAAACATATTTTTTTAAACCTTTTTTATTAGAAAAAGTACACAATTACGATTGTTTTTAAAGTTATAAATTATTATTAGTTGAATCTTATTAGAATCACACACCGCAACTACAACAGACCTGTGGTTACTTACCAAAAAAATGTCTTCTGTGACGGGCGGCTAAATATCAAAGTTGCTCCCGCGTAATTATTTTTAGTATTAAATTTGTGGTACGGTTACATAGTGGCCAACATGCATACGTAGTCACTTGCAATAACTCAAAAAAAATCTCAAAGTCCTAAACTTAAATGCAAGCAAGTTCTCAGCATATCCAAACAACAGTTGTTCATAATTTAAATATTCAAAGTTTTACGATCTTCCTCAGACGGGAGAATTTTAAGTACGGTCGCAGGGTTTTCTGGTTACACAATATTTACATTTTTTATGCAAAACTATTAAAATTACTACAAAGTTTGGTAGAAATAACATTGTCTTACATTTCTCAATATAAAATTAAAAATAATGATATAGACAGACTTAAATTACTATATTTCTATAGTAAATATCACCAAAGAGGATGGAATATGAACTATAAGAAGAAGGCAGCTAGGGGCAAAGTGGAGAGAGACTAATGACCTAGTGCGACATCAGGTTTTATATAGTGCGTTAACATGTGGATCCATCGAAATAAAGATGAGACGCTTAATTATATTTGTACTTGAGAGAAATAAGGGAGGCTCTCGTAAATCGGCTGACTGGCTACTAGTGGGCTGGCGCAAACTGTTCTACCTCTTTCGAATGAATAGCATCGCTTATTCTATACCGTTCTACCTATTCTTCTGGTGTCATTGAGGGAAAGTTAACATATTGTTTACGGCATCAGGCTCTATGTATTTTTTGCGTCTTGTAAGGGAATGTTTCGTTTGATCGATCTGAGGGAAACTTCTTCTAATATCAGTTCCTCTATCTCAAGAAGCCCTAAATGGCCTAGCCGGACAAAGCATTCTCTAGCTCCCTAAACAAAAGCCATCCCTTAAATGGACGTGAGCCCCCAACTGTCAGACTTAAAGCCAGACTTAATTTTACAATAAACAACTTCATTGACGGAATCAAAATCAGCAACCAAGAAGCAATTGTAAAAGAAAACATAGCTTCCGGGTCACAACTGGAAAGACTTGGAAAAGTATTAATAAAAGTAAAATCTGGGAACAACCTGTTAAGATGGGGATATGATAACGACTGACTACCCCTGTACATTCGGAGAACGATGGAACATCTTCTGACATGTGCATCTTTATCAATTCCAGAGTCGGCTCGTGGCCAAAATTTTGGGGGTTCACATTGACAGAATATAGGTATCAGTACAGATATATGAAAAAAATTTGCAGTGTTTTAGAATGTTTATATGTTTCTAAAACACTGACAGTTTTTTACCTATATCTGTACCGGGATCTATATTCTGCTACTGTGAACCCCAAAATTCTTTTATTTAATACTTAGGAACTATTATAACTCACAATTCTAATTATGTATTACAATTTATGTTTACTCTAAAACACTTATTAAAAATTAACGTTCACCGACAAAGTCGCGCTATTTATATAAAGCCAGTTCTGCTCCAGTAGATTTTCGGCGTACTAGAATATCTCGGAATTCTTCCTGTGTAAGTCAGCAAGCACGCAACGGTTTTTCTGGTAACATTTCGAAGCAGTGCGTTTGTCTCTGTCCTGTGGTATCGAAACAGACGAAGCGGCTTGCAACGGCGAAAGGACCAGAGTCGGCTCTAGGTGGCTACACGACATTGCTTCTTAAGAGATAGTTCCTCGTTTTGGTGCACTACCTTCGGTTTACCTATCGGGATCTTATACGATAAATTACATCATTTTTTTTTTTTTTTTAATAATTTTCGGACCTTCCTAAGGCCTTTCAAGCTACGGAGAATAACCCTTTTGTCTTTTTGGGTTATAAAGCCAGACTTTGTCGCCTTCCTTGAAACATGCTTTTGTGGCTTGGGTATGGTACCGTTTCTTCTTCATGTCGCAGGCGATTTGCAGATGCGAGCGAACCAACTGATGCATATCGTCCATTTTTCTTCGTAGTTGGATCACACCGGCTATGTCTTCTCCAGGTCGGCATCCAAACTTGAGGTCGCATGGTAGTCTCACGCCTAAACAAGATGTTTTCTGGTGTTTGGCCTGTTGATTCATTAACAGCGGATCTGTATGTCATTGCGAAGAGCGAAAGATACTGTTACTGATGGTTGGAAACCACTTTTGACAGGTATTTGTCATTCATTCGCTCTACGATTCCATCCGACTGTGGGCGCAATGCCGTAGTTCTGCTTTTCTTAATGCCTAGTCTGTCACAGAACCCTCGAAAAAGCTGGTTTTAAAAAATGTCTACTTTGGTCACTGTGGATTTCCAAGGGCTCTTCAAATCTTCTGATAAATTCTTTTATGAACACGTCTGCAACGGTTGCGGGCTCTTGATTTGGAATAGCGTAGACTTCCACCAACTTCGTGAAATAATCCATACTACCATCATGTATTTATTGCCATCCTCGGTCATGGGGAATGGTCCAGCAATATCGTAAGACATTCCTTTCAAATGGACTACCGACGTTGTACTGCTTCATGGGGGCCTTCCTTTTACATTGGGGTCCGTTACTCATAGCACAGGTGGTACATTTCTAACACCAGTCCTTACATCATCGGAACTGTTCATCCAATAAAACCTTTCGCGAACTCTCTGAAGGGCTTTCTTAATACCGAAATGTCCTCCTGATGGACTGTCGGGTAACTGACGAAGTACTTCGGCTACCCTAATCTTTGAAATTACCAACTGTTTTCTGTTTTCGGACCCATCATAATTCTCTAGCACTCGCTTTAATAAGCCTTCTTCTAGAATAAAAGAGTCCCACTGAGCCCAATATGACTTAACTACTGAGAGACTTTCAATACTTCTTGCCAAGTAGGTCAACGATTTTCCTTTTTTCATTGTTGCATCTTCTTTAAAACGGGATCGTTCTCTTGTTTTCCCTAAGTTTTGGCAGAGACCTACTCATCGTTGACCACAGTTGTTCTTAGTAGTCCACTATCTTTGGATTCTGCTATGTTGCAGTAAGAGCACTCTGCTGGGCACGGTCTTCTAGAAAGAGAATCGGCATTACTGCGGCTTATTCCGGCTCTATGCTCGATCTAAAAGTCGTTCGATCCATCTGGCCATTAGGCCCTCCGGGTTCTTGAACTGTATCAGTACTTAAGAGCTGCATGATCATTCCGAATTAAAAATTTCCTTCCATATAGGTATTCGTAGAAGTGTTCCAAACATTTCACAACTGCCAGGAGTTCTCTTCTCGTGACGCAGTAACTTCGTTCTGGTTTCAAGAGCACTTTACTATAACAACCCAATACTTTCTTTTCCTCCTGAATCTGTGAAAGTACTCCTCCGATTCCCACATTACTGGCATCAGTATCCAGAATAAATTCTCCCTCTGCTAGTGGGTAGCCTAGTATTGGCGCTGTTGTTAAATACTTCTTTAATGTTTCAAAGGCAGTTTGGCAGTCTTCGTCCCATCACAATTCTATCCCCCAAAATGCCCTAAATGTAATCAATTCGCCGCAGGATGGATAAGCTTGAGTTTAAAATTTGGTGTTTCTCTCTTTATCCGTTTTTAAGTTATCTTCAAAATTTGAAATTTACGGTTCGTTTTAGGGAAATCATGTATAAAAGAAAAACTATAGCGAATGATATCACAAGAAACTTATATCTTGATTCCTATACTTATCTGTATACAGAAAGGAAAGTAAAAATAGCCTTGCAACTATTTTTTTTTTAGACAATCCATATGCGTTATATTTATTAACATATTTTATTTATTAAAGAATACCTTTCATCCGGGAAGCAGATGGAGGAAGGTCGACCTTACTTCTTATCCTGTACTACTAGGAAGTTAAATCTGACTTGTGATGTATTCAGGGGCCCTAACGCGAACCGGGAAATTTCCCGGTGGGCCGGCTGTTCAGAGGCCCGCAGGACCGGTGGCTGAAAGTACGTCTAAGTGATGTACCAACCTATCTTCATAAACATGTACTTACCGAAAATAAAGAACCGGAATGAATTTTTCATTTTCTAAACAATTTTTTGTAGGATTTTTGTACATCTGATAACATATGCTTATGCAGTTATTAAATAGCTTGTTAAAAGAGTAAAGTTTTTATATAATAATTTGTTCTTAAATTTTTGTGTTTAAATAATTTTTATGAAACTTAATTTCTACATTTATAAAAAGAACTTTAAACTTTGATTTACTTTTATTCTGTTTTTTTTTTTGTTGTTGTAATTTTCTATATATGTACTTGACTAAAAGAATGTTTTTTGGATAGTAAATGTAATCTGATTCAAAAATCTGTAATAAACCTATACTCTATTTAATTTTTAAGGAAAAATGCGCAACACCCTGTAAATGTATATTTTACCCATATCCGGAAATTAAAAAAGGGCCGACAAATATTATTTCCCGGGCCGCTAAGATGTTGCCCATGCGCCCTTGGATGTATTGTATGTTATGGTTATGTTATTGGATATGGGGTTTTAATGCACTGCTACCTAAAAGATCTAATGTGTCCACGTCTGTCGGTAATGCATCGAGGAAATAGTCTGGATACCTATAACGACCTTTCCAATTCAATCTTCTCATGGAAGTGTAGGATTTGGAGTGGCTTCAAGTTAGGTAGATCGACCTCTAAGTATAGTGCCCTTGGAGTCTGGAGTGCTACACATTCAGTCAGAATTTGACTGGAGGTTGAATCTTACTCTTCACATAATCTGTCTACTAAGGTATCCTTTAAGTCGGCAATGCCCGGTAAGGTTTCCTGTTACAATGCTGATACAGGCTTCCGATCTTTTCTGGTTATATTAGCCTGTCTTAACCCCAAGAGATTGTTCCAATTATCGGTTCTTCTACTGCTCAATTCTTTTTTATTCTCTCCTACTATTGTGTTACTGCTGATGCCGTAGAACGGCTTAGGTCCCACAAAGGGACTTCAAAAAGAATTCAAGCGTGGAAGACCAACTTTGAGGATGATCTTCGAACGATGTCATTACACCTTTATTATCGATGCTATGCGTATAATGATTTCATCAGATCGACATTTGACATATTAATGAGATACATCCTTAGGCATTGTGTCGAAACAATTACATACGATTCTGCGTGATCACATGCATGCCAGGAAGCTTTGTAGTCGTTGGATCCCTCATAATTTGAGAGAAGAACAAAAACAGGCAGGTGTCAAGTGGTTCAAGACTAGTGATGCCGCGAGACGAGAGATTTTCGTCACTCGTCTCGTCTTGTCTCGTCTCGTACGAGACAAGAGAGACATTTTCTCTCGAAAAAAGATTTGAGACGAGAGAGTGTCATCTCTCGACGAGAATTTCTCGTTCCTCTCGAGCTCTCTCGAGTTCTCTTGCGCAATTAACTTTTCGCTTCTTTAAAATTTTTAATTACTTATCGTAACTTAAAATTTAAAAATATCAGATTTCCAGATAGTCAAAAAGTTAACTATAAAACACCTATTCTATATACACAGTGAGTTTTAAGTATGGAACGCCTCAATTATCTCGGAAACGGCTTGCACGATTTTTATTTAGGGTGACCCGTCAAATGCGCCCCGAAAAAAGCGCCCCGACAAATGCGCTTCCCGACAAAAGCGCCATCCGAAATTTTCTAGGTATAAAAAACTAACCAACAACGGACAGAATCCTAATAATTTCCATGCAGTCAAATTTTTCGGAGGTTACTTTTGGAGATAAATTAGAAAGACAACAATTTTTAGTGTTTTTTCGAAAAACTGTCAAAGAAAAAGTAAAAGAAACGAACGTATAATATTGTTAACATGCTTCAAAATGCTTTCATTTGATATCACACGAAAAAAATTCTAACTTCCAAATGAAACCCTACCCCCTCCCAACTGACTTCTAAGACAAAGTATTTATAGCAGGGGCAGAAGTTGGAAAGGCTTTTGTTAGTTCTCCCACTTCATACACATAACTTGACAGGTTTGCGGCGGATCTAACCGAAGTGGCCGCGATACATTGGCGTACAAAATTATTTTTTAGATGTTAATAACAATTTCGAGTAAATAGTTTAATAAATTGTGTATAGCTGTTGAAATTTTGTAGAATTATGATTTGGATATTATAATACATGTTTAATAATTTTATTTATAGTCCATAAATACATGCGATTGTCAAGTTCTTATTCTATGAAACGACACTGGCAGATAAACATTACTTCAAAATTCTCGAAGTCGTCCGACGTGGTTTGACGTTTATCCCCTCTCTACCTACCAAAAGCCTTTCCAACTTTTGCCTCTGCTACACATTCTTAGTTAACGCCTAATTTGGGCTACTGATTACTTTAAATTTTAATTGTTTATGTCAAATAGTGTCTAAGTAAAACGATTGTGACAGACGGACAGGCAGAGAGATACCAAGGTAATTTCTTATTGCCAATTTGGGTACTGATGAGACAAATTACTTGAATAATTATTTGTTATTGTCTTCAAAATTTTACAGTTTTTTCACGTTTCGTCCTAAGTATATCTTTTCCAAATTTAAATTTGATATTTTTTTATCACGAGAGAAACGAGACGAGAGAATGGCTCTCTCGAGCGAGAGAAGCGCCTTCTCGTCGAGACGAGAGAACAGTTTTCTCTCGCCTGACGAGACAGGCCTCTCTCTCGTCTCGCGTCATCACTATTCAAGACAATGTTCAAAAAAATTTGAAGCTCTTTTAAATTATGTATGTAATATCTCCAAAAGGTGACGAATTTTTGGATATATTCATATGAGCCTAAAACTAATCCGAAATTATCTGTATGGCTGTTTTAAAATTAACATAGATTTTATAACTACGCCTCGTATATTTGTCTGTAATTTTGACACTTATTTTCATCAATATATTTAATACGATTCTGTATTTAATTTTTTTATTCAGATTTATTTAGAAAGTTTCCATGATTTACTTACTTATTTACGGCGTTTTATTTAATATGTTTCCTTGATTTATTTATTCCCCCGACTTATTTAATATATTCTGCTAACCTATTTACTTATTTTCTATTTAATATGTTAATTTTTACCGTCTAATTAAAATCTCATCACCCTCGATGTAATTCATGATTAGTTTTCGATCGAATAGATATTGTTCTAATAGACCTTTTCATCACATTTTTTTTGTGCGCATGCGTTAGTATCAGCCATCTTTTTCGTACTGTTTTTTGTAAACAAGCATGTTAAAATGTCCACGTGAAAAAAATTATAATCGATAAATATTAATTTTAAGTGTAATCGTTTAAAAAATGAGATAAAAAGGTAAAGTAATGAGTGTCTTAATTGAAAAATCAATTTTTGCAATTAATTATGTTATCTTTACGGAAAGGAAAACTAAACGGTATTGTTATGAGTATGTAAAAGTGACACACGGTATAAATTATTATTTTATAAAAAGACTTGCCTGCAATATCGTAAAAAAAACAATCAAATCATTAGGCAAAATACATATTAAAACATGTTCAAAATGAGCATTATGAGTGAAAAAAATGTGGTCGAAGTGACAAAGGTTTTCGATCGATTGATGGATGATGTTACTAAAGATACTTATATTTGTTCACTACATTTTCATGTAGAAAGTGGTTCAACAGAAGAAAATCCTTGTCTGGTATTACACAATATTTTTTAATATTAAATACTACTTCGGTATACACAGTAATATTATTAAAAATGTCATGTTGATCCTTAAAATTTTAAATAATTTATCTTATTAATTATACTCGTGATTAACTTCCATGTTAAAGGGTTACTGCAAGTACTAATATTGGTTGGCATAATTAATTAAAATAGAGTTAGGATTATTATTTGTTTACATTAATTTTTTACAAAGTTAATATGTATTGAAACCTAACCTCTCAATCACCACACTTTTTTCCTTGTTCCGAACGTCCACGTCACTTCAAGAACCTTTTTAATTGCTCACAACTATGTGCTTCCACAGAGTTATAAAAATGTAAATCACCATCAACGATTTTTTCTAATGATTGATTTGTATGTACAGATAATATTGATTTTCCAGCCATTGTTGATCAAAACAGTACGAAACTTTTGAATTGGCGCTATTTTAACATGGCGGCTGCGCTTGCGCTCATCATATGATGAAAAGGCCTATTTATTTTGTTCAGGGTTTATATACGGGTAGGCTTTGAAAGATTTACTTAACTTCATTATTATTAACTAGGTTTCTTAAGCAATATAAGTAGTTTTGATTGTACCTGTAGTGTGGCTTATAATTGCAATTATTTAACAGTATCGGTTATTGTTACGTTCTTAGAATAACAGTCGGATATCAATTTGACCCTCTCGAATTTCTTCCAACTGAAGCTATTCCAGCTCTTTCTCAAGCTGCATAGATCAAACCACGTTAATAAACCTGGCACTCGAGTAATTTCCGGACCAAAGGCGTCAAAGGTAAGGATTATTTTCTTTAAAGCAGTAAAACGTCTTTTCGAAAAGAATATTTGCTAGTTTTTTTTTCTTCAGAAAAACGCGCCATGTTTAAGACAGTTAATACTGACTGGTATACTTCATTATGACAATGCAAGCGAGTAACTCTCAAGTTTTTGACCGGTAACAACATCCAATTAATGATTTATTGCTCGCTCATATTCGCTTGATTTATCGTCCAATGACTTCTTCATATTCCTACTCATTAGAAATAAAATGCTTGGCGAGCATTTTACACCGCCAGAAGAGACTGTTGAAAGCTTCTAAACCATTATTTCGGAGGTACCTTGCTCAGAATGAAAACAATGTTTTAAAGATTGGTTTCATTGGATGCAAAAGTATGTAACATTTTGTTTTACATTTTCGCGCGTATTTTATCACTACTCCTCGTATGCATAGAAAACATTCTAGAAAAAGTACATTCATCTCGACATATTCTCAAGGGGTAGAAATTAAAAATGCGCTACTGGTCATTCTATTCATCTGCATCACGTGCATCTGAGACTTTGTAAGAAAAAATCCGGCAACAGCGCAGTTGCACTTCGCGTAGAAATCAAGTTGGCACTGTTTGTAAGGTCGCGGATTCTTATTGAATGTACTGTATTTAATCCACCGTAGTATACGTTGTCTCCCGTGTTGGCAGACGACTTTCCTCACTTTGTCCAAACTGGCAATTGTTTCTTGGCGCGATTACCGATTGTTTTGTCGATATGTAATTTGTGGTGGATTGTACGGGTTTTTAATTATTATTTGTGTTCATCCTTGTTGGTGGAAATGGGTGTTTGTGGTGGCTGAAATTTTTTAAATTTTTTGGAAATTTGTGTTTTTTTTTATGGTGGTGGTGGTGATGATGAGGGTTTGCTGCGGATTTTCAACTACATTGGTAGGTTTTGTGTAACTAATAAACATTGTATTAATTATTTTCGATTATACGAAAATTGATGAATAAATTAATCTAGAAACACCTTATGCAGTTAGATGTAGATACGTGGCATTTGGTAATGGGTATGGTTCAAACTTAAATATGTACGAGGGTCCTTGATAAAGCTGTAAATTTATTGGATCAACAATTATATTTATCAAATAGGTAATATGTCAAGAAGTTTTTGACATTAATGATAAAAACTGATTCAAAACTCTTAAAAAAATCTTAATATTTTTAAACATTGGCCATTTAATATCAAACTCAAATATCAGTCCAGAATTTTTCAACATTCACTTATTCAACTTTTAAATATTCTTATAGTTTTACAGTGATCGCTGATTTTAGGATTGCCGGTCAGCTTGAAAAAACAAATTCAAATTATTAAAGTACACATTTAAATTTTCGTCTAAATAAAATAGGTATTTGCATTGAAGGGTTTAGGACAGGGTTACCTGTGAAAAATTGGAATAATACTGAAAATTGGTATGTTGGCCCAATTCAATCTCCTGATGACGATCCCGTTTCAATTGCTCCCGGGCTATCTGGCTTGCATTGTTACTCGTCAGTACTTTGAGTACTCAAGTACAGTAAACGCCAAATCTAAAGAACCAAGGACGCGCATTTATAATGCTACGAACACGCCTATCGATGAATAGAATTGGTAGCTTACCTAGAAAGTTGTATACCAGGGGCGCGTATATTTTAAGACATAAAATAAATGGAAAATAGTGAATGATACTTGTTCATACATATTGCTTAGTGTTATTATTAGTACCTAATTCTATAGTCAATTAAAAAATCATTATTTTTAAGTAAGCCGACTTTAGGTTAATTCTGTTCTACCGCTTTCCGTTCGGTATCTATATAAAATACTGTTACGGTCAGGAAATTATCCTTATTCAAATAAATTAAATTGTGGCAAAATTGTATATTGGTCAAACGGGCCGTACTTTCAAAAAAAAAGCTATTTAAAACATTACAATAGTTATACTAAAAACAAAAATAATTCTACAAAACATATTTTTATCTGAAAATCAATCGTTTATGCAAAAATTGTTTCACATTTTGAGAATAAAGGCATTAAATTAAACCATTTAGAAACACTTGAAATAAATAGATTTAAAAATTGAAATATCCTCTTAAGTGATCAATTAGATATTAAATCTCTTTACCTGTTCTTAGTTTTCTGTGAGATAAACCCGGTAATGATATCTTTTTGGAATTTTATTAATATATTTCTCTTAAGTACCTACTTTAACTAATTAGTAGAAACAGTAGAAAAACAGCCTTAAGGAGAGCTCTGGTGGTCTAGTATTTTGTATTTTAACTGACATTAATTTTTTTTATAAACAAAATATGAAATAATATGTGTATGAACCCTTAGGGGTCTATTCTGTAACAATTCCTTTATATTTAACGGCCTTTAAAAATATTGGCGGCCTATAAAAATTTGTTCTTATTCGTTAATTTACTTCTATCATTATTTAAACAGATTCCTTTAAGATAGTCCTCTAATGTATTTTAAAGATCCGTTTAAATAGTGACCGAATTAAAGAAGAAAATATTTTTAAAGGCCGTTAAATATAAAGGAATTTTACAGAATAGACCCCTTAGTCCGTTAATAACAGAGCTGCGCTTTTTTCACCCACAATAGAAGACATCAAAAATAAATCCAGTCACTTTAACCAAAACACAGAAACAAGAAACAAACAATGATCTAGTCGTTATGCTACTGACCGTAAGCAAGGTCAAGGTTCAAATTGTGAATGGGCGTGGCGATTTTTAAGTAAACTAACTTGAGCATTTGTGCTGGTTCTTTAGATTTGGCGTTTACTGTACAATTTTCAGTATAATTTACTCAAGTACTGCCCACCTCTGCCGTTCGCTAAATGAAAGCAGATCAAAACATGGGAGCGTGCCCTTCAACGACAAGACATGTTATGCTCTAGACCAGCCATACTCAACCTGCGGCCCTCCAAGCCTTTTTGTGTAGCCCCAAATAGTGCCTTTTAAAACTACTGCTTTTTGTTTTTAAAATTTTGAGCGAAATGCGCGAAAACATTAAATATCTAAAACAACATGAGGACTTAAGGTGGCAACTCTAGTTATCAGCCAAAAATATTGTGGCCCGTGTAACATATCAAACTGATTTATGTGGCCCGAAAGAAAAAAAGGTTGAGTACAGCTGCTCTAGACTCTAGAGGGTAAACTATAAATACTAGGGTAGTACTCTGCCGGGGTTTTTTATCATTGCAGGAAAATTGACTCTATTTCCTGGCCTATTATGTCCAACTATATTTTCTACTCCTATTTTATCATTGTAAAACTACTAGGTATAGTGAAGTAACTTAAACTTTAACATACTTATTTTTGCCATAACAGCAATATTTAATCATTCTGTAACAATGCAATTGATGTTTATTGACAAACATTACGTCATATAACCAAACAAAAATTCAATAGGTAGTATACTACGTAGCATAAAAAGACAAAAAAAAATTATAGATCTATTATTACTTAGGTACATTTTTTTATGTAATAATTTTTGTGGCCAGAAACATGTGGCAGGTTGATTAAATAATGTGTTTTTGCGCATATCAAACGATGTTGTACAGGGGGCGCCAAAGAAACGGAACGATTTAGGAACGCCACTGCAGAAAACCTAGAGGGGAGGAAGGCTTAGGATGTCAACATTGTGAATATAGAGAGTGGGAAGTTAGTTATCATAGATACTTGGTAGGGTGAACAACCCGCATTTGCCGTATAAGACAGCGTTCCCCGATCGTCCTATGAGCAAGAACGGCTATATTCCCTGGCCACCTCGTTCTCCAGACTTGTCTGCATGCGACTTTTTCCTTTGGGGGTACCTAAAAACAAAAGTGTTTTAAAGTAACTCTTAAAGACTATCCAGGCATTAAAAGAATTAGTCGTGAAGTGGCTGCAATACCGCTAGAAATACTGAGCAATGTTTTTCTTTAATTTGGTGTCATCGGCATCAACTACTAAGGTTATTAACCACGAGTTCTGTGTGGGCTTTGTTACTATTTCCCAGTGCCACTTTAGGAACAGCACTGTTTATTAGAACCCAACCGTGAATGATCGAGTGGGAAATGGGCGGCTTTGCAACGAGGCTCAAAAATGTGTTGTTATTATTATTATTATTATTATTATTATTATTATTATTATTATTATTATTATTATTATTATTATTATTATTATTATTATTATTATTATTATTATTATTATTATTATTATTATTATTATTATTATATTATTATTATTATTATTATTATTATTATTATTATTAATATTATTATTATTATTATTATCTTGTTTCGGCATTTGCTCTCCCACTTAGGGGGACAATGACTTATCCCAGATATTATGAATATCAAAGGGATAAGCTTTTTCAAGTTATTGGGCCCTTAATGGTAAATCCGGACCTCCTAGAAATTTCCGGACGGTACGGGCTGTTGCAAGAAGTACTGCTTTCTGCATCGGTTTGAAGAGGTGTTCGCTTAATCCAAGTTCCTTGATGATCATGATTATTTTAAAAAACTTAACAAATGTGCACTTACAAAAAATTTTCATTCGTGTAGATTACGTTTGCCCTAAAGTAAAATTCTCTTGCAAACAAATTCAATCACGACTGCTGAAAGACTTCCTAGAAGACCTGACAGACCTAGTAAATAAAATAAACTTACCTTAGCATGTATCAGGTCACTAAGACAAAGATAGAGTCGATGACCCCCGTGTGGTTGCTAAGACACTGCAATAAATCTTTTTAACTATTGATACAAATACAGTGTGAAACAACCATCCAGGATTAGTCTTCTTATGTCATTGTTCCTGACAAAGCAGATAAGTATCATTGATCAGATAGGATGAAATGAACCAACAATATGCAGGTTCTGCGAAAGAATATCAGTCCATATTCTATGCCATAATTTTGAAGGCGCGATTAAAATGAAATGTCTAACTCTAGGCAAAGCAAAGCCAACAGTCTGTAGCTAGATATGGATGCCGAAGTCACTGTTAAGACTACTAAGTCTAGTAGAAGATAAAAAGCTAGATAATAGCGGAATTATCTTTGGGAGAAAAATCTACATAGTGTAAATAACTGTAACTAGCATTAAATTAAAACTATAGTTAAATATACGTCATAAAAATTAATGACGTCACAACCCATCAAGTGTACTTTAGGACGAACATCTTTATGGTACATAAATATTAAAAGAATTGTAGCCCACTACACCTAACAAATAGACTTACAAAATCACCTTCCGTCAGTCTAGACACTGGATTCGAACAATACCCTTTGCCACCACGACTTGTACATTCTTCCCCTTAACAGTCACTTAATATTCAAAAACATTATGCCTTTTTTAGGGTGTGTTTGAGTGTTAGAGAAGCCTGACCAAAAGTTTGTCATCTCTTATAACAAATCTGACATAATTGCATTCACCCGCAGGAGGAAATTGGAAGGACTGTGGCCTCTATACCTAAGAGGTGCAAGCATCCAGCTTAAGGGGGAGGTAAAATATCTCGGGGTTATGATTGACTCGAGACTTACCTGGAACCAGCATCTAGAAAGAACCACAAGGAGAGCGGAAACCTCATTAATGATGGCAAGGCGATCCTTTGGAAAAAAATGGGGGTTAAAACCAGACATGGTATATTGGATTTATAACATGGTGGTGAGACCCATAATAACATACGCAGCTTTGGTGTGGTGGCCAATGACACAGCAAAGGAAAGCAATAACGAGGCTTAGCAAGGTACAAAGACTTGCCTGCCTCGGAATAACGGGGGCAATGAAAACAACCCCCACTGCTGCAATGGAAGCACTAATAGGACTCCCACCTCTTCACTATGTGATACAAGGGGAGGCAAGATTAGGTGCTTACAGATTAGGGAATACACTGGGAAATCTTGACATTAGGCCAGGTCACATGAGTATCTCAAGGTTAGTGACAGGAGACGTGCTAGACATAAGATCAGACCACTTAACCAAGAGGTACTCTTTTAATACTCCCTTTGAGGTTTTAATACAGGAAAGAGCGGAGATCACCATAAGGGAGCCCAATGCCCAACCTGGTATACAGACGGGTCTAAGACTGCGGAAGGCACTGGGGCAGGAATATTCTCCAAAAACCCTGATACTAACCATAGCTATGCTATAGGAATACATTCCTCGGTATTTCAGGCCGAGGTATACGCAATTTTGCAATGTGCAAAAACGAACAATGAAAGAGCTGTCGAAAATCAGCATATTCAAATAATGTCAGACAGCCAAGCGGCACTTAAGGCCATATCGAGTCAGAAAGTTACGTCGAGGCTGGTATGGGAATGCATCGAAGAACTAAGAACACTGGCAGACCGTAATAGAGTAAAACTATTTTGGGTGCCAGGTCACAAAGGGATCGAAGGCAACGAAAAGGCTGACGAACTTGCAAAAAGAGGGTCAGAAGAAACACCGGAACCAGACACAAACCCAGGAGTACCAAAAAGTACAGTCCGGGGTTTTATAAATGACTGGATTCGGGAACAACATATCAACTATTGGGGAAGCACCCCAAAACAGGCACATGGAAAAGCCTTCATAGGCAGACCATGTCCCAAAAGAACTGGAGAACTACTCTTAATGAATAGGAACCAGTTGAAAGTGATAACAGGGTTCATGACTGGGCACGCCCCAGTAAAGGGACACTTGAACAAAATTGGCATGTACAATGGGGAACTCATGTGCCGACTATGTCACAAGAAACCAGAAACGGCCAAACACATACTGTGCGAATGCGAAGCTCTAGATCGCAAAAGACAGGCTCTTTTTGGACAACCCCAGGTTGATCCAACAACGTATAGAACCCACTCACCCAAGGATCTGTACAAACTTGTACAAGGTACAAAGGTGATAGAGTGGGTGCTATGAACTAACATGGGGTAAAACACAATAAGCCAATAGGCTTCAGTGTTATTCGGAGACACATAGTCAGACGAGCCCAGGAGAGAAAAAAAATAGTCACTTAATATTCAAAAACATTATGCCTTTTTTAGGGTGTATTTGAGTGTTAGAGAAGCCTGACCAAAAGTTTGTCATCTCTTATAAGTTGTTAAATGCGTCTGTTACAAATTCAGCTAAAATAAAAAGGTAACATTTAGGCTTAAAAATGGGGAAAAAAATTGTTAAAACTACATATTATGAACATAAAATCTACTCAATGATGTGATTTCGTATCTACCGAAACTACTAATTAATTAATAAAGCACTACTGATCAAGAAAAATCACATGGCTTACCTTGGAAGATATGTAACAACTCTACCATTTCAAATTGTTTTAGTATATCTCTGAGTCGCTCATCAGCGTTCTTCTTATTAACTAAAACCGTTGTAAAACTAAAATCTGTAACATGATATCTAGTTATTCTATCTACTTTTTTAATGTGTTTGAGCTCAATTGATAGGGCGTGGGTTAAGTTATTAAATAACTCGAATAAATTTGAAAAGGAAATTGGGCACCACTATATTTAAAGCTTACTACACTTGACTCTAGATTAGTGATAAAAATATAGAAAATCACTAACCACTAACAAATAATACTTAAACCATGCTTTAGATAAGGTAGTTAGCAAATTCTAATTCACATAAGTGTACTAAATTCAAATTTAAAACGATTTATTTAGTAAGCACTTATCTTTTGGTAAGTTATATAATATACGGAATGTAAATCTAGGTTATCTCATGGTATTTCATCAGGCAACTTCCACAAAGAGATTCGGGATCCTTGTTCGTAATTCTGCTTAATTCTGCAACGTGAATGCTCTTCTGAAATATGGTATTCAAACTCAACCGACTGGGGATGAAACGTGAGAATGATCTTCAGTATTCAAACTTGAACTCGAAACTGTCTAGCGATGAGACCAAAAACCGTCTACAAATGAATCCAAAAAAACGTCAAGAGATGAATCCAAAAAAAACGTCAAGAGATGAATCCAAAACCGTCTAGATATTGCCATGAGCTAAAAAAAGGGTTAAAATATTAAGATAGGAAATAGGAAATTTGAATAGGATTTAGATAAAATGCTTTAATTAATAAATGAATAATTTTACAGAGACTAAAATTTATATGAAAAGGAAAAATCTTATTTAATATATTTAAATATAGTAAAGCATAATATCTTATTCCAAAAAATAATATAATTTTATACAAAATTAACCATGTGCTATTTATTGTTGATATTGAGGTTATGTTTATTTAAGAAATCTTTGTACAAAATATATATATATTTAATAATATATTATTATTAAAACTTATAAAATCAGACGGATTTTAAGATAAATAAAAATCACTTATTAAATCGGATGACCAAGATAAATTAAAATAAATGTGATCTATTTGATATATTCAAATGAAATGAAAAATGGAAACTTTTGACACAAGGCATAAACGACAAATGACATTTGAGTAAGAGGTGATTGTGTCGAAATAACGAAATAACGTTTCCAACCGTTACAAATCACTTTAAAAGTTTTAAAACACACCATGTTCATTTTCGTATTAAATTCACAGGTTTTCCATATAGCTATTAGGTCATGCGACGCCTTGTGATAATTTAAAGCACTACATTTAAATATAATCTCTAGATATTAAATAACTGATTCATTTATATTTTTGTAAATTCCAAGGTTGTTAAAAAACATAAATGTAAGTTATACATACAGGAATATGAAATTCAGAGAAATATTAGGTGTAAAATACATAGTTGTCAGCAACTTATAACTGCAAATTATAGTTGAGCTTTACCTGTAAATCAGGGATATCTATAAAAATTGGAGAGTACATGTAATTTGCCGATCACCAAGGTACAGTTAAAACCATCTGAAAAACATTTAAATAACTGACACCTATATATAGATAAGTAAATCGCAAAGTTTATCAAAACTGCAAGTTTCAGTTTCATTATTTAAAAATTGTAACTGTATTTAACTGAAGACTTTTTACATCTAAATTACATTTATTATCGGACTCTATATTTTCTTCAGTTAAGGTTATAGGAAATGTTCAGTTACGATATAAATCAACTTTGTAATTTAGATCTAAATAACTTTGAGTCCTACTTAAATAGGGCCAAATGAAAATCACAACTACATAACTGAATGTAAAATCGCAAAATTTTTTCCCAGATATGAAAAGCTCACGATGGATGATATCAAATCATCTAAGAATCTAATATTACTACAGATTTAAAACATGGAAAAATGCCAACACTTTATACTGTTATTTGGCATCCTTTGAAAGCATTTTGACGAGCTTTCCAAAGATTTGTAGCAAGTGTGGATAGTATGAGAGTCACTAATGATTAAAGGACATGTGGGACAGGGTAATTCGCTAACACTCTGTCACATGGTCACTTCGGGTAATTTTTGACATAATTTCCCGTTTTCAAGATATAACCGATAGGGTTTTTAAATTATCAATTACCCTATCCAGTTCTACTAAATAGAAGGCTTTGTGGAAATTAATTACAAATGGTAGTATTAAAGATTAGTTATACTCGCCAGATTTTTCTATTACAGACTTCATTGTTTTAAAGGAATGCAGAGTTTGGTTTATTTGTCACGATTAGAAAACAATATGGAATTGATAATTCTCTATTGTAGTAGTAGAAAAAATTGGTTATGATTGTTTAGCTGTATTCTAATTTGTATTCTATTGTTTGTAACACTTTTAGTTATAATGTAAATAGGCATCAGATTGTTGCTATGCAAACTGAATACGATTTTTTAAACACAAAATAAGACATATCTTCTGTATTTATGGAATTTTGATTAGTTTATTATATAAGTGATTAGTTACTAATTAAAATCCAAATAAATATGTACTACAAAGTTATAAAAGACTGTGATACAAATGGAGATCGAATACACTGGATTTGAGTTTAAGTAGGATTTTCAAGTTTTTTAATGGTAGTTTTTCTCCAAATAATGTTATCCAAAAGGGGCGGCTCGTTACCAAAATTTTGGGGGTTCACAGTAGCAGAATATAGATCCCGGTACAGATATAGGTAAAAAACTGTCAGTATTTTAGAAAGGTATATTATAAACTTTCTAAAACACTGAAAGTTTTTTCATACATCTGTACTTATACCTATATTCTGTCACTGTGAACCACCGCACGAGCCGCCACAGTATCCAAATAATGTTATCCCTTTGATCTCTTTGTCGGTTGTAAGCAGATAGGGTTAGATTTAACTACAAATAAAAATAAAATGTTATTTTTTCAATGCAAACAATAACGGTTAAATATCAATAAAACAACAGTAACATACTAAAAGAAAAATTTATTAAAAATAACACTTTAATAAACTTTAATTTTCTTGTGGTTCTAGTTTTTCTATTACGCTTTGCATATCTTCTGCTTTATTGTTATTATCTTCATTTAAATGTGCAATCTTTAATTTATAATCGTCATCAATTAGGAGTTAATTATTAATCCTTTTTTGTCAGTCTTTTTTGATACTAGTATATATTTATTCTTTAATTAAACCTTCTTGTCGAATTTTGTAAATATATTCATATATTTTTTTGCGTTTCTTCTTTACTCACAACTTTTTTTTCTTCTAAACTACACTATCACAATGACATTTAAATTGAAAATTAAATTAATTTAAACTGAAAATTACAGAAACTTTTTGAATGTAAAAAACTGGATGGACCATAAACTTTTAACTATTAATCTAGATAATACTAATTACTTAGCTATAAGTCCTAGTGCTTGTGATTATCCATCCTTCAATCTTGAAATCCCTTTGAAAGGAAGGAAACTTATGTAATTAAGGCTGCAAAAACAGTAAAATATGTAGAGTTACGATCGACTCAAATCTTAAATGGACAGATATAAAATAATTTTAAAAAAAGTACTTCTTTTATATAAACTTAGATTTTTAAAAATAGTAGTTTGTGCAACAAGAGTGGATATGGACAATCCACTCGAATTGTACAGTACAGTATAACGAAAACCTACCTACAAATTTTTAAAACAATTTTAGGTTATTAAGAAAAAATAACTAATTTTAAAACAATTTATGACTTACTAATTTATAAAATTTTAAAATATAGATTTCATTTAATTAGTCCCCAGCCCATATTTGAACCCGGGTCTCTCGCATGGAAGCCAAACACCGTGTTCTCAGTGTTCTCACCACCATCGCCACACTTAGAATTTTAGTTTTAATACTAGTTTGATTAAAATTTAAGAATTAGTTGTAAATGTGGTCGAAATAAAAATAGAAATGCTATTATTTATCGATTCTACATAATAATAACTCATTTTTACGTAAGTATATTTAATCTCAATAAATAAAAAATATAGGTACTGGTAATTAGTTTGACAGAATTATCACTTATACAGGGTGGCTCACGCTCAACGGGACGGAGCTTTATGGGAAAACGACCAAAGATATAAAAAATTCGTTTGGGAGGAATACGTAGGTTACAGACGGCTACAATTTAAAATTTGTTAGATGAATATAGGATGTCCCACATAAGAAAACAAAATTAGTTCATTAAAAATTATTCAAACAAGAGTAAACAATTAATTTCTGGGAGACTTTTTTTCCTTAAAAATTCAAATAAATCGAAAACTAATAATAATAGTAATAGGGAACCTTTAGTTAACTGACATTATTTTTGATGTAGTTTTTAATTCTAAAATAAAAAACAGGGTGTTCCATTAAAAATAATATAACTTTGTATATTTTCTCTTATGTGGGACATCCTGTATACATCTAACAAATTTTAAATTATAGCCGTCTGTAACCTACGTATTCCTCCCAAACGAATTTTTTATATCTTTGGTCGTTTTCCCATAAAGCTCCGTCCCGTTGAGCGTGAGCCACCCTGTATAAAACTTTAAAAAATAATAGTATCCGGGTGACCAAAATATGAACTGTGAGTGGTTGATTTAATTTTTTTGCAGTTTTCTTACTAGGTAGAATGGATATGAAATATATTCGTTCGGTTGAACACGATGGCATACTTTTTCGTTTTTTAGTATGTGCTAATGTCCATGTGGGTGTAGAAAAAAAATATTACCTCTTACAGCTACTTGTTTCTTTATTATGCCCTCGTTGAAAACCACTTCCGCTATGGATTAACTTGCTGGGGAGCAGTCACAAAATCATTTTTGATATTTTTTTTATGTATCAAATATTATTGTTCAATATCGATCAATCTTAACGATAGTAGACAAATTGCTAATTCTCCATATATAATTATTAACACAAATGTCTGTCGAAGCGGGTAATACTAGAACAAAGTGAAGACAATCGAAATACCGAACTGGCAACAGCATTAAAAAGGAAGTGGACAATTAAAAATAATTGCAATAGCATTGTTTTTTTTTTTGTTGGTAGACTGGAGGTGCATTGAGTACTTGAAAGTTCAGATACATTTGCGATACGATAACTTTATTGGCTTTAAAGAGATAAAAGTACTTACCAGAATGTTGATTAAAGGTCAGCAGTTGCAAAAAAAAAATGCATGTATCTGTATATATTTAATTAAGTTCTAAGTGCTCTTGGACCCTATTATTCTGTAGACGTCAAACCTCAGGCTCATCTTTACAGATACAGAGATAAGGACTGTGTACCCCGAACTCCTCCATTGTGGTTTTAAAGCTCCAATACATAAAACCATAATTGAATTTTAACGTAATAACCCATAATTATTAAAAAGCGCTAAAATTGATTATATTTTTTTTTGTAACTTTCAAATTCGTTAATATTCCTTAGTTATCCAGTTTTTAAAAGAAAAACTATAAAATTAACCTCCTTTTTAGGGTTCCGTACCCGAAGGGTAATCAATGGGATTCTATTACTAAGCCTCGACTGTTCGTCCGTCCGTCTGTCTGTCAACGGGCTATATCTCATGATCCGTAATAGGTAGACAGTTGAAATTTTCACAGAATGTGTTTCTGTTGCGACTATCACAAATAATAAAAATAGATTAAAGAGGGCTCCCCTACTAGGAAAGTTTTTTTTTGCTTTTTTTGTTCGATTTTAATAAACTCCTTAAAAAGTATCTACATAGTACTAAATATTGTACGATGGTTCGGAACCCTTAATGCGAGACTCCGACTCGCACTTGGCCGGTTTTCATTTCAAAAGGAATCGGAAACTAACCTGACACGAATACTTGCATGGTCTTTCGAGCGGCTAGTACAATATTAGTACCAGAAGCATTTGGTATTACAAGAGTACTACCAAAGGAATTGTTTTTAACTCTGGATGATAATGCGTAAAACATTCAAGCACTGAAGATTATATCCTTTAAGGACCCAGTACCTACTGTACTCAAAAATGGCTATTTTTACGATATAGCTAAATAACGTTTTGTTATTATATATTTGATTCGTTGTATGATCTGGAATTATTGTAACGATTGTTTAATTTAAAAATAGTTTATTTATAATGTTCTAATTAATTTATTTATTACTCACATTTCTAATTTATTTATTACAATTTATCTTTACTATACAACACTTATATTGAATATTAACGTCTACCGAAAAAGTCGCGCTATTTATATATAGCCAGCTCTGCTCCAGTAGATTCTCGGCGATCTAGAATATCTGGGAATTCTTCCTCTGTGAGTCAGCCAGCGCGCAACGCTTTCTCTGGTAACATCTCGAAGGAGTGCGTTTATCTCTGTCCTGCGGTATCGCATCATAGACGAAGCGGCTTGCAACGCCGAGAGAACCAGAGTCGGCTCTAGTTGGTTATAAGACATTATTGTTGTAAATATTAGATTAAAATTAATAGTTTTAAATTAAAACATTGGAAACTTCCAAACATTCGTTCAATTTTTATTTTATGAACATTTAATATATTTATTTAAAATTCAGATACGCTATTGGATTATTGCCCCTTTTCTCCTTTCGTGTGATTTTCTTCATTATCCTGTAAGTATTTTTTTCATAAAAAAATTAATTTAAATAGTTTAAGCGTCATAGTGAGTGAAATAAATCAACCACAGAATAGTGATACAGGCACAGTTTTATTATTGGCATACAAGTACGTTTGCGATGGCCTCTCCAAAATGAAATATTAAAAATTTTGACAGACATCTTTATCACAATAGACCAAAATACCACACGCGTTGTAAAAAAACAATTGAATGACTGCTTGTTTAATTTACAAACAAAATTAAATTAAATCAAAATCTTTCTGTTCTACGTAGTAACACAGTCTTGTAAACAGGAACAAAGTTGGAGATACAGTTATTCTATTTTGTATTGCGAATTACATACATTTTTTTCAGCCATAGTTGGTTCTATACAATGGCGTGCGCTTAACTTGTTATATAATATAGGTGCCTGATTAAATTTAATTAAAAAACAAAAAATCAGTCATGGAAATAAACTACTGGACGTCATTACTATTCAATATGACGCCATTGCCGGTTTTTTAAATGGCACCACCCTTTTTTGATAGCACTTTTTTTCATAGATAAAAAATGTTTAGTCATTGTTACGAATGCTAAATAAGGTTTTGAAATAATTGTTTTCTCGAAAATATTGTTAATACAAAATGTTGGGCCCATACGTCCAAAATTGTGCTTTTTTAGAATTGACCTGAGTATCTAATAATAAATAGTGTTACATCATATCTCGAATAGTAATGACGTCATAAAAATGTACTTTTACAGTATCGGCTATTGAACGCTTTCCAATACGCTTTCCAATAACATCAACGTAGCCAGTTGTGTACCTATTCGCATCGAACAGCGCACACAGGTACGTCTTTTAACATGTTCAGTAGCCGACATTGTATAAAAAAATCAAACCAAAATCGACCTGCCCGACCATTTTTTGTTTTTTGTCCAATTAAGTCAGAAAATTATGCCCCACCCAAAATAACAAAAATTTGTATAAAACAAACTCTTAATCGCATTCATTCTATACATTGTTTTATCACTGGGAGTACTGGGACTTGTGTTTAAAACTAGTTTTTGACTAAAATTGGCTTTAGGACCCCTAGGGAAGAAAACAAATGAATCCGAGATTGACGATCTGAATACTCAAAAGGAATGAATTGAAGCAGAATGGAAATAACTAGAAGACAGAAACAATATATTCACAAAACAGGGAATGGGTGGCTCAATAGTTAAAGTCAGGAGTTTCGCATTCAAGGGTCCCGGGTTCGAAACCCGCTGGTGACGGAATTTTATTTAATTAACATTCACTCTTGGGTTCTAATTATCAGTGCTGTTCATAAAGTGGCGCTGGGAAACCGTACCAAAGCCTACCATATAACACGAACTAAATATTGTTTGAATTGAATTATTTGACTCTGGAAGGGTGTAGATACGAAAGTTGGTCTTTCTTTGGAGAGCTGTGACAAGAAAAATTCTAAAATATGAATATTTTTAGAATAAAATTAAAATTATTAAAAATTTGCTGAAAAAAGGAATAGAAGTGTAGAATTCGTTTTATAAAGAAAATACTATTATTTTTAGTACATAACCTACAGTGCAAACGTAATGTGTTACTTACACCTTTCTGACTTCTGTAGGTAAAATATTCGAGAAAATGCTCGGACAGGTCGATTTTTATTTCTGTTGAAACATATTTCTACAATATAAAATAATGTGAATTAAGTGTAATTGTTTGTTTCCGGGCTGTTATGGTCTTTCTTGGTTATTACTACCAAACGTTTCAGCTGCAACTGCGACAGTGGCAGCCATCCTCAATGGCGTGGACAAAGTACTCTTCTCGACGTATCAACTGAAACTGAAACAGTTTCTCGAATACAGACCATTTTAGGAAAATTATGAATGGGACAAAAATTATAGAGGTTAATATTGCAAGCAACTTTTATTTAAAGAATTTTCTTCTTCAAGCGTAAATAACATATATATTGAAATGAAATAACAAAAGTAAATTCTAATTTGGGACGAACTGTACACTGTGACAATTAGTACAGTAACTTTGTAAGTAAAAAGAAACATTAGCTGTCATAAGTGATAAAAAAAAATTAAATAATGATTAAACAATAAAGGTTCACTTAAAAAAAATCACTAAAAAGTAAACATAATTAAAAAAAAAATCACATTGCAATGACCACAAAAAGTATCTCAATAACATAAAAAAAAACATATACGAACCTACCTTTACTTTTTTCTTTTTTTTGGATGATTGGTATCCAAGGGGTAACTAAGGGGTTGTTGATTTTGAGATGGAGTTTTTGACAAACGTTTGAGATTTTTTTTGAAATTAAAATTGGAATTCTTGATATATTTTAAGCAGTTACAACCTAAAAATAATAAAATATTCTTTCAAATTTTATTATGTACATCCTGGGTGAGTAAAAAAATTACCTATCGTTAACTAGAAGGAGCAAATTGTGTATCGAACTCCGGTCACCGAGCAGACAGACGATTCTGTGGGAATCAGCCATTTCGTCCATGTTGAGAAGGAGTATATTTCCAATTCCTGGAATCAAAATAACTTTAACTAGGAAAGAACTGAGGTTTTAGTGAGTAAAATAATTTAAACAAGTTGATTAAAAACGATATTGCAAGCTACTTACTTTTAAAAGTTTTTTTGAACTGTTTATTAATTGACTTTCGGTTTTTAAACACAATAAACATTTTGTTACGTTCTGTATTCTGCATTGGTGTAAATAATTTTTTTAAGTTTAGGTTAGATGTATAGAGCTCTTTACAAATATTTTAAGAAGGGTAATTACAGAAAGCTAGTTTTAATTTTACTTAAGTAAGCACAGCATACTGTAATATCCTGCAATAGATGGCGTGTCCGCCATTTTCTATCCACAAAATTAATTATGAATAATTTTTTTGTTCCTATTTATATCTAAATGTTGAAATGATTTGGTTTATAAATAAAATGAAACTAATATTTTTGTAAAAGGAATATTTTATTGATTAATTGGGAAAATAATACTCTAATCGAGAAAGGTAACTTAACATGAAAAATAATTTCATATTAACAAGGAATAGCGCCAGAATCCAAGACCCATGAGGATAAGAGTAATAGTAACAATAACAGAAATTAATAAAGGTAAATTCGTATAACTAATGATATGGTTGAGTAATAATTATTGAGTAAAAAATTATCAAGTTAAACATAAAATAAATCACACTATAATCATCAATATAAACTAAAATCTGGACTATCAAACGCATATCCATATCAATATATATTCCATAAAGTAGCAAAACGATCTACTGTTAACTCTACTGTTAAGAAGTACCTACTTCCTACCCAGATCTTCTGACTCTGTCCAAAATCTAATCAGCTCACCGCAGGTGGTACTTTATTTATCAAATACTCAAAATGTTATTCATTGACGCCATTACCTTCTTGACAGAAAATTAGTAGTTTGTGCAACAAGAGTGGATATATCGCACGAAAATGAAATTTGAGTACGACGCCGTAGTCGGAGTGCTTAATTGTCTAAATGCGATGTGGAAAATCCTCGCGAATTGTACAGTATATTTATTCTACGACCTACTAGCGAATATCTACAAATCTTAAAAATTAATTTGGGTATTAAGATAAACTAACTACGGATTGCAATCCGGCTTTATTTTCAATCCGGCCGGATTCTACCGGATTGATCTATCCAGGATGACCCAACTTTCCTTGTTCATTCCAAAATGGACTGTTAATGAAGTCTTTAAAAACGATACGTATAGAAAAAGAGAAAACAATTAAATTCTCAGTGTCAAAACAAACAAAATCACAAATTAAAAGTCAGAACAATTTATCTTTAACGTAACGTAGGTAACTGGTGGATCAATATTCTTAGTTAGATTTTAAAGTTAAAGTAGATATTAATGTTATTAATCAAAATTATAAAATTAAACATAACCTAATAAATAACCTTAACTGGAGATCACAATAATATCAATAATAGGTATTTGAGAATGCTATTCAGTTTTATTCTTATAAAGGGTAGCTCAGAAATATTAATGATGTCCTAACTGCAAATTTAATTAAATATTGGTAAAGAAAGTTTGAGAGTACTGGAAATTAAATTTGCACTTGGAATAATCTTTCATTCTTGCTATGATGGTATAATAATTTCTGTACAAACGACGTACAAGAATATAAGAATCATTGTTTTTATAAAACACACGATTATAAAAAGCACGTTGCAGTGTTGCCAGAATATGTGTTTGTTATGTAACAGATTTGTCTAAAAAATGTACCAGATTCCATAAAAATGTACCAGATTCTATAAAATGTACCATATTTTTCAAATAATGAAGTGGTTTGGTTCATTTAAGAGCAAAAAAACCTTTGTAGAGAACGAACACAAACAAGGAAGACCCCAACAATATATTTTACACGTCAAATGGAAACAACTGAAAAAAAGAAAAGTACTAGGTTTTGCTTCGAGTGTACTAGAGTACCAGATTCTTAGAGAATGTACTAACTAGATCTAGTACAATTGTACTAGACTGACAACACTGATCTAAAACTTAATACTGTCGACCACCGTTTGCCAACTGCCTTCTTACTCGGGAATGTGCATATTGCGCCAGCGAACGGATTAATAAACGAAAATATTTCTGAGACACCCTCTATATAACAGAATACCGAATCTGTCTAATGAGTAGCACAACAATCACAATAATTATTCTTTATAATATTGTAACTCTTTAGTTTTTAAACAAATAATAAACTTTTGGCTTGAAAAAACGATCTTAGGAAACAAATTGTGTTGATTGTGTCATCTACACTTGTCGGGTTAATTGTCAGCAAATAATCATCAATAGCAGAAAGTCTTCAATTCTAGATTTAAACCCCTGACCTTTCTGCAAATATAGACGAGTATCTTGTGAAATGTCATTATTGATCGCTTCTTCACAAAAATCACTCATTTTTAATTATATTTAGGGTATAATCTGATATTAACCATTCTACTAACCGCAAGAAATCAGGATTTTTAACAGCGATTCCTGAAAAAAATTAATTTCTTGGTTATTTTTGGACCACGGCCAAGATTTACGTCACTTTTGTGACAGATGACATTCGACTTAATAGTAACCGTAAAAATATAGCGGTTAGTGAATTGACGTTTTTTAAGGAATATCAAACAGAGCGGTTAGTTTTGGACCGAGTAACCTGGTGACCAAATATGAACTGTGATTGGAGGATTTGTTATCCGTACAGTGTTTTTACTAGAATGGATATGAAATATCGTCGGCTTAATATGAGAAGTGCATAAGTCCAAATTTTTAGAATTTGCGATTTTGGCTGAATCTGGTTCATCGCTGCTAAAGCTACAGAAATATATTCTTAGTTTACGAAAATTGTCACTAGATTTTACTAAAAACACTATATAAAGCTTGTAATAATAACGTAAAAATAAGTACAAGTGACTTAAAGTTATATTAAATCGATTATATTTCAACAAATATTGATCTGTAAACCATGTTTAAATTTTGAATGGAGTTTTGCAATTTTCATAACAATGTAATTTTTATTTAACTATAAATTTTAAATAAGCCGTAAATTCGTTTTTTGTCTCTCCTGTAAAATTGTTTATTTTGGACTTAAGCAATTTTCATATTAAGCCGACGATATGTCTATTCAATAGAACGCTATCATTCGACTCATTGTTCCATTTAAATTTTCAAAGGGGTAATTGTCACAAAGGCTTGGAATTAGTATAAATGTGCTATTTTCTAAGTATTCTGCCGCACATTTTACGGTACAGAAGGTATTAGGAGGAGGGAGCAACACTTTATGCTTGCACTGTATACATGTTTCTAAGTTCTCTTAATAAGGTTTTCTGATTTTTTTACCCTGGAGATACTACAACGTAATAGTATGAAATGCATGAAAATAAATTGTAAAAAAGTTTTATAAGGTTTCAGAATTCGAAAACGTTCAATTTGAGTGTAGAACTATCTATAGTCTTAGCTAGAAAGTCTAATGGCGATGCCCCCTCCGAAAATTCAGCCTCGAGCCGCCCTTGAATAGAAGTGTGTGTATTCTAAATACTTATATAGATCTAAGTATTAAATAATCTTAGAAACTATTGGCGTCCTTCAATGAGGTGGCTTTAAGAAGAATGAAGAGAGGAATGTTTGTGTCCACGGGAGTCGAAATCTAATGAAGCTATGTGTTCCGGTGGTCTAATTGGTAAAGGCGCAGATGTCTTTACTCGAAAGATCCAGTTTCGATATCTGGCCGGTCCACTCATTTTTTTTTTTTCGTTTTTTTTCTCAGCTTTTTCAATTTTTCTTTGGTTTGTTTTCACTCTAGAGATGTGGGGTTACATTTCTTAATTTTGTAGAGGGAATTGTGGATTATATCTTCACATTTTCAAAATTACATATTTATTAATTATTTAATTGTTCAAATATCTTTGTGAACAAGATGTTATTTTTATGGACCCATGTGCACGTCACTGATTCTCCAGTCGCTAAAAGAGATTAACAAACTCGAAAACCGTTAAGTTTTATGATTGTAGATTTTTATTTTACATCACAAATTACTGTATATATTTTATTGTTGGATTCAGACAATGATCGATCGTTTTTTTATGGGATTATATATTTTATAGTAAGTAATTTTTTTTCTCGTTCGTTATCTTTGTGCTAAGTCATGTATACTCAATGGGATCGATTTGGGCTGGGTTATGTTAAAGTATACCTCTGGTAACGTTTTTTTAGTTTTCGTTTAACTTTTTAAATATTTTTTAGTACAGTATAAGAAGAAAAGTTCTAAGTTTGACTGTCAATAATACAACATATTTTATAGAACCGTTATTGATCATAGTTACAATTTTTATTGTTTTTGTATTTTTAGTGTCGTATTTTTTTATCATGAAACGTTTTGGCTGGTACAAGGAATATGGCACAGTTCTTAATTTTTTTTCCTTTTTATTCGTTATATAATCTTAATGAATACCACTCTTGTTGTGAGTTTAATCAGAATTTTCATAATAAAATAAGTTAGTCGTGAACACAAAAGTTTATTTATTTAAGGGCCAATCTTTTCACCTCAGAGTAAAGTTACATGTAGGTTTACTTGACAGATTAACGTAGAACAGCCCTATAGTTTAATCAGAAAATACTTTCAACTTTATTCAGAGGTGAAAAGATTGGCCCTAAGTGACATTTTAGTTGTGTAATTTGTGTGATCTCTCATAATATTGAAAACACCTTCCCAATATATTCAAAAAATACAAAATTTTATTAACAGAGAACTTGCAGACATGCATTTTGTTTATGGGGTTTGTAAGGGGCGATCATTAGCTGCACTTCATAGAAGATTAGTCGAAAATGGGACTATTCGAAATGCTTGACCACAAAATAGCGATAATATGTAAAATGAACTATTTTGAAGATGATTCTAATATTGGTATTAGGATCGTTTTAAGCAGTGGTGGCTTACATGTAAGGGCCCTACATCCCCCTGTACAAGGGGAAACCAATTTATATAAATTGAAAATGTATTATAGTATCTATCAATACTATTTTTTAATATTTTCCGTTGCTCACCAATACACTGACGTTGATGACTGGCTGCAGACAAGGGCTAATGCTTGTGTAGCCCTCAATGCAGGTGCTTGCAGGTACAGAATTTTTATATCCAACGGGACTACGAAAATGTCCGCCTTCGTCCCATTCTAGATACCAGTTAGGCAATACAGTTGGTGTATGTTTGGTTGTATATTTCATTCTAAAATTATGTAGCGGCAAAATATCTGTAATTTCGAGAATATTTATTTATGCTTTTAACAAGTTTCTGTTTTAAAAGAAATCATTCTTTGAATATAATAGAAACTTAAAATTTCTCCTTTTTGTATTGTAACCCCCCCTAAACTAGGCCTCGAGCCGCCATTAAGTTCAAGACACTCATATTCTAATTACAAAAGTTATGGAATAAACATGTAGAGTTAAAAACCTCATTCAATTTACATGTATTCTAGATTGTCGTGTTCTGTCAGTTCAGGGTTTGCATCATTTTCAAAGAGTACAAGACCTAGGTGAAGAAGATTATGCACCAAGAATCCAATTTTGTCACTAAATTTGAAATAATAGAAACTTGCTAGAATTTATTTTATGGACAGATGAGAGCACGTTTACCAGGAATTGTGCGTTAAATTTTCAAGACAATCACTATTGGAGTGATGAAAATCCACAAACAATCCAGTTGTTCGAAGAAGAAGAAGAAGAAGAAGAAGAAAAAGAACTAGTTTTATCCAGAGCGTTGATTGGGTAGAGGAGGTCCAAGAGTTTGTTTGTCCACCTCGCTCTCCTGACATTTGTCTTTTTTTTTACCTTTATCTTTATCGATTGTAAGCAGGTAGAGTTAGGTTTGGTCCAGAACTCTTGGGTCTATTGTATTCCCCTGCTTTCCCCGTATTCAGGTACTATCTTTGGAATAGTCCTGTGTCTTTGGTTAGTTTTAATAGGTTTCCTACCAAGTGTTCCTGGGGCGTTCTTTCCGGTTCTAGGCAGAAAAGGATGAAACGTCACCCAGTAAGAGCTTCGCATTCGAAGATCTCATGGTATGAGTTTTCTTCCTCTTCCATGCAAAGTCTACACGTAGTGGGATCATTGTGTAATCCCATTACATGAAGGTGTTTCAGCAAGCAGTGTCCCGTTAATAATCCCACAATGGTGGATATCTGAGGCCTTGCGAGTTGTAGTGTCTCAGTAGCCATGCGTGGGTTTGGTCCCCTTAGCATGAGCTTACTGATTCTGTGCCCTCTTATCTGTTGTCAGTGAATTTGGTGTTTTATGGTTATCCACCTGTTCACTGCCTGTCGAGTAGATCTGATCCCTCTTTGGCGAGTTCATCAGCCTTTTCATTTCCTTGGATACATTTGTGCCCTGGTACCCACGTCAGTTTTACCTTGTTGTGGGTTGCCAGATCATTTAGTATTCCAAGGCAGTTCCAGACAAGCTTTGACTTAATTCTGTTTGAATCAAGAGCCTTTAAAGCTGCCTGGCTATCTGAGAGAATTAGGATGGTTTGTTTTTTGTACTTCTTAAATTCTCTCGTACACACCTTTGTCAGTTAGACTACTATTTCTGGGGAAAATTGAAAATAATAGTGTACAACAACACTATCGGGAAGAGGTTATGCACATAATTAATATTACTACTGATATGCTGAGACAAAATGAATTTGAAATTAGAAGAGCTTCTCAGACAATAAGGCGAAATTAATAGATATGTATTCGTGAAGATGGTCATTTGAACATTTCTTGTAAATAAATAAACGTTTGTGTTCACGGCTAATTTAGTTTTTTGTGTTATAAAAAATTTGAAATTTTTGGAATATTTAGAGAGTTGAAGTATTTCCAGTACGTTAACGTCACCGCAGAAATATAATGTTTACGTTGAAGTCCAAAATCTGAGTTGAAGTTGTTAAATGCATCGTGACACATAATTACAATTAATATCAGGATTTCTTCTTTCCCAATTAAAAATTGGTTATTTTGTTTGCGTTGCGTACATACCCCAGAGTCCGTAAGCTTACGTATGTACGTAGACGTGAACGTGAAGGATATTTAAATACGCATGCGTAGATGTCAATTTTCACGTATACGTTTACGTTCATAGCATCGCTTCAACTCTCTATGGATTCTAAATTTAGCATGCCTGGCTTTAAATCGATATTTTGGAACACTAACAATCTTATCTTATCTAAAAAAAGTTATAAGTCTCAAAAATAATAAAATGTAGAGGATAACAAAATTTAGTATTTTTTTAAACTATTCTCTCCTAGTTGTCGAGTCCCAGTTAGAAGGATACAGATTTTGAATTTGTCACATTCAGATTATCAATTTTAAGAAACCTCCAAAAGTTAAAGTATTTTTTTTGTCATCGGCATCAACTGCTATGGTTTAGCCTCGTGTTCTGTGTAGGCTTTGTTACTGTTTCCTAGCGCCACTTTAGGAACAGCACTGTTAATTAGTACCTAACAGTGAATGGTCGAGTGGGGAATCCTACCAAGGCATCAGAATTAATTTTAAATAAATTAAATGAAAAAATCCCGGCCAACGGTTGAAGTATTTATATCGGTACCGTTTTAGAAAGTATCGTAGGAAACCATCTTCAGGGAGTTCTATACAAAGAAGCGTTGAGGGCCCAGTCAGGCATTTTTGGATGTATGTCTTATTTTCACCTGTAAAATATTCTCTAATTTTGGAATAGCATGTAGATAATTAATTGTATGAATGGATGCAGTCAGTATGTTGTTAAATACTTAATAAATTTTCTTTTATTTTTGAGTTTTTTGGAAAGGAGGAACTATATATGAAATAGTGAAATAAAAAAGTAAGATGAAGAAGCAAGAGTGCAAGGAGAAGCACTAGAGATGAAGTTGAGAAAATTTTGTAGATGAGGACGAGGTAGAGTCAACAGAAAAAAAGAGGAGGTGAGAGTTGAAAGAAGCTGAAAAAGTAATGTTCTAAATTGTTTTTAGTTGCAAAATTTGTTAAATTTTGTTTTTTGATTTTCCAGAAGTTTAAACTCGTCCCAATTAAATATTCTTTCTTTGATTTGGACAGAATTGTATTTTGTATATCCATTGACAATTTGATTCAGTGAATATCACAGCAAACTAATTATACTTAATCGTTCAATTATGTTTCGTAGCCGAATCTTCAGTTCGCCAATTTATTCAATCATCATCTTTCAAAGGCATGTGTGTGGGTTCCGTTTAACCGTTACCAAAACGAAAGAGACGCGGACTTTAAGAAAAGAAATGAATTAATTTATGGATTACAGACGGTACTGCACTGTATTTATAAATGGTATCTTATGTGTCTGGTTGGCTTCCGGAAGATCTAAACAGCGAAAGAGCATTTGAGCGGTGTAGGCGAGGAAATCTGAATATACTTGTGTATGTATGGGTGCCTTGGACAGTAGAATTGAGAATTTAAAAAAACTTACCCAGGGAAACAGATAAGAAAACAGAAGCTGTAAATTGTCTGTTTTTTGCTATTTTTTAGAATGTTATAATTTTTTTATTAGATAGGGTGAATAACTTATTGAAAAACCATAGATGATTTGAAGAAAAATATAAGGATTTAAATAAATATGCCTTGTTTTATAGATCGCGAAAACCACACCATATTATTTCGATCCTGCACTGATCACCTTACAAAATACTTTTAGTAAAAGTATATTTGATAGCAGACCAATTAAAAAAAATACAATACAACAGGGAATGCACAGGATTATTCAGTATCGTAAATCTTATGTTATGTTGAGAATGGGGTGTTAATACACTGCGACCTAAAAGATCTGTTGTGCCCCCTTCTGTCGTCACTGCACTAAGGAAATGTCTCATTGCCTATAGCGACCCTTCCAATCCTATTTCCTCAAGGAAGTGTAGGATTTGAAGTGGCTTCAAGTTAGGTAAATCTCCCTCTTCTATTTGATATCCTCCTAGATATAGTGCCCTTGGATTCTGGAGTGCTACACATTCAGTTAGGATGTGAATGGAGGTTTCGTCCTCCTCCTCACAGAATCTGCACTCACTATCCTCTACTACTGTCAGTTTACTTAGGTGTCCTTTTAGTCGGCAATGCCCGATAAGGACCCCTGTTACAATACGTAGCCTGTTCTTGCTCAGGCAGATGCAGGCTTCCGATCTTTTCTGGTTATATTCACCCAGAAGTATCTTGGCCTGTCTCAGCCCCAATCTTATAACGTTCTGTGTTAATACCAAATAAACAAAAGCAATGAAATCCTGAAGTACCTGTTGACTTTTTTGAGTTATAAAATCTGAAATACCACCGGAATCTCCAAGTAAAGGAGTACAGAAGAATATAGTTACCAACTAACTTCAATAAGTTTTAATTTTTTTCTTAATTATATAATTTACTTTGTAAGATATTTACAGCTAAAGGTCCAGATACCAGATGTTAAGAAAAAGAACTGGTAATCTTGTACAGTAGACAAATGTCAAAATAATTAAAGCAGATAGTGACAAAAAATCTAAATATCCAAAAAAATGCAACTCATCACAAAAAATATTCTTATAAACCAATAAAATTTCGCCTTTTTTTAACTAAAACAAGGACTCTTTACATTATTTTAATGAAATCAAAAAATGTTCACCGTTTACATTTAAACAATACTGTGTTCCAACATTTTCAAAGACTTGTAGGCTGTGGTGTTAAATTTCTACTTTCCTCTATGATTCTATTGGACAAATCTTCAATTTATTGTGGTGGTGTCATGTAAACAACAGATTTCAATTGTCCCCATAAAAAGAAATCCAGTGGGGTCAAGTCTGGTCAGCGCACTGTCCTGGAAAAACGGTATTCAAATATTGCCTTACTTCTAAACAGGGGAGCTCCGTGAAAGTATAACTGATCCTCCTGCATTTGATCTAAGTTTTCTTCCAAGCATTGAATGACAAGAGAATGTATTAATTCTTCCAAAAACTCTAGATATCTAGGTCCAGTTAAATTTTGGTGGTAGAAAATTGGACCAATTATTTGGTTATTAAGCATTGCAGCCCATACATTTATTTTTTGGGGACGTTGCGTTTGGCCTTCTCGGAAAACGTGGGGATTAACATCACTCCAATATCGACAATTGTGTCTATTCACTAAACCATTTAAGGAAAAGCAACTTTCGTCACTGAAGCAAATATTTCTGTTTTGCAATATCACCCAACTCTTGATGAAGCTGTATTTTATAACTGAAAACTGTGGGTCTAAATTTACGTGACCAAGAATTGATACTTGCATTGCTTCATCTCGTGCTCCACGATTATTCCTATCACGTTTTTATTATTTACCGATCCAGTTTGAAAAAAAAATTATATTATGTTTCTTACATAAACAGCACTTAGGACATACATTTTTGTTGAGACGGTTTTCGTTATATAATGTTGCCTGTCGTCTGCGAATAGTTTCTGTTTGCAATCCCATATAAAACTACAATTTCAGTTCTTTCTTCCAAACTGTAAACCATTTTTCTTAAAGTCTTTTATTAGCTATTTAATTTAACGTAAGTCAACATTTTTCGAAAACTTTTGTACTAACGAGCAAACGGAAGCGTCACAAGTCACAAGCAAAGGAGGTCCTTTCGCCACCAATGTTAAATAAAAAATATTAGATTATGACTAAAATTAATTTTTTTCTAATAGTTCAAGTCCTTATGTATCTAATAGTGAACTTTTAACTATACCTTACCGTGCAAATTTTTGAGAAAAAAAAATTTAAAAATGTGAGTATTTGTACAGTGTCTTACGAGAAAGTAAGACTTCAACAACAATTTTCGAATTATAATTAAGTATACTATTATTTATTGATTAGATGGAGTAGAAAAAAACTAAAAATAAGGTTTTTGAAATATTTAGATTTTGTTTTTTACAATAAAATATATAGGTTACCGTGGAATTTATTGAGAAATTAATATTAAAAAATCACAAAACATTTTTAACTAGGTTACTTGAATTTTTTTTTAATATTAATTTCTCAATAAATTCCACGGTAACCTATATATTTTATTGTAAAAAACAAAACCTAAATATTACAAAAACCTTATTTTTAGTTTTTTTCTACTCCATCTATTCAATAAATAATAGTATAATTCGAGAATTGTTGTTGAGGTCTTACTTTCTCGTAAGACACTGTACAAATACTCACATTTTTAAAAAAAATTCTCCAAAATTTGCACGGTAAGGTATACTTAAAAGTTCACTATTAGATAAATAAGGACTTCAACTATTAGAAAAAAATTAATTTAAGTCATAATCTAATATTTTTTATTTAACATTGGTGGCGAAAGGACCTCCTTAATAGTTCAAACAACGAAACTGCTTTCATGGCTTTCTATTATTTTTTGCTTTCGATATTGAATATCTGATATCTGAATCTTTAGCTGTAAATATTTTACAAAGTGCATCATGTAATTACGTAATTTTTTCACATAGAGATATTAAAAAACTACGTTCTTTCAGAATAAGCAAAAAAAATACAGGGTGTCATTAAAATTTTTGGACCGGGGCTAGGAATATCACGTTGGGGTGGTATCTTATATACTATTAATTTTCCCCCTACTTTCTTAATGACATTCCAAAATTTTAAGACGATATCTTTTAAAAAACCAGATATAATTCCATTTAATGTTTTCGCGCGAACACCTTGTATATTGAGCCCTACCTACCTTGGAGATCTAAGGCCTAAGGATTGTATGGTAATTGTTTGCCTCTTATTCTTATCTCTCGATTTACCTTACCACTTTCGCACACCTAGTCTCTGTATCGTCGCTTTCCACTGCATCTACTCATTTTCTTTTTGGTATTCCTTTTTTGACAGTAATGCCTCTCAACAGAGCTTTTTTCCAATTTTATTCTCTGATAACCTTAATACATGACCAATCCATCTTATTCTTCGAGATTTTATAACTGTCGTGATCTTAGGGTTGCCACCTGTCCTTTTTTGAACAGAACAGTGTTTTTTGAAGCAAAAGGTCCTTGTGACTTTTTAAAGCTTAAAATGTCCTTTTTGCGGCAAATGTCTTTCTTTTTTTTTACAAGACATATTTTTGGAAGGGACATGGTTTGTACAAAAATACAAGTTGAGGACCTTATTTTTTAGAAGTTTACTAGAAGGATGATGACTTTTTGTATACCAGAGCCCCTGTCAACATCGTAGTTCTTTTTTCAAAAAGGTGGCAACCCTACGTGATCTTAGGACTCATACAATTCATATATTTCTCGGTTCGTTCTTCTTATTCACTGATTGTCTTCCTTTTTTCCTCCATGTATACGTCTTAATAACATTTTCCCATACTTCTAGCAGCTAGCTGTTTCTCCAGTTTTGCACTCATCCATAATTCTGATTGCTAAAGCTGTACAGATATTATAACAGTTTGGTGTAGATTAGATTTGAAAGAAGTTAGACATTGTGTGTCCTTTTCCACCGCAGCTTTTTCAGATCTATTATGGAACTCCATTATTTAGAGTGTCGTCCAGCTTCGTCTTTTTTTATTAAACTTAGTAGGTTTGACAGTGACATGTAGTTACATGCTTCTGGCTTTTCTTCGCCTATTGTTAGAAACCTCATTCTAGCATTGTCTTCACACTGGCACAGAACGTGGAGTCTGCTTCTTCACAGAACCTGCACAATGTTACTTTTTTGTGCCTTCTTAAGAAGACCTACTATTATCCAAACGATTTGTCGTTTTTGATCCAGTAAGTATTTCTTGAACTTTGCCAACGATTCCTTAATGAACTCTTTGGCCCTATGCATTCATTGTTTGATTAATACCTTGCACCACGCCGTAGCAACTCCACATGTTGGAATTAACACCATAATTTATTTCTAACAATGGTTCTGAATCAAGGTCCACTACTAAAACTTTTATTTTATTAATTTCATCTTTAGAGTTATGTATCCTAGAGATTTATATTTATGTAAAATTTCCAAATGAAATAATAACAGTATTAGATGGAACAATTCTACTTTCATTTCACATCTCTGAAATATTTTATTGGTAGAACAGTTTACTCTAAATATCTGAAGTAGTTCGGCAGATAGTACAATATGTCCGAAGAACATACCATTTCCTAGTTCTGTTTAAAGGAATATAAATAACAAAGTTTTAATACAGCATACCTATAAAAACAAAATTAAACACAATGGGAGGATTTTGGAGCTGTCAGTTTACTCTTTTCTTCGTTTTTCTTCCTATTGCATTTGATCTTAATAACAGAAGTGTTCCAGCTCGTGTTCCAGTCTTTTCCTAATTTCTTCTGTTTCTTTATTTCTATTTTTAATATTAACACCTAAGCATGTTTGTTTATTGAATAATAATGGAACATAATTTACCAATTTTTCTGACAGTGGCTGAGACATTTTGGTCCATCTTGAGGTCTACGTAGGTAAAAGTATACATATTTACCGAAGTCATCACTACCGCCATCTACATAAAAGCAAACCAATTATTAAGCAGCCCTGTGTACTCGTATAACCTTTGTTACACACGAAATAGACACATTTAGATATGATAATCGAATGGCTACTGGTTGTATTTACTTTTATATTTCTGTGCGAACTTTATTATTGTAATAAATTTTGAAATCTGCATAAATTAATGGCTGCCTAGTTTATGGTTGCATAAAATTTGATTTATATTTCCTGATACGAAAACACAATGAACTCTACACTATTAACTAATTGTTTTACAGTCTTTTTTATTGTAAGACAAAACGCAATCTTGAAAAAGTGGATATATGCGTTGATTATTTATTGATTATAATAGTAATAAAAGTTTGTCGTGTCAACGAGAAAAGTTTATAACTACCTAATGTAGGTATACAAATTTACATTTTTTTACCTATATAGATTTTTAGAATTAATATCATTTAATGATACCTACCTGTAGGTGTAAAAATACAGAGATCGTACCTAATAATTATTAGGTTTCTAAGGCTTAAAAATCTGATGTGTCCAACACATGACTTTCCTATCTTGTTATTATAGGCTTTTTCCGGTTATTTTGTACAACCTATTGCAGCACCTCTATAAATGTTTAGAGGATAAACTAAATATATACATTTTCCACATACATCTACCTCGAAACATTTTTCTATAGATATTCATTGAAAACGAAAATACTGAAAAATTTAAATTTTGCACTTTTTCTACAATTTTTCCATTACGGTCCATTTTAGAAAAATCATGTATAAACAAAAATTATAGAGATCGATATCGCAAACAAGTTTTAGTTCGTTCAACAATTTTCATAAAAATCAGAATCAAATTTCTCGAATACGGACCATTTCAGGAAATTTTGACATAAGGCAAAAATTATAGGTAATAATATAAGAAGTAACTTTTATTTGAACAATTTTCTTCTCCAAATAACAGATATATTCCATAAAATATAAAAACGGCCTCCCATAAAGTACCCCCCCATGTCCAAAATCTAATCATTTCACGTCAGCCCGAAATAAACCTTAAGTTTAAAATCAATTGTTTTTTTCTTTATCCGTTTTTGAGTTTTCTTCAAAATAGTCAAAACGGATTCAGGGGACCTCAAAACGTAAAAATCCATCGAAAACTCGAGGTCGAAAAAAATCATGATTCCTATACTTTCCTTATATCTGTATACAGATAGGAAAGTAAAAATGGATCAATAAAATTTGAAAATGTAACTGTAAACATATAAAAAGTTCCTAAAATTATGCCATATTTCTTGAGATACATAGGTACCGATATAACATCTTCCGCATAGGTAGGTAGGGAAAATTAAATTAAAATATTGTGCAGAGAACTAAAAATAGATTGAAACTTTTCAAAATATCTGTCAATATATTAATACACTGACACCGCAGCGGTGTTCATTCGCTTTGTGGGTTAATAAACTATCACCGATGTTGCCAAGTCAAATGAAATTCTAAGGTTTTTCTGAATTTAACTTTATCTGATGAAAAAGCATGTAATTTATTTAGGTATAATGTTTCTTAGTTTGGTTCATCTGCTATATGGATTCCTATCTATCAAGTTTTTTGAAATTCGCCTCATTTGAATGAATATATGATTAAAACACATGATTCAATATTTAATATAAATTGTTCCCTAATAAAATTCAGTGGCAAAAAAATGTTGTCTTATTAAAATTTGTAGTTTTAGTTGTTTGACTTTTGTTATAAAATTTCTGCATTCATGTTTTTCGTATACAAAATAGGTAGCTATTTGTGTATTAAGAGCGAAAAGTAATACTTTGAGACAGAAAATTAAAATGTAGGTACTTCTTCAGGTGAAGCGGATCTTGTTCTATCAGTACTTTTGTAAATATTTTTTTTGTATTTTTTGGGTAATCCTATTGTCTGGTTTTTGTTTTATAAATTTTCTTATATATTGTAAGCTTGGAGAAGCTTAGAACAACTGAACAACTATTATGTAAATAGCAAATAACCAAACAAGGCCTCTTATCAGGTAAAACACTGTCTATAAATTCTTACATAATCAAAGAAACAAAATACATGTATACAAAAGTGCGTAAGAAGAAACGTTTGTAATATAAAACTAGGTATATTTCCTAAATGGAATTAATAAAAATGTTGTGAATGATAAGCCTTCTGAAAATAGCATTGTTATGTATTGAAGGTGTGATACGATAAAACAAATTAAGATTTTATAGGTAAGTATATCAGAACAATATCTTATCTAAACGTAAATACCTAGGCAAAGATAAAATAGTTCAGTACCAATTTCTCTTCTGAGACAAGACTTTTGTAGTATCTATCTCAGCCACCTAATCTGAATATTAGTAGATGCGTAATAATTCAAACCAAGGAATCAGTTTATATTTTTTTTTACTTTGTAACGACAACTTAAATTTTAAGCTAGTACACTTTCTATAGCTTAGTTTCGAGCAAATGAAAAAAATTATAAAACAGTCCGAGCAACTATAATCTGCATATCATTATCTGCCGTAAGTACCCGATGTCGGTCATTACCAAATAAATTGAATTACCCAGTCCAATTAGTCTGTCAAGATACGAGTATTACCTTCCATTATTGGTCAGTTCAGTTTCTATACAAAAAAGGAAACTTGAACTGTATCGCATGGCACAGCACCGGTATTTAATCATTAGTAAAAAAAAAAGGAAATCCTGCCGTCTTACACCTTACATAATAAATTCACATGAGGCGATTCGGCAACGCTGCACGCGTAACTTGCGGAGATTCCTTCTTCCAAGGGCGTTTGTACACCAGACGGGGCGACGTTGCCGGCTTTTGTCGCGATTATGGTAATGATTTTGCTGAGGATACAAACAAATCATCTGGGGATAAGGTTGTTGCACCCTAAACGTCTAAAACGTAAGCGATTAGGACTAGGCAGGTTTTATAGGTATTTTACTTATTAGGATATTGAATCGGTTTTCAACCTGGGGGTCGCAGGCGTTCATGATATCTAAATACCTAAAAAATTATGTTCTTACGAAAAAAAAAAAAAAAAAAATTAGAACAGAATGAATGCGAGTATCTAATAAGAGTTCGTCATGAATTCATAATTTTAACCCCAAGCAGAAATTTAATTACCAATTTCTTGATTTCATGAATTCGCAAGAAGCCTGTACCTAACTTTTTCTTAAAACATAGCTATGTACTTTGGCAGTACTGCCATCTACCGTGTTTGTGGTACCAATATTTATGCTGAGAACTACTATAGCCTTAAAAAAATTACAGAGATGTGAAAAAAAAAAATTTGGGAAATATGAAATTTTTGGTATATTAATTTTATATTTTTTAGGGTGCTGAATCCAAAAAGGACCTCCTAGTCCAATCAAATAGACCTTTAAATCAAAATTTTGGAGGAAATACAGGAATTTTTAATATAAGTCACTTTAGAGTATTTGAAAACGATATGTAAAAAAAATTTGTTTTTCAGGCACCGGCAAATGTCAAAAAACAAGAAAAAGTGTTTTTTAAGGTTATTTAAAAACAGTAGGTGCTATAAAAAAAAGTTCTTTATAAAACTTGTAAAGCATAAAGTTTTACCTAAAAATGATATTTGACATTTTTTGCTATTATTAAAACTGACAGAGTTAGCGTGATTAGAAATTAAGAGATGTATATGACTTGGAAAAATCATAGCGGGCTGAAAATTCAATGATTTTGTAGTTTATTTTTATTATTTACTCAGAAAATTATAAATTTCTTTTAAGAAAAATTATTTTTTTCTGTTTTTTAAGTTATAACAATTTTAATTTAGAAATTTTCAATATATTATACGAATTTATATGGTAAAATAAATTTTAAAGTAAACTTATTAGCTTGACTGATATGAAAAATATGAGGAGTGAACTAATAAAAACCACATCCCGACAGTTTGTTTTTTGACATTTGCCGGTGCCTGAAAAACAAAATTTTTTTACATATCATTTTCAAATACTCTAAAGTGACTTATATCAAAAATTCCTGTATTTCCTCAAAAATTTTGATTTAAAGGTCTATTTGATTGGACTACTCCTTTTCTCTCCTCACGTACATCTTTTTTGGAAGATTATATTAAAAAAGCATAAAAGTGATTTTTTTTTAAATTATTATGCCAAGTAAAGCATTTATGATCATTAAGATCAATTCGCAATTTTATTCTAACCTAACTTATCTAGAGATTAAAAACTTCATAAACTAAGATTCTACTCACTAGTATACCCTAGAGTCTATTTAGTTACACTACCATTAACGTATAACACTAAACCGCAGTATACTCTGCTTTTATCTAACATCACTGAACTAACTTAAAATGCTTGGTTCTGTTGAGTCTTCTTATTAGATTGGCATTGTTGATTAGCCCGGATAACCTCAATGTTCCCATGTTGGAACAGTCGTTTTTGGTTACTACTCTAAAAATTTTTCTATTGTATTTTCAACAATGTCGACTTTAAGGTGTCTTTAAAGATCGGTATTGCGGCAGTACCAGGGCGCATCGACGGTATTCCTTAATACTTTATTCTGGTGGAAACTTTGAATAATTTGGATGTTACTTTTATTAGCAAGCCCCAAAAGTGTATACCTTACGTCCATACGGGTTTCATTATCTGCCTCTAAAGAAGCAGTTTTGTTGCATGTGGATAATTTGGATTTTCCTAGCAACCAATACATTCTTTTGTATTTTATGCCAAGTTTTTCGCGTTTATTTTTAATATGGACTTTCCAGCGAAGTGTCATACCCAGATATTTTGCTGTATTGGCAAAAGGAATCTGAATGTCGTTTATTCTAATAGGAATATATTCATTTTGTTTATTGCTGAAGTTGATATGGACAGATTTGTGTTCATTCAGTTTTATTCACCATCTTTTCATCTAGGTATTTTAATCTGATCTATAGATTTTTTGCAATTTTCTATTAGCGTCTTCGTGATTTTTCCAACAGCAAGGATTGCAGTATCATCAGCAACTGTTGCGATGGAATTGGGCTCAAGATTAAGAATATCTCTGGTATACAACAAGTAGAGTACTGGACCTAGTACACTACCCTGAGGTACTCCTGCCTTAATTTCTCTTGAGTTGGAATAGGCTTCTTCCTTTTTAATTCTGAAATACTTTTCTGATAAATAGGATTTCAATAGTTCAAAGTATTGACGTGACAGGAATATGCTCAGTTTTTGAATCAGGCTGACATGCCCTACTTTGTCGAAAGTCTGAGCCATAGCCAAAAAGACTGTCCAGTAAACTTTTTTCTTCTAGCGATTTCTCGATGATATCTGTGATTCTATGAACTTGGTCAATGGTCGAGGGTTTTTCTTTGAAGCCAAACTGGTGGGAGGGTATTAGGTCCTTTTCTTCTATTATATTTCAATCTCTTAAGAAGCTATCTTTCATAGAGTTTCGAGGTAACAATGAGATGGGTCTGTACGATGTAACTTCATGGGGACGTTTACCTGGTTTAGGTATCATTATAACTTCTGCCACCTTTCACATCTTTAATACGTATTTAAGTCTAAAAGACGCATTTATAAGACTGCTAATTTAGACAATAGCTTTGCGTGCTAGCATTTTAAAACATTGATGAAAATAAACATTTCATTACAATTTACTATGCATATTTATTCTTATAATTAAAAAAATAAACAAAAACTATTTCTTCGTGACATATTTAACATTACAGGTTTACTCTTTCCGTCTGAGAAACCTTTTCCTCTTCTCTTTGATGCTCATTCGAACATATTTTCGCTTTCTATCTTCTGTTTCCTTCCTGAGCATCCAGTATTCAGCTAGCATATCATATCCTATCTTCCTTGGGTATCGTCTCTCGAAATGACGGACATCCTGATGAAATCTTTTACCCTGCTCTTCACTAATAGTTTTCGGGAAACCATAATAAATAAGGCAGTGTCAATATGAGTTCTGCAAAAATCTGACGCGATGGAATTTTTTTATATTTTTTTCTGGTTTCAGTGAAAAAAAAAACTAAAAAAATATTCAAAAAATCCTATGCAATTTTTTGGTTGCTGACCTGTGTTCTTAAAGACATTTGCAAATTTTCAAAATTATTTGCATTTTTTAAACGACGAATTGAATAATATTAAGCAAACATTTTGTGCTGTTTTCAAGGAACATGTATGATACTGTCTGTATAAACATCCATAAGTGCCTCTATACTCGGAACAAAGTTACTTTGATCTATGTTCCAGGATACAACGATGTTGAGTCAACGCGAATTTGAATTCATAGGGCCAGAACCATTCCTTGGCATAGGGGGGTCAGTGGCTCAGTAGTTAAAGTCTGAGTTTGCGAATCCAAGGGTCTGCGGTTCGATTCCCACCGTTGGCCGGGATTTTTTTAATTAATTTAATTATTTAAAAATAATTCTGATGTCTAGATAGGATTCCTTACTCCGGCCATTCACTGTTGGGTTCTAATTAAAAATACTGTTCCTGAAGTGGCGCTGGGAAAGACTGACAAAGCCTAAACAGAATACACATATAAGAAAATCAAATACAAACTGAGACTCATATTAGGTGTATACACCTAAACCATAAAATAAAAAATTCTTGGCATTTCAAAGAGTACTACCAAAGGAATTATCTCAAAATGGACAGAGGGTGTAACACTTGTGAAGTAACCTAACCTATGTTATTTTCTTAAAAACCCCATGTAGAAAAGATAATCAAGTTAGACGACTACTCTTAAACTAATACATTTCCGGAAAACTGATATGTCGACTTTAAGAATTGCCAGATTCTTATAAAATGTCGATGGGCTCTTTTAGTGGTGACATCTCTTTGATTTACTAATTTATCGATCTGGTAATAATCATTATCTATGCGTGTCATTCGGTTGTATTTTCTGTAGAATTTTAGACATGAATGAATTAATTTAACTAACGGGAGCTGCTAGACACGAAAATAACAATCTAAGCCGACTAGATATTACCAATTTAGGTTCACGAAAATGTACAGTTTCGTTTCATTTGCGTTATGGGTAGTTATCATTCGTTGACGTCCATTTGTTTTTCGGTGTGCTAAATAAGGTCGTCGAACCAGAGCGGACAGTCAAAACAATAATATTACGAATTACCAAGTGAATTTTATTGAAATGTTAAAATATCGAAGTAGTATTATTGGTATTCGTGCGTTTAATATCGTTGCTCAAAATGATCTACTTATATAAAAATTTTAATTAATTTTTGGCTCTATATTTTTCTGATATAATTTTAGCTGTTTAAACCTGAGATATGAGCTTTTTAGAAATTAGAAATTCTGGAGTCTCATTCTTGTTTCTACTTGAAATATCTAACTACCTTTTAGTGTTTGTCAAATATGTAAATCAATCAAGCTAGTAATTTATTGCTATCGGTTAAAATGCTATAGGTCTTCTTCTACAATGTAGCTGCGACCATTAGACTCTAGGATTTTTGGATTCTCCTAACTTTAGTTGGTGTACTATATATAGCTCGGCCAGAAGTTATACACTACGAAATACCTAAATCAAAATATAAATAACCTTCTTCCAGATTTTAGGTTTATACTACAGTAATTCGTGAACTAGAAAATATTAAGTACCGAGTAGTAACATCTGGACCATAGAAAATAGTACCTGAGGTTATCGTATGTTATCGTGTGACGTACTATTAAAGAATAGTAACCTTACACGGAATGCAATATGTATATTCATCGTGACGTCATATTGCCCTAAAATCCAGTTAATCCCTACGTCAGATGGTCTTTGCACAGACATTTTGAGCCATATATAGTCCAGTATTCGTAAGTAACGTCGATCTTCACCCATCTGTTTAATGGATAAAAGTTTGTTTTAATTAAATAAAATATGTTTTTAAATATACTGCAAATGGGTTGCCTAAGAAAATACGGTCACGGCCATTTTTTACTTTCCTTTCTGTGTCCAGATAAGGAAAGTAAAGGAATCATGATAAAAGTTGCTTACGATGTCATTGTCTATTATTTTGTCCCGATACATGATTTCCCTAAAATGGACCTAATTCGAAATATTTGAAGAAAAGTGCAAATTTCGAATTTTGAAGATAACTCAAAAACAGATGAACAGAAAAACACAAAATTTTAAACTTAAGGTTTAATCCATCCTGCGGTGAACTGGTTAAAGTTTGGGCATAGTCGAAGCATTTCGGGAATATTTTACAGGTTGTCGTCTTTTTTACTTTAATAAAATAAATAGTCTGGACTGTATTTTCTTAGTCAACCCATTTGTTGTATATTTATAAACATAGGGTCAGGTGGGGTAAGTGCGGAGTAAAATTTATAAAAGTTAACTTTCTCAAAGTCGTATTTTTTTATGTTATGTAGGAATAAGTTATGCTTCCTATGACGATATAATTAGCGTGTTCGCAGTATATTTCTAAAGGGAAAACTCGAAAAATTGATATATTGAAAAATTTAAGGGAATTTTGAAAAAAATCAACAGTGCTACGCTCTTGTCCCATTAAAAGGGGCAAGTGCGTAAACTAATATAAGTACGTATACGCGATTGTATTAGTTTACTTTGGGGCAAGAGCGGAATCTTTATTAAAAAACTTACAGCGTTTTAAATGTTTTTTTTTAATACAAAACAAAATCATTGTTTTCTTAAAGAGTAAAAAATACTTCATTACTCAACTGGAAAATGTTACTTGGAATTGAATTTCTCCCCTCCGACCTATGATGGGCGGTGGTAAGACAGAAATATCTAACTTTTATCTTCAACTTGCGGATATTGAAACAATGTAAAATATTTAGCTTCAGACACTTTTCTTACAAACTTCACAACAGGTTCATCCTTAATCTCAGTGATTTGCCCTACAAAAAACTTTTTTGTTTTCTTTGTATAAAACAACAACCCTGTCGCTTATTTTTGGTTCATGACGAAAATCTTTTCTTTCTTCTTCATATTCCTTTTTCTCATTTTCAATCATAGTTATAAAGTCCTTATTCTCAGACTCGAAGCTAGAAATTTTTGGTTGCTCATCTTCAGATGTTTTACTTTCGTTTATTTTTTCTTTGTTTTAATTTTTTTACGCTTCTGGTTTTTTGGATTTTTATATTTCTTTTGTAACCTTTTAAAAGCCGCCAAACATATCTTATTTTGTTTTTCTTCTTGTTTTTTGGTTCGTTCAAGAACAGTTTTCGCAGTGAAAAGTTCCTTACCATTGCATATTTTACTCTTTTTCTGTTTCTCACTATTCCCTTTTTCATGCACGCTAATATAAGGTTTTCAAATGAACCAGCCGACGTTTCAGTTGAATTGTTGTTACATTCGGTTGGTTTTTCCGCTACTTAAAAAGTTGCTAAAATAGCAAAGGGTTATTTTTTTATACTACAATAATAATTTAAAAAAAGAAGCTACCTGATATTATCCATAGAAGAAGCGGTACTTGTTGATGGGGCTTGAATATCCACATCAATTTCGTTTATTTTCTTAATTATATCGTCTAAAAATAGCAAATTAAAGTTACCTATTCCATAAAAATAACAATTAAAAAATTATCTGCAAGTTCATTTGGGACCGAGGCAGTGCTTAATGCAGAAGCAGTAATTGTCATGGTTTTTTGGTCCACAAATGACAATTAAATTGTCTAAAAGTAAAAAGTACCAAATAAGATAGATGGCCATTTGATTTATTGTAGATAGGTACTACAAACTAATGTCGAGTTACCTTCTAGGGGGCAGAAGTTGCGAGTTGAGCTTGAATACTATTCTCGTTTGGGTTAGCTGGAGGATTTGAGACTTTTTACTGATCTTTCCATCTCCGAAACGAATCTGGATCAAATGGTTCTTCGGGAACTACTTTATCGTTAAAGGGATATATTCCCGCTTTTCTGAAACCATTTGAAATAATTTCACCTAGAAGACTAGCCCATATTTTTCACAAGAGTACAGAAAATTCGGCTTTCGGAAGTTTTTGACCAATATGCAATCTTTGGCATGATACCAGCAAAGGATCCTATCTGTCTTTAACTGCTTTCATTACCGACAAATCAAGCGGTTGAAGAATGTAGCTGCTATGCGATGGTAGTTTTATAATCGCCATTTGAATAAGGTTTAGACTAACATGAGTCGCATGCCCATCAAAAATCAAAACACTGGGTTTTGACGGGTCGGAACAAAAACTTGTTACGTCCAAATTCCAAATTAAATGTGGTTTGTTTTCAATACAAAGATTCTTGATAGTCTTTGAAACTAAATCAAAATAATTATTTATTACTCTTTCTTCTTGCTATCTTAAGAGCGATATCCATGCAACACCTAACAGCAAATTCAGATTTAGAACACACTGACAACTTTCAGTGCATCTGAACCCACTTTGGCAACGTTGCTCTATTCCCAGACTTACGCTCCCTTCAATTTATTACTTATAAACTATAGATGCTTTAAAATATTAAAAATGCCGATAAATCGCAGGTCCGGTCTAACAAAGAGTATTTCTGTTTTGTTTTCTCGTTTAAAATATTTTTTAAAGGTATAACCTGGTGTAACATTTTCGAAAAATTTTTTTTATAACTAATTTATTTATTTACGAAATATATTTTTAAATATACATATGTACCTATTTCTACATTTTCTTATATACAGGGTGTTTGTTGGTAAGTGTGAATGATTTTAGGGAATGTTTGCCGAAGTTATTTTATAAAAAAAACATAGATCGAAAAAGTCAGTGGCTCAGTACTTTTTTATTAAAAAAGTGGTATTCTCGCACAAACGCCACTGGTACAAGTAGAAATATTTGGAACACCCCAAAAAATACACATTTGCCCCTTCAAAGTTTTTTTGCAAATTTAGAGTAAATATCTTTAAAACTATTAAAAATAATTAATAAAATTTAATAAATTAAAATTTAGACATTCTGTATCTTGGAAACGAAGCATATTTCGACCTTTTTTTATAGGAACTTTTTTTAACAAAATAACTTTGATAACAATTTGCAAAAATCGTCCGTACTTATTTACAAATACCCTGTATAAAAATACGTTTTTTAAATAATAACCCATTTGATACTAGTTTGTGCAACAACAGTGGACAATCCACTGGAGTTGTACAGTATGTTTTTTTCTACGACCCACTAACGAAAATCTACAAATTTAAAGTATTATTTTAGGAAAAGACAAAATAATTAATTTTAAAATAATTTATGACTTTACTAATTTGTGAAATAAAATAAACATGAAAAAATATTTAATTTAATTAGTCCCCAGCGCAGATTTGAACTCGGGCCTCTCGCGTGAAAGACAGATGCCGTATCATCATTTTCACCTCCACATTTAAAATTTTAGTTCTAAAAGTAGTAATTAAATTAGTTTCATATAGGTAGTTTAATTCAAATTTAGGATTTTTTAAATTGTGGTCTAAATTAAAATTATTTATGAATCCTACGCAAAAATAACTCATTTTAATGTATATTTAATCTCAATTCCTAAAAAATATACTGACAATTAGTTTGACAGAATTGTCACTTATTTAAAATTTTAAAAATAATAGTTGTTGGGTGTCCAATATATAAACTGTGATTGGTGAATTTCATTTTTTTGCAGTGTTCTCACTACCCAGAATGGATATGAAATATATTCGTTGAGTTGAACGAAATAGTATATTTTTTCGTTTTGTAGTCTGTGCGTGAATAGTAGTTTGTGCAACAAAATTGGATATGATGGCCATATCGCACGAAGACGAAGTTTCAGAACGACGCCGTAGACGGAGTGCTTAATCGTCTGAGTGCGATACAGACAATCCACTCGAGTTGTACAGTATATTTTTCCTACGACACCCTAACGAAATTCTACAAATTTAAAAAAGTAATTTATTAAGACAAAATAAATAATTTTAAAATAATGTATGACTTTTAATAATTTATAAAATAAAATAAACATACAAAAAGATTTAATTTAATTAGTCCCCAGCCCTGATTGGAACTCGGGTCTCTCGCTTGGAGACAAACTCCGTGCCGTCGCCACACTTGCCATTATAGTTCTAATACTTGTAATTAAATTAGTTTTATATGGTTTGATTAAAATTTAAGATTTGTTTATAAATTTGGACGAAATAAAAATAGAAATTCTATTACTTATCGATTATACATAAGAAATATTCATTTTTACGTATATTTAATCTCAATAATTCAAAAATATACTGACAATTAGTTTGACTATATAAAATTTAAAAAATAATAGTAGCCGGGTGACCAATATATAATCTGATTGGTGGATTTAACTGTTTTGCAGTGTTCTTACTAGGTAGAATGAATATGAAATATATTCGTTCAGTTGAACGCAATGGAATACTTTTTTGTTTTGTAGTATGTGCGTAGATTAGCTAATATTCATGTGGGTATAGAAAAAAGCATATCTATGTGGATGTAGAAAATAGTAGTTTGTGTAACATGAGTGAATATAAATTAAATTGATTTCATATAGTTTAATTAAAATTTATAATTATTTATTTCTAAATATAGATCAAATAAAACTAGAAATGCTATTATTTATCGATTCTACACAAGTATAACTCATTTTACGCAATAGCATATTTTTTCGTTTTGTAGTTTGTACGTAGATACGCTATCCATTTGGGTGTAGAAAAAATTGTTTTCTAGTACTAAAAATATTTAAAAATAACATTGAATAAAATGATTTATTATTAGTAAAAGAAGGAATAAAAATAATCATTTTTATTGACTATTGGTCGGATTTCTACTCGGATTTCTACTCAAATTTCTAATATCTAAACCTCTAGTGAAACGTGGATCTAAGATCTCGGGTAGTATACAATCTAAATAAAATTGCTTTAGTTTGTTTTCCATATACACCAAAATCTATCATCTTTTTTATTTTTTCTACTAACATACTTAAAGGTATTAAAATAAATAAAAAAAAAAAATATTTCGTTTAGTTACGTTAAGTTGCCCCTGAACAATTATTGTATTTTCGCATTATCATTAATAATTGCAAATTTTATTATGTTGTCAACCATTGCTTTTTTCGGAGTCAGTTTTGAAGCAGTGGCAGGATATTTAATTTCGATAATACTGTCTGTTCCTAATAAACCGTCGGAACCTAAAAAACCATATTCAGAATCCACAAATAAACCACATTTATTGGATATCCGCTTTAAATTTGTTAATATTGCTTTAAAGCTAAAGGTTTTTTTTTTTTTATTCAATACTTAGTATATTAATTTCCCATATATTTTAACTTTAATGCTTAGAAGGGGTGCTAATGTTTGTCTTTTTCTAAGTAATCTAGCACGATATTTTATAGATTTCCGTCGAAACGGAAATATAATTTTCGGCATTTCCGAAAGTTTTCCCATTTTTACCACAAATTATTATAACTCAGCTTACACATAAAAGTTCATATAAACACATTGACTAAATACGAAACAAAAACACCTACACTTGAACTAAAAAGAATAAAGTTTTTTATTATTTTATTTTTATCCCAATTTTGCGGTACTGCATGCACCGCCAACGTCCGCCGCCTTGTTGCCAAATCAATTAATATGGATTGGAATCTTGACAGATTTTCTCAGATTTCCTAATTCAAGGTTTTCAAAAAATATACGCTTTGGACAAAAAAGTGTATTGGAAAGAATTAGCTGATTTTTATATAACAATTCCCGGTAAATACTCCTTTTTGCAATAATTTTCATAATTTGTATAGAAATAATTAAAAAATTAGTTTTTCTGAATTCGGGCTCTACAGCGGAGTTCTCTATCATTTGCTTAGTAGGTATACCAAATTTTATAAAAAAATATTTAAAACTGAGAAAGAGAACCTTGAAGTCGTTTTAAGCCTGTTTCTAACCATGGATATCGCTCTTAACATTTTCCGGCTTTTTAACGGATAGCTTATGACGTTTCATAAAAGAAAACAGCCAGTCTTTTCCAGGAGTACCATTCTGAAACGGAGTATTTAATTGATTCGCTTTAACGTATTTGCCTACTAATTCCATTGCTTCCATTCGTGAGAGACCAAATCCATGCTTTTCCATACTGTTTAAACAATGAACTAATTTATTTTCGTAATCTGCAGAAAGTGTTGTAGCACGGCCATATGAGGCTGACTTCTTACCTCTTCTTCCTTTAATGTGATCGAGTAGAGTATTTAGCGAAATTTTATGTAATTTGCTTGCCGCATATGCAGACTACCTTCCACTTTTAACATCTTCTATAGTCTGAAGAAGAGCTTCCTTGGAATAATTCTTGCCTCTTTCAGATTTTTGAATATATTTTCGAACCATAATAGTTATTATGAGTCTAACCTAACATAACACACTTTACCGTCAAAATTACACTGTGGGGCAAGTGCGTACTACTACGCACTTTTCCTCGTATACAGCTACGCACTTACCCCATAAAATAAAAGATCATATCAAAATAAACATTTATTAAATTTTTCCCTAGTTATACGAAAAAACTGACTATTCCATTAGATTCTACGTATTTAATAGTGTATACTTACCAATTATTTTATTAAATTCAGCTTAATTTGTCACGACAAAATCACCGAGTACAACTACGCACGTCAAGGTTACAAATAATCAGCCGGTAAGGAAATTTTAAAACGACGACAAACAAGTCGGTCAGCGCCACCCTTTGTCAAGTAGCTCAGTATACTTGTCGGTAAGAATATTCTTGTTACAGATTCCCTCTATTTAATAGGCTAGGACATTTTCAGGCTTACAACGCACTTGCCCCAAAAATGCTCTTGCCCTACCTGACCATATATTATTTAATAAAAAGAAACTTTCATTCATTAAACAGATAGGTAAAGGTCGACCTTACTTCGGATCTTAGACCAACACCACAAAGACATTCCTTACAACATTACCCTAACTCCAAGAAGCAATAGAAATATAGATGTAAAATACTGGAAGTGTATCAATTATGTTAAAGAAATGTAATAAAATAAATTAATAAGACATTTTCAAAATCGGATTGTAACATAATTGACAATAATTGTGTGTTCTCTATCAGAATTTCCCATTACCCATTCTTTGATCGTATTAAAATACCTTTTTAGCATTTCCCTCAACTTTTGTGTGAAGAAAAGCATTAGAAGAGATCCAATGGATAATGGATATTACTAAAACATACCAGCTTTCATTAATAAGTAGGGCTCTATGGGAGAATCTACTAATTGTACAGGGAAATTTCCCTGATATAAACACAGAAGCTTGGCTTGATTTTTCAATGTCAAATGCTTCTGCTCTATCAAGAAAGTTCCTTGACCTCATCTCTCTATAATCGCAAACAAGAAAAACTCCAACCACCATCATCGATACTGGAATTAAAATATGGAACAATGTAATGGTGTTGTTACAGTGAGCCTTGCTTCAATATTTCTCAATCAGCACATATTTCCTGTCGTTTAACAAGCTGATAGGTCTGAAGATTTTAATTTTGTATGAAATTATAATACAAGTATCATCTGGATAAATTATACGTTGATGGTGTTGAATTGGAAACAGTTAAGTAGACCATTTCGCTCTTAAAATATCAAAATCACAGATGACAAAAAATTTGTTACCTAGTCATTGAGTGAATAAATGATAAACTTTTGAGTTGTGCCTGTTATTACGTGTGAAGTATATACTATTTAGCATGTGTATGAAAAAAATACGATTAGAGTTAATTTAGTAAAAAATTAAAACATGTTCATTAATTACTTTGGGATGTTTATTTTAACTCGCCGCTCTCTACAGAACATTCGTGAAAATTATAAACATGAAAAAATAATTAGATTAAAAAAATTCTCAGATTATGAATTGCCTTCTCATTGGCGGCCATCCTCTTCATCATATGTAGATTCTGCTAATTAAACTTTGACATTTTTGTTATATTGAAGCTTTCAAAAATATTCTCGATATTTCTAGCCAAAATCACGAAAGTGACACATTCGTTACAATTATTAATATATTAAACTAGAATGAAGATATATTGAAAATTTCAAGTTGATATCGTTTCTGATTTTTTTTTTAAATATACCCCTACTTAACTCCCCATTTTTAATCAGATTTTTTTCAAAATCAGTATGCTTCGTCCCCTTATAGAGCTTGATTGTCCTGAAAATTTCAAGTTGATATCATTTTTCATTTTTGACTTATCGTGCCAACATAAAACGTAACGTCTGAAGGACTTTTTTAAAAGTTATTTAAAATTTGACGAGAAGGATGTTGGTACAAAATTTTTAAATTTGGATCGATATTAAAAATGTTGGTTACTCGCAAGTAAACCTATATACTCTTCAGAAATACTTTGTGAAGAGCATAAATAAATAACAAAAGAGTTTAAAACTTTTGTCATAATCACAAATGTGTCCTGTTTGGATGTTTTGGTTATTGTTCAAATGAACTTTTATTTTTGTGCTATACTGAAAGTGACACATTCGTTTTTGGCTTTTTCTAGAATTTCTTAAGTTTATTTTGGATTTGGCGATAATCAAAATTTATAACAAATCATTGTTAATGTGCTATTGTTTGTATCCACAACTTCCAGTTCAACCCGTAACATTTTTTTTCCTTTTTAGTATATAAGAAATAAATGTATTTTATTATTTAATAATGCATGCAATTAAAATAAACAACTAATCAGCCAGCCAAAAATAGAGTCTTACCTTTCACGTACAGGGCTTTCCTTGTGGAGTGTAAGATATCTAAGGAGGCGTTAATATTCTATAAAAAAAATATCCATGCCACATACAAGTTCGCTTATGTGGTCGTCACATGTTTATTGACACACTGTATTTTGAAACTGTTTTTTTTTATTATAAATTTATTGATGTAAATAAACATTATATTATTATTATTATTATTATTATTGTGATATTTATTACATTCGTGTTTTGGCAGGAAAAAACTATCAAAAATAATAGTAAAAACATACTCATTTTCAGCCAAACATATTCGTGATTTTGGCATTTTAAAAATGATTTATAAAAAGAATAAAAAGTATTGGTCATAGAACCTAGAGATACTCCTATATTTACTAATGTATATTAATATAAACTGTTAAAGATGCACAATAAATAAGATGTACGCAATACAGCTCTTCCGACACCCCAGCTTTTTGCAAATCAGCAAATCAGTCTTAAAATCATCAACAAAATAAAATAGCAAAACATACATGTTAAAAAGAAGTTAAAATTATATTTTGTTGATTTAGTAAAAATCTCTTAATTTTTCTAATGAATCACACTCCCTAGGTAGTTCATTATATTCTTGGAAACCTTTAATCAATGCCTTTGAATTAGATAAAAATGTAATTTCATACCAACATTACGAAAGTGATGTTTAGGGTCCGATTACAATAAGAAAAACACAGCTATCGCCGCCTACTGGGGGTTTAGTGGACTGTTAATATTATAGGAATATAGGGAATACTTTTTTATACCTAACAACTTATTCTTTATTTGTTGATAGTTATAGATAATATGTATTCGAAATTTGAAGTAATGGTTATGACGTAGCGGTGTTCTTATTGTAAAAGGATTCTACTTATTTTACAACTCTATCCTTTCGAACCTACCCACAATTTTCCCATTTCCTTTCAAAGCTAAATCTTGGTTACGCCGCTAGTGAGGTGGGTAACCCTCGTCGCACTATATGGAAAATCCTCGTTCTACGCACGAACTCAGCACAGCCGAATTTCCCTCGGCTAAAGAAGTTTCCACCGAGGCGGCAACCGAGCTCCTAGAAATGATATCTCCGGCGTTCTTCAATATTTACAAATAGTTGGCCGGGTGTCTAGACACTCTATACAGACGCTTGCTGGATCGGACCTACGCAACAAATATTGTAGTGTGCTATTAAGTGCGTAAAACTGCCTAGAGTTGTCACTTGTTGAGGCCCCGATTGCAGTGCGTCTGTCAGGTGCGTAGAGCTCGGTGTTTTTGGGCATCGAGTGCGTATACGTTGCGAACTTTTAAAAACGTGTTGAAAGTGGAGTTTGAGTGATTTTTTTTTATCTTTGGTGGATATCTGAAACAGGAGGCGTTCTTAATCTATTGATTAATTGAAAAATAAAAGGTAAAATAATAAATTTTTGTAAAATTATGCAAGTTGAAAGATTTTTTCGGTCTCAAACTAAGAAAAGATTTTTTATATTTTCGCTCATTAAAATCTAAATCGTTTATTACCAATTAATAAATATAAATCTTTAAAAAATGCATTAATACTTTTATAGCCTATTTTTAAGAGCAAATAATAAATAATAGGCTGATGAACTTATATTTTGAGAGGATTAATTAAGTCTTATCCCCCTTGACAACTCGTTTATTTTAAAGATTGTTGATAGGATTAATTAAGTCGTATCCCCCTTGACAACTCGTTTATTTTAAAGATTAGAGAAAAACGTTTGAATTCGTTGATTTTTAAACTCATCGGAGTATCAGACGGTATCAAAGTTTCGGTATTCCTATGAATCCCCTTCAGGTGACAGCCACACCCTCAGTTTTTTTAAACAACAAAGAGGTCAAGTGGCATCTCATTTGAGAGGATATGGAAAGCTGATTTCAAAAATGTAGTTTATAACTCGTTTTTAAAAATTGATAATTAGATAATCAGTCTTTAAAACAACGTGTGTGAAGTTGGCCGGAAAAAAATCCCGGCTGGAGGGAAAAACGTGGAAATCGAAAGACCGTTAGTCCACGTTTTTCCCATAATTAGTTTCGTTTTTCCCCCTCCTAATTTTATTTTATTTAAAAAAAATTCCGGGCTGGGGGAAAAACGTGGAAATCAAAAGGCATTCGTTAGCCTACGTTTTTCTCACAAATAATTTCGTTTTCCCCCTCCCAAAAAAAAGTTATTTAATAACAAAGTTTTTTTTTCACATTTACCATATAAGACTGTAATGGGACTGTGGAAGCCTATTATCAACTGAAAAAGGTTGAAATCAGATTAGAAAAAGCAGAAAAACATTCTACAACCCTCTCAACAATTTTACAACTACCAACTGACTGACTTGCTTTGGTGACACCAAGAATAATTGACGTATATATGACAGCAAAAGGGTCACAATTTAAGGGTTGAAACTAGTTTACCCAAAATATTGAACCCTTGTTGACCAAGATTTCTTGCCATAATTCGGGTTCAAAATTTCCTCCTTGGTCTGAATGCAATTCCAGAGGGAATCCATGTCTCGCTATGACGTTCGTCATGATTACTTCTGCTACTGTCGTCGCTTCCTGATTAGGAATAGGCGTTATTATGGGTCACTTTGAAAAATAATCCATAACAACCATCAAGTATTTGTTTCCCCTCTCTGCCGAGGATTTCTATGGTGATTCGTTCGAAAGGCTCTTCGAAAGGGTACTGTGCCATTTTACCTCGGCTTCTTGTTTTATACCGTTTTATGCAATTGTATAAATCACATTTCTTACACCAATCTTCTACAGGGTGCGGCAGCATAACTCCCTTTTTTAAAATGCGCGCCATTCTGTCGGTTGATATCGTAGCGGAGCGCTAGTGGTCTCGTTCGAGAGGCGGGACTATAAAGTTTTGTCCCGACGTTGAAACAGTGAGGAGCGTGCTTTTGCCGTTGATGCCTATTTTTCGAACGGATTTTCTGTAATTGCAACTCTTTCGGAATCACTTCAATTTAGCCCCATCTGTCCCTGTCCTGGACCAGAAATCAATTGTTACGTGGGTCACTACGTTCAGCCAAACTGCAACTGCGGTAAAACGAAGAATTGAAGTTCCTCGGCCCATTAGATCACCTGAAAATGTTGAGACAGGGAGAGCTTCAATGTTGCGATCACCACGAACGCGCAAACATGCGTCTGCCCTTGGACTTTCCGATCGTTTCATGATGATCTTCATTTCCATCCTTACAAGATGGCGATAGTGCAGGAACTTTCTGAACGTGTGAGGTTCTTCTCGAAGTCGTTCCAGAGGACGCTATTGTTTTGTTTTTAGCGACGAAGCCCATTTTCATTTGTGTGGATCTGTCGACGAACAAAATATGGGCTACTGAGCTGACACCAATCCTCGAAAATTGCATCAAATGCCTTTGCATTTTCCTAAAGGTACAGTGTGGTGTGCAATTTTCTTAGCTGGAATTATTGGTTCTTTGAGGAAAATGAAGTCGCAGTGACAGTGAGTTTGGACCGATATGTAAATGTGTTACAGGATTTGTTTTTGCACGGCTAGATGAGTTTCACTTAGGTGAAGTTTGGTTCCAATAAGACGGTGCAACGGCACACACTTGAGGGAACACCTCCCAGAGCGCCTCATCTTAATTAGGGGCCATTTGGAGTGGCCGGTCCGCTCTCCTGATTTGACCCCTTGTAATTTTTTTATATGGCGTTTTTTGAATTTCTGTGTTTATGTGAACCGTCCAAGGACCCTATAAGGTTTGAAGACCAACATCCATGAAGAAGTTGACAACATAACGCCTGCTTTGCTGGCAAGAGTCATGACAAACGCCAGAAATCGGTTTACTCAGGGTATGGAGAATGAGGGACGTCTATCTGATTTGACCTTTAAAACTATGTAAAACAAAACCTTTGGCGTGGGCCTACATTATAAAAAACAAATAAAAATGTTCTGATTCATACAATCTTGAGTATTAAAAAAAGGAAGTTATGCTGCCGCACCCATCCTATCAACAATGGACCCAATAAAATATTTCCCGAACTCGTGACAGTGTCCTTTTAGTTACAAAATGTCATGAGCGGCTCTGTGAAGCTTCTTCAACGCACTTCTGACATGTGATTTCGGCAGTACCAATCCATCGGGGTCCAGTGTCCTTTTATAGTTCCACTATAGTTGGCTATATCTTGCCAAGTAGGTCTTACTGCATTTTTGAGCCATTCTCGAAAAACCTTCAAGTCATTGTCTTTCTTTTTTACTCTTTCTCGGGCTTTCAAGGGTGATTTCGTCTTCGTCACCCTCTGGCTTGATAGTGGTTGTCCGAAGACTAACTTCTTCAACTGAAATTTTCTCCGGGCCAGTTTTGATTCTTTTTGCGGAAACGATGTGGCCCAAATAATATAGGCTTCCGATTGGAACAGTGAACATTTATTGTGATTAAAAGCTTTAGATTGGCATTTCTGAATCTCTCAAGTACTTCACTAAAATTTATTAGATGTTCGTCAAAAGTTTTTGACATCATCATTAGAAGCTAGGAGGTTGTACATTGGACGATTTCCTGACCGTAATGTTCCTGATAAAAAATTGTTCCAAAATATTTATCAACGTCTTCATGACACAGGCGCATTGAGACGAAGTGGAGGGCCAGGAAGGCCAAATACAGCAAGAACGGTGGAAGTGGAAAAAAATGTGTTTGACATGATCGAGAAAGATCCGAGTACTTCTACTTGAAAAATAGCAAATACTTTGAATGTGAGTTATTCGCCATGGAAAATTTTTAGGGACAATTTGTTATACCCATACCACATACAACGCGTTCAAGCACTTCTTCCTCCACGTATTTAATTTTGTCAATGACTTTTGCACACATTAGTTCAAATTCCTCAACAACTGACGCTTATTCTTTTTACCGATGAAGCGAATTTCTCAAGAAATGCAATAAGGAATTTTCACAATAACCATGTATGGGCTGACTAAAATCCACATGAGGTAATTGAAGATCGTTTTCAACATCAGTGCTCGTTGAATGTTTGGATTGGAATTGTAGGTGACTGGCTAATAGGGCCGGTATTTCTACCAGCAGAACTTACCGGTGAAGTGTATCGCAAACTCTACCTGTTTTTCTGGATGATGTACCATTAGCAATAAGAAATGCAATGTGTTTTATGCACGATGATGCACCAGCGCATTTCAGTTTGGTTGCTCGTGAGTTTCTGATACTAAGATACGGAGATCGCTGGATTGGTCGAGGAGGACCTCATTTGTTGCCCGCTCTTTCTCCTGACTTAAACCGCTTGGATTATTTCCTATAGGGCCATCTAAAGTCATTAGTGTATACTACTTCAGTAAAAAATGTGGAAGACTTGCGAATTCGGATAATTCCTGGATGTAACTCAATAAGAAACGACCATGGTGTTTTTGAAAGAGTTCGGTAGTCAATGAGGAGAAGATTGGATGCTTGCATTCTTGCCGGAGGTAGTCATTTACAACAGTTCTTGTAGATTAAGTAACATTTACATGTATTCTTTGGTAATAAAATGATGTTATTGTCTAAAATTTTGTTCGTCCTGTATCTCCTTAACAAATCGGATTTTCAAAAATCATCAGAGGACAAAATATTTTTAGAATAGTCCAAGGAACAACCCCTTGAATTTTTGCCTCATGTTTAAAAAACACCCTGTATAGTGTTCTTTCCACGTTTCTAGTATTTCTTTTGTGTCTAGTATGTAATCGTTCGTTTTTTTTTTTTTTATTAATTTTATTTCTTTCTCTTTATATTATCCTCTCAGGTTTTCTATTCGTGTCCAACACTTACTCACCTAGAGTTTATGTGTTTCTGTTATTTATTTACCGAAATCTTTCCAACTTTCCTTTTTTGCGAATTCACCATTTTTTGTGTATTGTTTTTAATTGGAATTACTTTTTTTAATCTGGCAATTTGTTTATATTTTGTTACTCTCTTCTCTTTCATTGGATTTCTACATACTTACTTTTATTTAAATAATTTTTAATGTTTTGCTTCTATAATACATAACCACTAGTTATATTATAAATAATAATAATAATAATAATAATAGATTCTCCTATCATATCATTTATATTATTTGTCTTGTAAATCGCTTGTATTTTGATTTCAATAATCTCAAATTTGTTTATTGTTTCTTATGAATACGCTTACAAATCATTTCATAGGAATTAAAACAAAAACAATTTATTTATCAATTTCTCACTGGATTTTTTAATAATAATCTGATTAGTTAGTGTTGTTTATTATTAATTATTACAACCATCGAAAAATTATTCAAGTATCTGCGGAAACTAATATGTGTTTCAAAATAATAATAATTGATGTAGTTACTGAAATTCGATTAATTCGTTATAATATGGTGGGAACCAATTTATGAATAAAGCCAGAGGTGTGTCAAATAAATTATTTGCACATTGTTGGGTTAATGAATCGTTTCGATGACATAACAAGGGCTTTGATTTACAGCAAATCAAGGACAATGGGCCCGAACGAAATTTATGGTCACTGAATAGTACTCATTAGAAATACGCTTATAAATTGGGGAAAACATTAACATGGCCTCTAGTCTTACTGAGTTACTATCTATGATCTTACCCTTTCTTGTCAAGTCTTCGAACTAAGGAAGCTTGTGTTGGCCTCAATAGTTATGTGTGTACCAAGACTGTAAAGTAAATTTTTTTTTGAGCAAATCAGAAATTTGTAGCCGAGACGTAGCCAAAACCAAGCAACTTCTGGTGTGACCAAAAAAGATCATGCACACATTTTTTAGGCGACTGTCTTATCAAGTAGGTCCAACATTTTTTTTACTTTCTTGTTCCTCAAAAGATACTTAAGTGCAATAATAGTTTTAAAATGTTTATTTATCGATTAAAAAATCTATTGTTAAGGAAGCTTCGTACAGAAATCCATTTTTCTAACTTATAACTATAATGTCTTGGTATGTTGTATCCTTCTTGCAGGCAGGTCCAGGATCGGACTTTTAATAGGATGTTACGATTTAGTTTGGAAATATCTCAAGAGGAAAAAAAGGACTATAATATTACATTGAATGTTGAGCATATTAGTCTGGCTAATTCCTAAAATGATTTAAGCACACATACCTTCTTATCAAGTCAAGGTTACAAGGTGTGGCACGAAGCTACGATTCATAAACTAAAAAAAATGCTCCCAAAGCAATATGTAGAGATTATAACATCATATCGATGGTTTAGCGCAACATATGTTAATAGCAGTTTTGGTAGAAATTTACCGGTTAACCGGTTCCGTAGAACCAAAAAACCGTTAAAGAACGTAACCGGTTTAATCGGAACCGGTTTATAACCGTATAACCGTATTTATGTCTACCAGCCACATCAACTTCCAGTGAACGGGTTTTCCAATGCAGAAAACATAGTTTCGGCGAAAAGAAACTGCGTGCTGCCAGAAAACGTTGATAAGTTGATTTTTTGCATCAAAGTGAGTGACTGTGTCCTTTTTTAAATTTTAAATAAATTTTAGCAAAAGTAAAATTCGTAGTATTTCTATTACTATAATGTAGTTTTTATTTAGTGCCTATTTGAAAAAAATCAAGCATGCACTGCCTGGTTGTCACGGGTAAGTAAAGGTGAAATGGTTAGTAGTGACCCCATTTCTATTGAAAACAAAGGATTTGGTGGATGTGTTTTGCCACGATTAAGCCGGTACCAGTAACGGATAAACCAGTGACGGGTTTAACAGGTTACGGTTAAACCGCAGAATCCGGTCTAACTGGTCCATTTCGACTGGCTCGGTTTGATCGGACCGGTTAACGGATAATCTGATCGGTTAACCGGATAATCGAACCGGTTAACCGAATATCCGGACCGATTATAATAATAATAATAAAAACCCGGTTAAAACCGAAACCGGTCAAAATCAGTCGAACCGGTTAACCGTTTATCACGTCAGGAATTGACAGCCTTAGTTTTAGCCTTTGTAGTAGGAATAGTACATACAATAGTCTTTTTTGTATTCAGCAGCAATCTCATTTTTTCAAAGCAAGGAGATCAACAAGTGACACATCATTTAAAAGGTATTTTCTCCTTGTACATTCCTTTTAAGAATTTTTCAAAACAGTAAATTAGACTATTTAAAAAAAACAAAAGTTAAAAAAATACGTGTGGCACTCTGGGACTGCCGCGGTAAAGCTATTGCATAGCATTTTTTATCAACTTATCCAATTATAATTATTTATTTATTTTATTTATGCAGATTTTTTTTCTTTGATATTAATTCAAGTTAAACTTTTTTGAACGTGGTGACCGATAAGAAAACAATTTTTTTTCTTTTATTGAATAAATGAGAAGTTAATATTGTTTAAAATATTTTTATTATTTTACAATACATGTAGGTTATTCAGGAATTTTTATCATTAAAACTATAGGTTTATGGTAACTGAAATAAGAAACATAAGTTTGAGACTTGATATCCTCTAAATATCTGGAAAATACCGCGTCAATGATGGTCCCATATTTTGTTGTGGATTCTTGTGGATCATTATTCATTTTCAAATTCAATTTTTCCTAAATTGTGTCTAAAAGAGATAGAATCAGTTATGAGCAGTTAGCAGCTAGTCTACACGCATACTTCTAGTCGCACGCACACAAACACCGTGCCGAAGTCTGGCGAACTGAAACGACGTTAGACGATGCACGGCTTTCAACGCCGCACCACTGTGCCAGTCGGAGTGGGGGGTGTTAGATTTATTTTCGTTATGAAATTTCTTTTTCGATTTTTTGATTTTTCGATTTATCGATTTTTAGATTTTTTGATTATTCGATTTTTCGGTTTTTCGATTTTAAAATTTTTCGATTTTACAATTTTTCGATTTTACAATTTTACAATTTTTCGATTTTACATTTTTTAGATTTTTCGATATTTCGATTTTTCGTTTTTCGATGTTTCAATTTTTTGATTTTTCGATTTTTAAATTTTTTGATTTTTCGATTTTACAATTTTTCGATTTTTTGATTTTTCGATTTTTTTATTTTTCAATTTTATAATTTTTCGATTTTACAATTTTTCGATTTTACAATTTTTCGATTTTTCGTTTTTTAATTTTTCGATGTTTCAATTTTTCGATTTTTCGATTTTCTTTTATTGAATAAATGAGAAGTTAATATTGTTTAACGCCGCACCGCTGTGCCGGTCGGAGTGGGGGGTGTTAGGTTTTTTTTCGTTACGGTGTTACGGAATTTCTTGATTCGGTCTCCGCGCTCAAAGCTCGCGATAAAAGCTATGCAATAGCTTAAAATCAATATTAAATTAATAACAAAAACATGTCAAAACCTTAGTATAGTTTTTTAAAAATATACTGTTTTATAAGTTCTCTATTATAGGACTGTTATTATTTTTGATGTGCGGTGTATATCTAGGCTTATGGGCTTAAATTCGAATATTTTCTTGATGAAATTGCAATGATAACCTTTAAATTTCTAGGTAGGCTTTCATTCACTGAATTCAGACGTAACTAAATTAAATTAACATATAAAAACTGATAAACTAAGACCAATTTTGAACAAAGAGCATTTATTGACCGTATGTAAGCTTTACTCAGACTTATTTAAAAGAACGTTGTATAAGCTAAAGAACAATTTGAAATTTTGTAAATAATTTTATTTCTCTACGATCACTATCTAAAGTAGGCTTTTGCGCTTCGAAATACAACCCACATACTTTGATTTTCTTTTACTATACGGAGAATGGTCGCACTGCGCAGCTTTCTGAGTGCCTTTTAAAAGGAGATAGAAAACTCCGCCATTTTGAAACCTTATTACGTGTTGCCTACATCTTGGCGCAATATTTTTAATAGGTGCGTTTTAATCATCCGCTTCTGCTTCGGAATTGTCGGTTTTCTTGTTTTAATCTGACAGGTTAAAACGACTAAACGACTAAAAGATAGCATATTACCGCTTGCACCTGTGGATGCGTTTAACGGTCTATTTTTTGCTATATTTATGTTAGCGAGAGTGAAACAGATTTACGAGTGTCAAAGAGTTAGCGCTAATGCTTAAATTACTGAAAATTTTCCATGAGAAAGAGTACTGTATTTTGGCGCTTTAATAAGAATCAGGTTGCTATGGGTCAGGACCGGCTTTCGATTTGTGAAAGATTTTTAAATTCGGTGATTCATAATTATTACAGATGGTGTATATAGGAGATTTTAACAGAACATTTTTTCTGGGTGCTGGGTGTATTCAAGTAAAATTACGCTTGTTCCTAGAAGCTATTCGAGGATCTAAAAAACTGAAACTATGAAGCATATTATCTGACAAAATCAACTGCGTTAAATAGCAATACCACAGAATAATATTGCGTCTTCTATCAAGACTCCAGAATTTATGTCTAAGTAGCAGGTCACGATGAGGTGTACCTGGAGGATAAAAAGTTTTAATATTTGTTGGACCTCTACAGTTCTATCAATTATGTAACTGAGCTTCACACAAGTGAATTTTATTCAAGTTTAGACCTCAAAAATGAACAATAATTTTAGTGTATTCGGTTCATATCACGGCTGTTACAAACGATAAATCCATACATTTTGTACGATGTTGATACTATTGATTCTATATGGTTATTCATTAATAAAGTTTGATCAAATGTAAGTCCAAGATCTGTGATAGTAACCGGTCTTTGAAGAATCGTGTTGTTAATGCTATAGTTAAAATCTAAAGGGAATTGAATTAAGGTATAAAACGATACAAAACATTTAGAGGGGTTAAGAAGAAAATTGTTATTGAGACACCACTCCTCAACAAGTCGGAGGTTATTTGAAAGCCGTTCACACTTCTTAACCTTTTCGATACGACAAAACAACTTTAAATCATCGGCGAATAGAAGAAAGTTTATATATGTATCTAAAATATTGCTTATATCATCGGAAGTTGCCAGATATTGAAGCCGTTAATATTATTTTCTGTCGGAATAAAATAAAATTTGCATACATCATTTCAAACACAGCCAAAAAAGTGTACACCTATCAATATTTTTTAGCAATCAAATTAGATTGAGGTCAACGTCGTCCTCATACATATTCCACAGTTTTTTTTCGCATTGAAACTCATTCATTAATTAATTCATGCTCAATTCAGTAAATAGTAGCTTGTTTTTGCGTCAACCATTGTTGTTTACGCGGTGCATTGCACTTTATGTTAAAAAATAAAATGAATAATGAAAATAAACAAGACCGACCGTAAAGTTTATCAGAAAAATATTTATAAACCGACGCTGATAAGGCTGCAATATAACGTGTACGGCTTAATATAACTTTTAACGTTTTTTTTTTACAAGCTACTGGAATTTGTAGACGAACGGAAATTCTCCCAATTCAATTAAATTAATTTTGTTTTATTCTTCGTAGGTATTTTGACATTTTATATACAATATTATTATATATTGATATAAAAATTCATGACGTCATCAAAATCAGAATGTCGGGGGGTTGTTGATTTTGGAAATTGTCTTATATAGATTGACAAGGAATTGAAACTAAAAAAATTTTGAGTTGAAGAAGTATAATAAAGATATTGATTTAAAAAGGTAATTAGAATTGTATTTATTGAAAGCTGAGAGTAACAGGAAGGAGAGTTAAGAGAAGGAGCTGGTAAACAGAGGTAAATACATTGAAAGATTGGTGAAACTGAGGGACAAAGGCACAGACGATGTAGTAAGCTAGACAAGGAGCTAGCGGAAAATTGAGAAGAGAAGTCTGAACAATTCAAATTTTTTTTTTTTATTAAATTTAGCATAAAATATTTGTAAATTTTTAAAGGCGAACCACGCACTTTGAGAGTCTTAAATTTGGAAAATAAATATACTGGGTATTTTTATTATCAATATATTGCTATGGTATTTAATGTCTATCCTCAATTTTGAAATTTCTAGTATATCTACTTGGGTTGGGTTCGTTTGAAAAAGTTAATGAAAATGAATGCCAAATTAAAATTTACCAAAACGTAACAAAAATAAACTATTCCTTGTTTTCTAAGCTTGTCTTTTTGTCTTTCTGCTTGTCTATCTTCTCTACTCCCGTCGCCCTATTCGTTCAATTTTCCTTTGCCTTTCTTTGCATCTACTTGCTCTACTTCCTTTTGTTACTGCACTCCTTTGTAAACTGTTTTTAACTATCTGCTCGATTCTACACAAGAATAACTAACTCACATTTACGTATATTTAATATCAATAACTAAAAAATATACTGACAATTATAAAGAATTGTTACTTATATAAAATTTTTAAAATAATACTAGCTGGGTTACCAAAATATGAACTGTGATTGGTGGATTTAATTATTTTGTAGTGTTCTTACTAGGTAGAATTGATATGAAATATATTCGTTCAGTGACCAATTAGAATTAGTTTCTTTTATTATGTTTAGAAGAGGCAATTTTTTGGGTGTTTTATTTAAAAAATATACATTTTTATTTTCCAGGCAAAAATGAAACCCCCCGTATATTCAAATATATGTTTAAAATATTTATTTTTTAAATCTATATAAGTTTTATTTGAAACTTGTTTGCGTGTCTACAACACAAATTGAAATATTGAAAAATTACGCATTAATGGGACACCCTGTATAAGAAACCACAAGTGAATCACAAGTCAGATCTAGGTGACCAAAATATTGATTATAAAACAGTATTTCAAGCTTGGTGTCGGAGAGTTGTTACCATAGTCTGTTATCGCTGATTTATGATAAAGATTCGTTGAGCGGAATGTGGGATTTTTCGCGTAGAAGCATAAACGCAATATTTATTGAGTTTGTAAAAAAGATAAGATGAGCAACAATTCTCTTTCAAACTAGTTTGATTTTCTTCAAGCGTCAGAAATATTGACATTTTTATACTGTTTTCAGTATAACTGTATAAAACTGTACAAAAATGTGCTCGTTGCTAAGCAACACTTTTAATTCTAGGCCTAAATGTTTTACTTTTAATCTTAAGATTAATATCACAGAATAACTAAGGTTATTTTATTCTATGTTAATAGTAGTTTACGTTATAAGCCCGGTACCTAGATATTTACATGCGAGTACGGTCGTTAATGTGCAAGCGCTAGCGAGCATGTTATATGGCCGTGCGAGCATGTAGAGATCAGGTAACGAGCGTGTATCGCACAACGTTTTATGATATACTGCAATTTAATACGTTTTAAAACTTAAAATCAAATAAAATTTTATCATTTGACACCACCATCACAAGTTTCCAAATGTAACTTAAAATAATGACAGTTCAGTTACAACCATTGAGATAGAATAAAGAGGAGATGCTATAGGTCTGTTCCTCCAACACGCCAGAAAACCGTAATATTACTGTACAAATTATGCGCTGTATACAATTGTTGGGTAAAGCGCACGATTATATGGTAATATTACGGTTTTCGTGCGTGTTGGAACAAACTTATGACGATGCTAAACTGTTCGCAACTTTACGTCAATGTCAAACTCGAGATAGTGTAGCTAGTCAGTTTTGGTGAGAATAAATACCATTTTTCTTTAAATAGCTTCATATAAATAATATCAAATTATTTTCATTCCGTCAGTCTTCAAAATTATTGACTTCAAATAAATCACGCCATTTTCATTACACTTTTGCGTCATTTGAAGTGAGTCCATTTGTCATATCGGAAAATAGTGTTTATGCCGTCTCTACTTTATTCTATCTTGATGGTTACAACTGACAATTCAGACACAACTGTTGTTTAAATTTTTACCGGGCTAGCCCGTTATAACTCCCATAACAACCATAAACAGAGGTTGGTTACCTCGATATAACATTGCAGTGTATCATAAAAGTAATTGCGTTTGATCTCTTAAAATAAAATGTGAAAAAAATTGCCTCTTCCAAACGTAGTAAAATAAACTAATTCTAATTTGGCACCTATATCTTCGCAGGTACACCTATATTTGCATTCTAGTTCAGGATTCTATTTTCGAAACCGTTAAAAAAATTATATTCTCGATTGTAAATGTATGTTTACTTGACAATCAATATTTACCAATAATCATCATATATCCATGACTAACTTACCTGCCATCGTTGTTATAATATTCAAGGGTAATAAATATAACGAGACCTTGATAAATAGTCGACTATTTTTATTGGATCTAAATTTTGAGTGTTTTTGATATCAATTTATAAATACATAATTTTGTCATTAATAATTTGATTAGAGCTTTAGCTCGAGGACTTCTCTGATTATTAATGATAAAATTATGTCGAGACAAATTGCAAAATATACGAAAAAGTTAGTAAAAAATAGAAATACATAGGCGTTAATATATTAAGGTAGAGTTATATTTAATGAGATTATTTCTAGAGCCCTATATGTAACTTAAATATATAAATATAAACTAAAATAAATTTTATTTTCGATTATTTTGAAACGTTCCTCGAGATATTAGCTTGACAATTAATATTTGACAGTAACTGTTTGGTTCTGATTGGCTCTAACGATAACGTAAATTGCGATGTGATTGGTTAAAATGTCAAAATTGACAGGCTAGGGAAATAATCAAATTTATTACCAAATTATTAGATTTTTTAAAAAATAAATGTATTAATTTTAGATTTGCTTGAAGAAAAATAGCGAACGCACTAAAATGCTCTTTTTTTACTCGCACATTTACATTCGCTCAGCTGCGCTTCTCTTCGCCTCGCAACTGCAAAAAATTCTTGTAAAAAAATTATGCACTTTTTATCCTTATATACTATTATTTTATAAAACCGTAAGCTAATAGAATATTAAAATACAAGTTGCAGAAGGCCACACATTCCCGCACGAATTCGAAATTTGACCACGAGCGACGAAGGAGAGAGTGGACGAACGAATGAGTGCAAGAATAGCCTTCTGCAACGTGTGTTTTGGGCTTTATTTACTTTTTTTAAATTTTTTATGGTCGTTGTTAGTTGAGGATTTTATTCACAAAATATGTCGGTTGGTAACACTTGGTTACTGTGACGATAGTCTAATTTATTTATAGTTTATTTATTTAAAACACACTATTTACATTTTATTTAAGACGTACCTATTAATTTATATAATACTTAGACACTAACAAACAATTCTAATTTATTTATTACAATTTAACTTTTCTTCTCTAACACTTTATACTCAACTAACTACCCGACGATGAGTCGGCTATTTATATTAAGTCCAACTCTGCTACTAGAAGTCTCCAGACGCTCCCGAAAATTCCATCTCTGATTCAACGGCACACTCCGCCCGTTCTATCCGTTTCTCGAGCCTCAGCGGCATTTCCAGAATATTCCGTCGCCTCGAGCATGAATCGGTTGCCACACACGTTAAGGCCGCTTACTTAGACAGAGTCGGATTTAGGAATTTCATGACATTACTAACCAATTGACAGATGGAATTTATTTACTAGCAAAGTAGTTAATGTCAACTGAAAGATACTAACAGAGACAACAGTTTGTCACCAAAAATCGTTTAAGAGTAAGCTTCATTCTTCAACAATTTTGCGTCCGAGGATATGACATTCTTACACCAAACTCGAGAAAATCATTTAATTCAAGTATTATATGTTTATTAAATCTCCAATAGTTTTTTTTTAACTCCCATTCGAATGATGTATTTATAATAACAGCGATATTAAGAGATATTAAATATTTGTTATTGGAAAAATAGGAAAGTACATCTAATGTACATACCGTATCCTTTCCTAAAGGTAAATAAAACGCAAAAGTAACTGGACAAAATTATTCCGCGCTATAATTTGTCCGAACGTATCTAATAAAAGATATTTACTTCCCGCCCTATTCCCAGTATGCTCCGCTTTCTACTCTAAATGTCCGTATCGACAGGCACTCGTGTCCAAATTTAAAATTCCTCCACAAACCCACTTTATAGAAACGCTTCCTGAAAAACACCCAGCGTAAAAAACTAGGAAGGAAATCCAGCAGACGTAAACAAACACAAACTGTGAAACGCGTTTTTAAACGCTTTCCCCTTCTATTTTCCTTTCCACGATTTTCCACACCGGCACCGCTTTGGCTTCGCCGACGGACGGCTCAAAATACTCAATGAGTAGCGGGGCTTTGGAATCGTATTGGAGTAGATGACGATGTGAATGAATTTAGGTGGTTTCGTTTACATAACGCTCCGATGGACCACTTCAAACTGTTGATAATAATCCTTTGAAGATGGATTGGACGTTCCAATACAATAACTATCTGGATTTTGAGGGTATTTAGATTGTGTTAGTAGTAGTTTTCATTGATCTCTCGACTTCCGATACTTTTTTTTACCGACCCAAATCAAAATTTATCCAAATTAAAAATATCTCAATTCTGGGTTCGGTTCTAGTTTCTAAAGGTTTTACAATGTTTATAATTAGAGGTACATTTACATCTGACATTTATTGCATGAGATTTGTCTGACAGTTGTTTAGTCCAGTGTAAACACACAAAAATTTCTCTCTGACATATATTTTTGAGTGTTTATACTGGACTAAACAACTGTCAGACATAAATATCATGCAATAAATGTCAGATGTAAACGTACCTGAAAAATAAATAATTAATAACATTTTTCAGTCTACCTGTCTGCCGAGATTAAAAATTCTTACAATTAGGTATTCCAACGACCTGTCAAACAATATGTGCCAGTGGGAAATTCTTGTATATCTAAGGGGGTAGCGACATAGTCTTGCAACTTGGACGCTATTTTTATTCGAAGTAGTAGTGGCCAAACCTGCCAATTTATGAAGAAATGTAATGGTGAGTTTTTTAAATATTATTTTTATTGTGTTTGACATAAAATATTTAAATGTAATCCATTATTCATGATTTTACGTAAAGTAGATAGAATACACCGTATGTCGCCACCCTTAGATATACCAAACCTGCCCACTGGTAATTCATTTGTTTGGAATGCCTAATTCATGATCCTTAAGATTGGCTAAAAATGGGAATAGATGTCACTATGTCACGGTGATGGAAGCTGTCGTGTAACCTGTCAAATTCAAAATAAGCTTGCTTATCGATGTATGTTTTCGTTTCATGCTGGAAATGAAATAATATGCTTCTAGACGTCTATAACAATAAAAAAAAATCCTTTGCAAGCATTTTGCTAATTTTGAGCAAAAAACTTGCCAAACATAAGCCTTTCGAAAGCCAGCCTGCTTCAGTGTGAAGAAGCAATTGATAAAAGTTCTCGCCTTTTTTTTTTCTTACAACTAAGCAAATAATCGCATATTCAATGCTTCGAATTCTGTTTACTACTCAGATTTTTGGCAACTAATATGTTGTCAATGGATAACGCAGTGTATTGCTAACACATCGAGTACCTTTTGTTTTAAGTGGTTTACAAATCCACGGTAGCGCCCTACCATGGATGCTACTGATATATTTGATAAAGGTGTCGCTTTATCCATGAAGTAATCCCTCTAAATATTAAATATTGATTCTCGTTTAGTTTCAGTTGTCAAAGTTTTCTCAAAAAGCAGCTCTTTGTGTATTTCTTAATCCATAATAAAACGAACAAAGGGGGTGGGTGGCTCAGTGGTAGAGTCTCTGCCTGCGGACCCAAGAGTCCCAGGTTCGAATCCCACCGTTGGCCGGGATTTTTCATTTAATTTAATTATTTAAAATTAATTCTGATGCCTTGGTAGGATTCCCCACTCGACCATTCACTGTTGGGTTCTAATTAACAGTGCTGTTCCTAAAGTGGCGCTGGGAAACAGTAACAAAGCCTACACAGAACACGAGGCGAAATAACCTTATCAGTTGAAGCCGATGACACACAGCTGTTGTTATTTAGTTTCTTTTATGGATTTAATCTTCGTGTACGATTTTTTTTTTAATCGTTGAGTGAATTTAATATTGCCTTAATTTTATTGTGTCATTTAAGAAATCGTTTTAAAATATTAAGCTTGAAAATGGTTATATAGCCGAAACCGGTCGCCATTTTTATTAAAAAAAAATTATGTGATATAAGTTGAGTTTTATTTGTTTCAATTACTCAATTATTAAATATATAAATGTTGTTTCAGATTTCCGTGAAGCAATCACTCTTCGGTATCTACCTGCTACGTCTAAGGTAAGTTTCAAATTATTTTAAATTATGTAACTTTAATTTTCGTTTTGTAATCCAAAAGAATGAAAAGGTGAGTTAAATAAATAAATATATTATTACAATATAGAAAGATTGTACTCTAGCAGGTATGATAGAAGTGAATTTTTATTTACAAATTTGCATAGCTGTATTTAAAAGAATTTGAAAATTATTTTATCAGCCGATTTTAAATAGAAAAAATAATCGCCCTTGACACCTAGATTTTACTATCTCTTCTAAATTCTTTTTCAGCTAACCAAAGTGAAACGGTCTCGTAATAAGGAACAATGAATCATTGATCACTTCGTATTGATTAGCTCTTAAGTTTTTTTTTCGGAGTCGCGCTCCTAAGTGAAAGACCAAACCAACCTCGCCTCCGTTTGTGCCGGCTTCAAGAGAGGCTGTCGACCCGAAGGCGGTCTCGAAGAAAATGAAATAAGAAGAACGAAGAATAAGAAAAAATGTTAGAGGATTACGGCCGGTCCTCGGGTCGTTTTGTCTTGCGAATATTGCGAATTTCTGGTTCTATAAAATTGATCCCGCGCGCTCACATCTGGCCGAATAATTTCACCTTTGGAGTCGGTTTGGTAGTCGGTCTTTGACAGACGCTGTTGACTTTGCGAGCGTGTGTGTATTTGTGTGTGGGAGAAATGGTAATTCCGGTTTTTGTCTAAAGAAAAATGATTTTATAAAATATATTTTGTCTACACCCACATGTATATTAGTTCATCTACGCACAAACGAAAAAGTACCTATTCCATTGCGTTCAATTGCTTTGAGATAACTCATGCCAAAATTCCATTCCTTTCGAAAAATATTTACATAGTGAACAATATAAAAACAGAAAATCGTTAATATCTCAAAACTATCTTTAGGTCAAATAGGACGTTTCAGCTTAGTAGGGCAGTGTTCATATTTTGGACACCCAACTAGGGGCGGTTTCTCCATTGGTTCATTTATGCAGTGAACACCCAGTTAAATTTCATAGGAGCACATTATTTTAAAATCACATATAAATAACTTAATAATATAAATTCACTTTAATATATTTATTATTTTCGTACGTATTAATCTCTACTTTTTTTGGTATCCCACTGCGCTCAGGCCGATCGCGTCTGTCGGTTCAATATGTCTAGTGAACGCGAGAGGTGTCTGAGAATGAATGTTAAAAAGACAGGTTAATAGATCCGTGAAACAGCAGTGTATCTGCTTGAAACCACGCTATTTTTAGCATCATTTTGTGCATCGCACGTAGATTACGTCACGACAGTTAACTTCGCTTGGTCCAACGATTAGGTATTGTGCTTGGTCAAAGTCACTCTGACTGGGAGTCTTTTAATTCAACGTTGCCACATTTGGTAGATTTCTGTTTTTTTGGTAGATTTTCAGCTATTTTGGCTAGTTTTAGTAGACAATTTTCTTTTGGTAGAGTTCAGTAGATTTCTATAAATTAATAAAAAAAAATCCAGTTGCTCAAATAAAACTTCCTATTAAATAATTTTGTTGCCAAAATGGATTGCCGGGCGATTATCAAAATAAATAATCAGTTATTTTCGACTAGTAGGTTACTTAAAAATAATCGATTCTTTATGATTTATCGATTAGTCGATTATTTTCGATTCTTTTCGATTAATTTCGATTCTTTTCTGTACAACTCGAGTGGATTGTCCATATACACTCTTGTTGCACAAACTACTATTCTTCACCAACAATATGTACACATACCTATTATTAAAGTTTGTACGCAAATTACAGAACGATTCTGTAGGCGATATCACTCTACTGAACGGATATAATTTCATATCCATTCTAGTAGGAATATGAAATTCACCAGCTCATATTTTTTAATATACAACTAACTGTTCTTTTTTAAAATAAATTAGTGACAATTCTGTCAAACTAATCGCCAGTATATTTTTAGTTATTGAAATAAAATTTAATTAAAAACAAGTGATTCTTATGAAGAATCGATAAATCTTAATATCAAGGAATTCCTCAAGGATTGTATTGGGACCTGTAAATAATACAGTTTACTAGATATTTTCCCTAAAAAATGTGGACGACATCATAGTCTACACTGATGATACAGAAAATTAAAAGATAAAGCAGAAACCGGCTTCCCATTATAAAAAAAATGGTTTGACCGCGCAGTATTTTGACATGGATGAAACATACTTTTTGCCCTTTAGCTCCAAAAAAGCTGGCAATTCCTCCTTTCAACATTAACATTGAAATCTCCAATAACAAAATTAATTCCGTATTGCAGATAAAATATTTAGGAATCTTTATAGGTACACACCTTAATTATTCATTTTAATTATATACTTAATTAAAACATTTGAATCTTTTCCAAATTTAAAGAGTTAAATAAATAACACAAAATTTTATTACACCTTTATATATCTCACCTGACTAGTGAAAAGTTACTTACGACACGGGATAATTTTGGGCGGATCTCTACGGGACCACAAATATAATTAAAAAAAAAGTTGTTTTGATATAATTTAAAGTAATCGTTACATGTAAGCAAATGATCTAATTTGAAACCTTAATACTTAACAGTACTTAGCTATTTCTATTTCCTCGCCATAAATTTCTAAATTACAATAATTAATATTTAGTAAGTTATATTTGTTTTAAAAATTAGGGCTTTTGATTTAGAACATTTAATTTTTAAACTTCTGACTAACTTTATCTACTTTTCTCGACTGCGGCCATTCAATATGTATCAGAACATGTCAACAAAGTGACATCAGTAAAAAGATTAATGAAGTCACAATCGAATAACATTCAAATACAGTATAAAAAGTAGTGGTCTTAGGACACTTACCTGAGATACCCCTGTGTCAATATTGATTTCGGATGATACATACTTATTAATACGTACTTTTGTACTATTAAATCTCACGCCACTGTACATCTTTAAACAAGGAGTAACTGGGTCTCTTTTTCACAGAATAATGGAGGGACAAAATCCAGGTCAACATATCGTTGACCATACCAGTAAGTACAATAAGATAAGATTCTGGGAATGCCTACTGATATAGCCATAATCATAAAGAAATGTTCAAATTTAAATACCTGCCCGAAAATACTGGAAACAGGGACCGGCCATACAGGCTGGACTCGTCTGGTATACAGACGGTGATCAAAAACCAAGTAAGGAGCCGGTGCTGGAATCTTTGGACCCAACTATTTCGATGAGCCACGTTGTAATATTACAGGCCGAACTAATAGCTATACAAAACTGAGCTAGAGAAATAATAAATCGGCATCAGGCAAAACTATTAGTATCTACTCTGATAGCCAAGCAGCTCTAAAGGCAATTATCTCATCAGAAATCAAATTACAGTCTGACTACCAGACTAGGAAGGATATCAGGGCACTAAAAAGGCCGACGAACTAGCTTAAGAATGCTCAGATAAGGCCACGACAGGCCCCGAACCCTTTTTGTGGAGTTGCTAAGGTATTGTGCAAAGCATATATCAAACAATGCAAGCAAAAAGTGTCCCAGGAATTATAGAACAACTTTCCAGGATTGAGACAAACCAAAGAGTTCATTAAGTAACCGTTGGTCAAGTTAACGAAAGACCTACTGGATCAAAAACGATAAATCGTTAGAATAAGAGTAGTTCTGGACACTCTCGCCTACCAAGGCACATTAGTGCCATCAGTCCAGCAGAAGAAGCAACATTATGCAGGTTCTGTGAAGAAGAACTTCAAATATCCATGCACGTCCTGTGTCAGTGTGAAAACATAGCTGGATTGAAGTTTCTAACACTAGATGAAGAAAAGTCAGACGCATGTAACTACATGCGGGAACCACTGCCAAAGCTATTAAGTCTTATAAAAAAACTAAGCTAGACGAGAATACCGTAAATAACGGAATCTCACAATATATTTGAAAAGGTCCCGGTGGACAAGGACACATAATGTCCAACTCCTTTCAAATCATATTTAACCTAAGTACGTGGGTGTCCTAAAATTGATATTTTTTATGTGCAAAGGTCTCATACCTGTCCATAGAGTGTTCCCAGATATTCATCGTCTTGAACAATCTGGAACTTGTAAAAAAATACCAATGATACTAGAACACAAATGTAAGAAGATGTTTTGATTGAAGTAGAAAATTGACCTCTCTTAAGCTAGCAGGACCAACTGTGCAGAATCGATTCAGATCTATTACATTATTTAGTACTTATTTTGTACTAATTTGTACCATTATTGTGACACATTCAAAAGTATAACTGCCTTTATTTTTTATTATCATATACAATGCATAGTAATAACAATAACTAAATAAATTTTAATATGAAGCGAAGTGTCAATGTCTCCTTTCATTAGGGTTTGTGCTTTTTTTTCTTATCTGGCAATTCTATTCAGTTTATCTTTGAAAGCAAATACAATAAAAAGCTTTTGAGAGTCTGAATAATTACATTTTTCTTGACATTTTTTACTCAAAACCAATCTCCTGTCTAGAACAAAGAAAATTCTGTGTTCAACATAAGGGCTCTAAATCCTCAGAGAAGCTAAAGGATTTGTTTTAGTTCAATGTGGAAAAAATACGGATCTTACCATTTATTTTCAGTGTTATCTTTGTTCTAATAATCGAAAGACAATTTTTTATAACCTTAAATATTTTAATGTTTATTAGATATGTATGCCTCAGTTCAATGTCAATGTTAAGATTAGTCAAATATTTGCAGCATTCATTCAACCACCTGCATAGCACGTGCCGTGAATATTAGCAATAACAAAATTACTAGTAACAGTAATGGAATTTAAATAGATACACTAGAAATATAAACAATAGACGCTCTAAGGCTTCAGATAGTATCTATATTTTATCACTTAGTGGTTCATTAAAATAACAGCGTTAGATATATTAATTCAAATTTAATTTTATCTGTATTCACTGAAATATAAAATTAATCAATATAAAAATATTTTAACGAGAAAACTTTTGCATACTCTATTCTATCCCAATCCTGAATCCTTTATAGTTTTATTGCATCATCCTATTGGATTACATTGTCTAAGTTATCTCTCATGATTAAATCAAAATTCTAGTAATCTGAGTACTATGAGTCTTCAACATTATCCGATCCCACGTGACTAAATTAATATCATCAAACGTAAAATGAATAACTCTAGTAGTAACCATAAAACAATGTCATTGACCTATTTGACAGAACTCATATTTAAGTTCTAATAAAAACCACTAAAATCGGCCTTTTTTTCATTAAATTTTTTGTTTTAATCAGATCGTGTAGGATACACGTTGAAGACTCGTTACTTTTCTCGTCTTGATACTAATATTACCTCAGCCCGTATAAGTCTAGATCACAAGTAATCTTGAGCTTACTCCTATTTTTTTCTTTACATCGCCATACTACCCTTAATTTTTTTGTTCTTCTTTATATTAATCATACTTGTTTAGAAATTGTTTACCACGATTATTCCCTATCATATAAAGCTGCTTGTACCAGTAAACTTGTATTTGCTTGTACATCCACCCTTCAGTTCTGATTTTGTTCCCTGCGATTTTTATTTAATACAAAAAGTCTAGGATCGACTGAAAGGACGACGGTTTGACAACAGATGATGCCTTAATAATTGGAGCTTGGGAGATGATTAAAGCTACCAAAAAATTAAAAAAGTCGTACTATATTGTAACCCACTAAATAAAAACAAAGACGGATACTGGGCCCGAAACAATTTAGAAAGTACTTTCCAACCTATAATAATAGTGAAAATCTTCAAGATTGGATGGAACTAGACCAAGAAGACACAGTCGTTAAATATACCTCTTCAAAGGGAGTTTATATGGAAATCCAAACAAATGTACCTAAATCCGAGAAAACACTAGATCTGACCTCATTATCTGGGAAATTTTGAAAATGCTTCCTCGAAAAGCACTTGGTGGGTATATTCAGATCCTCGTTGGCTCTGAGGTAAATCCCCAAAAAATGGAGAGAGTTAAAAGTGGTAGTTATACCCAAACCTGGAAGGATGGATTACACTGTCCTAAAAACATAACGACCAATTAGTCTGAGATCGTTTTCCATGAAGACATTGAAAAGGCTATGCGAAAGGTACATAAGGGATGCGGTGATTACAACAACACCACTACACCCAAACCAACATGCATACACCCCAGGCAGATCTACTGATTCAGCCCTTCATCTAGTTGCTGGCCGGATAGAAAGATCCCTGGACAATAAGGAGTACGCCTTGGGTATTTTCATAGACATAGAAGGTGCTTTTGATAAAACCACCTTCCCAAAAATAATACACTTACTAACCGACAGGAATGTTCCACAAATTGTTAGTGGGTGGATAGATAACATGCTCTCAAAGCGAGCAGTAAACATAAGTGAATATAAGAGGCTTGGTTGCGAGGAAATGTCCACAGGGAGGGATGCTATCACCTCTACTGTAGAATATGGTCCTCGACACCCGCATCAGCCGCCGCAATTATGACAGTCACTACACAATAGCATATGCAGATGACTTGGTCATTCTGCAAACAGACTATTTTGAGAACTTACTCTGCGAAATAATGCAAGTAGTTCTAAAAATTATAGAACAGTGGTGCAAGGACCATTCAATGTTTATCAATCCTAAGAAGACAGAAATGGTCCTTTTCGCAAGGAAAAGGATGAGAATGGAATTAAAACCTCCAGAACTCCTAAACACAAAACTAAACTTTGTAACAGAGGTGAAGTACCTAGGTCTCACCTTTGACAGCAAGTTAACATGGAACTCACATTTAGAAAACAGTAAACAGCATACATTGCTTATGAACAATGCCGCCGAACCGTGGGGCGCACCTGGGGTTTCTCCCCCAGAGTCGTCACATGGACTTACACGGCTATCATAAGACCTATGCTAACATACGGTGCAGTTGTCAGGGTACCGAAAACCCAAAAATTAACAGCTATCCGTAAACTAGAACAAATTCAAAGAACAACATGTCTCAACATAACAGGAGCATGAAAACAACACCGACCAGAGCGATGGAAGTCATTCTTAGTCTCACTCCTCTTGATATTTACATCAAGGAGGTTGCTCTGATTACAATGACATGCCTCCGCACGGTTGGAATAGAACCTGATGTAGGATCTGGTGAGGCGAGACGCCACTTTTGGCAGGAGGCGCTCGATACGATCCCACTGCTTCAAGCGAACATGGACTCCATCTCATCGAGTTATATCTTCCGTAAGCCATATAAAGTTATAATAGAACATATTATGACCCACTAATTAAAAACAAAGATCGACCCGAAACAATTTAGAAAGTACTTTCCAACCTATAATAATGGTGAAAATCTTTAAGATTGGATGGAACTAGAACAAGAAGATACAGTCGTTAAATATACCTCTTCAAAGGAAGTTTATATGTAAATCCAAACAAATGTACTTAAATCCGAAAAAACGCTGGATCTGACCTCATTATCTGGGAAATTTTAAAAATGCTTCCTCGGAAAGCTATTGTTAAAATTTCAAATCTCATCAAAGCGACTAAAGTACGTATTAAAGATGTGAAAGGCAACACAGGTTGTAATGATACCTAGTCCTGGTAAACCTCTCCCCATGAAGTTACATCGTACAGACACATCTTGCTGCTTCTTATCTCGAAACTCAAATTGCTTCTTAAGAGATTGAAACCTATAATAGAAGAAAAGGACCCTTCCATCAGTTTGGCTAGGAGAAAATAACACTCCACTATCTACCAAACTTACAGAATAACAGATATCATCCAGAAAACCTAGAAGGAACAAACGTTTGCTGTCTGCATATTACTGCCACGTCAGTACTGTGAACTATTGAAATCCTATTTATCAGAAAGGTATTTCAGAATAAAATGGGAAATAGTGTATTCTGGTCTAAGAGAAATCAAGGAAGGCAGGAGTACCCCAAGGTAGTGTACTAGGGCCAGTACTCTACTTGCTTATTGATCTTATTGATCAGATTGTAAATGCTTCACTTGGGATATATTTTTGTGACCATCATTTCTACATATTGTTTATAATATTTAAATAAAGAAAATAATTGCGAGAATAAGAGCGCCCATCGTCCTACCGATTGTGTTTGCTGAAGTGTTCACTTCGAAACTTTCAGTGAAATGAGTTCTTCACTGCGCGTTTTAATTTCAATGTCTTTTGGCATTGAAAACTAGTAACTTAGTCCGGTATACGAACATAAACATTTTGAATGTTAAAAAACATCAGTAATGTGGTCTCATTATTTTTTTCCGATTTAACTGACTTTGTGTGCGTTTAAATTATCTACACCCTGTATATATACAATTTAATGTTGAAAGATTCTCAGGTTTACAAATTGAGTTACCCTTGAAGAGGGTGATGCGATCGTTGAGCAACGAGACGAGACATATTATATGAACAACTGCCATTGCCATTAGAGTAGTCTAGGCTTCGCCGCGATACAGGAAGAGATGAGAGAGATTAGGGCTTAAGTGGTTAAGACATGCTAAGTTTCCAGACGGGAAACAGCGGATAAGAAAATGTTTGAGGTTAGGAATCAATTGATGGAAAGGCAGAAGAGGAAAACCAAGGATTGACGTGTCGGGATACAATTAAAATAAATACTTAAGTAAATATTGATCCATTACAAATAAAGGCTTTATTCATGAAATAAAAACATTTTATGCCAGCTTCCAATGAAGATTGTGGAAGTGGGAATGTCTATTTCTTGCTGACGAATCCTACTTAAAAAGGACGCAACCTGTCGTTTTTATTAGTTCACAAAATCAAAGTTAGGGTGTTGAAAATCATTCTCTATCTTTGCGGTTTTTCTTTAGATATTATCCAATGGTATTGGCCAAAGAAGTAGTTGGATTCTTTATTTTATTATTGCATTTTTTGTATTAGTTTCAATATATTTGCTGTTTATTTTTAACGGTGTTTTTAAAGCATCGAAAATGATTCTGAGTTCTTCTATTTCCTGCTATAAAGTCAAATAAATTTTGCAATCCATGTAAGGCGTATCGCAGAATAGACATGGCCTGTATTTACAGTTTTACCAGTTATTGCTTTGCAATTTAAAATCCTACTTATCTTTAACTTTCTCCTTGAAATTCATTTGTATTATTGAGATTTTTATAATAATATATTATCACTATTTATCAACAGTTTTCAATAATATTTGTTATTCTTCCACACCAACAGCGTTATAGTCTAAATTTAAACTTCTGTAATTTTTGTTGAAGAAGCAATTTATTTATTATATAAGTATTAATTTTTTATTCACACTGTATGCTTTCGATATACAGGGTGTTTCATAAAGACCTAACTCTCCAGGGCTAATAGTATGTCAAAAAATTAAACATCTGTCCGGAAACGTATAATAAGAGTGGTACACCCTTTCCAAGGGGGTTGAGTGTTACCAATTTTTCAAAGATATCTCATTAACTTACTAACCGATTTAAACCAAATTTTGAGAGGTTATTTAGAGTATTAAATTATATAATTTAAGTTGACTTGCCAAACAATTATTTATCTGAAAATGGGTAAAGTGGTTAATTATTACCTCCCTTTTTCTGTTTTCAAATTAAAAAAAATCAAATTATGATTTTCAGTTATTTTACATTAAAAAGGTACTCTTGGCAAATGTCGAAAAAAGGAACCGTTTAGTCAGAATTTGCGTTTTAATATCAAATTGCTTGACTTTTTAAGTAAATTACACTTTCAGTAGGCTGTGAAAACATTTCACAGTGACGTTAGTGATTCATTGTTGGACTGTTACTATTTTTATCGCTTTATTTCAAAACCTGAATCACGATATTGTTTGCTAAAAACATAAATAATATGGAATCATATACATTTGACGAATATACAGACATGTTGATGACATTAGGAGTTGAATGTTTAGGAAATTCCACTGCAGCAGTTAAAAGATGTGAAAAATTCCTTCACAAAATGTACCATCTAAAAACACATTTAGTGCTGTTTAAAGAAAAAGTAGGAAAACCGGTGTGATTTTTCCTCGGTTATTTCCAAGAAAAACGAATTTTGGTCCTTCAAGATTTATTAGAACTGTAGAAAATGAAGACGAAATTTTGAATGTAGGTAGTTTCTAATTATCCAACCATTAATACTGGGAGATTATTATTGAAGACAAATATACCTGCAATTATTACTTGGTAAGTTTTGAGATAACAATAATTACATCCCTATCACTATCAAAGGGTTCAACAACTAGAAGGAAGGCTAGGCATAATCATTTTTTGCCAAACATATTTACAGATGAAGCGACATTTACCAGAAAATATATATTTAACTCTCACAAGACACACTTGAGGACAGAAGAAAATCCAAAGGCTAAAAGGGTAAATGAATACTAGAATTTCTTAAAAAATAAATGTTTGGGCTGCAACAATGGGAAACAATTTCGATACCATATTTTTGAACAAAATCCAAATTGCGAAATGTATTACTATTTTCTATCTGATAGACTTTTCGAATTATTGGAAGACATTCATTCCTTTGAATATAAGAAATAAAATGTATTTTATGCATTATAGAGCTCCGCCACATTTTAATATTTTACCTAGGCAGTGGTTGAGTGAAAATTTTCAACGACGTTTGATTGGACGAGGCGCAGTGGCTCTAATATAACCTGACCTAACACTTTTAGATTTCATGTTATAGAATTATGTAAAACCAAAAGTTTATACTACAAAAGTGGATAACATTAGAAGTATTAAGGAAAAGGATAACAAATTATTTTAATGAACTACAAAATAAGCCGGAACCACTTCAAAGAATAATGTTTTCACACGAAGTAAAAGAATGAACTCAAAATGGCCAACATTTTAAATTATTATTGTATATTTATTTATTGTTCTAAAATATTCCCGTTATTTTCGTTTTTTTTTTTTTTTTCTTTTAATAAATGTTTTCTCTTAAGAAATGATTCTTCTATCTCGAATTTGACTTTCTTTAAAGAGATATGCAGTTTTTTATACATTGCTAAAAGTACCTTTTTGATGTAAAATTATCTGAAAAATCATAATTTCAATTTTTTTTCCAGAAATTAGCTATTAAAAAAAGGGAGGAAATAATTAACCTCTCAATTCCTATTTATCCCTTCACAGACATACCTTTTTGTAAAGTCGACTTAAATGATGACATTAATACACTCTTAATAATCTCTCAAAATTTGTTTAGTAATTTTTTGAGATATCGTTAAAAAAGAGGTAACCTTCAACCCCCTTCGAAGGCGGTGTACCACTCTTATTATACGTTTTCGGATATCATTAAGAAAAGTACCGATGTGAAGTTAGTAGCCAAAAACTGGTAGCCCGTTTACCGAATACGCCCGAACAATACAGTGGCCCGTTAAAAAGGGCAATACGTATGTTTATTTCAGTTTTATGTGTAAATTGAAAACTGCGGTCGTTTGTATTTTAAATGTTATTTTCCTTATATAAATAAATAAAAAAAATAAATACATGAAAAATAATACATTCATAATGAAAATTCTTAATATTCATATTATTAAAAATAAGATATCAAAGTAGAATTGATACCAAGTATAAGTTTTAATACAAATAGTTACTGGCTAGAAGCAGAATCACTTAGCGACCTCGCAAGGGGTAGCAGTCACACCCCAATTTCGATAAAAAATATTTGTCCTAGTTAAAACTGAGATATCAAGTTGGGATTAATAACAAGTATATTTTTTAATACAAACACTTACTGGCCATAAGAAGAATCACTTAGCGCCCTCGCAAGAGGTAGCAATCACACCCCTATTTAGGAAAAACAATATTTGACGCAGGTAAAAATGAGATATCAAGTTGGGATTAATACCAAAAATACCTTTGAATGCAAGCAGTTACTGGCCAAAAGCAGAATCGCTTAGCACCCTTGGAAGGGGTAGCAATCACACCCCTACTTTAAAAAATCAATATTTGACGCAGTTAAAAATGAGATATCAAGTTGAGATTAATGCCAAGTATACCTTTTATTGCAAGCAGTTACTGGCCAAAAGCAAAATCGCTTAACACCCTCGGAAGGGGTAGCAATCATACCCCTACTTTAAAAAATCAATATTTGACACAGTTAAAAATGAGATATCAAGTTGGGATAAATACCTAAAATACCTTTCAATGCAAGCAGTTACTGTTTAAAAGCAGAATCGCTTAGCATCCTCGGAAGGGGTAGCAATCACACAGCTACTTTAAAAAATCAATATATGAGATTAATACCAAGTATACTTTTTAATGCAAGCAGCTACTGGCCAAAAGCAAAATCGCTAAGCACCCTCGGAAGGGGTAGCAATCACACCTCTATTTCAAAAAATTAACTTCCGAGGGTGCTAAGTGATTCTGCTTTTGGACAGTAACTGCTTGCATTAAAAGGTATACTTGGATTAATCTCAACTTTGATATCTTATTTTTAATAATATGAATATTAAGAATTTTCATTATGAATGTATTATTTTTCTTCATGTATTTATTATATTTTTAATTTATTTATATAAGGAAAATAACATTTAAAGTACAAACGACCTCAGTTTTCAATTAACACATAACACTGAAATAAACATACTTATTGCCCTTTTTAACGGGCCACTGTATTGTTCTGGCGTACTCGGTAAACGGGCTACCAGTTTTTGGCTACTAACTTCACACCAGTAAGAAAAGTAACATTATTTCTAGAAGTTCTATTAGCCCTAGAGAATTAGTCAGGTCTTTATGAAACATCCTGTATATAATTTTCATCTGAGATCTTTTGTATTTGGAAAGTGTTCATATCACTGCGTAACACAAACAATTTTTTCATCTGTTCTTGTCTTTGGCCTTCAACCATATATTTATTACCCATATGAAAACTATAATTTATCAAGTTATCATGATTATTAAGTCGTTTAAAATTTTTTCGCAATCACGTTATTCTCCCGATTTGGCTTCCATTGGGCCTTAACCTAGCGAATACCACAGTTCGCCTTTGGACACGTCAATTGATGCATGCTATACAGTTGATGGTTTAGTCATTAACACTATGAAGATAAATGAGATTATAAATGTAGACATTATATAGACGTTGTTAAAATGATTCTGGAAATTATTCATCATATGTCCCTGTCAGTTAGTTTTACATTTTTTTATCCAATTGAGTCGAATGAGGTTTTTAAACGCTACTGGATTCTTTCTGTAGAATAATTAGATTAAATATTTAAGAGCAAACCGGATCTTTCGCGAATGCAAAAATATGTTAAGGATTTTCTAATATAAAATTGTATTTATATGCGCTCCTCTGGGAATACTTCACGATATTATGTGTCTCGAGAATATTGAGAGCTTAAATTTGTGCAACGATAAGACAGCACAAAGACGTTTAGGAAAAAAAAGGTGAGAAATCTTCACATGTAAAAGTACTAGATTTTTATTAAAACAAAAAGCAGCAAATGTTCATAGATTTAATACAGAACAGTGCCTAAATGTTTTTTTTATTTTTAAACATTTTCATAATAAATACTTCTCGAAGGTTTACAAAAAATTTAAGGTTTTGCAAGCCTAAATTTTGTTATTACTATTTCTTGAAAGATTCACAAAAATCGGACTAAAGATAAAGGTTCAGAAGGAATTATTATAAATTTTTAAGTGCTCTTAAATATCCTAAATATCATGTTACTATTGAAGTATATTAGCGTATTTTATAACTAAAATTCAATATCTAACTTGCTTTTTTATATAGGTACTTTTTAATTAAATTTTTTAACATTAACTTTAACTTAACTTTAACTTTTTCATTAACACTTCTTTTGACGATTTTGATTAAACTTGACAAGTTCTTTTATATTCCTGAGGATAATTTGAACTTGAATAGATTAAATTTCAGTAGCTTCGCTGACGAAGTCTTTAAAAAAAAGCAATTTAGAGTACTCGAAAAAAACTTTTGATACTTGTATTGGTCACCGTTACATCTGAACATGAGATTGTATACTGTATGAACTTTAAAACAGTTTCATGCTTCATTCAATTATTTTGGTCATGAGTTACTTGTTTAGTCACGTCTAATATATTAAAAAATAACAATCTAACATCAATACATATCTCTAGGAGACAAATAATAATGACATTTTTGGATAACAAAGAATAGTTTCAACACCTCCAAGATACCCAGATTTAAACTTTGAGTGTACTTCTTTAAGTGTTCTTCTTTGAGAGTACCTACTCCTAAAAATAAATAGTAAAAAAGAACTGCATCAAAGAACGAAAGAATAATCCAGATATTATTAAAAAATCCACTGCCTTGTGTAATCACGGACATGACTGGTATCTCTGTATTTGTCCGTCATAGCCTGCATTAGAACCATTTTTTGTGGATATTTTTGTGTGCTATTTAGAACCATTTCGATGATCTACTATCAAAATATTTCTCTTTAACTATGAAACACTCTGTATAAATTTACTTTCTTAAAATTAATTATAATGCTACTATATTGTTTCTTTTTACCACATATTTTTAACATATTAATACTAAAAGTGAATAAATATCTCTAAATAATATGCTCACAGTGGTAGAATTATACTAGCAGTAGATCTCAGATTTTCTGTAAATTTGACAACGCGAACTTTAACATCGCCTTCTAAAACGCACATCGCCGACGTCGTCATCGTCGTCATCTTCGTCGTGTGGTTCCTTTCTCTTTTCTCCTCTTTTTGATGTATCGGCATCGCGAAACGGGCCTGCAAAACGCCAGGCACGGGTTAGCCCAAAAGTTAAGAAAATTCTTGAACTGGAATTGTCCATGTGGGAATAGGAGACTAGCAAATAGCTAAAGTTTAATGGGAATGATAAATATGTATGTGCCCGAAAAATTTGGAACTCTTATTGGAAATTTTCTGATAATCCAACAGTAATTATTATTTTTGTATTCAATCTACCTAACTAATTACAAGTTACTGAATTAATGTTAACTAGGGCCTATTCTATAATTATTATAATATTGTCAAATTTAAACCACATTTTTAATTATAAAATCAAATATTATCCCATGAATGTAACTTTATTTTACATGTTAAACATATTAGATATGTTTGTTAAGTTTGAACGAGGGTGGATCAAAAAGTACCCGTGTTAGAAAGGAAGAGGCAAGTTTTTCAAAAAAAATTATTTCTATTTTTTAAAGTAATCTCCTTTTAGTGCTATACACTTTTCCCAACGTTTCTGCCATTTATTTAACCCCTCCAAAAAATATGATTTCTCGAACTCCGCAAAATACGCTTCAGTCTCGACGATAACCTCCTCGTTAGAGCTGAATTTTTCCCCCGAGCCACGTTTTCATGTTGGGGAATAGAAAAGTCACATGGAGCCAAGTCGAGCGAGTACGGTGGGTGCGGCAGCAATTCGTACTGCAGTTCTTGCAATTTGACCGCGACAATTCTCGATGAATGTGCTGGTGCGTTATCGTGGTGAAACAGGATTTTTTTCTTAGCCAAATAAGGCCGTGTCTCTTTCAATTTTGCATCGAATCGGTCCAATAATTCACTATAGTACTGCCCTGTGATCGTACTTCCTTTCTACAAAAAGTCGATGAGGATTATTCGCTTGGTTTCCCAAAAAATCGTGGCCATGATCTTTCCGGCCGATGGGACCCTCTTTGCTTTCTCCGGAGCAGATTCACCTCAAAAAATCCATTGCTTCTAATGTCGTTTGGTCTCTGGCGTATAATAATGTATCCAGGTTTCATCAACGGTGACGACTCGACGCAAAAACTCATGCGAATTTCGATTAAAGAGCTCCAAACACTGCTTCGACATTGACAGCCATATCCGCTTGTTGTCCACCGTAAGCAATCGCGGCACCTATCGGGCCGATACCTTTCTCATATTTAACTTATCATGCAAAATATTAATTGCCGTTCCATATGATACGCCTACGGCCTCTGCTACTTCTTGCACTTTCGTTCGGCGATTTGCGACAATCATGTCTTTAACGATTTCCTCGCTATAACGTCTGCCGGGCGACTTGGTCGCTCCTCATCAAAAACAGATGTACGACCACGTTTAAATTTTTTGAACCAATATCTTACGGTTGTCATAGATGATGAAGGGTCCCCATAGACAGCATCCAACTTTGCTTATATTTCATCGCATGTTTTTCCATCCAAAAATAAAAAGCGAATTACGAATCGATATTGTTTTTTTTTTTCATTTTATCGATTAATGCGAAACACGTATGGTACAAGTGGCTGCCAAATAAAAACCAACCTATGAATCAGTTTGAAATTTAGTATTGTGTCGTGTGTCAGATGACAGTACACGACAATAATGCCAACTTCCCTCAGCAACGCCACCTGCCTTCAAACACGGCTACTTATTGATCCACCCTCGTACTTACTGCATAATGTAAAATTATGTTTTAACGAATCTGTGGGAAGGTCACGGTTTTTAAAGTATCAAGTGGCATTAACTATATTCCTCAGTACTTTATTCTGGAAGCGCTGCATTATTTCAATGTTACTCTTGCTGACACATCCTCACAACTGAATTCCGTTTGAACACACTTGTTTGGAGTAGTTACCTGTTTAAATAGGAGTAATTTAATGTAATTTGAAGAGTTAAAATGACTTACGATCAGTCAGTTACATTTTCTTGTAACTATAAATGACAAAAATCGATAAATTGGTACGATATTCACTTGATTTAGTGTACGAGTCAGATGAGGTGCAGAAAATAAGTTATATATTTAAAAAACTAGACCATACTGGATTACTTTGTGAACAGAAAGACCATGACGAAGCAACTTGATGGTTCCAAGGACCCATTGACCAGATTAACATCATATTTTGATGTCAGAATTCTACGAATCCTTTGTGTACAATTCTTTATGAATTGCCCTGTATACAATATATCCATAGCTCTTGTTAAGAACTGCATAAAAATTAAAAAAAATATCAAAATGGTTCATCAAATAAAATAAGTATACTGAATTTTCAGTGGTATTGTGTTCTCATAGGATGAGTGGTATTTAAAAACCAAATATTTATATTAGGTACCTAGGTATATGAAATTTAAATTAATATAGCTGCTGATAAAAGAATTTTAATGTAAACTCGAAGTCCAAAGAACCATCGCTAACCCCGGAGTCTCCGGATCCAAATGACGTAAACTATCAGTGCAATAAAGCTACCGTGACCATTTTTTCTCCTCTGATCGGAACGCCTGGAAATTTTAATAGGGATAACACAGTATTTTTTTTATTATTTTTGAATAACAACAGTAAAAATATAGTAAAACACAGTAGAATATAATGAAACAAATTTTTAAAAATAAGTGAAATACCTAGTTGTTTTGTTTATTTATTAAAAATTAAAAATGGAAAATACAACTAATCTTATGTAGTTTGGTTTTCTATATTTTGGTTTGGTTTTTAAATAGGAATAAAACTCTTGACATGACTTGTTTATGTTACCCTTGGCTTTCAATATTGAGACTCCCAACAAAGTTTTTTCACTAGCCCATTTTCATATAAAAAACTCCTTTTTTGTTAAAATACAAAGATCGCCTTTTTTCAAAGCGGGACAATTTTGCATTCTTTGGGGACAATGGGATACCTACATAGCTTGAAAGCCAGTTTTTTACCCTAAAAAAACGTCATCGGAATATATAGAAATAATAATTATTGCGATTACCTACTTATTCAAAGTTTTCCTTAACTAAATTCAAAACGTCGATGCCGATGGTCACATCGACCCGGCCCGGCAGACTTGTCGCATCACACAATCCACGCGATTTATCACCGACAGACCGACACCGAGACGGATCCGTCGAGATGCAAAGAAGAAAATCCCCGAGAGGAACCAGTCGGTAGACGTGGCAACGCCGCCCCGGCAGTAGTGAGTGTGCCGTCGTCGGTGGGTCGGGTAGGTCATCGACCCGCTCTCGCGCTTTTTTGCAGTGTCTGGCCCACCGCCACCGCGCCGCGCCGATCCAGACAAAGTTCACCAATAATTCTGCTGTTTCTCTACTACACTCTCTCGCACTATGCCAATACCACACCATTACATTTTACATTGCTCGAGTTACTGCCGATGTTGCTACTTACGTTTTAGATATTTGACACTTTTATTAAATTCAGTATTAGTGTAGGCACGAAATTTTCTCAGAATCTGCAGATATGTTTTATGAGAATTTATTTACCTAGGTACCTTCCTACCTAAATAAAACCATAAATCAATGCAGATATATAGATACAATTGATTTCACATTTTACAGATCATACAAGTGTATATTTTTAAATCTAGCGAAAGCATTTGACACGGTACCACATTAAACATTCTTGAACAGAATTTAGTGCCCTAGGGACATCGGGTTGAAGATTTTTTTCAAATTATTTGGCACACAGATAGCAGGGTTCTCGCCTGAGAGAATAGCTCTCCTCGATAGAACAGTTATTTTGTCTTCGTCACTGTAACGATGAAGTAAACAAGAAAGATAAAGAGAAAATATTTATTCTATCGAAGAACGCTACTCACTCAGTTTAGATTCGACCTCCAGAGAAGGTAAAGATTAAAGACAGTGTGAGTAACCCTGAAACTGTATAAATTGGAGTGCCACAAGGGATTGTTCTGGGACCTATACTATTTAATTTATACATTAAATAAAGCCTTGTTCAGAGTAAAAGCGGCGAGTATGGCGATGCGATAGCGTTGCGTCGAGTAACGGGATTGATATTTCAGGTCATCGCATTGCTGGTCGCTCTCACTAGCTCTCACTCTGAACGTTTGCGTTTGGTAACCCTAGGTTGTTTTACCTACGACGCTTCGCTCGCCACTACGCTATCGCATCGCCACACTCGCCTTTCCTACTCTGAACAAGGTTTAAGGGCTTAACTAAGATTAAAATTCAAGGTAAATAATACATGCAGGTGATACAGTGCTAGCTTTCATTGATAAAAAATGGGGAACCGTCAAGAACTACACCTAAAGTAATACATTTAACCCTAGAACGGTATCGTTTAATTTCTACAGCTTGTTGGTATGGACACGTTAAATTTACGCATTCGCAAATTTTTACATGTATACTTAGTAAAATTACCATAAAATAGTGTTTTTAACATATTTTAATAACAAAACAATATTTTAAAATTAAAAAATTACAGTAACTGAATTAAAAAATAAAGAGAACGTTTTTTCATATGATTTTTTTGAAACACGTGCATATTTTTATTTGGTATTCCCCACATACTGTTTTGGTACATTTTACGCCATTATTTCCTTTAATGTAGGAGAAAGGTGGCAAAGGTCCCTTTTTGATCCTCTCCCCTTCGATATTTGTACTGAGTAAAAAGGTTTCTTTAATATCTATTGTACTTACTGTACTTAGGCATCCTATTTGTTGACGTTGTGATTGCCATGGTTTAATAAGACTTTTGTGAAGTACTCAAAACGTGTTAAAGTTTTACCACCTAATTCTTCAACATTGTGTGACTAAATTATGTATGAATTAATGCAAGCCAATTTTTTCATATTGTAAAAGACACATAGGGCTATTTGCAGCGACAGTCGTTAAGAAATAAGCGAAGCCTAAAATTTTAAGCTTGATGACACGTCAGATAAACGTACAACAAATAACTGCTTATTGGTATCGATGCGTATTTCTTACGTGTATACTGTTCAAAATCAATCCACATCTTCTTTTGCTAAATAGTTGCAACTCTGACACTTAGAAATCTTCACAAGTGGATGTTTCCTGAGGCACTTCTGAAAGCTCAAGATCGTGACTCAAAAGAATTAGTGGAGAGGACCCTTTCGCTACAAACCACACGTAAATTTTATGTAAGATACCGATCTAGGGTTAAGTGATGTTTTTTAAATTTGAGGTAGGTATGAATCTACATTGTACCAAATGTTAAATTTTCATTCATATTTTTAAATAACATATTTTTTTTTTGTGTGTGTGTCATCGGCATCAACTGCTATGGTTAGATGTAGGCGTTACTGTTTCTCAGCGCCACAATAGTAACCGCACTGTTGCTTAGAACCCAACAGTAAATGTTCGAGTGGGGTGTTCTTTATTCGAATTTTAAAGTTTTTGACTACATATTTATTTAGATTTAGAATAAATAGTTATTTTATTTTCCCTGTATGCCACCAAACATTTTATAAATTGTTTGACGTACTATTAGCCCTAGAGAGTTAGTCAGGTCTTTATGAAACACCCTTTATATTATACCTAATTAAAAAATGGCGACTATTTTTAAAATTTTGTCCCTCTAGAACGACAAATTTGCCATTTAATGTCAGTTTGCAGAAAATGTCAATTTCGCGGTGAGATTTCGAATCGCAGAATCTTACTTTGGATAGTGTCGTAGAACAAACAGGATCCGGTAGCTGTAGAAAGTTTTATTTTTCAATATCGTTTATGTACCGCGTGACCTTCCAAATAACATTTTTACGTTCCGCTGGAAATGCAAATTGCCGATAAAAGTTTCCTGTCTGTAACCGAAAAAAAAAATGATCATTGACGACCTTGTCTGTATGGAGAGCAAGCAGAGCACACACAGTGCAGACAGACGTAACACGGTAAAAGCTGTTGCGTAATATGCATCCGGCTGTTGTTTTTTTTTTAGGGTGAAAGAAGGGGGCAAAATAACGAGAAGTGCATTCACATACTTTTTACCTTTTGACGAAAACGATTTACGTGTTACACCGAATATTTATTCCAAGCCGATGAACTTCACAGGACTCCGCCGATTCGGAATATAACGACTGGAAATTTCGCAATCGATCCCGTGAATTGATGAAAATATGAGTAGCGTGTTTAGAAAAACGTTTGGTTCTCTTTTCCCAATGATACAATTTTCTATATTTATTTCGCAGAATCCAATTAAACTATGATCGTTCAAGTCAGGGAATTTACGATAATCATTTGAAATTTTATGAAAATAATTACATCATTTTTCCTTGCTGTTTTGTAGCTTGTCTATTAAAAAATCAAACTGCCGATATTATAAAAACTGTAAAATAGTCCAAAATAAAAATATAAATACTAATTAATAATAATAACATTAAATTTAAAAAAAAACAATGTACGAACCGAACCGCAGCAGAATATTTCTGTCACCTCACCTCGATTTTTCATTATGTGTCATACCCCCGTCCCTAGCAACCTAATGGGACCACCGTTTCAGTCTACGAACCGTGATACATACGAGGGTCACTGCTAAAGTTCGCGGAATCAAGTACTCCTTGTATTGCCAGCGTTCTGCGATTGTCATATTCGTAAAATTTGACGTTTTTCACCTATCATTCAGTTGACAGTTCGATTTCAAACTGCTCGGTTTCGTTTCAACAAAATTTAACGAGAGTAATATTTGTGTGAAAAATGTAAATTTCTAATGGTGACTTCCGAGTGATGATTTTTTTATGATTTTCGATACGGTTTAACACCGCAGCAATGTTTGGAAAAACTTAGTTCATTATTTGGGGATGAAGCACCATCCAAAACTATGGTTTACAAATGGTTCGCAGAATTCAAGCATGGAAGATCAACGTTTGATGACGATCTTCGCGAAGGTCGTCCATGTACCTCTGTTGTCGCGAAAAATATTGATGCTGTGCGTGAAATTATTTTGTCAGATCGGCATGTGACCTATCGTGAGATAGAGACATCCTTAGGCATTGCAGCGAAACAAATACATACGATTTTGCACGATCATTTGCATGTCAGGAAGCTTTGCAGTCGTTGGATCCCACTCAAAAGTGGTGCGTTCACGAAGCGTTTCGAAAAGAATGATTGCTTGTTTTTTCGGAAAAACGGGTCATGTTGCAACTGTTGCATTAGAGGATCGAAGGACAGTTAATTCTGACTGGTATACTTTAATTTGTTTGACGGAAGTTGTCGCTGAAATCAGAAGGAACAACATAAACCGGCGAATCATTCTTCATCATGACAATGCAAGCGCTCACACAGCACGACGAACTGTAGAGTTTTTGACCAGTAGCAACAGCAACATCCAATTAATGACTCATTGCCCATATTCGCCTGATTTATCGCCAAATGACTTCTTCCTATTTCAACATATCAAAAATAAAATGCGTGGCGAGCGTTTTTCATCGCCTGAAGAGGCTGTTGAAGCATTTAAATCACTTGTTTTGAAGGTACCTCGCTCAGAATGGCAAAATTGTTTTGAAGATTGGTTTCATCGGATGCAAAAGTGTATAGATTTTAAAGGAGAATATTTTGAGAAACAATAAAGCGATTTACATAACGTAATTTGTGTTTTGCTTTACATTTTCCGCGAACTTTGGCAGTGTCCCTCGTACCTTAAGTCCCTCGTACCTTAAGTTTATTGCACATTTAATGTAGATAAGACTGATTCGACAAAACGCGACTAATAAAAGTCATATAATTTTTGTTCTCAATATTCTCCTCTCTCTTTGTAACACCACTGGTCAAAGCCAGACTTATAATAGGAATGAATTTCAGTAAAAAATCCCATGACAACCAAAGAGCGTTCACATTTGCGCCGATCAGAGGCGGATCCAGAACCTTTCCAAGGAAGGGGCAATTTGCTGGGTTCATACCGCAGGCTGTTTTTTTTCAACGGTCACAGGTATGAACTGCTAGGATTATTAGTCTCAAGAAGGGGACAATTGTACCGGTGCCCAAAAAATTTTGTTTCATTAAATTAAGATTTCTTAATCCAAGTATATGTAAGTATATGTTTAAAAGCTAGTTGGTTCTACTTTGCTTACACCACTACACAATATAAAAATTTTAATTAATAATTATACAGGACGTTCCAATTTGATACAGGATGTTCGAAATGATTGTAGTATTTAGTCCCAAATATGGACCTGTAGGTATTTGTGTCGTGGTGTTAATTTTGAGAACCAACCTAATATGTAGCTTTTAAAAATATATTTAGGTTAACAAATCTGAATTTAACGTAATAAAATTAATAAAAAATATTCCATTTTGTACCCCGAAAATAATATGAACTTAAAATTTTAGTTGTAAAATTCTGTCCAAAAATAAAAATGGCATCGTTGAATTATATTTTCATGCTCTTTTCAAATATGGAAGGGACTCGCATGTTTTGAGCGTGGAAAAATTTAAGTATACCTAACCACATAAATTTACGAGATTGTCCCCAAATTATGAATAAAGAAATAAGTTGACAAAATTGATAAAACATCCTCTATCTCGGTTTTAAATGGCCAAAGACTTACTAAACAGGAGTTATTTGTCTGTGTATAGGACAATTACAAAGTTGTGACACACAAAGTAGAAGCTTATTCCTCATTAGAAATTCTATAGAATTTCATACGAGAGGTCGTTTTTATAGTTCTGAACTAGACTCAAAAAACTAGAAACAAGAATAAAATTTTATTTAATTTTATAGTTCCTTGCTTCTGATTTTGTGAATTCAAGTATTAAAACTTTGATCTATTGTAAAGATATTATTTTCTTTTGCGCAAAATGTTGTCTCCCTTAGAGTTTTTTTGTTATTTGAAAACAGCGAGCCAGATCTGGACTATAAGGTTTTTTTGAAACTCTTGACTTGCGCTCCATTGCATTGTCGTGCAGAATCACTTCGTCAATTTTCCATGCCTTTTCACTTTGATAGACTCTCCCAGGCAATGCATTAAGCTCGCAAAATATTCTCCTGTTAGTTACTCGTATTCAGATACTCACAATTCCTTGACTGACCCAAAAAACGGTTTCCACAATTTTTTTGTCTGCTGATGGAGTGACTTTAAACTCCTTGGGAGGGCTAGAGCTCTTAATATGTCACTCCATCGATTTTTGTTTCAATTCAGCATCAAAATGATGGATCCCTGTTTCATCTCCAGTATCAAGTCCAGTTAAAATAAAATCTGGATCATCTCTTCTATTCTTGAATGTAGGGAGTAGAAAGTTTGATGCAGAAATAAGACATTAATACGAATTTTGTATATTGCAGATAAAAAGGAAAAATCTATTTTCTATCTATATCTAAAAATTGTCTCTATCCGGAAAAGCATTAGGTGTGGCGAAAGCATTCGCGGCACCCATCTTGCACTAACCTTTTTCATTAGAAGGTATTCGTGTAGAGTTAAACAATGGTTTCTGAAATCACTAATAATACTATTAATTATAGTTTCTTTACTCTTGCATTATCCTATATTAAACACTTTTTCTCAATAACATCCGATGTGATCATTGAAAATGGCTGCCTTGGAAGGACAAACGTCTTCGTGTACAACCAACATTTCTTCAAGAATTATTTTTTGAATTTTGTGAATATACCTATTTGATTTTGTTTATTTCGATTCGTGACTACACAAACTGACAGATAATAGAACTCATATTGCGGCAATTATATTTGTTGAATAATTTGAAAATTCGGAAACAAATTTTAAAAATCCCCCTATGAATTATTGAGACTATCCCCGAACCCCAATGGTGAAAACAAATACTTGGAGATTATATTTGTAGCTAATTCACATTAACAAGGTTTATATGATTAAAAAAAAACATAATAAAGAATTTTATTAAAATTAAAAACTACCTAGGCCGCAAGGGAAACTTTCTATTGACAGACGGCAGAAAAAGACACCAGTATGAAAATCTATCAATCCTACCTATAGAAACCGTAAACCATGAATTCGACCTAATGGATTTCAGGATCTTAGCAAGATATGGTTGTATACCAGAGTCATAAGGCCTATAATAACGTACGGGTGGGTGGTATGGTGACTCTGCAAGCTAGAGCATTCGACAGATCAACGGCATTCAAAGGTTGAGTGCCACGAGAGCAATGGGAACCAGTCCAACAGCAGCCCTAGAAGACATACTAAACCTAACAACACTACGCATATTCATTCAAGGCGAAGCCATATCTGTCACATACAGACTGCACAACGGTCCATCGCCCATAATGAGTTTGCAGGGACGTGACTACAGAAAGCTATAAAGCTATACAGGGTGTTAAAAAAAAAGTGTCACAAAATAAAACGGGGGGGTAGTATGGGACATATGTCCGCAAATGAATGGTTTCAGAGATACGGAGTGTTTTGTGTTTTGTATCATTTTTTGATTATCTTTTTTCATTCTCAAAAACTTGCTTTTCTTATCGGAGTGTACCGATGTTTTTTCATAGATACTATTTGCAGTTATTATTTTGTTGTGGGTGAATAATTTTATAAATTTTCGTTATGCCTGTGGGAAGCGCTACGTCAGTATATCGACGCTTTCCCTAATCGCCACATCCCTTCATTTAACTCTATGTTGTTATTGATTGTTTATAAATATCATTGTTTTTTTATAATAATAAAAAATTGTTATAAATACAAAATGGTCCGTATCTCCGAAACCGTTAATTTGCGGTCATATATTTATTAAGACTTTTCTGCTTATTTTGGGTCATACTATTCACCATTTAATTTTGTGACACTTTTTTTTTAACACCCTGTATAAAGAGTTGGAGAAGGATCAAATAATGGGAATGCCGTCAGACGAAATGCTCCCAAAATATAGCTTTCAAAAGCAATATAAAGTAACTATACCAGACAGGGAAGCGTGGACGGGAAGACCTCCGATTCACGCAGAATTAACCTGGTATACAGACGGCTCCAAAACCCATTAAGGTTCAGGAGTAGGTATATATAGTACCAAGCCACAAACAAGAATCTCACTGAGCTTAGTTAAACATGCGACAGTATTCCAGGCATAAATAGCATTAATTCATCATTCATCACTACGCAAAAGAGGTATTAAGATATAAGGTAAATGGGAAAACCATTACTCGGACAGTCAAGCGACGTTAAAAGCACTCAGTTCTATGCGGGTACACTCAAAGCTTGTGTGGGACTGTTTTGAAGCCCTAACAGAGCTAGGTAGTCAAAACAGACTAACCTTAGCCTGGGTACTAGGCCGCAGAGGACATAGGGGCAAAAAAGAGGCTGATCTACTAGATCGAGAAGGAGCCTCAAGGTTCTAATTGGCCCAGAACCTTTCTGTGGTGTGACAAAGCAGCTATCAGAACATGCATAAAGCAGTGAATCTTTAAAAAAATATCATGCATGGTGAAAAAGTAAACCACAATAGGAAACATACTAGAGTACTAATAGGCCTATTAGCAGGGCATTGTAGGTTTGACAAACATTTGTATAACATCGGTCTGGTAGAGCAGACCTTGTGCCGATTCTGCCAGGGAGAGGAGGAAACTACAGTACACGTTTTGCGCTACTGTGGAGGTCTATCACGACTGAGATTCCATACACTTTGAGAAGAAAACCAAGGGCAACTAACTACGCTGGAGAAATACTTCCTACTCTATGGAGTCTACTACAAAAGACCAAACTAGACAAGGTACTCTTAACAACGATTAAAGATATCCACAATAGATCTGAAAAGGTCGAGGTGGGGGAGGTCACATGGCCCACAGTCCTAATTAAATCTAAGTGAAACTTTCTATTGACAGACGACAGAAAATGCTACCAGTATAATAATACTTTCAATTATATCTATAGAAACCGTAAACTATAAGTTCGACTCGATGAATTCAACTCTTCGAATATTCGGCAAGATCTGGAGTTTCACAATTATCTGACCTGGGACAGTTATTCAATATTTAATGTATGCTGACTATCTAAATCTAAAACTATAGTTACGTAAAAACCATTGTCGACTGCGAAAATACATCCAATGTCATAAATCGTGTAGTTGAATGGTTCGAATATAATAAAAATTGTTACTTAATTCTAATATATATGTTGTCTTTTGACTAATAAAAAATCTGATGTGTCCAACACATGACTTTCCTATCTAGTTTTTATACTGAAAAATTTAAATTTAGCACTTTTCCATTACGGTCCATTTTAGAAAAATCATGTATAAACAAAAATTATAGAGATCGATATCGCATACAATTTTTAGTTCAACAATTTTCATAAAAATCAGAATTTTGCACATTTTGTCAAATTTCTCGGATACGGACCATTTCAGGAAATTTTAACATAAAACAAAAATTATAGATAATAATATTAGAAGTAACTTTTATTTGAACAATTTTCTTCTCTAAACATAAATAACAGATATATTCCATAAAATATAAAAACGGCCTCCCATAAAGTACCCCCCTAGATGTTCCGACTTTGTCCAAAATCTAATCATTTCACTTCAGGCCGAAATAAACCTTAAGTTTAAAATTTAATGTTTTTTTCTTTATCCGTTTTTGAGTTTTCTTCAATATTTGAAATTTACACATTTTCTCAAATATCTCGAATACGGTCCATTTTAGAGAAATTATGTATAGAATAAAAATTATAGAGAATTATATTACAAACAACTTTTATTTGAACAATTTTTATAAAAAAATATTTTTTTTACATTTTGTCAAATTTCTCGAATACGGACCATTTTAGGAAAATTTTGCATAAAACAAAAATTATAGATAATTATATTAGAAGTAACTTTTATTTGAAGAATTTTCTTCTCCAAACGTAAATAACAGATATATTCCATAAAATATAAAAATGACCACCTATAAAGTACCCCCCCAGATGTTCCGACTCTGCCCAAAATCTAATCAGCTCATTGGACGCTGAAACAAAGCTTAAGTTTAAAATTTGGTGTTTTTTTGTGTATCGGTTCATGAGTTATGCGTTATACAGACACACACACACACAGACACACACACACACACAGACAGACATCATCGCGAAAATAGTCAAAACGGATTCAGGTGACCTCAAAACGTAAAAATCCATCGAAAACTCGAGGTCGAAAAAAATCATGATTCCTATACTTTCCTTATATCTGTATACAGATAGGAAAGTAAAAATACTAATAATGTGTAAATATTCCCTTCAAGGACCTGCAGCTTTTAAAGATCAACTCGTTCATTTTGAATTATGTTTAACAGCGGAAAAAATTGATTGAAAAACTTAAAATGTAATCACTTCTATCTCCCTGCTTAGAGATTTGATTTTTGCAACAAAACCGATGACTAGTTCTATTTATTTTTTATGCAAAAGGCCCTTATCCTCATCAATATATAGCACCTTTTTCCACAATTAATAATCACATATTTTTTTGCATTTCAGAACCAATTTCGAGGACGAATTTTCACTTGAATGAACCCGTAGATCCGAACTTGTGTTTTTTATTTGATCACGAGTTCGCTTTTACAGGTACTTTCTGGTGCGAACACACTGTATAGATGCTGAAGACGACCGCAACGAAACGTTTTATATATAAAAAAAACTCGTGACAGTACTTCATGGTTGGGTTTCATGTGAGGTAGTAGGTTGTATAGTAAGTATTACACCATTATGGAGTACTGTACAGCCTGCTAACTTTCCTGATCTCAGTCTTATTCATCGAACAGGTTTTTGTGATTATATATCAGGAGTGGTGGGTAAAATGTAATTTTTTTTAATAATTTCAACTGTTTTATAAATTTTTATAGTATTTATTATATTTTTTATATATTGTACATATTCTAGGTATATTAAAATGTTAAACTAATAAATTGTGGAGCATAAAAATGATCACTTATATTTATTAACATATAATTTTTGCTTAGGAAACTATGAAAACTAAAAGATGTTTTCTAAAATTATGAATCATTTTAAAAGTTGCCAATTAAAACTAGTTTTGTATGGCTTACTGATTTTAAACGGACAATTTTATTTCTTTGGTATGCTATAAAAAAAATCAGTTCAATCTTTCTTCTTTGACAGAGTCTGTAATACACAGGATATTTACGAAATTTGAAGAATCTAAAATAGTTTTTGTAATTATTATTCCAACACAGTAGAAAATTGAGCAAAAATTTCCACACTGATTTATTTTAAATATTATATTTTAAGTATTTAATAACTGTGTTTTATTTTTAACCGAGATACAGCCGGGTCTTTTCTTATTTATAAGTACGTATTAAAATTGAATTAATTTTGATAGTTTATATATTTGATAAATATATTTAATTTTATTATCATTAGGCATTCCAACGACCTGTCAAAATATTGCCCGTGGGTGATAAGGTAACCCTGTGGGGCTGTTGTTTTTGACAGGGTCAATGATACATATATAATATAGATTGCTCAAAATGGGTCCATTGGGAGTGGCCATATTGCCTCGCAAGTGTTCATTAATCAGAATCGATTTTGGAAAAATGTGTTTTAAAACCAATTTTCAGCCTATGAATATAGTAAAAAAAATAATTACCTACATTTTTACTTCAAAACATAAGCTTATGATAATTTTGAAAAACATGGATGATCAATCTGTATAACAATATACCATTGATCCTGTCAAATCACCAAGCCCACAGGGTTGCCATATCATAATTTGTCATTACCCACGCGCAGCCATGTTGTTTGGAATGCCTAATTGTTCCTATGAGGACTAAGAAACGGACTGTCCCAAAAAAATTTTGCTCAAAATGCAATGTAAGCCTGGACCGAATCTTCCAAACTACGTATTAATTTCATAATTTTTGAGATGTATGAACATTTTTTTGTTTATGAATAACACTCAGTCCTTACCAAAGACTTTTAATGATAAATAACCCACATGGCAATAAAAATAATCAATTAGTTGACAAAATAAAGAGAATGGTATTTTTTTGTTTGTTTATGAAACGAAATGAGATTTAAATTTCTAATAGCCGAAAAGCAAAAACAGAAAGAAAATTAGTAATTTTAACAATTCTTGATACCACCTCTTGTCCTTATGCAAGCTTCTATTCGCCTTGGCATGCTTCTTATTAAAATGTCAGCATTGTGTTGGGGTATGTTTTCCCATTCTGCTAATGCTGCATCAATAAGCTGTGCGACATTTCCTGCATTGTTTCGACGAGCTCTAACCCACAAGTGTTCGATAGGATTTAGGTCTGGTGAACATGCAGGCCAGTCTGAAACTGTGACATCTTTCGTTTCAAAACATTCTCTAGCCACTCTCCTGATGTGGGGAGGTACATTAACGTGCATAAAGATAAAATTATCCCCAACTTTAGCTCTCCAAAGCCTAACGATTGGTTCTAGTACTAAATCAACATACCTCGCACCGGTTAAAGTTTGTTGAAATGGTAAAAATGGAGTTTTTGCTTCCAGTATAATAACTCCCCAGAACATTACAGTTACTCCTTGATATCTTGGGACAGATCTGGCAGCGTAGATTCTCGCTCATCTTCCTGGAGCTCTAAGAACCCGAATTCGATGGTCATCTGATCTTAGACCAATTCTGGTCTCATCCGAAAAAAAAATATTTTGCCAATGCTCAATTGTTCAGTTTTGGTGTTGAAGGCACCAATTTAGTCGGTCAATTTTATTTTGCGTAGATAGCAATGGGACCCGTAACTCGCTCCTACTGTACAACCCTCGAGCGCGAAGTCTTTTTCTTAGGGTTTCAACTGAAACATTCACACCTGTAGTTACCAGAAGTTGTCGTTGTAGCTCTGGATGAGAAACACTGGGATTTCTTCTAGCCATTTGGCACACAAAGCGGTTCTGTTGTTCAGTTGGGACTCTTTGACGACTTTGTCTGGGCCTGTTCTTGAGAGTTTCTAGTTCCAAGTACTTTTCCTATGTTTTCGATACAACACCCTGGGTATCGCCTACTACAATAATTATTCCCCTCTGCACATCTGTAAGGCATTTTGTTGTTTTTTTTGGACCGAAACAAAATTACCGGAGGATCGTGATTTTACTTCTGAACACAAAATTCACAAGATAGTAAATCTCAGCAGTCGTTTCTTCTTTATTATCATGTTTGTTTTGAACAAAAGGCCTTATCTTAAAGTTGGATACCAAATTTTTTTTTTTTTTTACAAAAAGTTTATTCAGAAATAATTGGTTAATTATGTTCTATAAAATCCATAAGGAACAATCGATATGCAGATGCATGTCTTTGAACACTTGCAAGAGCGAGAGGCACAAATTGGTCATTAAATATTAAGTAGGAGAAGCCAAAAGGGATTTTTGAAAGATTTATATGTCTCTTACAAATTTAACTTTACTGAAATTAAACCATGTACAAACTTGTTAATCCCTAAAAACCTAAAAAGCTTACATAATTAAAATCGTTTTCTTTACATATGGGTATAACCGTCAAATTTTTTTTAACTTCCGTCTTGTCGATACAAAAAACACGTATACCTCTCAATAATGTTATGGACCAAACAACACGTTTAGAACATCAAAAATTCCGTTTGGTATATAAGTATCCTCACATCAGATTTTCGACAGTCATATACTGTCCCTTTATTCATTTGCATTTATCGGCCTGTCCTGTTAGTGAGTGGCAACGTATTTCTTGCGTGTAAAACAACGGCCATTCTCAACAAGAAAACTGTTATAAAGCTTTTGTGCCGGTATAAAATATATGTCCCGCCGTCCAATTCCCACAAAATTTAAGGGAATATTCCGTTACCCAAGCGAGCTTTCAGCTGTCTTTTAACAAGTCAAATCTGTTGATTAGTGAAAGATGATATCATGAGATATTTACGTTAGTTGGCCTTGAAATATTTGTCCCGCAACAATTTAAATTGCAGCCATGAAATGACAGATCTGTACTGAGACAGATCGTTTGAAAATCACTCAAACGATGAAAGTCGAAGATTATCAGAAAATAAATACATTCCGGGAAAGTTTAGGACATAATCGATTTTTATTATTTGGCAAGTAATCACAATACAGATACTGAAACGACGGACATAGGCGTTTTTTGAAATTAATAGGGCACATGACAGAGTTATCAGTTAATTTAAAAAATCAGCTATCACGAATTAACGCTGAACGAAATATCGCGTATAAAAATATGTAGCTCTATTGTTTGAACGCCTAATCAAAATGGCGTGTTTCGAAATAGAGCCCAACGAAGTAGCACCCAATGAAATAGGCCCCGAACGAAATAGTGCCTGACTAAATAACGCCTACTCAAAATATCGCGCATAAAAACAGCTCCTGAACAAAACAGCGCTAATCAAAACAGCGCCTGGAGACATCATGTGGTGCTCCGCAAAAAAAATTATACATAAAATGAGAAAATTTAAAAAATACTTAACTAACCTATCTAACCTGTGCGTTAGCGATCGGATAAATTTAAATGGCTTCAGGCCGCATAGGTTTATTTTCCCATTTTATGTATAATTTTTTTTGCAAAGCAACCCGCGATGGCTCCAGGCCCCACAGTTTTGATATATTAGTTGAGTTTTTTTAAATTGCATGTAAAAAAAATTTCTGAACACTCCGCGATGGCGCCAGGCGCTGTTTTGACTGAAGGTAATTATTAAGCGCTATTTCGTTCACGCGAACTTTTCATACGCGAAATTTTGTTCAGCGCTATTTCATGACAGAGTCTAAAGAACCTAATGTAAGAAATGAAAAACATGAAATATAAATAATACATATTATTAATGTTTTTACCTAATTGTAATATTCACATATAGCTTTTAAATTATAATATCTCAAATACAACTAATATTAATGATATTTAATTCGATTATTACATTATAATGATAATAAATACAACATTTTAACTCGCTTTAGTGGTAATTTTATAATTCAATACGTTTATTTTTAACGGGTGTTAAATTTTACGATTTTAACATAAATTGTAATTCTGTAAAAATAAAATTAACGCATGCGTTAAGTTTTCAAACAAATAAACATACATTAAAATTAGTTCAAATTTACAATAAAAATATGGTTAAGTTTTAAGGTCTGTCATAAATGTCATTCTTTTTGTCATATTTATTGTGTCTGTCTGTTTTTGCAAAGGAATATTGAAAAAAGTAGCGGCCGAATGTACTTTGTAAACTATTTGGTAGGATATCAATTTTCAAAAGAAACAAAACTAACCCCAGTAATCTTATAATAGTGCCCTTCTATGGCAAATCAATTACTAACTACAAAAGTTTATATATACTATAAATAAAATATAATTTTTACATAGAATTTGTGTCATTTGTTAAGTTTTAAAGTCTACTAATTAGCTTATACTATTACCTAGTCTAAGCTAATTAGTATATCCTCGATTTAACGCCTAAAATTAACACATTTATGTTAAATTTTTAACATATTACTGCTTATAGAATAGATTTTTGCGGCACAAATGAACTATTATGTTAATTATGACAAGTTAAAATTTTTCATGAATGTACAGAATTGCTTTTCATATTTAACATACGTTATATTTTTAACGTCCGTTAAATTTTAACATATTCGTTATAGAATTACTACTTTTTTTATGGCTATTTTAGCCTTAAAATTATTGTGTCCGTTTCTGTAACAGTAACCACATTCTCTGGCCACAACTCTATCGTTACGGTTTCGATAATGACTAAGTTGCCGGCAGTCGTAGACAAATTAAATATTTTGTAACCCGTAAAAATATAAACAGAAGCGTATATTTAAGAACAATATTTAAAAATGTTTAGCTGTGTCTACATAGTGTCCATCATCTAAAAGTAATATTAATTCATGGATTTTTTATTCAAACCTAAAGTCCGGGTGATTTGGTTACATTTTGACACGATAAAAGATGCTACATATGTCAAAAACATCAGAATTAGGACATGGTCCGATATTAACCGAAACACCGGTTACTCAGTAAAAAATTAACCACTCTTCTTGACATTCCTGAAAAATTGGTTAAATTAGGGACGCGGTTATCTGAAAACCGGTATATTTTTACGGTTACCATTAATGCCGGCTCCACACATTGGCACCAACAACGTTCGTCCAATGTGTGTATTGACAAAACAGCGTTGGAGCCAATGTTGGTACCAATGTTGCGCCAACGTTGGAATGTTTCCGTTGGTTGTCGGTTTTTGAGACGCAGATCAAAGGGATTAGGACCAGCATTTGTGTTGCCCACCTCACAATCGCATATTTATTCAGTCTATTTGCAAGGCGTGCGGATGAAGTGATGAAGATACTTTTTTTACAAAGTATCGTCTGAGAAGGTATGGTAAAATGAAAAAGTGTTCTTGGAACTATATCAAGCAGAATCCCTATTATGGAACCCAATGGCCAAGGAGCGTAAAAACCGAAATGCAATGCTGACGCATGACAACGTTTACAAGCTAGTTTTAGTATGGGTCTCAGTTACTGATTTAAAAAACAAATTTTTACATCAGACATGTTGACGTTGGCTCTGACGGGAACGAACTGAAATTGTGCCAATTCTTCCCCAATGTGTGGAAGCCATAACAAACATCAAGTTCAACGATCGCCAATGTTGGCTCCAATGTGTGGAGCCTCCATAAGTTGAATGCCAATATGTCACAAAAGTAACTAAACGTGAACTAAACTCTCGGCTGTGGTCCAAATGTAACCAACAAATTAGTTTTTGTTTCAGGAACCGCTGGTTAGTTACGGTTAGTAGGTTAATATCGGACCATACCCTTAGGCATTCCAACGACCTGTCAAAATGCTGCCCGTGAGAACTAACAGTTTAGATGTGGAAACCCTGTAGCCCTGTTGTCTAGGGTTATATAGATTGCTCAAAGCGGGTCGTTTTACGAGCGGCCATATTGCCTGGCAAGTACTTAGCAAAAATGTAAAATTTAAAACCAATTTCCATTTGAATAAAGTAAAAAAAATAATTACCTACATTTTTACTTCAAGGCATGAGCTTATTTTGAAAAACATGGCTGATCAATCTATATAACTATCTGTATCATTGACCCTGTCTAATCACTAGGTCCACAGTATTACCATATCATAACCTGTCATGTGCCTGGCATTACCTACGAGCAACCATTTTGTTTGGAATGCCTAGTTAATACGCAAAAGTAAGTGATTATGTAGTTTTGGTTCCACTGACAATCACAGTGACAGTAAACTTTTGAGTGCGTTTTGTTTACCTAAATTATATAGTTTTATAAAATTCCTAAAGTAAGTAGATAACATGCGTTAAGTATATAATCGTTTATAGTAACCTATTATACACCTTTAATAGCTGATGAAACCAGTTACAAAATGTCTTATTTTATGTAACGAGTTACATAAAATGTCATTTCGTAACGTGTGACACAATATTTTTTCTAATTTTGACTAGATTAATTATAAATTTGGGTTTTAGTAAAATATTGCTGGCATCTAGGCAACCAATATTACTACTTTCTTGTATTGTTAGTTGCATGATTAACTTCATTCTTTTATTGACAAATAAGAAATCATATTCATTTATTCTCAACGACTTATTGTAGTGTGTTTATATTGCTTGTTAAAGTTATTTAGATTTCAAGAAAGTGGGTTATTTTGTCGTGTATTGTGTTTTAATTATTTTGTGCTGATTTAAAATGAAAAATAAGGACCAAAATAACATTATTACTAGGTCGTAAATTATCAGCAAGTTGCAGGCAAAACTATTGCCATTTACTCTGATAGCCAAGCAACTCTAAAGGCAATTTTCTCACCAAATCACGACTGGTGAAAGACTGCCTAGAGGACCTGGCAGAGCTAAGTAGTTAAAACCAGGTGACCCTAGCCTGGGTACAAGCTACGAGGGATATCAGGGCTACGAAAAGGCCGACGATTTAGCCCGAGAAGGCTCAGATAAGGCCATGACAGGCGCCGAACCCTTCAGTGGAGTTGCTAAAGCATTGTGCAAGACACAAATCAAACAATGGATGCAAAAAAGTCTCAGGAATGGTGGAACAACTATCCAAGACTGAGACAGGCCAAACAGTTCATCAAGGAACGATCGGCCAAGTTCACGAAAGAACTACTGGATCAGAAACGTCAAATCGAAAGGACACTGTCGCATCAGAAGGGACATGAGTGTCATCAATCCAACAGAAGAAGCAACATTGTACATGTTCTGTGGAGAAAAAGAGGAAACATCATTCCACGCCCTGTGCCATTATGAAGGCCTGGCTAGATTGAGGTTTCTAACATTAGGCGAAGAAAAGCTAAACGCATGGAACTACATGCGAGAGCCACTGTCAAAACTCTTAAGTCTAATAAAAAAGACCGAGTTAGATGATATACTTAAAAAAAACGGAGTCCCAAAGTAGATCTGAAAAGGTCGCGATGGACAATGACAAATAATGTGCATCTCCTTTCAAATTTAATCTAATCTAGGTTTTAAGTTAACCAAATTCTATTTTTATAAGTCAACATGCTTTGATATAAACTTTTAATAACAATGTATATTATTGATTTTAAAACAAAAAAAGGTTTATTTTTTTTTATTTATTTTCTTAACTGGTGATATAATGAATTTTTCGAGATTAGTTCAATAATGTTCATTATGCAACTGGTTGCGTAAAGTAGATCATTTTGACACTTGCTGCGATTACAAATGTCACTTTATATGTCAAAATTAGAAAAACATTTTCTATGCAAACAATATTTTGTAAATAACTAAAAACAGTAAATGTTTGGTTAGAAATTAACTGTCAGTGGAACCCAAATTACATCTCACTAATATGGCGTATTTCAAATTGCTAAGATAAAAATAAGATAGTTACGGTGCTGCCAAATCCACTGGACTACGGATTTTTTATACCAAGTTTTAAATTTCAATGAACCCAAATATTGCATAACTATGTAATGTGTGTATAGAATTAGGTAGTGAAATTGTTGTTAGGGAATTAAATTAGTTTATTTACATTGTGAAATAGAGTGTTTTTGAGGAAAATAATAGCTATGTATTTAACTCGCCAAGAAAAATACCAGTTTAGTTTTAATTTATTATTTCCTTATTTTTTTTTCTCAAAAATATTCTATAAAAAAAATGTATTTATTTAAAATATATAAGAGAGCATAGATCAATATAATATATTATGTTTTGTGGATGTTGTAAATTTAATTTAATACAAACATAGTAATACTTTTAATACTATAGTTATTGATTAATCTGAATAATAATTACAACTTAACAAATAAACTACTCACATATGGCTACCCTCACTCCAAATAACAAATAAACGACATGTATTCGATTTTTAATCTACCCATAGTATAATAATTATTGATGTCATTTTAAGACTTTCTCAAAGCATAATGTGACCATGCGTACAGCATTTTCAAAGTATGTCCAGAATTTGATTTTATACAGCAAAATGCCGTAATTGTCCCGCAAAACGCCATTATTGTCCTTCAATTTGCTAAAACGAATTGACTTGGGAGCTAAAACAAAAAACCCGTGGCCCGTCCCTTCTGGTTTTGCATTTATTTTTGAAGAGTAAAAAAAATTAATCATGAATTATTGTTGTATTCGTGTTAGCGTCCAGCATTGGGTCAAAATTAATATGGTCTCCCGACCAAAGCAACTAAATTGTCCTTGGGGTGACACTCTTTTCACTTATTATAATTTTACCTTTAAAGTTTTATATCAAAAACGGCTTTTTGCACAACATTAATCAAATTTATTTTTCTATTTTATTTATTCTCAACAAATCTCTAAAAGTGTGCAATCCAACTCTTTTTAGAAAACTCGCCATTTACGATTATTGCTCAATTTTACAGTAAATCTTGATACCTGCGTTTCATAAAATAAGAAAAATTATGATTATTATTAATGCAAAATACTTGCTTACTTCCAGCAAATTTTAAACTTAAGTCTAGATGAGTAAGACCCAAGGGAAACGAATACGTATAGTTTCTTTGACGCTTATAACGAATTTGAAATTAATAGTGCTTGGACCATTCCAGTACCTAGTAAATATTTAATGTCTATTAATTACACACTTTCACTGCCATAAATTAATGGATAAAATTTATTGCAGAGCTGAGTCTGTTGTTTTTTTTTTCTTTGACTGGGAAACAAAAAATCACATGGGACCAGATCAGGTGAATAAAGAGGATGAGGTAAAATGGTAAACATTGGAGTCCTTGCAAGGTCAAAAAATCGGTTGTTCTTTCAGAAAAGTCTGGAAAAACATTTATGGTATTTGGACGATTTTTCGTCATTTCAGGTCTATATATAGTTATCCTTTTTGTAGTCATAATAAATTTTAGCTCTCACCTTTCCTGCCTCATTGCACAATTATGAAAATTGCTCCTCTATACTTGCTTGTTGTTCACTTAATACTGCTAACTGGGATTATTACCACCAGAGAATATTATTTCTAAACCTGTTCCTGTTAAAGTCTGTGGAAACATTAATATGCAAAATGCTTTATCTGGATGCTTTCCCTGTCACGCTCACTTCTAATTTGTGAATATAATTGCATATTTCCTGAGTCCTAAAGTTACATATGTGGACTAAATTGTCATGAGTAACGGCTTTTCATTACAGATGATAATGTTGCAGGATAGGATCTCGGTTCACCGTATCAAAACAGAATTATTGAACTGTTGTCAACACTATACTTAAATAATAAATAAAAATATATCGTTATTAATAGTTTCAGATAACTCAACATTTTTATTTTGATTTTAGCTCTCTTATCTTAATAGGTAGATATACAAAACAAAACCATCAAAATTCTTGTTTTTTTTATTTTCCAATTTTTTTTATCAGCATTTTATTGACAGTTTTTCGCTAACGAAGTTCACTATATTTTGTATATTTACTTTAATTCAAATACTTAGAAAAAAATAAGAATTTGGAGGTTAATTCGCCATGTCCCTGAGACCCTAACTTGTGACGTCACGTGTACTCTCACAAGTTTGCGACTCGGGTATTGGCGGTTAAACATTACTTCTTCCTCTTCTTTTTTCCTTTCGTATTTACTACCATGTTTTTCACTTTACCGTACTTATCTGTTTGCCTAGTTGAAAAAAATTATAAAATACCTATTTATTAAAATTTTATAAAATTGTATAGTCATAAAAACATTTTTAATTTTATTCTACTGGGCATACTAGAGTATTTAGTATTTTTTATGTATTTGTATTATCAATTTTATCGATATTAAATAAACTAATGTAAAGTCTATTTGTGATATTTTTCGAATTGGTGAAAGTTCGAATAACAAAAGAAAGAATTATAAAAATTAGAATGACAAAACTTCGAAATTACAAAAGACCGAATGACAAAACTTCGATTCTAACAAAGTTTGAAATTGAAAAGGTTAAAAGTGAGAAAAGATTGAAATTAGACCAAATGATCGATCGATCGCATATAAGAGAAATGAGGGGTACCTAATATTTTAATAAGCACCAGATGGCTGGCGTTCCTGTAACGTGAGGTATCTGGAACGATCTGTCAAAAGACTTTTATTTTATTCGAAAAATAGTTGGTTCTTAAACATGTTCAGTGGTGCTTCTCTAGCGGGAAAAAAGTTGGCTTGGCTGCCGATTTCTGCCACAAAAGCCTATTTTCATTCCGAATTTTTGAATGTAAGAAGCTCCTTCCTTCTCGGTAAACAAAGCGCGAAATAGTATATTACGTAACAAGAGTTGTAAGTAACCCATTACGCACGAAGTGGAAAAGTTTACGTACGAAGCCGCACAGCAGCGAGTGCGTAAATTTCACGAGTGCGTAATGGGCTTACAACTCGTGTAACGTACGCCCACTTAAAACATTCTCAAAAAAGGATTTAACGTTATGCTTGTGTCGCCAATCCATAAATTTTCGATAGGTAATTTCGTACATTTCTTTAGATTTTAGCGGTAACAAATTATGTGTGGCAGCTTGAACTTTTTCTAAAATCTCCGGTGGAGTGCTCATAATTTCATTACTTTCACTGCTAACAAACATATTCGTAGGTAAAGTTGAGAAAATGTTCGGATACAATCATATTTTGTTACAAAAATTGACAATATAAATGGCATGACGTTTATTTCCATAGCATATGCTAAGAAAACGCGACATATTGTTTGAAATATTGTATAATATGTTGACGACATTTAGAGGCATCACTTTTTTAATCCAAAATGTATCTCGCTAATGCTAAAAGTTCTTATGTTTTTTAAATGGCTAAATTTATGTAAATAGACCAAATAAAGTCGTACGTTGACAAAAAATTTGATTGCAATTTGATTAAACCAAGAAATTAAGTTTTCTTATCAAAACGCACGTGTATGTTATGACATCTCATTAGGTACGTGCATGTTATTGTGAAATGTCATTTACAAGGAATATTGATAGTGCGATTTTTAACGTTTACTGACATGGGCGTAGAAAAACAATGTTTTTTCGTGGAAAAGGGAGTAGCAAGTGCTATACTCTTTATAGGAAAGTATAATTATCAGAACTATGGCAGAACTGTTCATACCTTATTAATTGTTTGTTAGGTATATGTGTATATTTCATTAAAACAAAGTGAGGAAATTACTATTTTTTCTACGCCCATGTCAGTGAAAGTTAAAAATCACACTATCAACATTCCTTGTAAATGACATTTAACAATAACATGCACGTAATGAGATCTCATACAATACACGTGCGATTTGATAAGAAAACTTAAATTTCTTAGTTTAATCAAATTGCAATCAAATTTTTGTCTACGTAAGACTTTAGACAACGTTAGTACCTATAGAGAAGGTAAAAGTTGAAAAGTCTTTTGGTAGGTAGAGAGGGGGTGAACGTCAAACCACGTCGGGCGGCTCCGAGAATTTCACAGTAATGTTTACCAGACCTGCCAGTGTCGTTTCATAGAATAAGTAATTTTAAATTGTTATCGGCGGAACCGGACAATCGCATGTATTTATGGATTATAAATAATTATTAAACATGTATTATAATATTCAAATTATAATTTTACAAAATTTCAACAGCTATTCACAATTTATTAAACTATTTACTCTAAATTGTTATTAACATCTATAAAATAATTTTGTACGCCAATGTATCGCGCCCACTTCGGTGAGATCCACTGCCAACCTGTCAATTTATGTGTATAAAGTGGGAGAACTGGCAAAAGCATTTCCAACTTTTACTTCTGTTCTACTATATTTGTAATTTCGATCATATTGATTTTCGAACTTTTGTACTTTCGAGAAATTTTCCAATCGAATTTTTGATTTTTGAACTTTTGTTTTTTAAACTAATGTTACGATTTCTATTTGTCCGTTTTAGAAGCAGTAGGTATAACCAAAAATGGCTGTCAGACAGTGTTGCCAGTCTAGTACAATTGTACTAGATCTAGTACATTCTCTGAGAATATGGTACTCTAGTACACTCGAAACAATATCTAGTACTTTTTTCAGCTTAAGTTTCCATTTGAAGTGTAAAATATATTGGTCAAAAATTGCAAGAGAAATTAAAATAGTTGTTAAAAATTACTTCAGAGATAAAATAGTAGACATTTCTTGAGAGGTAAAAAACGGTGTTAAAAATTGGTCGAAGTATAAAATAGTATTAGAGTAAAATATGGTTCAAAAATTGCTCTAGGGATAAAAATACTGTTAGAAATTTAATGAGAAATAAAAATATTTAATAATTTTTCCAGAGATTAAATAGTATTATAAATTGTTAAAATCGTGTTCAAAAATTGCTCGAGGTAAAATAGTATTACAAAATGTTAAACCCTTGTTCAAAAATTGCTCGAGGGATAAAATACTATTGAAAAATGCTCGAGAGATAAAATATTGTACAAACATTGCTCGAGATATAAAACATTGTCAAAAATTTATCGAGAGTTAAAATATTTTTATAAATTTGTCGAGAGTTAAAATATTGTGCAGTTTGCTAAAAAGATAAAAAAAGTTGTTAAAAATTGCTCGAGAGATAGAATACTGTTAGAAATTTATCGAGAGATAAAATATTGTTTCAAAATAGCTGAAGAGTTAAAAAAAGATTTAAAAACTGTTCGAGAGATAAAATAGTATCAAAAGGTATTAAAATCTTATTCAAAAACTGCTCGAGAGATAAAATAGTGTCAGAAATTTGTCGAGAGATAAAATATTGTTTAAAATTGTTGTGTTCGTGTTTTCTATAAACCTTTTTTGGCTCTTTAATGACCATACTTCATAATTAGAAAAATCTGGTAATTTTATAGAATCTAGTCCATTTTTATGAAATCTGGTACATTTTTTAGATAAATCTGGTACATTACAAAAATATATTCTGGCAACACTGCTGTCAGAAGTCGGAAATATTCGTTTTCAACAATTTAAATATCGAATTCGCAGGAACAAAAATAAAGTAATTTTATAAATTATTTATGTTAGGCAACATATTTGAAAATGGTCTACAAAAGATTTATATTTTTGTTAACAGCTTTTTTTATTTCAATATTTCCCCCACTGGTTTTTGTTATATAAATTATAAATATAACCTCACATTTTTAATTTTAGGTTATGACTAAGATTCTGAGAAATGGAACCAAAAGACGAAATAGATATTAAATTATTACTAAACTATCCTCTAATATCGAAGTCTGTCGAAGATGATTCTATAGTTTATAAAGGTATAATAGAAATTGATGTGAGTAACTAGTTTTGAGTTTGTTTTCATTCGGTAATTCAAGTTGCCTTACGAGTTACCTATGGTTGTTACTTTTTAAATGTTTGTTGATTTTAGGATGAAGACTACAGGATATGTATTAAACAAACCTTTCCAAATGACTTCATATTAGAACTTCCATCAAATCTGCAATCTCTTGAAGAAGGTTTTGGAGATAATGCACATCAAACACATGATATAATTATGTATTTGGATTCTCTGAAGAAATACATATCATCTAAAATACCTTCAAAAAAACCTCAAAATCATTGTGAGACTTACCGACAAGTATTATACGAGTTCTCTGAATTTTCAAAATTTTACTTAAACTTAAAATCTTGCTACCTAGCCTATGATTTAAGTAAAGTTAGTGTTACTACTTTAGATGAGCAAAATCGGGAACATTATATTGAAATTAGAGTCGATTATGGAGACAAAAAGAACATTTTTGAAATCGCAGAGTTTGATTTACCTTATGAAAAGGATAAATTTAAAAAATCGTCTAATTTAAAAGTTGTTTATAACCAGTTTGTAGATGTCATCGAAACATTACAGCCTTTTTTTAGTTTGATGGAAGATTTTGATAAAAATTGTAATATTTTGGATCCTGTGCCACAAAAAAAAAGATACAATTACAGGAGAATTTGGCTAGGTACTTTTGATTTTTTGCTTCTCCAGTACTTTATTATTATCCAGAGTATTATTTCATTCCCATTTAAAGATTTTTCTTTGTCAAAATTGTTTTCTTAAATATAAATATTCAAATCAGTTCAAATGGCTACAGTTTGGGAAGCTTATCTTTGTCTATACCTAATATGCACATCAAATAAGTCAATCCATTTTAGTCAAAACAATGTTTGTCTTGAAATTAAAACAACAATTCAGTACCTCAGAAGTAAACTGCATTATGTGGACATAGTGCAGTTCCAGTTTTTACACCATGTATTAGTGAGGTTACAATAAAAGTTAGCCAAAAAAATATATCATAAACTTACGAGATAAACAAAGGCATGTGCACATAATATTTTTGCTCATGTTAAATTCTCTAAAATTTCTATACTACACTATATCATAGAAAATTTGCTATCAAAACATAGAAATATATCGTAAAAACCAACAATTCATGCAAATTAAAAAAAATAGGAAATTTTTAGTTAGATTAGTAAACTATACATAAATATTGTGACATTAATTGAGTGTCCAACTGCATTTCTGTAATTATGGAGTACAAAAGTATCCAAAGAACATTCAATTTGCTTTACTAGAATGATATAGGTAGTGCAGTTTGCCTCTGAGGTACTGAATTTATAAATAGTATAATTTCACTTGGATTACCCATTTTCTATTTTTAAATAAGGAAATAATGAGTGTAAAATGAAACGTTTTTCTTTTGAATGTTTATTTGTTGGGAAAAACCGACTATTGCATAGGATATCCTATTTCTAATCAATGACAATAGTTTTTTTTTTGTTTGGCTCACTGTTGTCACACTAATGCAGCATATTGAAAATAACAGAAATGAGTCAGAAAAATTTGGGAAATTAGAAAAAATCTTGAGTTTGGGTGTTTTTTCCAAGCAACTTTTGATAGCACTTGTTTAAAGCAAGGAAAATATAACTGTTTATTTTTTAGGTGATACCTTATCGCTAATTATAACTATAGATCCATTCAGTTTGGGTAAAATGCCCAACATCATCTTCCTTGGCCCAGAAAGGATGGTAGAATCTTATCGTTCCACCATGAACCAAAATTTAGAGAATTGGGATCCAACCAATGGCATATATATTGAAATACTCAAATTAATAGGTGAGCAAAGTAACTTTATTAACATTAATTTTAAATAATTAAAAATGGAATCATCCTATTTAGGGGGTAAATTATCTTTAATAAGATTAAGTAGTCTTTTATCAATGATAATAATATTCCCAAAATAGTTGAATTCAGTATTATGTGATGGTATTAATCTTTAAATGCCTAAAAGATAAGTATCAAATCTGGTTTGACTTCACACTTCGCAAACTTATAGCAAAAAAAGGCTTTATAAAACTTCCAAAAGAACTCGGTGATTCTGATTATATTTTTTATAACTTCCTCCCAAATCTAATGGTATACAACAACGTTGAACTTACTAATCCTAACGAAATAGTTCATGATTTTGGACTATACTATCGACGCCACAAATTTCATACTTCCCACTCCAGTAACGTTTGCCTAAAGTTTGCCTGATTTTGTTGAGGAAAAGCTGTTTCTGTTCTCCTTAATTTAATATTCCAGAAATCATTTGTTCAGGGAACATTCCCATATATGTGGAAATTTTCCAATATAATTCCAATTCTGAAATCTGGTGATACATTTAATATAAAAATTTTTAGAGGTATAGGGAGTCCCTACTATTTCATAGGGACGCTATTGTTATTTCTTAAATGGAAGCAGATAGAATGTTGGTTAAATTAAAATGGTGCCATAAAATCTTTGATATCTACAGGGAGATTCAAAATATCGGACAAAAAATTAAAAGTGTAATTTCTTTAAATTTAAAAAAAAACAAATTTGAACCTCATTTAAAAGTATTTGACCCCTCCTGCTGTATATAGTATATCGACAATTCCTAAATTATTTGAATCAATTCTTACTGATGAAATAGTTGCTTCCTTTGAATATTTTATTTTTCGCTTTCAGCATGGATTTTATCATGGGTGTTTTACAACTACTAGCCTTTGTTGTTTCCAGGAATATTTGAAGCTAGCCACTAGGTGATGCACTTTACCCCGATCTGTCGAAGACATTTGATAGTGTTTCTCATAAACTGCTTTAAAAAAACCCTTTGAAAGGAGTATTGCTGGTAACTATCTCAATTGGATTTTATCTGACTAATCACTTCCAACAAGTTTCAATCCATAATTTTACATCTCAGGAAGTATCAGTTTCAGACGTCTTACATGGTTCACAACTCGGTCCTGTCCTTTTCTCACTTTTAATTAACAACGTAATTTCCTGCTTTATAAATAGTACCTATCTTCTAAGTATATGCAAATTATTTAAGAGTTTTCAGCACAGTCACAAATAATACTGCCCTTCAAAGTGATCTAAAGAGATTAAGTGAGTGGTGCAAAATTAACAATCTCTTAAATATAAGTAAATGCAAGACCATCCAATTCACTAGAGCTTAAACCCCTTCTCTAAATAGATATAAAATCGATGATATTATGCTGCAAAGTATGACATCAGTGAATTTTCTAGGGGTGATGTTTCATATGGAATTGTTCTAGAATACATGAATTCCATTATTTGTAAAACTTTCCGGATACTATCTCTATTCAACTTAAACGCAAGTAACGCGTCAACACAATAGCCCCTTGACCACAGCATGATACACACAAGCCCGGCTGCTATTGGCCAGCACAGTGATCCTGTTTTGGATGTTTCTCTACCCTCTAGCTCAATGTGCTGTTGTCAAGGAGCCATTATGTTTACGCGTTACTTGCGTTTAAGTTGAATAGAGTATAGGCTGTATTAAAAGAAATACACAACATATATATGATTCTAAAGCAATCTCATCATTATTTAACAGCCTTGTTAGAAGCATTCTTGAATATTGCTTGTCTTATGGCATCCTAATTTGGCTTGTCACATAGAGAGAAAATTCACTAATTATTTGCTGTTTAAACTCCACTTTGCCTAGAAATCAGAAGAAGGCATTTTATGTTGTTTCTTTATAAATTAATTGACGGTAAGATCGACTTTAGCGCCATTTTACAATAAGCTGGCTTATTGAGAAGAATAAACCACTAAAGGTGAAAACGTACCTACCCTTTTAATTTTATAGGACATTTTGTTTTACTCTTCTCTTATTTTTTATCCACAAGCTACTGCATTTATATTTTTGAACGACGAATTAATTTCGAAGTGAATTGATTTCGGTGATGATTTCAATTATGTTTTCGGAAATTTCGAGAAAATTTGTAGTGATTTTGGTGATTTCGAGTAAAAACGTACCAGTATTTCAGGTGTGGTTCACCCATTGAGATAGAATAAAAGGCGAGTTCGGTCAGTCAGGGGCTGGAGCGGGACAAATTTTAGGGTGCTTTTAAATGACATTTAAGCGTGTTAAACTGTCACTAATCGGACTAAACCGAACGCTAAAAGAGTCGTTTGGAGTTAAAAGTGTTAAAGGAGTTAAAGGAATGTGGCAAACCGAACGCAATGATTGGCCGTGTTCATCGTCGTCAAACTGTTTTAAAAGCAAAGAAACATGTTTCATAAGCGGTTGGAATGACGCTGAACAATCATTTTTGTTTACGATTTGTTTTCTCAACCTCAAATCTGTCAAAAATGGAATGACATTTGGTTGGCACAAAGAAGGTTATGTGAATTGTTTACTTTAGTATTTTTTTTAAAAATTTGAGTTTAATTGATTTGTGCAGTGAATTAGAGTTTATATAAGTACCCTTCTGAAAGTGGTTTTGACAATTTTACGGCGAAAAACCTACAACTTGTATTATTTTGGGTTGTAAAGTCATGATGTTTTTATTGCCTCTATGGATCTTGAATTCTACATACTTAGACTAATCAAAGAAATTGTAATAGTCATTTTATTACAGGTAAAATACATTTTTTTGGCACACAAATAAAAACATACTGTAACTAGATCATACTTTGAAGAGCAGAATGAGAATGCTATTTATTGTGTATTGTGTTTAATCAACTGTCTGGTCTGCACCAATAAATTAAAGTAAAGGAACTCATGATACTAATAACATACATCTCAAAAAGTGATCTTTTTACATATACCAAGGATACATAAAAGTGTATAATAATAGAGACATCAAGTATGACTTTCTTATTTTTAGGGAAACAGAGTTCCTTCGAAGTTAGTAATCATTTAAACTGGACTCCAGCCCAGAACTTGAGGCATGTGTCTCAAACCAGTTAAAAACTAACTGAATCGAAAAAGGAGGAAGAGATAAAAATGAAAATGAACCTGAAGTAAACTTTTATTTTTGAGTCATAATACCGAACATCATAAGTCCCGCTTTAGGCAAGACAAACCCACTTTCAAGTTATGTGTACCATTGTCCCCAAAGAACGCAAGAATGTCCTGCTTTAAAAGAAAAGGTGATATGATGCAAAGCATTCTATTAAAAAAGAGTTATCTCTTATAAATATGGGCTAGTGAAAAAACTTACCTAATTTCAGGTATTAGTATTGAAAGCCAAGCATAACATAAACAAGTCACGTCAACAGTTCCACTCCCATTTAAAAACTAAAATATAGAAAATCAGCCCACTTAACAAGTTTTATTTCGCTTTTCTAATTTTTAATAAATTAACATAAAATTATGTTATTTCACTTATTTTTAATAAATTTTTTTATTATATTATTGTTTTACTTTTACTAAAATCTTACTGTTGTTATTCTACATTAAAAATAATGAAAAATTGCTGTTATGCCTTTTAAAATTTACAGGCTTCTTGCTGTGAGGTAAGAAATGATAAAGTTTTATTATAAAAACCGAAAATTGTTAAAATAATCCCTATCTAATGCTTCACTTATTTTTTTACAAAGTATTTTTTATGTAGGTACTTAGGTGTTATACATTTTTGGTCATTGCTAATATTCATTGAGTCTGAATTATTTTTATGTATTAATAAAATTTGTATAGTATTATAGAGTTATACATACCTTGTCGACAAACTACATACAGTAATTGTTTTATAGGAATGATATATTTTGTATTGGAAATTAATAAATATACAAATTTAATGTTGTCATATAGGTAGAGCGACTTATTAGCAAAAATTATTTGAAATGTATACAGTAATGAGGTATTTTTTTATAGGTTCAACAAACCAAGGTGGGCCCTTTTTAATATAATTACTTATACTTAATTTATTTTGTAAATAAAATGTCATACTTTTATTATTATTTATTTTTTAATGCGCTATATACATTAATTACATGCCAACAAAAAACATCGGTGCAGTTTTAATAACAAAACTCGTCTGTTTTGAATAACTCTGTGCTAAAACTACCATGTAGGTATGTTATATTATCCATATTCCTTACTGGTGGAATCCCATTAACGTCCAAATGAAATAATTTAAGCATACGTGTATATATCTACGTCTGGAATTAATTTTATTTTCTTCAAACAGGTACCTCCATAAATACAATATTATATTAAAATACAACTTAACTAATCAACTCTATTAGGGTTTAAAAATATAAATAAACAAACACATAACCTAACAAAATGCCAAAAGACGGATTTGACAGGGGTTCAAGGTCAATTTTATGCTTTTAAAGCAAACAAGCGAGTTTATTTTCGCTTTTATGCTTCTTCAAAAGCGCTGCAGCGGTTGACAGTTCATCGTCACCGCTTACTCAGCGTTACAACATGTTTGACGACGATGAACACGGCCAATGATACTAAAACTTTTGCACTTCACTTTTACGTCAAATGTCTAACTCGAGCTAGTCAGTTTTGGTGAGAATAAATGACATTTTTTTAAATAGGGTGATTTAAATGATATAAAAACATTTTCATTCCGTCAATATTCAAATATAAAATTATTGACTACAAATTAATCAAAATACGACTCTTAAGTCGCCATTCTAGGGGACATGTTCTTCCGGGTTGTTCACTAAAGTCATTGTCTTACATAAGAGGGATAAGACATATCTGCAAAGTTGATGCTGATGTCTCTTGTAAGTCATTATTTATTAGGCACAGGATACTAACACTCACTTGTCTGTTTATTTCAGAAACGGTACTTTTAGTTTTAAAAAATATAAATGTAATATTATTACCTCCAGCAATACTCTAAGAATTTTTAAGCTTCCCTTGCCTATACCCTCTTCCGGTTTGGTACATGTCTCTATTGAGTATAGCGGGAAGATGTTTAACCACCTGCCAATTAATATAAGAAATAAGAAACTCTTGCTCGAAAAGGCCTACTACAAATTGGATCGGTTGAATTAAGTAGTTCATTTTAATTTATGTGTATATTATACATATTTCTCGATTGTCATATTTGTACTTGGTGTTGTGCATTTACATTTTTGTTCTTTATATTATATTTTGTCTTGACATTAGAATTTAAAATTTTTTTAAAACCAGCAAAAATTTCATTATTGAATACTTTGTTTCTTTTTCTTTGAATTTTTGACTTTTGTTTTTAACTTTCTTATTATTGTGTTATCTATATTTGTTAATAAAAATGTAATTAATTCTTCAACAATAAATAAGTTTTTACCTGACTTGACCCGAGTCGGTTGCTTTTAGGTCTGTTCCAACAACGATCAGAAACCATTCACAGACACCAGGATTCTACGCAGTTGACTATTTCGACCGCCAAATTATATACTGTGCAGAATTCTGGTGTCAGTGACTGGTTTCTCATCGTTGTTGGAACAGACCTTTTAGATATATTATGTATATTTCAATATTTTAATGTGTGCCATTATAATAACAATTCTGTAGGGTACCTGTTTGAATAACTAAAATTCAATATCATAATGACGTTTCATCGGTATAGTCTATGTTATAGGGCTTAGAAATTGAGTACCTTGTATATCATTTTTTAGTTACTATTTGAACGTATTTTTAACAGACTTCAAAAAAATGAGAATGTCCTCAATTCGTCAGAATATCTTTTTTATTTATTTCAGTTGTTGTAATAAAGGGCGTTTAGTCGTCAAAGTGAATTAATTCATACTTCAATTATTATCAGCAGTAGTCGGCGGCAAGAATTCTATTGGTGCTGCTAAATTGAAATGTATTGGGTATGCCAGAAATTAAATGAACATTGAAAATACAAAACCTAAAAAACATTTGTTTTATAATTTTTTGAATTTACTAAATGTAAATAATGGTTATGTAATTCTATATAGTAAACATTTTATTTTATTAAAAAAGTTAAGTAAATATTTAAAAATTGACTGAAAATAAACTGTTTCATAAGTATTCCATGTCCTAACTATATTCTACATTCTCCTCTGTAACTCCTATTTCTTCTTCAGACTCATTAGGCCCTTTTCATGACGACAGTAATTGGCACAGTACCACAGTGCACTTCAATAATTTTGACAATTAAAACGTATTATTAAATAACAACGTGCCTTTTTTAGGGACTTTTTTCTTTTACTAAAACTAGAATTAGTATTAATTTCCATGATTATTAAAAATATACAATAATATACATTCTTAAATGTTTTAATTTATTTTTTTTAGGTCTGGATACATTCCCTAAAAAATCCGACGACGCCGAAGGCAAGAATGATGACCTTTTGCTTGAAGCAGGAGATTGTAGCATTTGTTTTTTACTTAAGTTGAACGACAAATTGCCGGAGATCGTCTGCAGGAATAAATTTTGTGATAATTGTTATCATACAGAATGTTTATATGAGGTAATTAGACATTTATGTTTTGGTATTACAAAGCAAAACACTTTTACCGTGGATTTAAACATTTTAATACTTTTAATTTATTGTTTTTACAGCAAATGTGAACAAAATGTATTTTTAATCAAATAATAATTCTGGTGAACATAAAATGTTGAAGGATGTTTGTTAAATTTATTGATGAATTATACTTATTTGTCAATTAAGTCATAGTCCATCAATGTTGTCTCATCCTGGTCTTTTAAATACCTACTTATAGTATCGATTGTTTATTTTTTTGTCATAACTTTTTCTTACGATACGTAAATGTGACTGATTGTGTTTGATGTTTTTTTTTCTTTAAAGGCTGTTATAAAATTAGCACAATAATCAAGTTTGCTTTCACTTTTCCAGCTGCAATCAACTAACTAGCCAGTTTATACAATTGCTGCTTGGAAAGTGTAAGATCCTCAAATACAGTAAATAATTTAGCTTTAAAATGTTAAATACCTGAAATTATACTACCAAGTGTCGTCACTTTCTGGAAAATCATGGAAATATCAGGAAAATAACCCTGTGCTATTTTCTTTAAGAAATTAACAATAAAAAAAAACAAAACAAATATTTACTGTTTTTCACTTTTTTTGAAGTTGTAAGCAGTTTGATTAATGCATCATTATGACGAACAACACACGCTTAAGCACTGGTAGGCAGTAATAATAATATCTTTACTAGCTAAAATTTTGATTTTACAAAAATAGTTTACATATATAAAATATATTAAAATTAAAATCTATTTTAAAATTAAGTACAGTCTAGTGAAGACGGTTACAATTACACTTTCACAACTGCATATATCTCATAGAGATACCATAAAAAAAATATTGAAAATAATATAATAATATTAATGTCAGAGTTGATTGCGAAACTCAGTCAAGTTGTAGAAACAGTTATCTGCTAGATATTTTTTTAACTCATGTTTAAACTTTTTATTTGTTTTTATAGTTTTAAATTCTGTAGGCCACGGCCACAGTTTATATAGCGAGCATTCTGCATGCTCTGGGGATTTTTTATAAAATGTTTGACCCTTTTTAGTTAAAAATGTTGTTTGTTTCTTGTGTCATAGGTGTGTACATAAGTAGTTTTAAAAGATATATGGAAGTTACGGTTAGTATAGACTTTTCTTTAAATGTGCTACGGCAAGTTTCTCTCCATTTAGATTTTACTATATTATTCTTAAGGCGTTTTTGCAATATAAATACCGCCTGTCCCCAAATTATTATATTGTATGAGATGGCTGAATATGCCTTTGAATAATAAACAGTGAGTATACTTTATCAGGTTCTAGGCTACTTTTTATTGTCTTGAGTGCAAATAATGTTTGGCATAATTTTTTACAGATGTAATCAATATGTGAGGAGAAATTTAGGTTGCTGTCTATATTGACTCCTAAGAATTTTGGAATGTTAGCTGGGCTTATGGTACTATTGTTTATTTCAAAAGTGAAAATAGATTCTGATTTATATAGAGTATGAGATTCGATATATATGGTTTTATCATAATTTAGTATTAAATTGTTTTTATGACACCAATCAAAGTATTTTTTACGTAGACAAGATACATTTCCAAATACTTCTTTTATAGAGTTTTTTCCAAAAACAGTTATGCTGTTGTCATCTGCGGACATGATCAGTTTTCCTTCTGTTATAAACTCTTTCATCGTTGTTCGAAATAATTAATAGTTTTTTTAAAAAATTCAGTTTCATAGCATCATTTAAAAGAATCAAAGAAATTCGTGGAAAAGTCATTAATGCTATTTGTGTTAGAGGGGATATCCAAATCGTTAACTGCGTTAGAGTTATTGTTATATGTTTTTAAAAATCTATATTTGGAATTGTGACAATGGATGTTGTAAATTCTAATAATTGGGTATGATGGTCTGATATGCCAGGATCATAATTTACACAACTAGTATAACTATCAAAGTTTGTTAATAAGTAGTCTACACTTGACTGAGTTACACGATCCCCCAGTCTACAAATTCTAGCGGGCGAGTTTACAAGAGAAAATAGTGAAAAGGACTTGAGTATATCACAAAATTCTATAATTTCTAGATTCGGTTTTGTCTGTGTTAAATCTTCACAATTAAATTTATTTGTTGCTTTATTTAAAGATTCCCAAAGTAGATCATAGAAAATATTAAGTAACCTATTTGGTCCCTGTAAATTGATAGTAAACAGATTATTATTATTATTATTAAATGACATTGCTGAGCATTCAAAATGTGATTATTGATACATATTGTTAATGCTTTCTATTGGTTTGCAGAAGTTGGCCATATCTTCTGCTACTAGTATTGCTGAACCTCCATGTTCGTGTGCCACTATAATAAAGTCTGTTATTCTTATATAACCATCTATTTTAATAAATTCTGCGTTACTTGTGGACATCCAATGTTCTGTAACACACACAAAGGTCGACTGAGTTTGCTGCAATAACTGGCTAAATATAGTTGTTTAACTGCATAAACTTTGCAGATTTAAGTAAAGTGATTGTACTGTATTGTTATTATTACGAGACATTGAGATGTAAGATTCTTACTTTCTTGTTTTATTTTTTTAGTTACACTGTCTTTGTTGTTTTGTTTATGTTTCCTTTCGAATTTGAGGAATATTGTGAAAATTTACATTATGCTGATTTGAATTATTATCCATTTTTTTTGTCGTCTTTTTTAAAATCATATCGGCTTTCGGCTTAGAACACCTCTAGTACTAGACCATAGATTAGGGTAATGTTTTGAGGAGGCATGACATAAAAGTGGGAATAGTTGCAGATTTGCCAAACCTATAAATTAATATAATTCATGTGTCCCTGAATCTTTTATTTAATATTATATATTCAAGGGGGTGATTTAATTTTTATATCCTAGTGCGGCAGTAACGTGTTAAGAACAGCACAAGTTCTATCTAATTAGGCACTCCAACGTCCTGTCCAAATGGTTGCCTGATGAAATTTTTACTTTTGACACAAAAGTTTGTTTTCTAATCTGTTAAGAGCAAACATGACGGGCGCTTCTCCGCCAAAAATCAATTTTACATTAGAGGCAGTTAAAAAAAATTGTAAAAAAAATGGTTCAGGCCAATCGTTCTAAAAATGAACCAAGAATGACGCTAAATCACTCTTTAGCGTCATTCTATAACAAATATCTTAACTATTTTCTAAATAACTTTTTTTTAAAAAGATTGCCAATTTTAAACAGGACCGAAGATTAACATATTTTTCATTCCGATACTAATTCTATTAAAACAATGATACCAGTGAATATGGCAACGCTGCTAGTCTATGAAGCCCGTGGTTAAAAGGGTAGCTGCTGTTTAGTTAAATTTGTTAATTCCTGTGTCGAAAAATAGGTAGTTGTTTTTGAAGAGGTGCGAAATTATTGTGATCGTCTTAGTTTCTTGTTGAGGCGTTGTTAGGTTTTTGTTTAATTTAGTTTTTAGTTAAATTATGAAATGTAAAATTCTGGGGGGCAAAAATGCTACCACAGCTGACAAATTTCTATTTTAATTGTTTGCTGCCAGAGTTAATAAATCCTAGAGAAATACGACATGTGCCAATTAGGGAAAAGAGATTGTCAAGAATTTTGCCCGCTTAAAAAATGTGTAATATACAGGGTGTTTCTAAATACATGCGACAAAATTCAGGAGCTGATTGCTCGTATGAAATTAAGATGGGTCTTTCCTATAACAAAATTTCCTCAGCCCACCCCTTTTCGAGATATCACCCTTAAAAGGTGGTGACTAAAATTGAGTTTTTATTTTTTTTTTTCTAAAATTTCAGTAAAGCTAGAAACTTGAAATTCTGTAATCGCAAAGGACTAACCACGGGAATTTTTTCAATATTTCTGTTACATTATAGGGGGGTGAAATTATCAACACTTATTTTATTTCATATCAAAACTTTTTTTCGAGATGAACTTTTATGAAATAAAAGTATGTCTTGAAATCCTTGTTTTATTTAATTTTTTTTTATTCTTGAATTTTTTTCCCAAAATCCATAGCTTCAGAGAAAAAAAATTAACACCCTAATTTATCATTTTTTTGTTAATAAATTGAGTGGCCAATAGCTTCTATGAAGCTATTGGTCGTGGGAAAAAAATTTAAAAATAATTTTTTTTTTTAAATAAAACAAGGATTTCAAGTTACAAAATTATTTCAAAAAAGTTTTGATATGAAATAAAGTAAGGGTTGCTAATTTCACTCCCCTATAATGTAACAGGAATATTGAAAAAATAACCGTGGTTAATCATTTGCGAGTGCACGAAAATTACAGAATTTCAAGTTTCTAGCTTTACCGAAATTTTAGAAAGGGGTGGGCTGAGGAAATTTTGTTATAGGAAAGACCCATCTTAATTTCATAGGAGCAATCACCTCCTGAAATTTGTCGCATGAATTTTTAAACACCCTGTATATTGCAGCAGCCTTTATAATTTTCGGACAAGGATATTTCAAAAAGGAATTTTGTTAAAAAATTAAAATTTTGGCAAAATAAATTAGGTAATATTAACTAGATATGCCTATATTTTTAAAGTTTTAATTCCTTTCAGTTTCCGAGAAAAAAAATCAAATATGATAATGAAAATAAATGCATTCCTCAACAGCACTATTCTTAATATAATCCCGAAATTTAAACTCTTAATGTCTTCCCAGACAATACACCAAATCCCAGAGATATCCACAGAATATCTTTTGTGGATATCCAATATATCCACAGGATATCAGAAATATTCCGTGGATCTAATATGGATATCCAAATGTCCGTCTATATCCAGAATATAGAAGATATCCTATGGATATTCAGCAAAATATCTAATTAGTATCTCCAGACAATACAAGAAATCCCAGACATATCCACAGAATATATTTTGTGGATATTCAATATGGATATCCAACCAAATGTCCATCTATATCCCAGGATATAGAATTCAGATATTCAGCAAAATATTTTATAGGTATTTTTAGTAGAGGTTCATAAGTAACCAATGATTATTGAATAACGTCGAAAGAAAATAGAGATAGAAAATATTTCCAACAATTTGCCTTTGATTTTGCCCACTAAGGGCACTAAGGAGAAAGTCATCCTTATTAGGACTCTTCAGCAATAAATGGAAATTCTCGACTCCAGTCTCTAATGAAGTCTGATTGTGAAAAAAATGTCGATCGAACTCAATTACGGCGGGTTAAGCATGAGTAGATACGAAAGTGGTATCGCCATCTATACTTAGGAAGCAAAATCAAAAATTACATCTAGTGGATATCCACGATGGTTTGCGTCCGCGCTTAGACTTTGATATATTTAGTGGATGTCCATGGGATATTGAATACACCTTAAACAAATTAATTTTAAATATCTGAACGGTACTATTAGCCACAATGGCGTAATTTTTTAATAATTTGCTATATAATTACTATTATTTATGGACATTTGCATGTCTATAAATTACATTTCATGGATATAAAATAGATATCCACCATGGACTGGACATTCAGTGGATATTGGGATGTTCAGTAGATATCCAAAGGATTTGGTGTGCTGTCTGGGTTGGTAATGATTTTTTTAAATTCGCCAAAATTAGTGGCTAAAACGCCTCGTTAAGTGCTGCCTTCTGGTGTAACGCGCTTGTAACTATCGTATCGTACACTCTGTCATTATTCGTTTCTTGCAACAATTTACACCAGAAGAACGATATTTTCAGAAGTGTCGTAGCTCAGTGCTACACTTTCGATGCAAAGGAAAATACCTATTTTTACATTGTATGTCAATTTGTTATTTATTAGCTTTTTTAAGCTATTGCATAGCTTTTATCGCGGGCTTTGAGCATGGCAACCTAACACCCCCCACTCCGACCGGCACAGCGGTGCGGCGTTTTGAAAGCCGTGGAATGTTTTATCCGACCCTATTCGTATTAGTATGAAGCTGAGTTAAATATACGTCTGCGGACTGGAACGTTTATGCAATACAAGAACTAGAAGAGTTTTCTCTGGCTTCTAATAAATTTGTATCACAAATGTTCCCTCCCGGCTGGCGTAAATATTAAATATGAATTTTTTTTGCAAGATTTATAATAGTATATTATGCAACGATCATGTAATAACCATTACATGAGAGTTGCATACGCTATTTTTTCTACATCCGATAAATAATCAAGACCTATAAATATTATATTTATATTGGTATTGAACACAATAACAGTAATTACTCTTATTTCTATAAAAAATTCTACAAAATTGTAATTAATGGTATTACTTCGGGTATTGGTATTTCCCTAGGTTTTTGCGGAAAAATATTTTGTACTGTATTTTCGGCTTTCTCCGATATGTGTGGAGGAGTCTTCTATATCGCTGATATCAGACATTTAGCTATCTACGAAAATTTAATACGTTTTGACAACTAAAACAATTACATAGGAACCTAGGACAAACGTCAAACAGCATGCTTGATTGAAAAATTGTAGGTTTCTATTGATTAAAAATCTGTATCGTAATGAACAATCTGTATCATAATGGGTATCATTATGAAACGGATTATGGACATATAAGTGCATTATTATAATACGGGCGTAGAAAAAATATTAATTTTTATTTTATCAGTGTTAACTATTTCATTATTAAGCTATTGCACAGATTTTATCGCGGGCTTTGAGCGCGGTGACCGAATCAAGAAATTCCGTAACGAAAATAAACCTAACCCCTCGAAAAATCGAAAAATAAATTCCATAACGAAAATAAACCTAACACCCCCCACTCCGACTGGCACAGCGGTGCGGCGTTGGAAGAAGTAGAAATATAAGAGTATACGGTGTTACAGAATCTAAGAAAATGAAAATGTCAGAAAAATTATCGCAGATATTTTTACTAAACAAATGAAACTTAAGCTGAAGGATGACAGTATGAAGTTCTGCTACCGACTAGGCAAAAAGGAAACAAATAAAAATAGACCAATGATGGTTAGATTCTCTACGAATTATTACAAAAATTTAGTATATAATAACAAGAAATTTCCAAAATCCACCAAGGTTGTAATAAGAGAAGACCTGACCAAGGACCAATTAAATATGGTACATGAGGCTGCAAAAAAAGTTAGAGACAAGGGGAAAGTATGGACGATCTCCGGGAAGATTTTTCTTAAGTTAGATAATCAGGAACGAGTTATTAGAATTGAAAATCAAGATGATATTAACAAACTTTCGGTTTAAATTACAGGATACTATGCGCTATGTACATTAATAAAATATCTATTTTCTTATATTTCATGTTACGTTTTGTTATTTTATAGGATTAAATATGTAGCATTGCGACCAGTTCGGCTATTCCAGTTAGTCGAGTCGAGTTCTTATCTGTAGTTGAATTTTTGTTGTAAAAACGGCTGGCTTTGTAGAATATTTATTTTATTTTCGATATATATTATTTTATTTTTGAAGTTTTAACTCGGGTGGATTATCTGTTAAAAAATGCACTTCCTAAATATTGGTTTCATTAACGCAAGATCATTGTTGCCTTCTTTATACAATATTAAACAATTGGTTTTAGACAATTCGTTAGACATATTGTTGGTGTGTGAAACATGGTTGAATCATAATATAAAGCCATGGCGAAATTTAAAAAATCAAAAAGTCAGCGACACCTGGATTTTTACAGGCAAATGCGTAATGTAACCAATCAAGCAATTAAAAGGGAGAAAAAAAGCTTACTTTACTTACCAACTTAATAATAGCTCAACAAAAGAAATTTGGAAAACACTTAAATCAAACAAATTAATTCCTGAAAAAAGTAATAAATATACCACAAAATCTAAAAAATCCTCAGCAACTAAATAACTTTTTCGTAGAATCTATTCCAGATAGTCGGCCATCAGGCAATATATTAAATTTTTATAAGAATAATAAGCGACTAAATGCAGATTTCGTATTTAACAAAATTAATGATCTTTTTACTTTTAAAACCATTTGCGATATAAAAACGAATGCTAAAGGTTGTGATGGAATAGGTATTAAACTTATTAAGCTTTGCTGTCCCTACATAGTGCCATACATTACTCATATAGTCAATTTTTGTATCACTGAGAATGTATTTCCCATTGTGTGGAGGAGTGCAGTTGTAAATGTTTTGATCAAAAAACAAAACCCTTCGAAAATGAAAGACTTAAGAGGAATAAGCATTTTGCCTTCGTTATCGAAGATCCTAGAGCGGGCAATGTATATTCAAATTAGAGACTATCTTTCAACTCATGATTTACTACCTACTATCCAATCTGGATTTAGAAAGGGACATAGTTGTACAACTGCTCTTCTCCACATTGTCGATGATGTTATAAAGGCTACTGATGATAATCAGTGTACTCTCTTGGTGTTGTTAGATTTTAGTCGTGCGTTTGATACTTTAAATCATGATTTAAAGTTTTACAGTACATAGGCTTCTCTTCTAATGCTCTTTTACTAGTTAACTTCCATTTTCTATTCCTTATGTCATTTTACAATAATTATTATACTTCACTAAAATTAAACCTTTTATAGACTCGATTGAGAACCTACTAATTTTCTTCGTCTACTGAACAGCTATGAGAGAGAAAAATTATTTCAGCTGCAGCCATCCGCAGCGTTATTTTAGAAGTTCAATTTGTTTCAGTCTCTTTCAGTTTAATGAAAATAAATAAAACTGTTCATTATTTTGACCGCTAATGAAAAATAGTTTCACTATTAAAATTTCATCAATTAATTTGCTGTCATCTATTTAAATGTCTCTCTGCAATAAGAATTCTATTGACTTAAAATATTGTCAAATTTCATTTCTGAATTGCTCAACAGCATCCTTTGAAAACATTTAAACTCTTTCTCTATTTCTCCAAATGTTCTCTACATTTGCAGTAAAATAATAATTCGTTTATCTCTTTTTCATATCCTTCCTACAAGCGGCGTGCTTTGTCAACTGGTTGTGATTGAAGAAATAAATTTTGATTATGTATACATTGCGCACTTAAATTTTGAGTAGCAGATTTTTGAGTGCATATGCTGGAAAGGAAAACCGTCTAGACATTTTAATTTGGTCAAAGGTCGGACTTTTTTGTTTATTTTTATCACATTGTTAAACTGTATCTTGAAGCATTGATTAATCAATGTTGGATACTAGGAATTTTTCTATTTCGGAACCGGGAAACCGAAAATTCGAAATTAAGTTAGATTATTTTATCGGTAATGAGTATTAACATTTTTGTTTTCTTTTTGTTTCAGTGGTTAATATCTGTCAATTCAAGAAGATTTTTTACAGAAGTTGTTGGCGCGTGTCCGAATTGCGAGAAGAATATCTCCTGTCCTATTCCTAATTAGGATCCATTTCTTTTTAGTTTTTGATACTGTTTTATATTTTTTTTATATAAAAAAGAAAGTTTTGTTCTACAGAGATTGTTGAAGCGTGTCCGAATTGTGAGAAGAATTCCTGTCTTATCTATTTTTTTTTTAAGTTTTTGATATTGTTTTATATTTTTTTTATAATATAAGAATGTTTTGTTCTACAGAAGTTGTTGACGTGTATCCTAATCTAATTGCGAGAATAATATATCTGATACTCTTCTTAATTAGGATTAACGTCTTTTTAGTTGATACTGTTTTCTATTTTTTATAAAATAAAATATTTTGTTGCTTTAAATTGTGTTATTTTTTCCTAGCATAAATTAATGATATATATAATATGAATATGAAAAGTGTATTGTCCTTAGGTAGGTAATTTATATATATATTTGTTTTATTGTGGAAATTTTAAATAAAAACAATAAAATGTCCAAAATACTTGGAATGTCCTGGTCATTGCTTGATAAGCCAAATTTTTCTTATTTACAAATTGGAATTTAAAACAAAATTTTAAGTGCTTTTGCTAAAAAGATATTATAATTAATATAAATAATTCTTCTTCTGTGTTATGCAGGGTGATTCTAAGCTACACTGCCAAAATAATACTCTTAATATATTTAAAAATAAAAATACCCATATTTTTTATTTTGAATGGCTCAAATGGAGTTTTAAGGGAGACATTAAAAAAAACTCATTTTTATTTCTCGAAAACTACTGAATCAATTGATGTTAAATTATATGTGCGTCATCGGAAGTAGGTCTTAATTGCAATTTTTTAAATATGAAAATGAATAATCCCCAATTCTCCATACGTAATTATAAAAAATACACCTCCATATCCCCAAAGTAAAAACAAACTAAACAAACATTGAGAAAGCTAAGAATTAAAGAAAGAAAAAAAACTGAATGCGTCGACCAGGGATCAGATTCCAACTCTCGTCGGCGCAAACACAAATGCTAATCTCATCTCAGCTTTCTCAATTCTTTTAAAGTCGTTACCTTTGTGACATCATGTAGAAAGGACGACAATCTAATAATTGTATCAGACCAAATTTCTGAGATCCATCATTCGTTCACCAGTGTTAAGTTTCGAGTACAGGCCGCGGTAAACGTGAAAACAAGTGAAGTAAGAAAAAAAATGAGAGAGATGAGATCAGAATGTGTTTGCGCCGACAAGAATCTGAATCTGGTTGACTTCAAATCTACAAGTTTGGATGTTGAAAGCCATGTGCGTCGGTAGCTTAATTATTAAGAACATGGCCGGCCACAGCCCGAAGATTTTTCTTTCTCAGCTTTTTCTTTAGTTTGTTTTCACGTTGGGTATATATCATATTTCCATTGTGAGAATTGGGGATTATTTATTCATTTTTGTATATCGATGGCTGATGGCTTAGCGCACACAGGTGTGCAATTTGGAACAAATTGTGTTAAATGCATGTACCTATTTATATGATTGTGTACAAATAATTTATCTTTATTTTGCTTTATTATGTAATCAGAAACAACGAATACATTTCATGTGAAATAACAGAGCTTCAAATATTTAAACTTAAATTGTGAAATATAAGCAAAATGTTAAACACGTGTGTACTAAACCATCGATATCCAAAATTGCATTTCAGTTTTTCGTATCTCAACATTCTCAACCGATTTTGCTCACTTCACTTTCTTTCATTTTATGTTGAAACAATTGTTTCAACATCTTCAGTTTTTGATAGAAGGCGTCACGCGTCACATATATACAATGCTTATTATTTTGTATTAGGATAGCCGTACTTTATTCCAGTGTAAGACCATTGTACTTGTTCAATATTCTTAGTTACAATAATTTATTTCCTAGCAAAACGGTGTAATTCTTTCCTTTTTTTTTTCACCAGATGGCACCATTATTGAGAAAAAAAAATAGATCAAACATATTTTGCTTTGTATGTCCTATTTTAAAGGTTTATTAAAATCAGTGGCGAGTGGCGGCTGGTGCAAAAGTGCTGTAGAGCTGCAGAACTGCCAAAAAATGCAAGTATCTCATCTACATTTTACAGAAATTATTTTAGACATTCTAAAATATACGTAAAACACATTTTATGGATAATCGGTTTAATTTGTTTATTAAATAGTATCCATAGCGCTCGAACGTACCCTACTGTCAGTTCATAGCTGAGAATAAGTCCAGAGCGGACCAGTGGAAGACTTAACAAAAGGTCGCCAGGTCATAATAATCTATTAGCTGGGTCGCTTCGGGAGGGTCTGATCGCACCTAGTGGTCTGTATCGTCGTCACCTCAAGTAATCAACTAGTCGGCAATCAGTGTTTTTTATTTCGTTCGACAAAAATGACTACTAGTGAACTTGTGATTGCAGCACAGTTGCTTATAGAAGAAGCAGAAGACGATGACATTTTGCTATTATCATTAATGCAAAAAAAGCATAAAAAGGTTCATAAAATGTTTGTTCGAAGAAGAAAGGAAGGGTGCTTTAGTACGTTAATAATGAGACATTTAATTGATGACGAAACTAAATTCAAAGAATACTTTAGGCTTACCAAAAGTCAATTTAATGAATTGGTTAATATTGTATCCATTGATATAAAAAACTTTTTTTTGGTGCTCATTTTGCATCAATAGCAGACGACTAAATAAACGTGCGCGTTTAAATTGCCTGACGACCAATTTTGCCGTAAAACGCGTCGTCTTGTGGCGATTTGTATCGACTTGTCGCTTAAATCAGACCATCATTATGATATCACTATTTAACCTATCGGCACGATTAAACGCCGCGTCTAAACGTCTCGACTACTCGCCCAAAAGAGACCTTACCAAGGCTAAAATATTGATCCACCAAAAATATTTCTAAAGTAGGCCATGACGGACAAAGTCATAAGTGATTTCTCCAAGGCGCCTGCTTTAAAAACAGTTTTTGTGGATCACTCATTATAGGACCGTTAATAAAACTATTCCCAAAAAAGAATACAAAGTGTTTTAATAAACATGTGCCAAAAATAAGACAAACCGTTCCTATCAACATTGGTCCCAGATGCTTTGTTTCAAAGATACAAAGATTTTATAATATGTAACAAAATTCAGAAGAAAATTTGGAAAAAAATCAACTGTATCTAAAATTATAACAAGTCAATGAAGATGACAGGTTTATTTTAAGCTTGATACTTAACAGTTTGTTCAAATTGCATCTCCTAATACGAAACAGAATTCCAAAAAAGATTAATCGGTCATTTAAATATCTAACTAAGGGCCGATCTTTTCACCTCTGAGTAAAATTACAAGTAGGTTTATTTAACAGATTAACAAACAATAGCCATGTAGTTTAATCAGCAAGTAGTTACTTTCAACTTTAGTCAGGGGTGAAAAGACTGGCCCTAAGTGTGAAAAAGTCAGAAGTGTACATATTTTTTGTAAAAAAAAAAATAATAAAGCGCTCGTTCGCACGAGCGCCCATGATAATCTGTTTACTTCTTTTTATTGCTAAAATAGGTTTATTAGATTCATTGTACAACCAAAATTTCTTTGAAATCGTTAAAGTAGTTTCGGAAATATTTATAGCATCTTATATTTTTAAAACAAAGCATCTACGGACCCATGTTGATAGGATCTTATTTTTGGATACATATTTTTTGAAATACCTTGTGTGCTTAAATATTAACGACATAATAATAAGATAGTTATCCAAGTACATTCACCTTACAATAACGTGAATGTTATAGGACAATCAAAAAAAAAATATTTTGGAAAGAAACAGTCCTTTGTTAAAATTATAAATAAGAAAATATATGGTAATTTAATTTAAAGTACACGTTCAAATTATTGTGATAACATCTATCAAATGGCCTCTAAACAATGTAGATCGATCAAAATGTTTTTCCTCAGAATGTCGTTAAACAGAGAACACTATTTTGGTAGGTTACCAATAATCTCTAGGAGTAATGCGAAATGGTCGAATTACAGGAAGGTTTTCAAAAATTAAGGTGACAAAAATCGTTGGTTGAACTGTTGTCAGCTGGTAGGACCCTTGTGCGCGTTTGGCAGGATGCTTCTATTTTGACGCAATTAATGTCAAATGAACGCTGACAGTTTGAAATTACTTCTAAAATGTAGCACCGGCAAACCAAAGTTGGGCCAGTGTTAGGCAATATAATTTTTTAAGTTCAGCCTTAATCCGTACCTTCGATTTTTGTGGCAGACCTTCAATATTATCAACATATTACAGCATAATTTAAAAAAAAATACAGGTCATTTTAGGGTCTGGGTAATTTTGGTATATCTCTTACCATTTAGTCACCAATAAATGAAACACCTTTATTCAATAAAATTCCTATATTATCATATAATATTACGCAACTCAGCAATACATTTCATTTTTCAAGTCATCGCCAGTCAAAAATCCATTGATACTCATGTATTACTACAGCCTAAAATAAAGTTATTCTGGATAAAAAAATTAGTTGTTCATGTCAGCTTTTATAAAAGCCTAGAAAGACATTCATTTGAGATGTCGTTTAAAAAAAAATACGTTACAAATAACTTAACCTAAAACATAACAATCACTCCATTAAAATTTCCTCGATAGTTTTATCGTCTCTCAAAGGGCTCTGCACCAAAGTAGGATCGCTTTCCAAATACTGCCTCAGTTCAGACTCTAGGTCAATGTTCACCACTTCGCTCGTAGTTGATTGAACGTCTGTTATAGGCACTCCGATAGCCTTCCTTATAGCCGGCACAGGAGCCACTTCAGCTGGAGTTACCCTCTTGACTATATTGGACAGATTCTCGGTGATGGTTTCGGCTATTTGGTTCTCTTCTTCGGTAGCGGGCAGGCAATTGTTGAGGTTAGCCGGTGGTACAGCAGACAGTCGTTGGTATTGACTGTTTTGGAGCTTCTCCAGCAGTTCGCACATTGTGTCGAGGCGTTGTTGGAGATCATGGCGTTCTTCCGCTACCCGGATTTCGTCGTCCATGTTTTCTAGGAAGGCAACATCGATGCCTACATCTAAAAAAACACACACATTGTTATACCTGTGTACTAATAAATTTATTGTTAACACGTTGTCTGCCACGGTAATTTTCAGGAATTCAGCCTAAAAAGCAATTTAATTTAAAAAACCTATTACATTATTAAAAACTCTATAGTACATAGTAATCTTCATTAGCATGAAGAATGTGTTTTTTTTAGGATCTTACGAATTATCTCGTAGTTGGTTTATGTCACAGAAAGTTCTTTTCAGAAGCAAAACGAGTTAATTTTTACACAGTTACGTTTTGACCTGATGTTTAACTGTGTTAACATTTTTAGTATGACATTTTGTACAATGTAAAATGAGAAAGAATATATTTAGAATAAATTACTAATAAATCATTATATTTTGGGGAAGGGGAGGGCAGTGTTGGAACGCCTTAAATCTCCCTTGAGTGCGCCACTGCTTTGCTATATCTGAGTTAGAGAACGTCTAAATTCGTTAGTCTAAATCAAAAACAAAAATAATCTTTTGATTTTAAATATAATTATATTATATTTTCTGTTCATTTATTAATAGATTTTCTGTTACCGTCAGCCAGCTGATTTTTTGTTCTCTTCTCAGTAGCTATATTATGCCTATTTACACTGATACACTAGTAATTTAATCGCAGCTGCACGAATATGTCAAGTAAAAAACTACGAGATGTCATAGTCAGCGTCCTAGCTAAGAACGCAAACTTACGAGTTAACTCGTAGTTAGCAGTCAACGTGTTAATAATAATCTTAATAATAATATACAATCTTATTTTAAAGCCATATTGTATATTAAAATAGTTTTACATATTACTATTTTCATTTAATGTTATTCCTTTTAAGAAAAATCCCACAGCCCAAACTGCCAGAACAAGAAATGTGAAATTTGGAACGTTTTAATAACACATCCAAACCAAGCCAAACCTAACCAAACCTAACCAAACCTAACCAAACCTAACTTAACCTAACCAAACAATAAGGAAGGATTTATACAGTGAGCATCATAAGTCTTACCCCCCCTAACTAACATGGTTGAATAGAGAATAAAACCCTCTTTCAAATGAGCTATCACTCACCACCCCATGCCATTTAAATTTTTCGAAAGGGTTGCTCCCCTCCAGTAAGGGATGAAAATTAAGGGTAAACTATTCATACAAAAATGTACACTGTAGAAAACAAAAATAGACCTGTCTCGGCGATTTTCCTAACAAGACTCCAGTAACGAGTTAGATAGGGGGGTAAGACTTATGGTGCTCACGGTATATTCAAAAGCATACGGGAAATCGCCATTGCAATAAAATACAAAAATCATTTAAAAGATAATACATAAATATGCAACTTTCATTTCAAAAACAAATCAAATTGCTAGTGTTAAGTAATAATTTAATTTTTTTAATATACGAGGTTTGATCATACAGTAAAGGAATTTTTTTAGCAACAACTGCTGATGCAGAAACCATTTGATGTGATTTGTCCGATAGCCTGATCCATTGAGACATGTAGCGTTAAGTTGGAACACGTTCCGACTTGTTAGTCAGCGTCTGGAGCCGCTAGAGGGATATTTTGTTTACATGTCTATTACGTATGATGGAAATCAAAGAAACTCATGAAATGTTGATAACGTTCCAATCATACTTATTATATTCTCATTTAAAATATAATTGCCAGGTATAAATATTTTTTTTTTAATTCCAACTTATGTCAGTCTAAATAATTGGAAAATAAAACTAGAAATTTCGGGGAAATAGTTATTCAACACTTCAAGAGTCAAGTCTAGTTACCCAACATAGGCAATGCACATGCGCAGGACTAGATAGAAGCAGAAATAGTAGTCTGTTGTGTTCATTATTACATTTTTATGTTGCAATCTAGTTCAGTTTTAGCTCGCTCTCATAACAACGTTGCAGCCACCCTAGATTTAAAATGAAACTGAACAGCAATAAGTATAAATTATTATTATTATTATTATTTTTTCAATTTCATATTTTTTTATTACTGGTCTGGTTTAGTTAAAATGATAAAATCTTTATTGATGTTAACTCTAACATTATTTTCACAGAAACAAAAGTAGTTGAGAAATGTATGACTCACCATTCAAACTCTTCAAGTCATCCACGTTAACCTTTACAGCATCCATGGGTTTAACCTCGAGCATCGTTTTCACTGCCTGTTCTTCTTCTCTCAGATTTTTGTTGTCTTCTATAGTCTTCTTGGTTTTAGAATGATCACCACCAGTTAGTAAGTCAAGAAGCGAGTCCACCAGATGTGTGGCGTAATCAGAATCTTTGACAAAGTCTTGTAAACTTTCCGCGTATTGAACAGCTGTATCTGAACCATAAGTTTGATATACCATGTCACTTTCGTCCTTACTAAAAATAAAATCAACATTTTTGTTTGACTTCCTTTTGGAATGATCAAAACAAATAATTATAAAAGTTAACACAAGCATAAAGAAAATTTAAATTATTGAAAATAAGAAATTAAATTATAGATATGTGAATTAAAAAGGGCACTGAACAAAAATATTTCTTACTTCAAATTTGAAAATGCCGAATCATAACTTGGAGCATAAGACCCAAAAGCTCCGTAATACAAAGGTTTGATGGGTTTTGCAGAATTCCTTCTATCCTCTCTAAACCCTTGAAGTTGACTGGTACCTTCATTGATCTTCCCACACAGCTGTCCCAACAGAATTGGTCTTTTTTTGGTTCCGGGGATGACACCATCCCCTCCAACCAGTATATTGAGATGGGTGCTTCCATCCTTCTTTTGTTTTAGGTAACCCATGGTAGGAACACCACGTTTCATTACTGAGAAATTAAAATAACTAACTTTAACCTAATGATAGACAAGAAGTCACATAATGGTTATGTCAAATGATTAGGGGAGGTGTGGGATAGTTGATCAAGTGGGATACATGATCATTTAAGCCATATTCGAGCGGTCTCTTTGGTTTAAAAATATTTCCAACAACTTTTAGAAGCAGTTTTAATACTACGTCATGAATTTTGTAAGCGCTCAAATAAATGATTTTAAAACAGTGATGTCACTGTTAAGTTAACGATTTGTGAGTTTGTAAATCTCTAGCAACAGATAATTTTGGCCTCATATGTCAAAGAGAACCTCATGTAATATTACCAGAATTTTATGAAAAATGGATCGTTATATTTAAAATCCGACTTCAACCAGTTATTTAGAATTACAAGGTCAAGTTTTCAAAAATTTTAAAAATTATAAACCTTCATAATTATGCATTTTCTATGTTTTCTTATGACCATAATATAAATAATATTTTTTATCATGAATTTTATTGTCTATGCTATCCTCTATGATGTTTGTTATTATTTTTGACATTAATGACATTTCTATTTCCTCGAACCGATCAAAAACAGATGCAGCTGGTTAAACCTAATTTAACGTGACGTCATTGTTTTGTCACTCGAATGGGAATAGTTCAAACCGTTTTCAAATCGCATGAAATATATTTAAACCAGTAGACCGTTCGAATATGGCTTTACTTTTATCTCTTATTGGCTTGTTAAATCCTTAATTTTTTACCTGGAAATTAAATATTTGTGTAGAATTGGCAACAGCATACACTTCCGCGTTCGGTTAGTTCCCGCCATTTTTGACAGTTGGAAGTTTTGTTCATTTTAATGCAAGAAAGTTTTTTCTCAAACACAAAATCGTTGAAGAATGAAGCTCATTTATAAACCATTTTTGGTGACATAATGGATCAAAAATATGAGTAATAAAACGTTCAAGATTACGTTAATTACACAGAACTTATCAATATCTTTCAGTTGACATTCACTACTTTGCTAGTAAATAAATTCCACCTGTCAGTTGGTTAGTAACTAAGTGTTTCCAAGTGACATATTTCTGCGAAATAAATCCCCAACAAACGACCACAAAAAAATAAAAAAGTAAATAAAATCGAGAAAATAGTATAAAACACGTTGCAGAAGGCTATTCTCGCACTCATTAGTTCTGCAACTTGTATTTTAATATACTATTGTCTAGTTTGTCTTCGGCAGTTTGTTTAGTGCTTAAGGTTAGTATATTAGAGTTTCATCCTACTATCCTGAGAAAATGCAATATTTTGACTGATTTAACCTAACTTTTCATCATTTCCTTCCACAAAACATAAAATAAAGTAATTCCTCAGGGTTAATTCATGAAATTGTAAATTCTTGACAACATAAGTTCCTTGAGTTTGCAACGTTGCCATACTATATTGTTGAATTTTAATCGCTGGCATCACAAAACCACTGAAGTTCAAACTGGCATGAGGACAAAGAAATTAAGAGTGAAAATAAGATAGAAATTTTGAGCTCAGAGAGGAGGTTTAATTCACGCTGATATTGAGTCTAAATTGGAATAATAGACTCGTCTGAGGTAGCATCCCAATTTAATTTAGAAATCTAAAGTTTTGGAATTAAATATTTGCAGAAAAATGTGACTGATGAGATAACGCCTAAGGGGTTATATATGCGTTTTGTACACGATCGGTTTGTGATTGGGTTTACCAAATAGAAAAACCAACCATCAAGCGGGTCCCATTGAAGACCTATCACTTTAATAGTATTAGTTAGCGAGTTGACATCAAAATCAAGTGGGTTTTTCGAAAGTTCGGAAGCGGAAACATTGTCATTATTGGAACATTCATGTAAGCGAAAACCACCTAGTTGCATGACAGCATTTAATTCAAAAATAGTCCGTTTAGCTGTTGACAAAGTAGGACTAGAAAATACAAAGTCATCAACATAACAACAGTCCTTTATAACCCTGGTGGTTAGCGAAAATTTGTGGCCATCTTCAAAGAGTTTTTTTAAAACTCCTAAGACATGATACGGTGCGCTAGTGACACAGTACGTAATGCGGGTAAGACGATAGTCCTAAACAGGTAAATTTGGTGAAAACTGCCACATAATTCTTTGATAATCACAGTGTTGAGTATCAATCAAGATCATTCTGTACATTTGTTTAATGTCGGCACAAATAGCCCAGTGATGAAGACGAAAATTTAATAACATTTTCACAATATCTTGTTGCAGTTTTGGTCAAACATATAAATGATCATTACATTTTTGATTAGGCAAACGTGCGGAGGCATTGAAGACAACCCTAAGTTTAATCGAGATACTACTGGGTTTGATTATACAATGATGAGGGATATAATAAGAAATAATAAGAATAGATCGATTACAAATCTCTTCCATATGGCCAAGATCCAAGAATTCTTTTAAAAAGGCAGAATAATCAAAGTATAAGCTTTTATTTTCAATAGATGACGTTCTAGAGAGTAAAAATTGCTTAATGCCAGATCTCTGCTGCCAACGAAAGATGTAGGTAACAGTTTACATTTAAATGGTAATGAGACGATGTAGCAACCCTCATTTTTTTTTATCACGTGATAGACAATTAGATCTGAATGTAGATGTAACACATACTTTGATTACTATACGGTGCAAGAGAGAGGTCCGACACGCCCAACATAGGGCGCGGCCATTTTGATTCCTATGCCACAGTTTATAGCTAAAGAATCAGATCGCTCACTCTGCGTCGGCACTTTTGATCTCAATGTTCCAGTTTATACACTGCGCAACTCGGATAATACAATATATGACAACCGCCTATAATAAAACAGCAGTCTTCTGCGTATCCTGAATTTGTATCCCTGGAGTGGATGTTATTTTGGAACTTTCAACTGATCCGAGTGAGCTAACTGATTCTTTAGCAATAAACTGTAACTCCAAAAATAATATTCACTGACACTGACAGCAGCAAGCAAAATATCAGGTGCGTTTTAATCATCCGCTTCTGCTTCCGGAATTATCGGTTTAGTCGTTTTAACCTGTCAGATTAAAAAAAACCGACAATTCCGAAGCAGAAGCGGATGATTAAAACGCACCTATTAAAAATATTGCGCCAAGATGTAGGCAACACGTAATAAGGGATCAAAATGGCGGAGTTTTCTATCTCCTTTTAAAAGGCACTCAGAAAGCTGCGCAGTGCGACCATTCTCCGTATAGTAAAAGAAAATCAAAGTATGTGAGATGTAATAAACAAACGCTCTAGACTTTATTGGTCACGTGATAAAATGACAATGACAAGTTAGAATTTTATACTTTTTAAATTTTACTTTTGAGACTACAAATCAACCTAAATTTGAATCTAAACAAAAATTAAACAAACTAATCACTTTTATATTCATGCAAGCATAAACAAAGGATAAATTGACACACTTGGCTTCCAGAACACTTACTTTCTGGCATGGAACGAACATCTCATTCACATTCAAAGTAATCTGGACAAGTACATCTCGGATAAACAAACGCAGATGTAGATGTAGTAGACGTGTCCGATGTGGATAAACAAACGTTCGAGATGTAAAAATGCATCGGATGTGGATATTCAAACGCGGTAATTGTTACGAGAATGAGTATCAAGAAAAATGTTCTCACATATTTCATCGTCGTTAGAAGTAATAGGTGTTTCAGGTACCTCTTCAGTTTCCCAAAATTTTGATATGGTTGAATCAAGTATTGACAAAAAAAAAGGTTGAGGTAGACAAACTAGCAGGGATGATATTTTTCGAAGAATATATCCAAAAATTGTATTTAGAGCGTCCAGCTTAGATTGTTTTCCTGAAATATGCCCATTTAACAAAACTTTCGAATATACGTCCGCTTCCAACCTGGTTTAAAGAATTTCGGACAAGCAAAATTTAAATTGGACAAGTGTTGCCAATTGACAGAACGGATGTGATGCTGCCAAAAGAGCTGATTCAAATAATTGAACCTAAATGAATGATTAAACGTATTTGACACCTTACCTTGATATATCTTAATTGACGATCGGAAACGGGCGACACACATACAACGGTAGCAAGCGCACTAACTACTACGATTCTTCGAAAGGTTCCAAAGCATGAACCTTTTAGGTGGGGCAGTGTCAAAATATATAACACGAATAATTGAAATGAATAAAGAAAATTAAATCCATTTTCGAACAGTGGGTGATTTCTTTGAGAACTTGCAAACAGTACTTGACAGGGAGAAGATTATGCCAGAAGATATATGGAACATTGATGAGACTGGGTACACTATAGTGCAACAAACACAAAAAGTAGTAGCGCCAAAAGGCCAAGAGCAGGTTGGTCAAGTCATCTCGGGAGAAAGAGGGACATTAGTCACAGTGTGTTGTGCCATAAGCACCTCATGAAAATATGCACCACCATTTATGGTATTCCCTAGAGTTAATTTCAAGCCTATAATATCGGCTAATGATTTTAAATAGATGAGTGATGTTGCCCAACCATCAGTCAAAATGGTGTGTTGTTCCTTCAGCATTTTGTGAAATATTCTGGATGCACAAAGGAGAAAAGGCACTGATTATCATGGACAACCATGAAAGTTATATATCACGAAAGTGTTTAGATATTGACAAAGAAAATTGTGTGATTTTGCTGACATTGCCTCCACACTGCAGTCATAAACTACAGCCATTAGATGTTGCTGTATTTTGTTCATTCAAAAATGCATGTGACAGAGCTGCAACCAACTGGATAATAGATCACCCTTGTAGAGCCATATTAATATATGAAATAGCTGGTATTGAGGCAGAAGCCCTACCTATATCATTTATACCTAAAACATAAAGAGAGGTTTTCGTAAAACAGGTATTTGTTATCTTATTTATCAGATCGTCCACAATCGCAGCCATAACTTGTAGGTGGTGAAAGATCAAAAGGTGGTGATAAATCAGAAGGGATAGTAGCTGGTGACAAAATAGAAATTTAATCAGGATCGTCGTCAATTGAAATTTATCCACAAGCTGTAGGTGATAACCCAAAATTGGATATCCTGTGAGATCCTCAATCAAGCACATCTTCATATACATTCTGTAGCTAATGACCCAAAATTAAATAACGTTTCAAATCTCCAATCAAGCTCATCTTCATTTACACTTAGTCCCTCTGTTGTTGTACTATCCTAAGGCAGGAGTCCGTAAGAGTCTAACAAATCAAAGGAAGAAAGTTATATCTGCAATAATCACTGACACTCAAGTCAAAAGCGAACTTGAAGTCAAGCTAAGAGTACGAAAAGAAAAAAGCTCAAAACATCAAGAAGAAACATAAAAGAAGCAGTAACTCAAAAGTTAAAAGAAGAGTTTTTGAGGAAACATCAAGTGAGGAGGATGACTGATGATATTTGCTATGAAGAAAGTGGAGATTCTGAGACTGAAAACATACCACAAGAATATCAGATCCTTTTCGCCAAATGAAGAAAATTAACAAAAAACGAAAATTTGACATTGCATCTTTCAAAGGAGGTGAAAGACTAATTAATCTTTATAGATTTTTTTGTGTTATAGGTGAAGTACATGAAGAGCAAGGTGAACATAGAGTACTATCCATGGATAATACTTTGACATGAAAATTTTGAAGACATAATGGAGATAACGCCTGACCCAATAATTATTATGAAAGGTGAAAGAATGTATTACAAATTTCCTATGGCATTAGATATTTTTGAACATGCCTAGGATTTGAGATCAATATTCCAAGTTTGTTTTTTTTTTCTACAAGAAACACAGCTTTAATTGGTTTCAAATTACTTAGTATGAACAAGCTTTTGTAAAAAGCCTTCTTTCTTTAAGATTTATTGAAATTTTTTGTTATCAAACAAAAAACAAGTTGTTTCTAGTTTTTGTCAGTTTCTTTGTTTATGATTCATTCTACAATTGATAAGGTTACATTTTACAAATAAAGTTTTGATGAAAATTAATTTTTGGTGCTTTTATTTGGCAAATTTTAATCGAATGATCAAGTATCTCGGATTCTTGCTCAAGTATCCCTGTAGTAGGGAAAATTAAGCATATTTTCTAAAAATTTTGGAAATCCATCTCTTGTTTAAAATTATTTGTTTGAGGCGAGGGCGCTCAATTAGGTCAGGTTGGCCGAATGTTAGCTCTTAATTTATATTTTTAAATTTGCGCGCCGCGCCACTGACCAACGAACGCTGTGAATGTTTTGGTCGAGACATGCTGAGTAAGCACGAGAGTGAGTTGGCCATAAGCGGCAATCGCTGGTTGTATTCTGACAATAAAATCAGTTTAATTGAATTATCGTGTTTAAATATAATTAAAAATGAGTCTGAGTGATCAAGTTTCGATAATCAAATATTTAAACTTACCAGGTATATTATAAACTTTCTAAAACACTGAAAGTTTTTTCATACATCTGTACTGATACCTATATTCTGTCACTGTGAACACCCCCACGAGCCGCCACTGGGTCAGTGTTCTGGGCCAAACCTAACCCTACCTGCTTATAACTGACAGATTGAACAAAGATCTCACATATCCCCTATTCTTTCATTAATAGGGATCTGAATTTCAGTAAAATGATAATGTGGTAACATAGGTAATTAAAGTGCATTTATTTGTAAATCTTAAATCGAGAGGGAAGAAAATGGCAATATTTAAAAACAATAACTTGCGAGTATTCAAAAATCATAACAATATAAATTCGAAATTAACAATGTATATTACTTACACAGTTTAGCCCTAGCAGTTCTTGCAGCAATTTGTGATTTAGTCAATATCTCTTCAGGTGTCAATTCATCAGTTACAGGTTCAAACTTAGTAACAGGCATCTTTTTCTTCATTTCATGTGAGTGATCACTATCTTCATGATCATCTTGATGTTTGACAGCTCTCAGCTCAGCTGTAATTTCAAACCCAACATCTTCACTTGTTATTTCTGGAACCAAATTCAACATCCAACCGAGTTTTTCAGGAACCATGACTTTAAGAGCAGCTTGTAGAAGTTTTTTACTTGCCTTGTAGTACACTGTGTCTACATGGTTGTATTTCATTGCATTAGTACACATAAGTTTGAAATCTTCAATGAATTGCTAAAAAACAGAAAATTATTTCTTTAACCTGCATTTCAAAATATCAAATAATTAAGTAGCATAAAAAACAATACTTTCTTACATCTAAATGATTGTATTGGTTATCCTCAATTTTTTGCCTCATTGTACTAAAATCCATAGGATTAGTGATAATTGTAGAGTATCCAGGAGCAATATTATCAGTTACAGGCCATGCAAAAAAGTTCTGTGGATCTTTTTTCTCTAATTGAGTCAATAAGTGATCTAAACCTTTTGACAAAGGGGTCCTTTCTTGAAGTTTTTTTATCACACAAGTTCTAAGCTCACGTCCAGGACTCCCAATTTGGGGATAAATAGATAAGTCTTCTACAAAAATAAACATACTTAAAAAGTTAATTTAGAATATATTTGGTTAGTGTTACCATTATTTTCCTCATTTTCCTCTCGCTTTCGTTTTTTATCTTTATGATGATGTTTGTGCTTCTTCTCCCTATCCTTATTCTTGTCTTTCTTTTTTTTCTTCTTCTTGGATTTCTTATGATGGCTTCTAGAAAGACCGAAATAAGGATCGTTAGGATCAATTTGCATTTGTTCCTCCAATCCTTCTCCTACTAAAGGCAAAGTTTGTCCAAAATCAGGATTATGCTCTGGAGTTGTTTGAGATCCAACTTTCAGAATTAATTTTAGACCAGGTTTATCATCCTTTTCTCTTTTCTCGCTCTTGTGCTTTTTATGCTTCTTTTGCGGCACTGGAGATACCACTGGGGAGGACATAATTGGGATAAATCAATATTTACTTTTTTCTTTTATTAAAACGATTTGTTTATGTTTTATTTTATAGGTTAGCTTCATGACGTATATACATGTGACATTGACAGACTTAGTTCCAATTTTAGTTATTTTTTTACGTTAATTTATGAAATTTTTAAGGTTTTGTTTATTTGTGACCGATTTCTGAACTTTGTTACATATATTCCACTGCCAGTTTTAAAAACAGATTTATTAAATTAGGAGCCAAGAACGAATTGCAAATGAGAATTAATTTTTAACCGACTTAAATAGTATTCTTCGGATAGGAGGCCGCCTCAAACATGCATCCATTTCTCCGTATTTATAAACAGAACTATAACTGTTATGTACATTTAAGGATTTGTTATTACCCATCTCTAAATTCACGCGATATAACCGAACTTCGATTTTCGTTCAAGGACTCGGCCTAGTCCGACTCAGCTCACTCAGCTGAGTTCATGAGTTCTGTTTATAAATACGGACCTGTAACTCTGTAAGTGTTCTGTGGCCTGTGCTTGTCACTTGCAGAGTTGCAGTTGTGTCAGGGGTTGTGTTTTGTAGTTTATTTCACAGAATACTTTTTTCAATCGCAGCTCAAGTCTCAGGTGATTGTTATGGAAAGCTAAATTGTAAATATAACTCGAAATTTTGTCCCTTCTGGATAAAAATTTGGAATAGAAAAATGTATTAATCGACGGAAGTACCTGTTTTTAGTTTAAGTGTTCAGGGCTGTGATTTCGTCAAAGTAGGGTATAATATTGGAAAGTATCAGGTCAAAGAAAAATGGCACAAATGTACTTCTTGATCTTTCTTGGGCTAGTCTTAGGTGTTAAGGGTACTGAGGATAAGTTAGAAGCTGTAGTAGTGGTGAGAAAAAAATATTTTCTGTATTGTAGACTAGCTGACAGGTGATGTTAGTGAGAATATTCCACAATAGGTTTTAATTTTAGATATTTAGACATGGGGATAGGACTCCCGTGAAGCCATACCCCAATGATCCGTATAAAAATAAGTCTTATTGGCCTGTAGGATTTGGACAGTTGACGAATGTAAGTACAATATTTTATTACCCTTATAATTTTTTATTTTCTACCTGAAAAGGTGATAATTTTTTATTGGTTTACTTTATTACTTTGATAATTTGGAAGTTTTAAAATTACCTAATGTTATTTAGATAAGATAGCATTAAAAACAAAACCTTTTGTTTAATGAAAAGTATATTCATTAAGGGTAAAACTGTAGCAATATTAATATTTTGCACAAAAATGTCTCGATTTTTAAATAACAACTCCAAAAATTAACAGAAAATGCCCATTTCTGACACCTACCATTGTAATTTAGTAATTGGAGATTCCAGTGATAATGATAGATTGTAAATATTTATATTAATTAATATTAATAGCAGATTTAAACCCAGAGCTGCGGATTAGCACAATTTACATTATACAATGTATTGTATTAGATTCTGTAGTGCCAAAGAAACAAATACAAATATTTCCTAGATACCAAAAATGGTGGAATGAAAATGTAAAATCTGCCACAATGTATAGATATCTTGTGTATAAAAATATTCATTAGAAAAAACAAAAAAAAATGGAATGAATATAAAATACATAGAAATAGGGAATAGAGTCCTGTTAATGTAATAAAAACAGAAAAATATTTACGAAAGTAGGGAAAATTCCAAAGAAATGTGGAAATCTCTTGAATGTCTGTTTCAAAAAAAAAAAAAAAAAAAAATACTTGAAATAATTTAATAGAACTTGAACTAGAAAAAAATGTGATTATAAAAAATATTTTTGGCATGCCCAATGCTCTTAATAAATTTTAAAAATCGATTGCAAATAATATAATGATTGATCATACAATAGGTACTAGATTATCAAATTTTAGGCAGACAATGAACATTTTCTTGGAAAGTTTCAACTATGTATGGTGGATTCATTAAGATACATTCTGTCTGCAATAAAAAAAATAGAAGTATGACATTAACATTAATATTTAAAATATATATATTTTTCCAATCTCTCACCACATATAAATTAAATAAATTTGTCCATAGAAATTTCATAAATACCTAATGCTTTATAAATTGCTGTTAGTATCTGTTCCTAAGTCAAAAAACGCAAATAAAGCTGAAGATTTGATTTAAGACTTATTAGTATGTTTCAGAACATTAATAATATTACTAGAATACAATCGGGCTTCAAAGCAAGCATAACTTGGAATCAGCTTTTATTTATTCTGCCATGCTTTACTTGAAAGTGGTATCTCCAATTTTATGCTAAATTGAGTTATGGTGCTTAATGCATACTACACATCATTTTACTAAAAAGTGGTAAATGTCTTAAAATAAAAATATCAGCCCATAAAAATAGTCACATCACAATTATTAAGAAGCTTAAAAGTGGTCTTTAACTTTAAACTTCATTTTCTCTGTTTTATTTTTTGGCAGGTACCACTTTTAAGCAAAGGACGGCAGTATTTATTATACAGGAAAACCCCATTATATAAAAAAAAAATAATATACAATAATATAGAAAAATATACAATGTCTAGCCAAATATTTACATATTATAATAATGCAAATATTTACATACTACAATATTACAAACCTATTGAGATATTTCTAATGGTTTTTTTTAAGAATATAGATTGATAGAAAAACCAATATCTAAGTATTTGGTAAAAATTATGAAGAGCTGAATCTAAATCATTAACAGCAAGAAATTGATCCCAATTGATCGGTGCAAAATAATTATTTAAACTAATGTAGTCAGCATTTTTAAAATCAAAATAATATTCATTAGTTTTGAGTTTTTCATAGGAATTATCGATAATTAAGTGTGCATAAAAGTGCTTTATGATGGTAACTATAAGGTAATAACAGGTCAATAGGTTCAGATAGTTTCAGATACTGTTCTTGCTGGATAGTTGGCTGGACAATCTGATAACATGACATGGTCTTTTGAAGCCATGTCATATGTCCAATCAGCATGTGGTAGGTTGTAATCACCCATAAGATACAAAGAATTATCAGGGTATGAATTCATAACATATTCTACAGTGCGACAATGATCATTGTAAACTTCAACACTGGAATTGGGAAGAATGAAGACACCCCCCACCATTAATTATATTATTTATTTACCAATGGGCAACTGCACAATTAAAATACAAAATACAAGTTTAATGAAAGAGAAAATTTAAAACCTAACCTACACTGTAGAGAAATGTTAAAACAAAAATTACCATTAACATAAACAAGAGAAAATAAAATATTGAAAAAAAAAAACAAAGTAACATTGTAAATAAGTTAAATTAAATTATCTAGACATATCAAAATATTACATACATGATTTAAGCTGGGATTTAAAGACTTTGATTATCAAAGCAGTCCAACCTATCAGAATACTGATAAGCAAATCTACCCGACCTTGATAGAAAAGAATTATGTTAGTTAGTCCTCTATTGTCTAATATTAAATGGCTGAATAAGCCTTGTTTGTCTAGAAGGAACATGCATATTGATTTTTCCCAATGGCTCTGGACTACAGCTATATGAGTGCACTAGATTGTAGAATGTGGTAAGATCATTGTGCATGCATCTGATCTGAAGAGTGGTAATATTAAGGGACCTCTCACTTGTTGAGTATTTAATATCCTCAACTCCAAGGTGTTCCTTAAATGAAACAAATCTTAAAAAATTATGTTAAACTCTTTAAATGGCTTGAATATGACCAGACACATGAACAGTAATCTAAATGGGGCCTCACAAGTGAAACAAAACAATATTTATCAATAATTAACAGTAGTTTTTTTTCCATTTTTTAATGACACAAAAATTGGCTCAACTGAGATGTAACTTAAGCTTAAATTAGTAGGATTAAGGGATGATTTTACTCCTATTACCACTATATTTATAGGTGGTGTGAACATTTCTATCACAGTCAAATATTGAGTAGCAATTCCAGTCTAATTCGTTGTTTGAAAAATCAGGAGTGAGCCAAGTTTCAAGTCATTGCATAAAACTGAATGCCTTAGGTCTAACAGTTTGATTCGGATACAACCCACGTTTTGGAAATACACATTCAATTTTTTTTTTTTTTTTTAGTTGAATAGTAGGTTAACTGTTAATATATTTTATAAATAAGTCTCTCTCACCATTATCTAAAAGTTGCTTAAGTTCATCCAAAGCTTTTTTTAACTGATTTTGTTGAATTTTAGTCTTATCAAAACCAAGTTTGTATCCTTTAGCCTCTATTTTTTTACGGGAAGTGGCTGCTTTTTAACTTGAAATGAACATCGCTTTAATAGGTCGAGGTTTTGCATTATTTACTTTTATTAGTCTGTAAAGAAATAATATCAGTTCTTAAGGAGAGCACTTCATCTTCCAAGCATTTGATTCTTTGGTCATATTTGGCAATTAGTTTTTAATTTTCATCAGCTTACCATCCAGGTAATCTTTAATTTTATTAAGTAAGGAATCATCGGATGAAGGAACAGTGGAGCACATAGTGGGTCTACATGATAGACAAACAAATCGTTTAGTTGTAGGATTTTTCAAATCCTTGGCAAAATTATTGAAATCATCAGCTCACTGCAATTCCTATGAAACCAATTTGTACATTTACTGCAGCCTGTGCTGTAACTGCTTTTTTTTGTAATTGAAGTTGAACACTTTTTACAGTTTACTGCAGGCATTACTTACACTATTTTAAATATGGAACCCACCTCGTAAATTCAATTAGTGTTTTATATTACTGGAAATATAAATTTTATAAAAATTATCAATTGTTGGCTATTTTTATTGATCTCCAAAGGGCATTCGAGACTGTTGATCAATAGGTACTGTGATAAAAAAATGAATAAGTCGGAGTATAGTAGATTATGCATTGGAGAGTGGTGTGTAGATTATCTAATTAACAGAAAAGGAAGGTTAAATGTAAAACTAAGTGTAGTTTGTCGATAAACAATATAAAATCACAATTGGAAGAAATTCTATACAGTTAGTAGAAAAACTCAAATGCTTAAGGGTTAGTGATTGAATGCCAACACTGCTATCAAACATATTGCATTTTAGTTTAAATTTCCTATATAGAAGTTCAATTGACTTATGACTGTGCACTAAATGTACTATGTGGGGTGTTTCGCGAGGAAAGGAACATATTTAAAGGACGTTTTCTGGATATCGAAATAAGCAAAAATCTTATATAAACATGTGATGGGAAATACGTCCTTTTCAGTTACACAGCAACAAAGAAATGATAAAAATGCGTTTTTTCTTACATTTTTTGAAAATGATTAAAGATAGTACAGTGTTAATAACACCAGAGCTCACTGTACTGATAACACCAGAAATAGTAACAACCTCTAGGGTTAGTTAGTTTTAATTGTATTTGTTTTGACTTAGGTATATACATTTTTTGGTTACTAAATTTGTATATTGTGATATTAGCAAACTAGCTAAATAAAGTAAATAATAAAAAATAATATTTATTATCATAGTTATGTAGGTATTTAATTACCTACATGTGGCAGTTAACAACTCCAAACCAGAAAATTTTTAGAAAAGTAATTTTCCAGCCACATGTTGTTTGTTCAACTAGGTACTTAACAATTTAGTATATGATAAGTAAACAATTTCATTGTTAATCAGTTAATATGCAAAATTACGTTTTAGTTATAACGTGTTACAAGTGATGAGTGGAAATATATGGTATTTAAAAAAAAACTATGTCAGAATTTTTATTCTCTCATGTTGAAATAATTTTGGCGACTTTCAAAATATTTATTGTTATGTTTCTTAGTTTCTAATAACACGGTATGTTATTTATTTTAATACTTTGGTTTTACCCTTTATATTTATTTTTCCAATATTATGCCACTTTGACAGACATGAGATTTGTCAACGTTTGTACTATATTTTTTCATAGTTTAAAAATAAAGAATAAATAAGTACAGATGTAGTTTTTTGTTTATCAAGAATAAATTCTCGAAGAGGCAAGTGTTGGAAGTTTGTTACTGCTGTAGCAGCCAAATTAATCCAATCGATTGGTTGGAACTGATCGAGCATCTCACAATTATTTGTTATTATTAATCCATTGTTAAACCGAAATTTTTAAAGGAACAGTACGTCAAACAAGTATACTGTGCACTATGACAAACAACTACTAGACTATTTTTTACAAAATTACAACTATTACTAATGTGAGAGTTTCGGAATTGACTTCACAAAAGGCTCTAAAATGCATTAAAGGCTTTCAAAATTACATTAAGGAAGTATATTTGCATTCTTAATGCCTATGTTAATGCCAAAATTTTGTTACTTTTATTGCACTAAATGAAAGTCTGTAATATTTATATTATAAACTGAACTTCACACATAAAACTAACTTACTTAAAGTGGAATTCTCAAACAACCCTTAAACTTATCCTTTAACCTTCCTTTATAAAGGAGACTTGTGTGAACTTAGCGCTCAGCGCTGGCGCCCAATGTCAGCGCTTACCCCCTCCACAAAGAGAAGTTTACACTGCTTAAATTCATCAATACTTTACTTTGAGTAGTTACAATTTTTCATTTAGGTAATTTGTCTCCCTTATTAACTAGTAAAATTTATAATAATATATAATGAGATGATATGAATTGAACATAAAAATATAACAATATGACTTTACGTAACCACAGCGTTTTTTTTGTATTACATATCTTCTGGGTTTGCGGATTTTTAAGACCTATGAGGACTATAGGTAATATCATCGATAAGGGTATTATTTTTTTAAGAGAAAATGATGCGTTGTACTACATTCTGTCATAAGTTAAAAAGCACCCCTAAAAGAATATTATTTTTTACGAGGAAACGGCGCTTTGTGCCACATTCTGACTAAGTGGGATTTAATCAGGTATTTCACGACTACATTCCCTAAAAATGTCAGTTTTCTAAAACCCCAGCGTCATAGGTTAAAACGTACCCCTAAATATGTATTATTTTTTTACGAGAAAATTATGCGTTGTGCCATATTCTGGTTACATGGGATTTAATCTGCTATTTGAGGACTACTTTTTCTAAAAATAGCTGTTTTCTAAAACGCCGGCGTCATAGGTTTAAAAGCACCCCCTAAATAATTATTTTTTTACGAGGAAACGGCGCTCTGTGACACATTCTAACTGGGATTTAATCAGGTATTTCACGGCTACATTCCCTGAAAATTTCAGTTTTCTAAAACTCCGGCGTCATAGGTTTAAACGCACCCCTAAATATGTATTATTCTTTTACAAGAAAATTATGCATTGTGCCATATTCTGGTTATTTGGGATTTCATTTGCTACTTGAGGACTACTTCTTCTAAAAATAGTGGCATTCTAAAACCACGGTGTCATAGGTCAAAAAGCACCCCTAAAAGATTTTTTTTTCGAGGAAACGTCGTTTTGTGCCACATTCTGACTAAGTGGGATTTAATCAGGTACTTCACGACAACGTTCGAATAGCGTACGTTTAAGATAACGTTATATTTGAAGGAACCTTCCATACCTTAGGAGAGCATTTCTTGAATAATAATAGTATTTTAAGGGCGATTAAAGGGGGAGGTTAAAGTAAAGGAAGATTTTAAGGTGCGTTCAAGGATTCGATCCTTCTTCCATAACGACAAAAATATCGTATTAAAATAGAAAGGAACGTTCAAGGTACCTCAGTACCTTACCTATTACTTTAAAAGAAAGGAACGTTTGTGAAATAAAAAACAGTTCAGGTAAGGTTAACCTTATATTTAAAGGAACTTTCCTTATCCTAAGAAAGAAAAGAGTATTTCTTGAATAATAATAGTATTTTAGGGGCGATTAAAGGGAGGTTAAAATAAAGGAAGCTTTTAAGGTGTATTCAAGAATTCGACCCTTTAACTCTCAACTTTAACAATTAAATATCATTTTTTGAATACCTAAACTGTTCTAATTAAGCTGATCGTATTCTATTTTATAGTTTAAGGCACCGAATTCACAATAAAAACTTTAAAATTTGGCAAATGTCAAACTCTTGAAAGGAAATGTAATCTATTTTATATCGTCGCGGTTTTACGCATACCAGCACTCCCATATTTTCCTGTAATACTTACGTTGGTGCCATATTCCTTTTTTTAGACTATTAAAGGAAATTATATTACTATAAAATAAACAAATATTAATACTATGCTTAATAAACACATGTAGAAGCTTGTAGATTATTACATACTCAAAATATGTTTATTGTGTCTTTTTATACAAAATGATTCAAAAAATCTAATAAATTTTTAGTTTCCACGGAAACGTCTATTTGGAAAAAACATGAAAACAACCGATTGATAAAATCACAAGTCCGCAGGACGAGTAATTTTATCTTATATTATAAAAATTTGAATGACTCATGGTATTTATTACCTTTGATAAATTCATAAAACAATAATAAAAATTTAAAAACAATAAAACAATGATGAAAAAAAAAATTATTTAAACAAAAATTCCATACCATTAAAAAAATTAAACCCACTGAAGATAGCCGTCTAATTTGGGGCGAAAAACTTTGATACTGTAAATAACATTTTTGAAGTTTAAATACTAAACATGATCTCCAAGAAATCACCTAAAAGAATTTATTAATAATAGTATTATACTAGGACTTAATAAAAGTATTTTATGTCAAATACATACTTATTCTGTGACCTTTATTAAACATTTTTTTCCAGAGAGGCAAACAACAACACTACCAACTCGGGCAGTGGCTAAGATCTCGGTATGACGGCTTCATACCAGCCGCGTATTCAGAGAACGACATCTACGTCAGATCTACAGACGTTGACAGAACGCTAATGTCGGCGGAAGCAAATCTAGCCGGTCTCTACCCCCCGCCGCCGACCCAAACTTGGAACAAAGATCTCAAATGGGAACCCATCCCAATACACACGATACCTCAAAAGTCCGACGCTCTATTAGCGATGAAGAAGCCTTGTGCTAAATACACAATGCTCTACAAGAAACTGTTCAAAACTGAGTATTTCAGGAATATAAGCCATCAAAACCATGATCTGTACGCATATTTAACTAAGAATTCCGGTGAGCTAATATCGGATATATCGTCGTTGCAATTTCTGCACAACACTCTTTATATAGAAACTCTTTTTAACTATACACTTCCACCTTGGGCTACTAAGGTTTTTCCTAGCAAGCTGCAGCCTTGGGCTAACCTAGCTTTCGCTTTGGATACATTCACCCCAGAGTTAACTAGATTAAAAACTGGTCCCTTAATGAATCACATCATAGTTTTCTTCAAAAACCACACTATTTCAGCTCCAGATACGCATAAATTCCTGATGCTATCAGCTCATGATACCACGATAGCTGATGTACTTAATACATTGGGCGCGTTCCAATATCACTGTCCTCCATACACCAGCACAATCATATTCGAGTTAAGAACTCGCCTTAATGGTCAGATGTACATTAACGCACTTTACAAAAATTCCAGTGTCCCTCGACCAATCAAAGTTCGTAATTGCGATGTGGATTGTGATTTCGAAGATTTCGTTGAAAACTTGAAACCGTTTGCCATGACTTTGGACCAATGGGAAATCGAGTGTAGGATCCGTTGGGCATTCGTCTGGCCTCTGACATTCCAGTGGAACATCATATTGGTTTGTTCGCTTATAACTGTGATTTTGTTACTTTCGGCGGTGATAGTAGGCATTAAAAAAGCCAAGAAAGAAAACGATAATAATTACATACAGCTTCCAAATGAGGAGTACGCTTAAGGGATGAATGGGGTTCAGCGAGGTGGGTTTTTGGTATGAAAAATTCCGAGAAAATTTGTTTACAGGTCATTTAATCAAGTGTGTCATAATTTTTAGCTTGTAAATTGTGACTTTGATCTAACTATTACAATCTTTATTATGGGGTAATAATTTACAGGGTGATTTTGAAGTATTGTAATTCCTTTTAACAAATATAAAACTCGTCATATACTTTTTCCAAAAAAATGCATAACAAGGGAATAAAAAATACTTAACCCTTTCACTGCGGGAACAGGGTATATACGCAAAATAATCTTGTGTTCGAAACACGGGAACCGGATAAATACGCGCACCCTTTTTATGCACTAACTGCGGAACCCGACCGAATACGATGTATGTATGTAATATGTGTTGCCTATAGATGATATTTGATTTTGTTCAAGGAGTCATTTACCACAAATTTAAACATATGAATGTTTCACTGCGGGAACCGTATAGATCAGCGCTTTCTTCTCAGATACGTACTGTCATATTTTTTTTACTTGGTAGTGCGCACGCATTGTAATTCTTTGTTCTCTTTTGGGTAAGATAACTATTCAATCAAGACACTTGATAACTGTGTTTCGTGTCTTTTACATTTGGAATTAAATATTTAATCGAATTGTGGCTCGATCTCTTAGATAAGTGGTTAGTTGAACATAGTAAGTATATATTATTAGTCAATAAGAATATTTTATTCATGCTTTCTTCATATTTTAGATATAAGAACGAATTGCACGAAGTTCTAATCTAGTTTTGTTTAGTATGGCTCGCAAATATCTTACCGAATCCGAACTTAACGAAGTTTTAATGAATAGTGACAGTGAGGAGGAATTTGTTTTGTATGAATCTGATCAAGAAAATGATACATCTGACAGCGAACTGGAAAATGGGGAGAATGTAGCATCCTCATCAAATTCTAATAAAAATGATGATGAATTGGAAAATGAAGAGATTGCAGCTTCCTCATCAAATACCAGCACTTCAGTTCCAAAAGCCAATCATCGAAAAGTCTCAATGTTTGATTGGGAAAAAGGAAATTTACAACCAGCTATTCATAATTTTGTTGATAACAAATCAGGGTGTATGAAGGAAAACTTTATAAGTAACCCGAGTATTGTAAGTAGTTTTAAAATATTTTTTACGGTAGAGTTTGTAGAAAAAATTGTTGTTCAAATTAACAATTTTCACAAATACGTTGTGGAACAAGGCGCAATTGAAGATAAGTCGCGTATTGCAAAGTGGAAAGACACAGATGCGGATGAGATATATTGTTTTTTAGCTATAGCCTTTCTCATGGCACAACTTAAAAAACAGAAAATTAATGCCTATTGGTCAACGGATACTTTTTTGTCTACACCTATTTTCCTCCAAATTATGGGACGTGATAGATATTTAAGTTTATTGCGTATGTTACATTTTTCCGACAACAATACCGTTGAGAAAGAAGACAGTCTATTCAAGCTGCGGATGGTTATAGATCATTTAAAGCCCACTTTTCGAAACGTTTTGTATCCATTTCAGAATGTTTGTATTGATGAAAGTTTAATGCTTTTTAAGGGAAGGTTGGCATTTAAACAATATATACCTTCCAAAAGGCACAGATTCGGTATTAAACTATTCCTCTTGTGCGACTGTGAGACCGGATATATTCTAGATTTCATTATTTATACTGGATCTAATACCGAAATCAAAATATTTAATGAAGATTTAAAAATTACGGGAAACATTGTATATACGTTGATGGAGCCCTATTTAAATCAAGGGCATACTTTATTTGTTGATAACTGGTACACCAGTCCACTTTTGTTTGATCGGCTACACAGGGATAAAACAAATGCATGTGGCACGGTAAAGGCAAACAGAAAACACATGCCACCCATGAAAGAAAAAGTAGCTAAAGGTGAGTTAGTTAGCTACAAGACTACAAATATGCTGGCATTAAAATGGGTAGATAAACGAGAAGTTCGAATGCTTACCACACTTCATTCTAACAATATGAAGGATAGTGGTAAAAAAACAAAACAAAATGTTTCTATTCTAAAACCAGAATGTGTACTAGATTATAATTGCAACATGGGGGCTGTAGATAGAACAGACATGCTTCTTAGTACCACTGAGTCTGTCAGAAAGTCCATTAAATGGTATAAAAAGTTATTTTTTCATTTATTGGACTTAAGTTTGCTAAACGCCCATGTATTATATAATATTACCACTGGCAAAAATATTCCACTCGCAGATTTTCAATTATCACTTGTTAAAGAAATTATTGCTGAACATCACAAAATAAAACCCCGAGCCTCAACCAGTAGTAAGCCCGACGATGCTCATTCTCCTTTACGTCTCATTGAGAGACATTTTCCTTCGATGTATGAGGCCACCGAAGAAAATAAAAGACCGCCATGTAAGCGATGTGTTGTATGTGCAAAGAGTAAAATTAGGAAAGAAACTCGCTACACTTGTGTAAATTGTAATGTTCCTTTATGTGTTGTTCCATGTTTCGAAAGATATCATGTTGTCAAAAATTTTTAATTTAGATTCTAATTTGTTATAGAATTCTTTATAGTTTCTACTTAAAATATTTTACCTCGGTTAGTTTAATTTGTTTTTATTATTATTCTTTTAATTAATATGTGAATCTGTTTTGTAAAAATCAAATATGAAATAAATATATTTTGATTATATGTATATTTTTTATTTTGGTTACTTATTCCTTATTTCATAGGCTCAATTCAAAATTAGGAATAATTGTAAGTACGGCTCTGTACTGAATATGTTGACACACTGCGGGAACCGTCTTAGTACGCATTGCATTTCTTCGCTTAACTGCGGGAGCCGTGTTGATCAGCGACGGCCCTCAACAGCCGTACTGGAGACCGAATTGCTGAAAACGCTAGCCGCAGTGAAAAGGTTAAACACTAAAATTATTTCAGTTTTTGTGTACGGACCTGTCTCTGTCTCGCTAAACTTAAATATCACCAACCCGCGCCGTCCGGCTACACTAATTGTAAGTGCTGCATGTGCCAGGACCGTACTTTGTTAAGTTGGTTTAAGAAGTTTTGAGGAAATGTAAGTGTTTTTTATGAATATTTTGATCAAGTTTAAAATACGAGTTTTAGACATAGGAATTTCGAATTAAATCCCTACTAAAGGGAATGACAGTACAATGAAATCACCCTGTATATTTCATATAAATTTTCCTAAAAATAAAAGTTTTTGTATAGGTCACATCTTGTTTATAAGCCATACCTTGAATATTCTTCAGATTCATCTATATCTACAATTATTTTGGTTATTATGAAGTTAAGGTTCTTTAATTCTTCTGCCAATATTTTTTTTTATATTGTTGCAAAACAAAACTAATATCTTGGTTTATATAGGAATTTTGACATGTGATAAATATATAATTTCGAAATTCAATCTTTTAAGTCAGAATTTCTATTCGGTGGAAGTTGTTCATGTGTCATAATTTGAAAACTAAGTTTTATTGGCAAGACAACGGATTGTCATATACAATTCATATCCAGAAATCCAACCTTATGGTGTCTGGCAATAACCACCTATTTTTTTTTATTGTATTAATAGCAAGTATGGTCAAGTAACGCATTATTTTATAGGTAATTTTATGGAGAATTCAACAATATGAATATTAATTGTGTTGATTTTGATTTTAGCGCACTTCGGCTGGATAAAAACTGTTAGTATTGCAAAGTGCCACACTTCGTTTGAAAGTTAATCTTATTAGTAATTTAATGCACAATATAACAAAACATAATTTAATGAAACATGAACTTAAATAATTGAAAAATCGTGCAGATGTCGAACTTTAAGAAATACAAAATTTAATCACAACCAAAGCAACAAATTTATGCTTGGCATTAAATCATTAATAAAATAAGTAACGAAATTAATAGCCAAATTGTTAAATTATCCATAAAATTACTTTTCAAATGGCGTTACTTGACCATACTTGCTATTTAAAAAGAAATAGGGGATTTCTATTAGGTTAGATTTCTGGGTGTGCATTTTAATTTTGAAAAACTGTTTCTGAGTTTGTGGGGGGGAGGCAAGTTATCGTTGCTACGCCCTGTGTATTTTATTACAATGGCAATTTAGGACTGATATTTCTGACTTTAGTTGGGTTTGATTTTTATCACAATCTGTTTCAAAATATTTGTCTTTTATTTTTAAATAGGATTTCGGCTTAAACCTTGTAATTTTGACATTTCTTTTGTTTTTTTTTTGTCACATACTCATTTATGAATTATTATGACACTTATGATTAATTATTAATACATGGTTTTATAAAACTGACTTTAAAGTTAGCAATTTGACCTTAACATCTGATGGTTATTTGAACACTTATAACTTGAAATAGAGAATACTGAAATTAAAATTTTAACATTTTCATTGAAACAGGACAGTAGAAATCAATGTATATTTTAGAATAATCAGAGTGTAGGAATTTTTCAGCAAAAATCTCTTTGTTGTATTATAACAAATTATCTAGAATCTAAATTATCTTAAAATGAATAATTAAAATTTCTTAAAAGAGACCAAATAATGTCATGCTCGCTAGAAGCACTGCTATTTTATTGTATAAAGTCTGATATAAATTAATTTTTTTAATGTTTATTTATATTACTTTTACAAAAAAAGAACTGAAAAATGTTACCTGTTTTCTAATTATTTAAATGTAAAATTGGGTTGTGTTATTGCTGTTGGTTATTGATAGATGCCATATTTTTTTATTATTGTTTCATTATTGCTTTATTTTTTATGCATTATTTTTTTATATGTTGCATCTTATTTAACGAGGCGAATCTATAAGGGAGCGTAGCGAAAATCAAAATACTATTTATAAAGCTGCGACTTTAAGAATAATCCAAAATCGTTGAAAATTAAAAAAATTAGATAATCAACTTTTTGGACATTTTAATATTTTTATTGGTTTCAAACTGACGAGGTATCAAACATTTATTGTTTCGTAGAGAATCTGTATATAAAATAATGTTATGAATACTGCATTTCAATATACAGTGATCACCATAAGTCTTACCCCCCTATCTAACTCGTTACTGGAGCCTTGTTAGGAAAATCGCCGAGACAGGTCGATTTTTGATTTCTACAATGTACATTTTTGTATGAATAGTTTACCCTTAATTTCATCCCTTACTGGAGGGGAGCAACCCTTTCGAAAAATTTAAATGGCATGGGGTGGTGAGTGATAGCTCATTTGAAAGAGGGGTTTATTCTCTATTCAACCGTGTAAAAAAATTTGAAATTTGCTTCATTAATTCTCGACTAATTGTTGTTTCAGAATAACGGAAATTAACGTAGCACACTCATTCTTAGAATTAAAATTCGGCCCTGCATGACTTCGGTTTTGGTTCAGACGTGAAATAAGACTTTTTGCCATTAGAAGGCCACTGTTAGTCTAGTTGCTTTCCTATTTTGTGAGGTTTTGTTATTTTTAAACATTAATAAATCAACATGTCATGATGCAAATTTCAAATTTTTTTTGCACGGTTGAATAGAGAATAAAACCCTCTTTCAAATGAGCTATCACTCACCACCCCATGCCATTTAAATTTTTAGAAAGGGTTTTTACCCTCCAGTAAGGGATCAAATTAAGGGTAAACTAATCATGCAAAAATGTACATTCTAGAAATTAAAAATCGACCTGTCTCGGCGATTTTCCTAACAAGACCCCAGTAACGAGTTATTACGGGGGGTAAGACTTAAGATGCTCACTGTATTTATTATTAGCTGTTCACGCTGAATTCGCCTTATTCGATGGATCAAACAGGCATTTCTTTTTTATTTGTACTTAGCATTATAAATTAACTTATTTATTGTTTCGGCCAAATGATGAAAATATTTAAATGAGTAAAACCAAATTTGGTAGATTTTCACAAAACTTTTATTTTAAAAAAATAAAAATTTAAAAATTAAAAACACTACACATGACATGTTTCAAGTACAACTTCTTTTTCAAATGTGACTAATTTAGAATTCGGTGTCCAATATATATGCCAAGTAATTTAACCAAACAAAGTAATTAAGAAAATACATCAATAACATAATAAAATAAACTGACTATTTAAAGTAAATAAGGGTACTTAAGTAATTATGATATCAATCAGATAACAATAAGATAGTATCATTACCGGGATTATCTCACAGAAAACTAGGAAAGAGATTTAATAAAGGTGAGTTATTAATATCGAATTGATCATTTAGTAGGTTATCTGAATTTTTAAATCTATTTATTTCAAGTATTTCTAAATATAGAAAATAAGGGCATTAAACTAAACCATTTAGAAACACTTGAAATAAATAGATTTAAAAATTCAGATAACCTACTAAATGATCAATGATCAGCTTAACTTCCTAGTTCCAAGAATTAATTCCAGGTACAGCTGCACATTCATTCTTCCCACTCCCAGAACAAACTTCCCAGACAGCACACCAAATCCTTTGGATATCTACTGAACATCCCAATATCCACTGAATGTCCAGTCCATGGTAGATATATATTTTATATCTATGAGATGTAATTTATAGACATGCAAATGTCCATAAATAATAGTAATTATATAGCAAATTATTAAAAAATTACGCCATTGTGCTCGCCATTGTGGGTAATAGTACCGTTCAGATATTTAAAATTAATTTTTTTAAGGTGTATTCAATATCCCATGAACATCCACTAAATATATCAAAGTCTAGGCGCGAACGCAAACCATCGTGGATATCCACTAGATGTTATTTGATTCTGCTTACTAAGTATAGATGGCGATACCACTATTGCATCTACTTATGCTCGACCCGCCGTAATAGAGTTCGATCGAAATTTTTGTCCTACAGACTCCATTAGAGACTGGAGTCGAGAATTTCCATTTATTGCTGAAGAGTTCTAATAAGGATGACTTTCTCCTTAGTGGGCAAAATCAAAGGCAGAGTGTTGAAAATATTTTGAGTGTTGAAAATATTTTTTATCTCTGCTATTTTCTTTCGACGTTATTCTATAATCATTGGTTACTTATGAACCTCTACTAAAGATGCCCATAAAATATTTTGTTGAATATCCGAATATCTTCTATATCCTGGGCAAAATCAAAGGCAGAGTGTTGAAAATATTTTTTATTTCTGCTATTTTCTTTCGACGTTATTCAATAATCATTGGTTACTTATGAACCTCTACTAAAGATACCCATAAAATATTTTGTTGAATATCCGAATATCTTCTATATCCTGGGATATAGACGGACATTTGGTTGGATATCTATATTGGATATATTGAATATCCACAAAATATATTCTGTGGATATCTCTGGGATTTCTTGTATTTTCTGGAAGATACATACCCATTAGATATTTTGCTGAATATCCATTAGGATATCTTCTATATTCTGGATATAGACGGACATTTGGATATCCATATTAGATCCACGGAATATTTCTGATATCCTGTAGATATATTGGATATCCACAAAAGATATTCTGTGGATATCTCTGGGATTTAGTGTGTTGTCTGGGTTATTATGTCAGTCTCCATTGTACCATATGCTGTCCACGGTTATTGACTCGAGTAAAGAAATTGATCTATTTTGTACTACCATCTCAAAGATTAAAAAACTTTATTCCTGATTTATATCCATATATTCCTAATTAAAATATTTAGTGTAATTAAGTTTTTTATGTTTTTGTATCTAATTTCATCTTTATATATATTAGTTGTTTCGCATGCGATATGTGTGAGTAACCTTTTTTCTCCACTGGTGTTTTTTTCAGATTTCTCATACAATCTCATTTATAGTTTTACTTTAAAATTTGTTTTGCTTTTATTGTATTATTTACAAATATATGTTTATTAATGTTAAGTGCGCATTCTGTAATAGGCCTTGGCCGTTGAATGTAAGAATAAATAAAATAAATAAATAAAAAATAAATTAGATATTAATAATTCACCTTTATTAAATCTCTTTCCTAGTTTTCTGTGAGATAATCCCGGTAATGATACTATCTTATTGTTATCTGAGTGATATCATAATTACTTAAGTACCCTTATTTACTTTAAATAGTCAGTTTATTTTGTTATGTTATTGATGTATTTTCTTAATTACTTTGTTTGGTTAAATTACTTCGCATATATATTGGACACCGAATTGTAAATTAGTCACATTTGAAAAAGAAGTTGTACTTCGAAACATGCCATGTAGTGTTTTTAATTTTTATTTTTTTAAAATAAAAGTTTTGTGAAAATCTACCAAATTTGGTTTTACTCATTTAAGATTATAAATTAACGATTTACAAGAACAAATTGATGGTTTTTTTTATCAAAATGATTTTTGTTATATCTGTTTTTTCGTATGGTTGTGTTATGTTTTTAAAAAAAAAACACTTGACTGAATCTCCTTACTTTTTTTTACTAATGCGTTGCTGGAATGTACATCAGTATTTGAGGATTCAAATAAAAATATATACCTACCTATTAAATTGTTTTATTTTTGTAACAATATATTTGTGGAGTTGCAAGAGTACCACTCTGGATTAAACATTTTTTCTCCAAACATTAATTAATTACAGAAATAATTATTAAAATCTTGAATTTCAGCATCAAAGGACTTTGAAACTATTGAGAAAATAGTTCAAACACCTATGCTGACAATAGTAATAATCCAAGATCTGAGTCTCCAGATCTACGTCATTTTAAAATAGCTAAAATTTTGAGAATAGTGTAATATGTAGTTAAAAATATACTTGCTAGCTTGAAAGCGGGACTCTTTTGTAGGTAATGGGTACAAAAGAACAACATTCATTATTATCAGACCCTTTTCGTGGGGCCATACGCATATTGCTTGTTAAACAGACTTGATTCTTGTAGTGTTGAGCATTTTTCCATAAATTCCTGGTTTACTTTCCAAATATTGAGACATATAAGTTGGTATTTGAAAAAAGAAATGTATTCATAAGTACATTTTTGTTCTATTTTAGTTTTTATCATACATTACATTACTTAATAGATTCACCCAAAAAATGACGTAATTGAATAGACTAAAATGTAATAGATATATTACAATTGTAATGAAAATAACAGCGTTACATCCTACTCACATTCAAGTGCATGAATAATGTAACTACTCGCGCTCATACAGCGAAACTATCGTGTCTGGAAGCATGTTCGGCCTTTCCGATTGGTCTGATTGCTTACAAAAGGTCTTAAAATAGTACCCAATATATATTTACATCTTTCTATCAATCTCAAGCCAATTGGAGATTCTATTAAACCTGAACCACCAAAAAATCATAAAGTGATATAAGTATATTTAATGTATATATGAAATGTATACTCTAAATATTTCAATTAAAAAATGTAAATTTTCTTAAGATTTATTGAATTAGTAAAATCCTGAACCATTAGAAGATTGATACAATCTTGAACCATTTTATACAGTTTTGTTAACACTAATCGTACAATTCTGAACCTTCTTGATTTTTTTTTGGAAAGTATCTACTTTAACACCCTGTATCTTCTTCGATATCCAGAATTGAAAAAGGTAAATTGTTATATCGCAATATTTTTATGCAAGGAATTCATATATGTTCTGTGTCACATTGTTAGCTGACCATCTTGTGTACAACCTTATAGAAAGTTACCTTTATTTTTGATGCCAAGTACTACAAAATGAGAAAAATGGGGATTTCCATTAAAAAAAAAGATATTTTTTTTTACACCCTGTATGATTAATTGTCTAAATATTATAAAAAAATCTATTAAATTAGGTCCTTTTCAACCAGGAATCCAACCCAAATTATGTAATAAGAACTCTGGTTCTCTTATTTCTTCTTCATCTACTTTGGACCACTTTGAGATATGGATATTATTTGGAAACTAAAAAATATTATTTTGGAAATCCGTAAGTTACGCAGTTTTCTGTTCTTCCATGTCAAGTCAGCGGCGATAAATTCCCGACCACAAATACAAATACGTCGAAATTAAAAGTCGGGTATTTACAAAAGTTCAAGTATATAAAGTTCGCAGCATATGGAAAACTTTTTTATTATTAACTTTACGAAAAAAACAGTTATTCTTCTTAAAAAGTTCTACATGGTCTGAAACCAAAAATGCAACCATCACATATCACATTTTTAAAATAGTATACGAGGTATGTCAAATAATATGAATTTAGTTGAAGAGTAAAGTACCTTTATTTTTGACAAACCTCGTATATGACTAATGAAATTTGATATCTGATACTCGTATCTCATGGTCGACTTCTTATAAAGAATAACTTTTTTTCTTAACAATTAGGGCTCGGAATTTTTCAGATTTTTGTATTCGAATATTCGTTTGAAACTTTATTCGAATACCCATATTATTCACTATTCGAATAATCGACTATTCGTACATTCGAATATTCGACTATTCGTACATTCGAATATACGATATTCGAGTATACGAGTATTCGAATGTTCGAGTATTTGATTAACGTATAATTCATACCTGTTTGTTTTGGTATAATGCTTAGTTGTGTCTCAGGGAACTATCTTAGGACCCCTACTCTTTACATTATACGTAAATAATTTGCTTAATTTAACATCATCTGGAGAAATTCTATGTTTTGCAGACGATACGGTCGTTCTTTATAAGGCCCAAACCTGGGAAGTTCTAAAACAAAACATTGAAAAAGATATGAAAAAGATAATTGAATGGTTTAGTCATAAATTATTAACAGTTAATTTTGAAAAAACCTTTATACCATTCGCGTCATATGCTAATAGTATGCCCCACTTCAAAAACTTAACAATAAAAATAAATAATAAAGACGTTAACATAGAAAGATCTAATGACATTAAATATCTTGGAGTCACTATTGATGGTAACCTGAAGTGGGAAAAACATATTCAAAATGTCACTAAAACATTAAGGTGTCTGTTATTTAAATTTAAATATTTAAGTTCTATTTTAAGTTTACATCACCTAAAAATAATTTATTACTCACTTGTTGAATCCAGGTTGCAATACGGCATATTGGCGTGGGGCGGAATATATCAAGTTCACTTAAAGCCTTTAGAAATAATCCAAAAACGTATTTTAAAACTAATTTTAAGGAAATGTGTACTATTTCCAACCGACTTACTCTTCCAAGAGGCACGTGTATTAGATATTCGACAATTATTTGTCCATACAATTATAATCTACGTGTATAAAAATAGAAACAAAATATTATTTATATCATGATTTAAATCTTTTTAAATATTAGTCATATAATATAGGGATATATATATATATATATATATATATATATATATATATATATATATATATATATATATATATAATAAATAAATAACAATATAAACTAACTAAACAAAACAAAATTTGTATTTTTCATGTTAGTGCATTTTCTATTTTTGTTTATTGGCTGTTTACCATTTTTCTTTTGTATTTTATGTATTTTTATTCTATCTTGTGTATTTTATGGTATTTTAATATTTTTTTCTATTTTTGTGTATTTTTATTCCATTTGTATATATTTGTATTTTGTTACTTCTTCACATGTAAGATATAAATGAACAAGAGCTAAGTCCCGTGCGCAACCTTTTTAGGATTTTATGGGTTACCCTCATGTTTGTTTTACTTAAGAGCGATATCCATGGTTAGAAACTGGCTTAAAACGACTTCAAGGTTCTCTTTCTCAGTTTTAAATATTTTTTTATAAAATTTGGTATACCTACTAAGCAAATGATAGAGAACCCCGCTGTAGAGCCCGAATTCAGAAAAACTTATTTTTTAAATTTTTCTATACAAATTATGAAAATTATTGCAAAAAGGAGTCTTTACCGGGAATTGTTATATAAAAATTAGCTAATTCTTTCCAATGCACTTTTTTGTTTAATGCGTATATTTTTTGAAAACCTTGAATTACGAAATCTGAGAAAATCTGTCAAGATTCAAATCCATATTAATTGATTTGGCAACAAGGCGGCGGCCGTTGGCGGTGCATGCAGTACCGGAAAATTAGGATAAAAGTATTTAGATAGTCATTTAAGTCGCTTAAGATGAAATTATTAAAAAAACTTTACTCTTTTTAGTTCAAGTGACGGTGTTTTCGTTTCGTATTTAGTTAATGCGTTTATATGAACTTTTGTGTGTAAGCTGAGTTATAATAGTTTGTCGTAAAAATCGGAAAACTTTCGGAAATGCCGAAAATGATATTTCCATTTCGACGGAAATCTATAAAATATCGTGCAAGATTACTTAGAAAAAGACACACACTATCACCTCTTATTCCAGTCCAGTTCAGTTCCTGCCCGTCTAAGCATAAACGTCAAAATATATGGGAAATTAATATAGTATGGAACAGAAAAATAACCTGTAGCTTTAAAGCAATATTCACAAATTTAAAGCGGATGTCCAATAAATGTGGTTTATTTGAGGATTCTGAATTTGGTTTTTTGGGTCCCGACGGTTTATTAGGAACCGACAGTATTATAGAAATTAAATATCTTGCTTCAAAACTGACTACGGAAAAATCAATGGTTTGCAACATAATAAAATTTGCAATTATTAATGATAATGGCAAAATGCAATTAAACCGAAATCATAATTGTTATTATTACCAGGTTCAGGGGCAAATACCAAATATTTGTTTTTTAATTATTTTGATACCTTTAGGTATGATTGTAGAAAAAATAAAAAAAGATGATAGATTTTGGTGTATATGGAAAGCAAACTAAAGCAATTTTATTTAGATTGTATACTACACGTTTCGCTAGAGGTTTGGATTTTAGAAATCCCAGTAGAAAACCGAGTAGAAATCCGACTAATAGTCAATAAAGATGATTTATTTTAATTTCTTCTTTTACTAATAATAAATCATTTTACTCAATGTTATTTTTATATATTTTTAGTACTAGAAAACAATTTTTTCTACACCCAAATGGATATTAGCTTATCTACGTACAGACTACAAAACGAAGAAATATGCTATTGCGTAAAATGAGTTATACTTGTGTAGAATCGATAAATAATAGCATTTCTATTTTTATTTGATCTATATTTAGAAATAAATAAATATAAATTTTAATATGAAATCCATTTAATTTATATTCACTCTTGTTACACAAACTACTATTTTCTACACCCACATGGATATGATTTTTCCTATACCCACATAGTTATTAGCTAATCTACGCACATACTACAAAACAAAAAGTATTCCATTGCGTTCAACTGAACGAATATATTTCATATCCATTCTACCTAGTAAGAACACTGCAAAACAGTTAAATCCACCAATCAGTTTATATTTTGGTCACCCGGTTACTATTATTTTTTCAATTTTATGTAAGTAACAATTCTGTCAAACTAACTGTCAGTATATTTTTGAATTATTGAGATTCAATATACTGTCATGAAATTCCTAATCCGACCCTGTGTCTAAAGCAGGTGCGACCTTCAGCTGGCCCCGACTCATGCTCGAGGCGACGGAATGTTCTGGGAATGCCGCTGAGGCTCGAGAAACGGGTAGAACAGGCAGAGTGTGCCGTTGAGTCAGAGATGGAATTTTCGGGACCGTCTAGAGACTTCTAGTAGCAGAGTTGGACTTAATATAAATAGCCTGACTCATCGTCGGGCAGTTTAGTTTAGTACAGAGTATTGGAATGAAAAGTTAAATTGTAATAAATAAATTAGAATTGTTAATCAGTGTCTAAGTATTATATAAATTAATTAGTACGTCTGAAATACATTGTAAATAGTGTGTTTTAAATAAATAAACTATAAAATAAATTAGACTATCGTTACAATACGTAAAAATGAATATTTCTTATGTATAATCGATAAGTAATAGCATTTCTATTTTTATTTCGTCCAAATTTACAAACAAATCTTAAATTTTAATCAAACCATATGAAACTAATTTAATTACATTAGAATTAAAATGGCAAGTGTGGCGATGGCGTGAGGGCACGGAGTTTGTCTCCAAGCGAGAAGCCCGAGTTTAAATCAGGGCTGGGGACTAATTAAATTAAATCTTTTTGTATGTTTATTTTATTTTATAAATTAGTCAACTTCGTAAATTATTTTAAAATTAGTTATTTTGTCTAAATAACCTAAAATAATTTTTTAAATTTGTAGAATTTCGTTAGTGTGTCGTAGAAAAAATATACTGTATAACTTGAGTGGATTGTCCGTATCACACTCAGACGATTAACCACTCTGTCTAGGGCGTCGTTCTTAAACTTCGTCTTCGTGCGATATGGCCATCATATCCAATTTTGTTGCACAAACTACTATTCACGCACAGACTACAAAACGAAAAAATATACTATTGCGTTCAACTCAACTAATATATTTCATATCCATTTTAGGTAGTGAGAACACTGCAAAAAAAATGAACTCCACCAATCACAGTTTATTAGACACCCAATTACTATTATTTTAAAAATTTTAAATAAGTGACAATTCTATCAAACTAATTGTCAGTATATTTTTTAGGTATTGAGATTAAATATACATTAAAATATTTAAAAGAGTTATTTTTGTGTAGAATCCATAAATAATTTTAATTTATTTTTATTTGGACCACATTTTAAAAAATCTTAAATTTGAATCAAACTACCTATATGAAACTAATTTAATTACTATTAGAACTAAAATTCCAAATGCAGAGGTGAAAATGAGGATACGGCATCTGTCTTTCAAATCTGGGCTGGGGACTAATTAAATGAAATATTTTTTCAAGTTTATTTTATTTCACAAATTAGTAAAGTCATAAATTATTTTTTCTACGTTCATGCAAAAAACAAAACTTTATTGAACTATATTTAATGAAAAAACTGGTTCTTTATTGCACTAGTGCAATAAAAATTTTATTGCACTCATCTGTCATTTTACTACAGCGTTTTATGATCATGACAAACATAAATATTCAAATCAATGCCAAATATTTAGTCCATTTTTATTTTCTGTGTTACGTTTTAAAAACAATTGCATATTTTATATTATTTTCAATCATTTAATAAGTAAATTAATAATAAAATGTATTTTATTAAAAATGTCATTACAAATTATGAACATAAACGTAAATAAATGCCTCAAAGGTACACGATCACAGCTACTATGATTTGGATAATATACAACTGCAGTTCTATAAAACATTCTTTGGTTTTTGCATGAACGTAGAAAAAATATTGTATGCAACTCGTGCAAAAAGTGTTTTTTGTACTCGAAAATTTCACGTCGCGTGCAATAAACACTTACTTTTTGCACTTGTTGCATAAATAACTATTAAAATTAGCTATTTTGTCTTTTCCTAAAATAATACTTTAAATTTGTAGATTTTCGTTTAGTGGGTCGTAGAAAAAAAATACTGTACAACTCCAGTTTGTCCACTGTTGTTGCACAAACTAGTATTAAATGGATTATTATTTAAAAAACGTATTTTTATACAGGGTATTTGTAAATAAGTACGAAAGATTTTTGCAAATTGTTATCAAAGTTATTTTGTTAAAAAAAGTTCCTATAAAAGTAGGTCGAAATATCCTTCGTTTCCGGGATACAGAATGTTTAAATTTTAATTTATTTAATTTTATTAATTATTTCAAATAGTTTTTTTACTCTAAATTTGCAAAAAAACTTTGAAGGGACAAATGTGTATTTTTTGGGGTGTTCCAAATATTTTTACTTGCACCAGTGGCGTTTGTGCGAGAATGTCACTTTTTTTAATAAAAAAATACTGCGCCACTGACTTTTCGGATCTATGTTTTTTTATATATAATAACTTCGGCAAACATAGAAATAGGTACTTTTTAGATATGTTTTCGAAATAATCATAGGAAATACATATGTTTATTTAAAAATATATATCGTAAATAAATTATTTAGTTAGAAAAAAAGAGTTTCGATAATGTTACACCAGGTTATACCTATAAAAAAATATTTTAAACGAGAAAACAAAACAGAAATACTCTTTGTTAGACCGGACCTGCGATTTATCGGCCTTTTTTATATTTTAAATCATATAAGTAATGAATTGAAGGGAGCGTAAGTCTGGGAATAGAGCAACGTTGCCAAAGTGCGTTCAGATGCACTGAAAGTTGTCAGTGTGTTCTAAACCTGAATTTGCTGTTAGGTGTCGCATGGATATCGCTCTTAAGAAGGTATAGGTTAATACAAATTTTATAAAAAAAAAAAAATGTATAAGTAAAAATAAACATTATTATTATTATTATATGTGTGTATATAAAATTTAAGTTGCTACTGTGGCGCAGGAAAAATCCATCGATAAGCAACTTTACTTTAAATTTGACAGGTTATATACAACTCCCACCATACAAATAGCAAGTAAAAAACACGACATGCCACTTTTTGCAGTAGATGTAGGCACTAAACGCCTCGTGGCCTCGTCATCAAAAAAGTAAAACTTTACCATCACCTTTTCTGAAGTTTGAAGAAACATATTTTTATTTGTATTTAGCTTGTCGACGTATTGCAAAGGTGATTTATAATATTAAACTTAAAATTAATGATTTGCTTAATTTTACGAATAAAAATGCTGATTATAAGTCGAAATTAATTCTACGAGTGTGCATTTTATGTATTTCAATAAACAATTAAAATGTCGATTAGTAATCAGTAAATATTGAAATAATTTAGTAGTTGGGTTCAATGTAAAATACTACTTATTTTACGTATAGTTCCATAATATAGTATTCAAAATAGAAAGATCACAGTCATAAATTTGATATAATGAGAGATAAAATTACTTTCAAATATTTCAAAATTAGACACATAAAATGTTTTTGTCTGATAAAAATATTATTTATTATATTAATAGTTAGGCATCTATATGAAAATATTTTTGTGCGACGTAAATATTGTTGTTGGATATATTTTTTTTTTACAATAATTTAAGGAATATGGAAAGGACAACGGGCAGAAATGTATGAGAAATTGCCCCATTTTTTTTACAATTTAAGGAATATGGAAAGGACAACGGGCAGAAATGTATGGGAAATTGCCCCACCCCCAATAAGGATAAGTTATATAACAATTAAAAAATATTTTTAAGGAGAATATTGTTTTCATTGCGACTCATCTCAATTACTTGTCCTTTCCAAGTTATATCATCTTAAATGTAACTAATTACATGATAGGCCTGTGTTTATAATCTGTTATTGTATTGCTTATTACAGGGTGTGGCAACCTATACGCGTTGGTCCAGTCTATGACGATTTTTAAAAAAAATCTTTTTTACAGGAAGATGATTATTGGAGCTAAAATTCAAAAATATTAAACGTGCGCGTCCGATTAGAAACAAAAAAAAAATCGTCAAAAACTTGACAACTACGCATTTTCTTACCACAGGATTTTACTTGATGTTTACTTGTTATCATTACAAGCATTCCCATAGTAACTGTTACTCCATGGCTGATTTTAGCCAAACTAAAGTGAAATTAGATCATCTATAACTTGGCAGATAAGCATTTCCTCACCACTGGATTTGGATTTTTATTTAGTCGTTACCATTAAATCATATATAACTTATGGCAACAATGTATAACTGATTTCAGCTAAACGAAAGTTAAGCCAAAAAGACCTACGATTCGTCAAATGTAGCATGATAAAAGTCTCGGATATACCCCAAAGTCCATTCGCTTTATTTATTGTTTGAATGTAAAATGGATGAAACAAAAAGTTACTAAATTTTGGCACGTCGTAGATTAATTAAATCATGTTATTGTCATGTGGTTGTTATCAAAATAATTTTGAATTTGTTAAAAATATGTATATTTTGATATTTCAAGAGTTTTTATAAGTATTCAATAAAATGGTGTTCAATCAAAAACCTTAATCCTAAACGTAGTTTCCTATTTTAACAGACACAAATCTATTTTCGAGGCTCTTGGAAAGAGGTACAATCAAATGGCTGCAGAGGCATTAAATATTTCGCAGAAAACTATAAACTTAGTAAACCAACAAATTCTGATACAAAATAATGTCTAAAAAAAGTAAGCCAAAGTAAAACAAAAGTCAATTCTTTAATATGAAGTAATTGAGGCAAGTTATATACGATTTACGCAACATTTAACAATAAAATTGTTACATAAACGATTTTCGGAAGAAATGCCTGATGTGAAATGTTCTGCACGGTCAATTAATACATGGATTCGAAAAATTGGCTTTCGCTTTAAAAAAAGCAACAACAGAGTTTTTATTGGAACGAACATCGATTCAGTTAAAAAAATGTCGTTTTTGAAAAAGTTTAACAAGGAGATAGAGCTGGGTAAATTTAAGCCTGTATTTATGGATGAGACGATCTTATTTGCATACTTTTTATAATGAAAGTAATTCCTAAATTCGAGAAACGCTAAAATGGTGCTTCTCATCTTATCGAGACTGAGGCACACAAGGGTAAACTCGTAGCGTAAAAAAACGAGAAATGATTTGACTTGCAAGGAAAAACTGAAAGCCGATAGTAGTAAAGACGTTGAATTTTTGGTTTGTGAAGCATTGGCATTGCTTAGGTAAAACCAGGTGATGATTTTCACAAGCCTTGATTTTTAAAACCATCCTATATCGTCTTTTGATTAGGGTTTACAAACTTGTTCGAGCAATTTATCCTCTTAAACCTGCTCGTGTAAAATATTTGGGCTCCTTACTTCGCCTATTTATCTAAAAATATTTGGTCCCTTTTAAATATGTCCATGTAAAAATTATATGATCCCTTTATCCCCTTAGATTTGTTCATGTAAAAATATTTGCGCCCATTGTCGCTTAAGCCTACTTACGTATAAACATTTTCTTTTTTAATTTTGATAAATCTATTAATACCAATTCTTTGGGCAGTGCATTTATCATTCTGATAGTTTAAAAATAGTAGTGTTGGACGACTACTGATGTATTTTTTACATATATTTTTTAAAACTTTTCGGTTATTAATAAGTTGTTTTTGTCTTGGTTTTGGAAAAATTTACTAAAAAAGCTAATCGGTATTGTAAATCACTAATTTTCATGCAATGCATCTCATTAGCCGGACAAGCTTTCATTATGCCTATTATTAAAGACTAAGAAATAATACCTTATTGTAATATATGAAGAAAAACCTTAATCAATAGACTTTTATCGTCTAATACTTACTAAAAAAGTTGATCCAAGGTCTTGAATATCACTAATTTTCATGAAATACATCTCATTAGCCCGACAAGCACCCGTTTTCATCCGTTATACTTAAAGGAGTACGTTAAAATTTTACCCTCAACATTTCTGGGCTGTTTTCAATAAGGGCGTTCAATTATTTAAAAAATTACAGATTTTATTTTTTTGTTGTTAAACGTAATGTCACTATTCATTGTCTATTTTTCGTTTTTTCGATTTTTTCTATTTGATTTTTCGATTTTCGTTAGTGGATCGTAGAAAAAATATACTGTACAACTTGAGTGTCCATATCCATTCTTGTTACACAAACTACTAATTTTCTACACCCGCATGGATATTAGCTTATTTATCTACGCACAGACTACAAAACGAAAAAGTATGTCATTGCGTTAAACTGAACGAATATATTTCATATCCATTCAAGGTAGTGAGAACACTGCAAAAAAAATGAAATCCACCAATCACAATTCCAGTGGCGGTTTGCCCGTAAGGGCACTTGGGCACGTGCCCTAGTATAATAAACAAAAAAAAAAAAATAATGCGTTAACAAGTTAGAATTGTTAAGTAAATTGCATTCTTCTGAGAAATTACGCAAATTTCGCAAGAGTGGATATGTAATGATTTTTTGATTAAATCGTTATTGCCCCAACTGATTGTTTTGAAATATATTTCATTTTCATTAAGCGGAGAACTTGTTTTCCTAAGGGAAAAACGAATCCCGGGATTCCTTTCCAGTGTGTGCCACACTGCCGCTAGTGCACAATTCATAATTTGGACACCCAATTACTATTATTTTTATAATTTTAAATAAGGTGCATTGTTGCAACTATCGAAGTCGCAACCCTCCTTAGAAATATCACCTTTACAATCAGCAGCTGTTGTTTGAAAGGTCATTGGAGAATGTTTGCAATGTATGGAATGTTAGACGTTAGGAATGCGTAAAATTAGTCACATAAGAAATGCATGGGAGGATTTTAAGAAAATTAATATTAAAGTAGTTAAGATGAACCGAAAATTCTGAAAATCAATAGTTAGAAGCAATTATTTAAGAATATCAAAACCGCAAGTCAATCAGAACTTTCGTTCTAGAGTTATCGTGCCGGCATACATACGCACAGACGAAAATTTTTTTTTGCATGATCGGAAACGTGAAAAAATGGGGGAAAGAATTTTTTTTCGTCTGCACGAATTCAATACTGAGGCCCCATACGAAGGGCCTCAGTAATTTTTTAATGTCTACAATAAACGCCTACATCCTATACATGTATAGGTAATATATTAAATAAATACCTATTAAAATAGAATCCCTTATCGGTCTTTATCATATTTCTTATCTCCTAGAAATATTTTCGATTGACAATATAAGTTATTTTGCTTAATTCAGTTCTTTGACCTTTAAATGGTTATTCAGGTATATTTTATTCTCGTTAGAGGCAATAATATTCAAATTAAATATATCAGCCGTCCTTTGCCCTTTAGATAATTATAAGAAATAATATGAGTGTTTGTCACTTTGAATTTAAGCTGAAGCGAGACAAACTCTGTCGGGAAAGAATGAAAGTTCAACTATAAATAGAAAAATTGAATATAATTGCAAACAAATATTTATTTTAAATGATTTAGTACAGTTCTGAAAAACACTTAAAATGTAAAAATAGTTAAAAATGTACAATTTCTAAAATCGTTTAAAATGATGTACCTACCTACCTTATTATAAAAAAGTGGATTAAATATTGTTAGTTATAACAAAAATAGCTATATCGTAATGACTATAAAAAAAATAACCATTAAAATTTTGATCACATCATTTATTACATTTTCCACAGGACCGAAAGATAGACATTTTTCAAACGGATCTTAAAAAAATATGTCTCTAAAATACCTAACTATTTCTATCTTCTGGTTTTTTATACGGATAATCTATTATATCGAAAATATCTTCTTCAGATGAAATTTCAACGGGTTCCCCAGGTACACCTAAAATCGTAAAATCGTATTTAATAAAATTTGCAAAATTGGGAAATGTTTACCTGTGCTTCCAACTGGTCTTAAAGTGTATTCGTTGAGAGTAAATCCTTGTTCTAAAGCGTGTGCTCTCATTGATTTATTAAACACATCCGAACCGGTGAAATATAGAATAGAGCAGTAATATTGATCATGTGGGGTTAATCGGATGTCTAATCTCCTAACAGGATGTTCGAGATCTAATCTGCAAGCGCCCTAAAATAGTCTTATTAATTTTGCATTCATACCATAATATTCAAAATTCAGTTAGCTGTGTTGATCCTTACGCTCCATTCCGAAGATCTTCAACATCATTTTAGAAATAGAAGGCCAAAAACAATAATGCAACCATTTTCTTCTTCATGTGCATGGTTGAATTGTGGTAATGAGAGGTGGGAAGTGCGGAAAATGTTGGTTTATGATTGTCAATTATTGTGGTTACATTTACCGCACTTCCCACATGTCATCACCCCAAATCAACTACCCACACAAAGAAGTGCGCCCAAGCGCAGTTTTCGTATAGCGTTAACTGGCTTATGCCAGGCCCTGTATATTTCAAGATTAGCCACTCGGAAATCCTAAATCATGTATTAATAGTCATTACATGAGAGTTGCATACACTATTTTTTCTACGACCAAGAAACTATTTCAATTCAACAATATTGCTTTATTTTTTAATACTTTTTTATGCAAACAAGAAATAAAATATGAAAGAAAAATAAGTTCTTCGACCTATTTTTTATTCCTACACAATAACCAATATAATAACTATGATGATACATTTTCACCTTTTCAGCGATTTCAGGTGGTGTGCATGAAAACTTTTCGTCCCTCCACATTTTTTTAAAAATAAGTGAGAGGTACCTCTCTACCTTTTTGACTAATGCAAATAATTGAAACCGTCATAAAACACGAATCTCTAAGAAACTGTCATTCTACAGAAAATATTGGTTATTTAAAAATCTAAATTTCTATTGGTCAATTTTTCAGTTTCATAATGAAAACCAGTGTTATAATGAGTATTATTATGAAACTGAAAATTAACAACTTATACGAGTAGAAAAATAGTATATTACATTACGAGTGTGGAAAATCACTTTTCACACAAGTGATGTACAATATTTTTTCTACGACCACAAAATAATTTCATCAAAAAATGAAAAACAAGGTTATTATAATAATTAAAATGTATTTAAAAAAAAATACGTGTGGCACTCGGGGACTGCCGCGGTAAAGCTATTGCATAGCATTTTTTATCAACTTATGCAATTATAATTATTTATTTATGCCGTATTTTTTTTCTTTGATATTAATTCAAGTTTTTTCTTTGATATTAATTCAAGTTACACTTTTTGAGCGTGGCAGCCGATAAGAAAAAAAAATTTTTTTTTTAATGAATAAATATTGTTTAAAATATTTTTATTATCTTACAATACATGTAGGTTATTCAGGAATTTTTATCATTGAAACTATAGGTTTATGGTAACTGAAATAAGAAACATAAATTTGAGACTTGATATCCTCTAAATATCTGGAAAATACCGCGTCAATGGTGGTCCCATATTTTGTTGTGGATTCTTGTGGATCATTATTCATTTTCAAATTCAATTTTTCCGAATTGTGTTATTTACGCCAGCCGGGAACATTTGTGATACCAATTTATTAGAAGCCAGAGAAAGCTCTTCTAGTTCTTGTATTGCATACACGTTCCAGTCCGCAGACGTATATTTAACTCCGCTTCATGCTAATACGAATAGAGTCGGATAAAACCTTCCATGGCTTTCAACGCCGCACCGCTGTGCCGGTCGGAGTGGGGGGTGTTAGGTTTACTTTCGTTACGGAATTTCTTGATTCGGTCGCCGCGCTCAAAGCCCGCGATAAAAGCTATGCAATAGCTTAAAAACAATTAATAATAATCGTATTTATTCAATTTTCAGATTTTCTAAACAAAAAAAAATGGCAAAGTTGATAAAGTTTGATACTTTACCACCTGAGCTAATAGGCCTTGAATCAATTGAATGATCTAATCGGAATAAACCAGAATAAAAAGCAAACAACTTAGTTAATTTAAAATTATTTTAATAATAATTGTTAATGATAAATATCTAGGATTTAATTTACAACAATTTCAATAATTTAACAATCATATCGATTTTAGTATTAATATGGATATTACATAGATCAAAATAGAAATGATGCGTTTGACATTTTGTGACAGCTGATGCGGAAAGTAGCATATTCGCCCACGGGTGGAAAGTAAATTCTTATTCTTACGCGTGTGATATAGGGCACTTTCCATAGTGTGATATGTGTCACTTTCCTAAGTGGTCGTAGGAAAAATATTTATTGCCCAGTCTCAACCACTGAGACCATTTATTAGATTCAAAAAAAATTGTGAAGCTTGCAAACGCCTTCGGCTGCATAAGGTCATCTTTAGGCAAAGGATAACAAAAATTTATAATATTTATGTTATGACTGAATGAAAAATTCAAAGAAGAGTAATCGTGCTCTCTCTCTCTCTCTTGCAAACAGTAACCGCTTTAATGAAATCTAATCTCGACACTAGGAATATTTTTGAGTTAAACTTTACCAAAAACCACCATTCTGGCAGTTGCAATGGAAGCATGTGCGAAGCTTAAAGATCAATCCTCTAGTATTCCCCAAATTTAATTTCAAATTATTCCCTTTATTTATTTCTATATTTTCTATTATAATATTTCTTAATACATCTCCAACTATCATTTAAGTTATATTTATCATATTATCCTGGAATACATACCATAAACTTAGTCTCGCCCAAGGAAAGTGTGTCTGTAATGAGACCACACTTTTCTAAAACATTAACAATATTTTTGAGCATATTGTTTTTGTGTTTTTTATCCACTTTATCGCTTGTCCAACTAGGGTGAGTTATTAGGGTGTCAATATCTCCACTTTCTGATTTTCCTCTTCTAAAATTCATTCTTAATTATTCTTACAGCAGATATTAGTAAAAAGCATAAAATCTATTCAATAAGTACATGGCAATCATACAGATGGTGGATGGATAGTGATCTTAGAGCCGATTCGACCGTTATGTTAAACGAAATTTAAATTACTAAACGAAGATTAAAATGACATTTTTACATTAACAATGTCCTGTAGTGCAAGACCGGTCCTGTGCACATTATAACTCATAAAGCAAGGGTTTTCGCTTTGTCCCCAACCATCTACACAAGCCTAGAGTTGTTTGGAACATAACATTTCTAATATAAATAGACCCTTTGTAGATAGTTGGTTAATTTATAATTTTTAATATAAGTGTTGTATAGTAAAGATCAATTAGAATAGTAAAAATGCCTAAGTATTAAATAAATTAATTAGTACGTTATAAATAAACTGTTTTTAATAAACCATTTTTAAATTAAACAATTAAATTGGAAGGTGTAGAAGAATTGTTCAATGATCACTATTATAGTATGCTCAGATTTTAAGTAATTTGAATCATATGGATATTTTTTGTAAAATCATTATGACCCAAAACAAGAAAAATATGTGAAACTACCTTTACGAGCGTAGGAAGGGTTGGTTCCCCAAATAGAAAAATTGAATTTAAAACCTACTAAAAACGCGTCCATGAAATTAATTGAGACTAATGTGAAATTTATTATTAGGAATTTTCGACCTTCAAATCTATCAACAATTTGTTCACATTTATTCTTAAATATATTGTAGCAGATACTTTTTTTTTAATATATAAGTGCCTATATCTTGTTAAATTATCATTTAAAATATTTTTCGTTTTTTTATTTGGGAAGTTGTTTACACTTTAATTTTGTTAATCGTTTTTTATTGAATATATCACAAGTTCTTCTCCAAGTAAAATTTGTACCAAGTTCCATAATTGTTCTTGGAATGAAGAAACAAAAACTTTGTTGAAATTTGAGGGCACATAGTACCTCTATTAAGCTGGCAGAATCGATTCAGATCTATTGCATTATTTTGTAGGTACTTATTTGTAATAATTTGTACCACCAATAAAAATTTTGTAGTCATACAGTTAAAAAAAAAGTAACCTGATGCTTGATATTAGGTAGGGTCCGATTACAATTAGAAGAACACAGCTACGTCATCATTTGGCAAATAGGAAATATTGTTTTACACCTAACAACTTGCTTAATTTTAGTTTATTGATAGTTATAGATAATATGCATTCGAAATTCGAAGTAATGGTTATGACGTAGCTGTGTTCTTATAATTGTAATCGGACCCTAGAATTGAAAAGGACTGAATTTGTACCACCAATATGTCGCTCATTTTTTATTAGAGTTGCCAGATGTCCGATTTTTGTTGCACGCCGCGCCCGGTTGAAAAAAACTTGGTAAACCGGACAACAGAAAGTCCGGTTTTTTGTTGAATTCATAAAAATTCTTGTAATTTGAGAAAAAATTACAAATGTTATGGTTAGAATTAAAATACATATGGCATTGAGGAAAGGCTATCTTTCAGAGTATCAATCAAAACAATTTACGAAAAATGTTCTAAATGTTTACCAAAGAGCTGGCTTATATAAAGAAGTGGTCCCTTTGAGAATAATTTCAAGACTGTCTTTTATACCTAGAAACTGGAATATTGCCTACACTGGATTATCTGATTGATTTGTGATTAATTTCTCCCTGGAAACAGGAACCCCACCTGAAAACATGTATGAAGAACTGGCTGCATTACAAAATGTTTTTTCTGCACTTGAAGGAAAAACAGTGGATATGAGGTATACATTTTCAGGAATGAAGCAGCACCAAATTTGCTCAAAATAATTCAATGTTTGCAGAATTCCTATATCGAATGCCTTTGTCGAAAGGATATTTAGCGTTATGGACGAAAGAAATCGTCTGTCCCTAGAAAGTGTGAAAAGCCAACTTTGCGTTTTCTTTAACATCAATAGCAGTTGCACTAAATTCAAAGATACCATATCATGCAACAGAGACTTGTTAAAAGCACTTTTATGATTTTTGTCTTTTGGATCTGACATCATGTTACTTGTTTAATAAAATATCTGGCAACCCTATTTTTTATATATAAATATACTTGTACTTTGACTTGTTCTCTATGTAATATTCATATATTGATGATTATATAGTTAACATATTTTGGCGGCATAATAGGTGAAAAATGTGTATGATAGATAAATAGGCATATCTATTCGATTTTCAGTTAGTTATCAAACAATATTTGTATTTGCTTTTTCAATTACCTGTAACTACCACAAATCGAGATTTTGTACTCAGGGTCAATGTTCTTTATATATTTCACTAATAATTTTTCAATTGCTGCAACCTCCTGCCTTGGAATTTTTTTTTCAAAATCTTCAAAATATCTTAAAGGATAAGAATAGAGGTTATTGTAATTTTAATGATGACCTTTAAATAATGGCACTATTTAAAAAATATATATAGGTAATTAAGAAATACATAAAATTACTTTCTATCAGGCACTTAAATATTGGTTGCTACCGACTGCTATTCCTCCTGGCAATGGCAAGATACTGGTGCAAATCCGGATCAGAGTAAGTTTTTTTTCTTATTAAAAGAAAATAATTATCACTAGGCAGGAATTGTCCAATCAACCATTGTATATTTATGAGGAATTCAGTGTTCAAATCTGGCCAGAATTCCTTAGGAAATCATGAAATCACTTAAAAATTGAAGAAATCAGGATGAAGTTATTTTAGAACATATAAGAGAACTCTGCAAAACAAACAGCCAGCAAAGTTTGGAAAGCTGTGTGGAAACAATAACTGAAAGATAGTATGCATTCTTTTACACTGATGGGTGGTGTATTGGTCATTTATTGAAATATGCCTATACCTACCATGAGTAGGATTGCCACATTTCTGGAAGTGAAAAGCGTGGCAACCCTGACGATAGAGCATTTTTATATAATCAGGTCCATTTTTTGTGAACATTTCTAAAAAAAAATTTTAAAAAACCGACTTCAAAAACGTGCAGATGCCATCACCACATTTTAACCAAATTTATATGGGACCACCCTTGAGGTACCCCCTTACTAATAAAAAAAGAATCGTATAAATCGGACGAGGTGGTAAAGCATTATCGCTAAACATACATAAAAAATGAAGACTGAGGATTTTCTCATGGACCCAATGATTAGATTTTGACTAAATTTATATGGGACCACCCCTGAAATACCCCCTTTCTAACAAAAAAAGAATCATTGAAATCGGACACCGTATTAAAGAATAATCGCTGAACATACATACATACATAAAAAAAAATATGGCAACGAATTGATAACCTCCTCCTTTTTTGAAGTGGGTTAAAAAGGTCCTCAGCTTATTTTTCGTAAAAACGACGGTCTTTTACCAGGATATTTCTCTATTTTTGAATACCTAAATCCGATTCTTCTGCGGCTTTTAAAAAGCGTGGAATTTGCATAAAAGCTTACAGACAAGTCAAAAAGTGTGGCAATCATGCCAAAAGCATGACGTCTGGCAACCCTAACCATGAGTTAGTGAAAATAAGTTTAGTTTTTTATTGTCAAAAGCTCTTATTTAAAAAATCTGGCCATTTTCTTAATTTAATAATAAAAATGAGTGCCATTACTTAAATGAGTTCTTAATTGTATAGTCATATTAAACACACTTGAGTCCAATTATCTGGTGATGTGTTAATTTATCAGTGTTTTTATTCAATTCTTCTAGACTAGTAATGCCTTCCTTGACCAAACTATGAGCTTTTGCAGGTCCTATACCTGTGACTCTAGTTAAAAGATTGATAGCCTCATTCTTTGAATCGCCATGTATCTACAAATAATTTTTGTTTTTTAAAATAGTAAAAATCGGTGAAATCATGGAGTATTGTGCATCAGACATTCAATACTTTTAATAGCCAACGAATTTAGACGTTTTTTTTTAGAGTATTTTTTTAACTCACGTTTTCCAATTTCTGTAGCTTTCCCGTAGCTAAAAACTCGTCTATTTTCTTTCCTATCTTATCACCTATACCCTTCAGACATTTAGCTTCAGTTCCAGATTTAATTCTACTGGGATAATCTGCTAAAGTTGCCGCCGCTTTTCTGTATACGTTATATTTGTGTATGTCCCTACTAACATTTTTTTCATATTCAGCCAGTTCTGCAAGACAGATTTGATAATTAGATAAACAACAACAGAGAATTGAGAGTATATACCCATCAGAAAATTACAGAAATCATGGTTTGGATTGTCTTCTGTAAAGGGATTTTTTCTTTTACTCATTTGAAATTTAATTTTTTGTATTTATTTATTATGTATTTATTTGCGTGCTATTAGTTTCTCTTTGAATTGATAATGCGCCACAGGCCACAGTAATCACAGACCATACCCTCACAGAACACTTACTCTCATACCCTTTAACTATACTCTTTCAGAGACAACAGAGACGTGTAACTTAATAGGAAAATATGTTCGGTGGTCCATTTAAATTACATATATGACCCTCTTTTTCTTTTACATTGATCTTTACATATGTCTATCTCTCTCCAATAAAACTAACACCATTTTCAGAGGGCGCTGGTGTTGCTGGTTTTTTGACGTCGAAATATTGATTAAAAGTATTAAAACTGACACTGACAACTGACAATGTTATGAATTTGTTATGAACATGTGCATTTTATTAAAATTAATTTAATTTGGGCCCCGTATATTTCTTTTAGTCTGATTTTGTTGTTTAATTAATTTTCTTTGGGGGGGGGGGAATGTTTATTTTTGCATATTATTTTTTGCATGAAGCAATTTCTGGAACCAAACTCGCGTTTTTGTACACATTTCTTTCTAGAGGTAAGTAAATTCCAATTTATTAAGAAAACCACTGTATAATGTGTGTGTTTAATAATATATTACACAATGACTATAATTATTTTAGGTGAATTGGAACAGAGATCCATTGTTACAGATACTTGTGTTCATTAAGACCGCTATTTCTTACATACACCTACCTCTAACAGCCACTCTAAAGGAAGAAAAAAAAATTGAATCACAAAAGGGCAGAATTTTAAATCAGGATGCATTGGAAAATAAATTTGGGGACATCAGGTCGGTTTTGGATTTTATAGAGAGATCAATCTCAAGAAAAGTGAATTTATCCTGCAGAACAACCAGTAGTTTAAGTAGAAATTTTCTTTGATAATAAATTGTAATATAGGTACCAATTATTGTTTCAAATGAAATTGAAAAAGAGTTAAATATGAAATTAGATTTTTCATGAGTAAAATGTTATATTCATTCGAACATTGTAAGGTAATCTATAATTAAGGGAATATGGAAAATAGGTATACCCTGGTGGTGTAAGAGAAAGGTAAGGGGCAATTACAAAAATGTATTTAACTTTAAATAGTGTTTATTATTAATAATATTATTTGCTATGTTTGAAAAGTACCTCCTGCTTCCAAACAGATCGAATAGATTAGACTACTAGTTGGAGAAGGTCCACCTAGTAACCAAATTAGGAGACTAGGAAAACTTTTACATGACTGGGGACACAACAGGAATGCACACACACAAGATACACAAACAAACGAAATGACAGGGGTAAGCCTTCAGCAAAGTCCTGTTTAAATGATGATAGTATGTCATCCTTCATTCCCTTTTAGAAGGCATGGAATATAAATCTATTGATATTGATTACTATAAGAGGAGTTAGCAGGTTTCGATCCAGTTTACAGGATGGGAACTTACTTGACTCGGGCCTTATACATTTGTGTTGAGTGTATGTGTGTTTCGTTTCCATGGTTTCTATTAAAATAAACAGTCATAACATATCCATACCTTTTTGCCAGACTAACATAAGTGACATTTGTTCAAATGGCACTTATGATAGTCTGGCAAAAAGGTATCGATACTATACTTTATAAAATATTTGTTACATTAGTTTTTAAATATATTATGAATATATAACAACTGTTACTTTCTTTGTAATTTGTCACAAAATGATAGGAGGTACTTTCTAAACGAAGCAATTGTAGTTTGTTTTTCTGTACCTTACAAAAATATAATTTATAGAAAAAGAGTTTGGTGTATTATTTTTCCAAGTTTAAATATTTAATAATCCATAGAAATTTCAAGTTTTTTTTAGCGAAATTTACAAGAGTAATAAAAACTATGTTCACTGTTTATATTAAACTGATTAAAACTTCCTTTATTAAAATGATTATTAATGTGATAAAAAATTTGATGTTATTGGAAGCTTTTATATTTTTTTAATATACAGTGAAACAATAGTTTTTGTTTCTCCTGTAAATTTGTATAGACAAACTATTTACTTCTGAATCCATGTTTGAATTTCCCGCCCTAAAGCATTTTTAATTTTCCCGCTATTTACTAGTGGCGCCATCATAGACTGGTTGTGGTTACAATCGCCCAAATAACTTGTACCGAACAAAAAAAATACATTGAGTTACACGTCTCGCTGGATTGTCTCTGACTCTTTGCTTTAACAGTAGGTGCGTTTTATTCATCCATTCTCTAGTAGAAAAAGTTTGAACAGAATTTGCAAACGCAATAAAACGATAAAATTGTCATCTGTCAAGAATGTCAAATTTAAAATCTATTGCTGCGTTTGAGAATCCACATCGGATGCATTTTTTACATCTCGAGCGTTTTTTTATCCACATCGGACACATCTGTCCCATTACATTTACGTATACTGAATCACGTGATCAAAGATTTTTTACATCTCAGATGCATCCGATGTGGATTCTCAAACGCAGCAATTTGCGTATACTGCATCACGTGATCAAAGATTTTTTACATCTCAGATGCATCCGATGTGGATTCTCAAACGCAGCAATCGTTTGATTTATCCATTATCCCGCCCACAGAAATAGTTAATATTAATTTAAAAATGGAAATATTATTACCGATATTTGGAAGTATTGCAACTTAATAATCATTTGCTATTAGCTGCACCAAGATTTCCAGTTGACATTATTAGATTAATTATCGAGAAGAATGAAGTATAAAATTATTTTGTAATATTTTTAATAATTCAAAATATTTACTTCTAGTATGACCAATGATGTTATAGCGAAATCTCAATTTGTTACATACATGTAAACAATAAATAAAATATGCTGTCTTTGTTGAACCAGAAATATTGTCCACTTTCATCCTGTACAATTTGTTCCATTTTTTACAACCTGTATCAGAGTCAAAGATCCAAAGCCCAATTGAATTACGATTTACGAATTTTACGATGACAAAAATAATTAAAAATTATAAGTATTATAACTCATAACCTTACTATAGAGAAAGTAAAAGTTGAAAAGTCTTTTGGTAGGTAGAGAGGGGGTAAACGTCAAACCACGTCGGGCGGCTCCGAGAATTTCACAGTAATGTTTACCTGCCAGTGTCGTTTCATAGAATAAGTAATTTTAAATTGTTATCGGCGGAACCGGACAATCGCATGTATTTATGGATTATAAATAATTATTAAACATGTATTATAATATTCAAATTATAATTTTACAAAATTTCAACAGCTATTCACAATTTATTAAACTATTTACTCGAAATTGTTATTAACATCTATAAAATAATTTTGTACGCCAATGTATCGTGTCCACTTCGGTGAGATCCGCTGACAACCTGTCAATTTATGTGTATAAAGTGGGAGAACTGGCAAAAGCATTTCCAACTTTTACTTCTGTTCTAATAAACTATTTTTGGCACATAAGTTTGATATACCAATACCCCCCACTTTTTTCATTCCCTTCATTCGGTCAAAATTCACCGAATGAGAAGTTTGAGCGGAATGAATCAATCGATACAATAAAACGCTCATTCTGTTCAGACTTTCCACACCGGTGGCAAAAGATTGAGCAATAAAACGCGCCAAGTAATGCGCTGGTCAGTAATGATCACAGATTACATATTTAAAGTAATGATGTATTTATGCTTTATGGTTCCACTGCACATACTTTGATTTTCTTTACTATACGGCGCAAGAGAGAGGTCCGACACGCCCAACATAGGTCCCGGCCATTTTGAACCCTATGCAACAGTTAAGGTTTGTAGCTATAGCTAAAGAATCAGATCGCTCACTCTGCGTCGGCACTTTTGATCTCAATGTTCCAGTTTATACACTGCGCAACTCGGATAATACAATATATAACAACCGCCTATAATAAAACAGCTGTCTTCTGCGTATCCTAAATTTGTATCCCTGGGGGTCGATTCTCGACTCGTAGGAATTTTTTCCTATAGGAATTTTTGACATTTTTCTACACATCGGAAATTTATGACATTTGTCTACATGTAGGAAAGTGTCACAAATTCCTATAGGAAAAGGTTCCTACAAGTCGAGAATTGACCCCCAGGGGGTCGATTCTCGACTCGTAGGAATATTTTCCTATAGGAATTTGTGACACTTTCCTATATGTAGACAGATGTCATAAATTTTCGATGTATGTAAAAATGTCAAAAATTCCTATAGGAAAATATTCCTACGAGTCGAGAATCGACCCCCTGGAGTGGATCTTATTATAGGTGAGTTCGGGCTACGCACTCTTTTCACTATATTCACTCCTAAAGTACCTAAGGCGTTCGGGAACGGAAGGAGTTAAAATAAAAGTTCCTTTTTGACCGTTCGGAGATCGTGGAGTGGAGTGTGGATCGGGCATGCGCATAAGGTGATTTAAATAGATAATAAGATAATTGTGACTAATTCTAAAGAGAAAATGCTTTTTATTTGGTTCCCGTGCATACCATTAATATGGAAGAAACTTATACGGTTGTAATTGATAAGTACGATTAGGTTTTAGATATTAGTATGTCACATTGACAACTGATATTAAACTCTGAGAGTAAAAGGAGTAAAACCATATGCGCACTCCGTCTACGCCTATTTACTTCACTCTACTCTGGAGTGCGCAGCCCGAACTCACCTTTTGAAACTTTCAACTGGTCCGAGTAAGCTAACTGATTCTTTAGCAATAATCTGTGACTCAAAAAATAATATCATAGGAATTCATTTTCCTCGGAATCGAATTCCTACAAGTCGAGAATTGACCCCCTGGGGGTCGATTCTCGAGTTGTAGGAATTGATTCCGAGGAAAATGAATTCCTATGATAATATTCCTACAGTTTTAGTTGTCGGTATTCTCGAGTACAATAGGAATCCAATTTCCTGTAGGAGTTCCAATTTCAGTATGTCGTTGATAATTTCAAGATAACGCAGAAACGAGCCAATGGAATGTATTTATTTCTGTTAAATATAGTTGTTTAACAGTTGGCAACAAGGCAATTTGTCAAAAATATTTGATTTTCTGGATGTACTGGTTATTTATTTTTAATATTTTTTATTAGCAGCAAAAAGAGAAAACGAAAAAGTTTCAGAAGGACTACCATTGTGATTACCGTTATTCAGGGCCGACTAGAGGGGCTGTAGCCGGGACTAATTCCCAGGGCCCGGACTCAAATGGGGGCCCGGCAGCGGTATAAGGGGGGCCCGGCAACTGGAATTTTTGTTTTGTATGAGAAAAGAAATTCGACACAAGACGAGAGGGGGAAGTTTTATAGGTTCGGAAGCTTTTTTTTTTTAGAAAATTGAATCCAAGTAGAGGAGGAAAACTTTTTGTTTGAAGAGCTGTTTTTTTTTGTCACGGGGCCCGATCTAGAGAATTGTCCTGGGGCCCGGCTTGGCTCTCGGCGGCCCTATCGTTATTTATATTTATAAGTAGAAACTAAAGAAAGTAACTAGTACAAATGTTTTTCCTACACCAAAAGGTTAATGCTTGTATCCTCTAATTTCTAATTTGAAATACAAAAATATAGGAATACTTTCAATATTTACCAAATTATAGTAAAATTCACATCATACATCATTATAACTTGGTTTGGGCTCCGTCGAGGAATCCTGATGTGCGAATTTCAAACAAGACTCAAAAGTACCTAATCAGTTTCTTTGGTAAATTTTCATAAATAATTTATGGATTTTGGTTTACTTTATTTATTGACTTAAAGACATTTCAAATAGGATAATTTTACTCGTCAAATTAAAATTAACTTTTAATAATATATGTAGTATGTTTCTTTTTTAAATGAGTTTGGAATCGCCTAAAAAGTAAGCATAAATCAATAACCACATTAAACAAGCTACTATTGCGCAAGCCCGATTACAAAATCTTGTAGGAAAATTAAATTCCCTGTCTCATGAGCATGGGAATTCATTTCCTATAACTGCTTAGGAAAATATTCCTACAACTTGACTCCAGAATACGTAACCTACTTTCCTATAGGAAAATCAACCAAATTCCTATAGGAAAAAAGTCGAGAATCGACCCCCTGGCGGCATTCGTCAAATTTATTAACGTATGCGCTAAGAAATGATGATTTTCAAAGAGCGCTCATGACCGTTCGACAACCACTTTGTCGCATTCGTTTAGGTGAAAGTAAGGTTATAATTGTCAATCCTGCTTTATCATATGTGATTCGTGTTTCTATATATTGGTTTTGTTTTGTGATTTATTGGGGAATATTTATTTTTAATTTGACTCTTTTGAACATTTTATTAGTTATTAAAATATAAAAATTAAACTTTTTGTACCGTGAACTCTTTTATTGGACGTTTAGGTGCCACTTTATTTTGGTTTATTTTATTTAGTATGGATGATATAGAAGAAATATGAGTTTTACAGGCACTAAACAATGTTATAAATTCTACTAAAGTTTCACGCAATTTTTCCGTTATTCGTGAACCACGCTGTTCCATTTTTAATATTCTAAATCTAAACCACTCCAATTCTCAAGTCCAAAATACAAATAATCACAGTTAAAACGTCTAAAAACCAAAAATTATTAGACATCCAATCCATTTAATTTTATAATTTTTGGCAATTTTGACATGTGTCAATGCAATTATCTCATATTCAGTGATACCATCTTTGGTATTCTCAATCCTCATTGGTTAAGACTATGCAATAATCAAAGACTCTTCGTTAACACGTTCGACTTGATTCGCGATTATCGCATGGTGTTCAGGAATACTAAATTGCTGTCGTATGCGTTAACGACCATGCGTTACTTAGCGCATGCGGCAGTTAACGCATGTTTCGAGAATTGGGCCCCAGGATCTTAAAGAAAAATGGAAGCAAAATAGAACAATTTTTATGTGAAGGTCGGTGATGATCGGTGACGATCAACACAAGACACGATATGTAAAGCGGAAAATTTAAATCATCCAATAAAAACCATTTAACAAATTAGCAGAAATGCCAACCTGTCTAAGAATAAATAAAAACTATTAGACTACGTAGCTAGCAGTTAAATTCGTGATGAAAAACACTTCCATCCATGTTCCATCGGTAACAGGGACTTTGACTGCCAGCTACGATATAGCTGTCGGCTACGTAACAGCCACTTTGACTGGACATTGAAAAACCGACCCTAAGGGGCCTATTCAGTAACTCTGAACGACGTCGTTAATAGACGATAATCGTTCACAGACGACTTTTCTTATTCAGTAGACAACGATTGTCGTTGAAAATAGACAAATATGGTTGTAAAATTGTCGTTCATCAACGATAGCCAAAGAGCTGTCGTTAATAATATGAAGTGTCGTTATAGTGATTTTTGCATTCCCTCTCATTTTTTATTGTGAATCAGGATGTGTTCTAAATAATAAAAGCACTTTTTTACAAATTTTACAACTAAATTGCCATATACCTAATACAGCAAGTACAATTTGTAAGGAATTTTTTTCTAATTAGTTAATTATTTTAAAAATAAATCTGATTCAAAGTTAGGACTGCCCATTCAACCATTTACTATTGGATTCTTATTAACAGTCATGTTCCTAAAGTAGCACTGCGAAATAGTAACAAAACCTATATTATGGAAGTACCTATAATACTCCTCCGTAACCTACACAAATTTCGTTTGTCTTTCAAATCCAATAAATACAACTTGTACTGTTCTCGAGTTGTTTTTTGTATTTTTTTTTTTTTGGAATAGTTCTCAGTTTTTTTTAATATATCCATACTCATTTAAATAAACCCTACATACAATACGACCAGCAAAAATGGCCCGCGAGAAACAGAATTCCTACGAATCAAGAATCGACCCCCTGATCGTGTTGTAGGTTAAGAACAATAATTAATATATTCTGAAAAACAAATGAATATATCTAATGATAGAATTTTTATTTTACGTTCCAAAAAAATGTCAAATATACCGGGTGTTCAAATTAAAGAGTTACAGTTAAATACCGCCTCTTATAAAAAAAGTTTTATAGTTTTTTGGATAAAACATTTTGGCTAAAATGGTTTTTTTATATCAAACTATAATATGGCCAACTGTTTTTCGCGCAGCAAAATTTTCAAGTAGATGTTACTCAATAAGTAGAAATCCAATAAAAAAATGTTTCCTTTAGAAGTTTCTTATTTTTTTATGAACTCTAAGAATACCTATGTAAAAAAATAGAGTTCCAATTTGAAAAAAAAATCCACCTCGATATGGCCATATTATGGTCAGCTATAAAAAAAATTAATTTAGCCAAAATGTTTCCCCTAAAAAACTATAAAACTTTTATCTGATACTTTTTTTTTATAAAATGCATATTTTTGGCGATATTTAACTGTAAAACTTTAATTTAAACACCCGGTATAATCATCAACATACGTTCTTTTATCACAAAACACTAAATTATAATACCAACTTACTAGAAATCATCGTTCAGATTTGGTAACTAGAAACAACTTAACGACTTTGTTATTGAATAGAGTTTCAAAAATTATCGTTATAAAAGTCGTTGGTTGAACTGTCGTTAGCTTAACGATGTCGTTCATGAACGATAAATTACTGAATAGGGCCCTAAATGTGATGTGTGTTATATCATATGAAACTCGTTTCGTATTATGGCTCAAAATTTAAAAATCAGAACAATATAAAGTTACAATCTGTCATTAGTTTTATTAATTCGGATGCGCCCGAAGTATTTGCTCGGCTCGATACGAATGCGTATCACGCGTACGTAAGAACACGTATGTTTACGTAAGACGTAAATAGATACGTGAGAAAAATAGCTATTGCGCATGCGTAGATGTCATTAGATACGTTTACGTTTCTGGCATTTCTTTAACTCTCTATTATTAGGACTCATCAGCAAGCGATAGACATTCACGATTTTTAAGGAATCTGCTAAGGCGGTAAATTCACCCGCTTACTTAGACGGAGGTTGTGAGAAAATAAGTAGTAACAAAGCCAAGTGCGAAGGTTTTACTTTTTTACCTTTTGTTATTATAAATACTACAGTAAATATATGTTAACATCCTGTTATTACACTTAAAACATTTAAGTATATTACATTAGAAAACGGCACTAATAAATTATAAATAAAAAAGCTATAGGCTTGACAAAATAAGCGATACGCCACCTACAGTTTTAATTTGAAACCTTCCAGTGGGCCATTAATGTTTTGTTTACTCATGTGATTCAAGCATAATATCAGACCTTTTATATATTGTTTACATAATATAGGTTAATCTTACGGTTTCTGTTTGTATATGGTGTTTTAAAGACGTTTAATTCATAAAATTATTGTTTATTTTATCAAAATGAACCATCACTGTTGTGTTCCCATGTGTTCCTCTTGGGTAAAACTAAATAAAGAACTTAGTTTTAATACATTTCCCAAAAAAGGACAACGTGTTTTGGTAGAAACAAAATTAAGGAAACGAGAAGCTGTTGATCGGAGGGAGGAATGGATAAGAAAATTAAAAATTGGAAAGCCTGTGAGTCCGTACATGAGAGTATGTTCATTGCATTTCTCTGAAAACGATTATTTTTATAGAGGTTAGTATTTAGTCGTTTTTTGTGTTTCCGTATTAATAGTTTTTGTTTGTAGGGGACAGCTCTAAATTACATAGATTAAAATTTAATGCAGTACCGTCTAGGAAGTTACCTTTGGAAGATAAAATAGTATTATGTATTTAGATTATGGGTTAATGTAATATAAGGTAAACATATCTTTGCTAAATAAATACACTGCCACTATCTATAAAAATGTTTAATTAATACATATATAACCAACACTAAAACTAACAAAATCCTTTACACACTTTAAAAACGAAAAATTCAACACCTAATCTTACGAAAAACCTACGGCATATCATATGAAAACAAATGTAAATGTAAACAAACTATAAATGGCCCAGCGGAGGACGAAAAAGTGACCGGTAGAGGCGCTGGAGTCTAAGCTTTTTTCGCCTATTCATGCTGCGTTTGAGAATCCACATCGGATGCATCTGAGATGTAAAAAATCTTTGATCACGTGATGCAGTATACGTAAATGTAATGGGACAGATGTGTCCGATGTGGATAAAAAAACGCTCGAGATGTAAAAAATGCATCCGATGTGGATTCTCAAACGCAGCATCAATAAAAGTTACGAAGGAAAAAAAAATACAAATTTAGTTTTTTAAATTTTCGTTAGTGTTTGAACAATATCATATTTGTTAAGGTTTTTATTAATCTTGATATGTGATTTTCCTCCAAGGTTAGATACTCATAATTATGATTATTGATTTTTCGAAACAAATTTTTATTTTAAACTAATTGAGAATAAACATTTTTTAGCAGGTAATAATTATGATTATCTGTGATTAAAAATACTTTTTTTAAGATAATTCGACAGTTTTACAGTAGTACTTACAGCCGAAACTGTTAAATTACCCCATTTTTTCCTCAAAAATAATTTTCATTAGCTGTTGAGCTAGATAGTGAATTCTGGCCACTATAACATTTTATCAATTTTTTTGCAACATAAACAATGTTTTCTGAAATATCTAACAACTTAATTACATTGTCTGTATAATTATTTTCTAACATACAATAATTTAACTTTTCCATCCCGACTCCATGAACACGGTATGGAACACAGTGCCATTGAATAGAGAGAAATAGAACAATACGAATGAGTGTGGACCGTAATAACCCATGCTTGCCTTCGAAAGGGTGTGGTCAAATCAATTACCATCTTTATATGCTCTCACATCCAAATACAATTATGGTATCTTTATTTTGCCTGATGCGTCGGCTTAACATACTGTATATTTAAATAAATAAATAATGTTTATTGAGCAACTATATACATTAGTGTCTCAAAAGGAATGAATTCGGCTAAGCCGTTTTTCAGTTCATCCTCATTATAACAGAAAAAAATGTTCACAAAATAATTATTTTAAATTAAATCATTGTCTTGAAATAATAACTTACCTAAAATTCAAATATAAATTACTAAGTTCTGAATTCAACAATAATGGTGCTACGACAAGCTAAAACAAATCTGGAATTTTGAAGTTCTATGCATTGGGGTTGCAAAAGTGTTGACTTTTAAATTTACATTGTGTAAAGTTGATCTTTTTAGTAAGTAAATATTGTGGAATTTTAAACATTAAAATAAAAAAAAAAGAAATTAAAAATAAATATTTTACCCGTTCCTGAATGTATGGACAAACATGATTTCAATAAGGAATATTACAAGTAAATCTTATACAAGAATTTTGAATCTTCTCAAGTTTCTCTTGGTTATATTTAGTAAGAAAGTAGTAAAAATAAACTACCCCTGCAGAGTGCGGAATAAAATAATAAACTTCAAAGAAACTAATTAATATTTGTTTAGTATACATATATCAATGGCTTAAATGCAAAACATCGTAACACACAAAATTTCAAAAAATCACTTTTCGCGTCATTGGAGTTTTAGCTGCGTCTTGGGAAAATCTATCTTAAGTCACAGTATAAAATGAAATTAATTTTACGCGCCAACACAAAAAGTTGCTCTACGAAATTACATCTAAAGTCTATTTGGTTTTTTTATTCCTCTGTAAAATGTACTTTTTGGGGTTACGACGTTTTGCACTTAAGCCATCCATATATTTTTTTATTGACATACAGTGTATTATGTTAACTTATAATTATTATAACAGTTGAGATTACCTAATAACTTTTTTATTTTTTGAGAATATCCAAAATGTGAGATTTTGCATCTTGGTATTTATAATATTGTTTATATAACAAATCCAGAGGAATCTCTTTCAAAAGATTTTTCTCCCACAGAGAGCAAGGAACTATACCTTTTTCCAAGGCATTAAATGTTGGGATTAGATTCATATATTTCACCATTCTTTTGTATTTGCTAATTTTATGATTAGGGTTTTGAACTAGTTTGCTGTAAGAACCAATGCCTGTCTGAACCATTAAAGAATTGATAGATAATTGTATGTTATTTTTAACACCAAATAAATCAAGAAACAAAATTTTCTGTTCTTTATCTATTTCTTCAACTGTCCCATAAATTTCTCTATCGGATAATAACTCCAAAAATTTTAGAAGATCGGTAGAGTTCCATGGTTCTTTCTGATCTACAAGAATATAAACCTTGAAGTTTCAAAGTAAAAAAAAGTATTATAGACTTACTTTTTGGTGAAATATAAGCCAAACAGGCTCTAATTGTAAATCTAGGAACACTACAATGTTTTTTAAAAATATAATACACATCATCAATTCCAACATTCACTGTTTGCCCATAATCAATAAGAAATACCCTTAACTTTTTCATATCAGGTAAAATTGATGGTAAAATAATAGCTCTATAATATTTGGAAGCTCTACAAACAATACAAGTGGAGTATTTTTTCAAGTGGTACTGAGCCATTGACATTTTTTGGACACTGTAAAATTGCGTTAGATAATTTTCATATGCATTCCTTTCTTTTATATGAAGTACTACCCAAAATTTTGAGGGATCATAAACGTTTTCAATTTTAAAATGATATGCTTCTTGCTCCTTTATGTGGTCTATTTTATATGGAATTTCATTTGTAATTGTATTCATATTCAAAAATTCTTATTTTATTTATTAATTTTAATTCAGAATTATAGTTATACTTAGTTTTTTTTTATTTATACATTTAAAAACAAAAACATTTTTGTGGTTATTAAAAAAATCACTTCTTTTGGAGCGCGTTCAGGAAACACGAAACACGCTCCGACCAAAAAGAACGCGATCAGTTCGTTCAAGAACAGTCGAGCGTTCAATTTGGACGTTTAGCTATTCGCGATTCAAATTAATTTTCGCGCGCCTGTCATTTGTCACGTATAAGTAGGATGTTTGTTTATTTACGTGTTGTGGGATTTTGTATTTGTGATTTTTTAACTGTTTTTAGATAATTCTTATTATAATAGTGTTTTTGAGTTTCATTTAGTGTTAATTTAAGTTTAGTTTTCGTGCTTCCGTTATACATGTAATATTTTTCATGTGTAGTATGAACTAATTTGTTGGAAATATTGACCTATTGGTTGCTAGAAGAATATCTAGAAATATGTATTTACTAAACCCAGGACATGTTTTATTATGTGGTTTCAAGGACATATCAGGTACCAAACGTTTATTATTGATGAACTTTTTTAAAAATCTTACTATCCTTATTCTTATATCATGAAGTGAACTGTGTAGTACTTTGTATACATGTAAATGGTAATAAAACCGTGGAGTTTGATTCTAAACAACGTTTTGCAAAATTTCAATATTGTGAATTTGTAGATACCCATTTATCGTAAGAAACAAAATTTCATGACTTGCACTTGAAAAATAATGAATACTTCAGTTTTGATTTTGACAATAACACCATATAGATTGCAATTTGCTGGAGGCTTTTTCACAGATTTCATTTTTAATTTAAATACTATCACATACTACAAGAAATAAACGAATTTAAAGCTAAAAAGTAACAAAAAAACTAATTGTAATTGATACAAATTAAAATGTAAACAATGAACACGAACGCAAATGTTGCCAAATGATGAACTGAAATTTAAAAAAAATCAATATAATAAATCGATTTTATAAAAAAATCCTTAAATAAATATAGAGTATGATTACATATTACTAGACACAAATTTTGATTCTTAAATAAAAGGTCTTATCCATTTCTTCAAGAACTAAAATCCGACGACGTAACGAAATTTTGCTGCTTCTGGCAACACTGAACGTCATCCTACTTATAGGGACCTTCTACTAATTTCCTCCAGAGGGCGTATCACTTAGCTTGAATCGCGAATTCTCGTTCAGAAAGTCGAGTCAAATCAATGAACTGGAGTGGGGTAGAAAGTCAATGTGCATATTGTCACAGAATAACCACCAAAAGTATTCTGTGCATAGATAAATTAATAAAACAAGATGAATTTTTTAAATGCACGCCACTGTCAACCAATGAACTGGAGTGGGGTAGAATGCTTGTCAATAGGCTTAACATGCGACTCTATGGGCAAAGACAGGTTATTTTTCATCTCACTCGGGAGTATTTAAAACAACCATTTTCTATTTCACTTTGTTATTGTCTGAACCACCAGCATGTGGATTGAACAATAACAAAGTGAAACAGAAAATGGTTATCATAAATACTCACGAGTGAGATGAGAAATAAAAATGGCTGCGCCCATAGAGTCGCATATTGTTCTATTGATACAATCATTGCGTTCGGTTTGCCACGTTCCTTTAACTCCTTTAACACTTTTAACTCCAAACGACTCTTTGAGCGTTCGGTTTAGTCCGATGAGTGACAGTTTAACACGCTTAAATGTCATTTAAAAGCACCCTAAAATTTGTCCCGCTCCAGCCCCTGACTGACCGAACTCGCCTAATATGCACATTGGCTTTCTACCCCACTCCATTTCATTGCTGTCAACACGTGGTAGTTCCCAGCATACTATTAGTTAGCGCCACCGTCGCAATAGTATGAAAGCGATGTTGCCGGTTTCGGTAAACTTTCATGAGATGAGAGTTATTTCAAATTCATCTTACTTTAGGGTCGGTTTTTCAATGTCCAGTCAAAGTGGCTGTTACGTAGCCGACAGCTGTATTGTAGCTGGCAGTCAAAGTCCCTATTACCGATGGAACATGGATGGAAGTGTTTTTCATCACGAATTTAACTGCTAGCTACGTAGTCTAATAGTTTTTATTTATTCTTAGACAGGTTGGCATTTCTGCTAATTTGTTAAATGGTTTTTATTGGATAATTTAAATTTTCCGCTTTACATATCGTGTCTTGTGTTGATCATAGATTACGGTGTTGATCGTCACCGACCTTCACATAAAAATTGTTCTATTTTGCTTCCATTTTTCTTTAAGATCTTGTTATTTTCTGGTTTTGGGCAATTGGTGATTTAGAAAAAAGAGAAAATATCTATTACGCGGCATCAGATAGAGCCCTACTATTGAAATTTGCTTATCTTACAGAATGTAAAAAAAAAACGGAAAATGCAATATCACGGAAACGAAATGAGAAGGTTGCAGAAAAAATGTATAATAAAATTCTTTTCATCAATATCAAAATAATTGGGCCGTTCCCTTACAATACACGGATTACACGGTCATCTTGGCTCATATTAAATTAAAATAATTTCTTTGTCATCGTTGCTGTGAATGTATTCAAATAAATCCATTTTTGAAAATAATAAAATTAATAAAAATATTAACATCTAAATTTGACAAACAACGTCCTACGCATGTACAATAAATAGCTGGCGGCTATCTATACGAAAGGTTTGTTCCAACACAAACCAAATCAGTTTGCGTACTGTCGAGATTCTGCGCAGTCTAGAATTTGTGTTCCAACAAACCTTAGACTCGAAACTGTATAGGGACCGTGCGTGAAATATAGAGGCAGCACTACTGCCGAACTTAGCCCTCTCTAGTGTTTAATTTTAGAATTAAATGGGGTAAACATTGCAAGTAAATAATGAAGGGTATTTTTTTAAATATTAAATATAGTTAAAAATAGATACCGGCCCGTACCAAACAATCGTGTACATGGTCAAAATGACGTAAAATGTGAAACATTATTAAAATCTGGACATGCATATACATTTTAAGCAAAAAGATTTAAATGGCTAAGTGACAATAAATTGTAAAGTTGTACCTTAAACAAGTGTATCCAATGTTAAAATATAGGTATTTAGTAACACTGAATTTAAAAGTATTACAATAACATTTAAAAAATGTAAATTAATAAAAAAGATTGATAATAATAATTACAAATCTTTTTAGCTTTATGTTAATCGAAATGTCATTCATCCACTGGCGTTTATGAGATGTTCAATGATACATATATTATAGATTGCTCACCCAACTATAAAAAAATTATGAAAAGCTGGTTGCAATGTGCCTTTCCTAGTGCTCACTAAATAGAGCCGTTCTAGCCCAAATGTGTTAAAATAAAATTTCAGCATTTTAATCTTTAGAAAAAGATAATAATTAAAGTTTTACTTCAAGATATGTCATTATGTATTTGGAAAGTTGAGTTTTCATGTAGTTAAATAATATTAAGAGATCTAAACAATTTTTATAACAGATGGATATAAATAATTTTAGACTACTATTTCAGAAACAATTCTACATAAAATACATAATTGCAATATGTAATACAATTTTGAAAAGGTAATGTAAACAATTTTGATATGAGGTATGAACAACTTTGGTAAGAGTTGTAATTGGACACTTATCTATTCTGAATAATGTTTAATGGTAATGTCACTAAAAAAATTTACAAAAAATCACTGGATTTTTAATATTTTAAAGTTTGTTACAATCTCTTTTGACAGTAATTGCAATGTATTATTTATGATTTGTTTATTTTAATAATAAATGAGAAATAGTTAATAAATTGTAAAGAGGGCCGTGATATTTTTGTCAAATTGGATATTCTTATTTCATAACATTCTATATTAGTTTTAATCAACAGAATAAACCATTATCTGTAAAATTATATTTATATAAAATGGTCATTTAAATATGTAAAAATCTTAATGACAAGAAAACACTAAAGATTCTAATTTTTCTGTAAATGATTTCTTTACAACTAAGTGCTCAAAATTGATACAAGCTAGATAAAAAGAAAACTTTGCCCAGTGAAATACGCTTTTCGTCGTCTGATTTACATATGGATAAGCAATCTTTGTAATTATGTATATCATTGGGTGTGAGGCATAATTGTGCTCTGTGGAAATTTATAAAATTTCTTTACTATCGAATGAAATCCAGGTTTCTAAAGTGATGTGTTTGTACATCCACGGATGCAACAAGTTTTTTCGATATTGATATTACGAAAATAATTCGACTTCATTTTATTAATAATTATTAAACAATAAATGCCGTATAAAACATTAATAAATACCCCCCAAAAAGTTCGTATTTTTGTCACCAGTTAGCGTTAAAGTCATGACGCACGGTCCCTATAAATACATCGGAGGTACTGTGTACTGTCAAATCAGTTCATTGGTCTGAATAGGAACGAATTGTCAAGACATGCGCAAAGCCGCAATAAACTGAACATATCGTGATTGTAATTATATTATTTGTAACTATTGTCTCTGACAGTTCTGATTTGTATTTGTTAATCGAGTTTACTCTTTATAGTTTTTGTTCATGATCATTTATTTTATTTTGTGGTTTATTATTGTAATAATGCGTCTGTTGAATTTAAAAAATGTGTTCCAACATAATCGACTTCCAAGTTGAGTCCCAATCCCCGACCAGTACCTGACAAGTTGTCAATTACTAGTCATCGACAGATTGTCAACAATAAGTTTTGGACTGGTTTATGTATTGTTCCAAGATCGTTGTTGGAACAAACCTCCAATTACCACTTGCAAGTGTCGGTTACGGCTATCGTATAACTGGAGGTCGAAAGCTGCGCAGTGCGACCATTCTCCGTATAGTAAAAGAAAATCAAAGTATGTGGGGCAAACGATCTAAGAAAATTAGTCTACTCCCGTGCAGAGATAAGGGAGATAGGAAACGCCCATAAGAAGCCAATGCTTAACAACGACCAGCTTTATCGCAGTTAACATCTGACCCACTATGTGGCGCTTTCATCAAAATCAAACAATGCAGCGGGAAATTTAAAAACCTGATAATAAAGATTGCATAAACATCGACTGCACTCTCATGTTCTTGAAAATAAACTTAAACAATGTAATTACGCTAAATTATTTATTAAAAAGAATACTACACTTACAGTCTATTATCGATTAATTATTGTAAATCTATATTCATGACAAATATTTTTTAATTTTTGATTGTTATTTGTAACACTGCATTTTTGTTTTTATTTTGGTATCTTATTTAAAAATGTTAAGTGCAAATTCAATAATGGGTATTCAGATATTTTTTTTCCTATATCAAATCTTCTTTCTAACATTTTGAAGCCATTTTCTTGTTCTAAAAGAATAAATAATACATAAACACCTACTTTGTGACAAAAGTTGATTACTAATTACTATATTTGTGTTACATGAATCTTAGATAATATAATAACAGATAGGCCACCACTGCATAAAGTTATACAATATTAATGTCGCTATCATATAATCAGTATCTCTCTTTCTAATGAAGGCTTTCTCACTCGTTTTAGAATTCTCAGCAGTAGCGTACCGTAAAACAATTTCGCTGGGTCATTTTTAATGCGAAAATGTTGACCAAGTAGAATATAAAATAAAATGTTTTAAAAGGTAGGTAGGTAGGTGCATTTTTAATGAAATGAAAACAAAATATTACTTTTTTGTTATGAATATATTATTACTAACAATTACTTTTAACACCACAACACGAACAAATTTAAATTAAACACTGGAATAATTGTCTGAGAAAAGCTTTGTCAAACTGACAAATACAAATAAAGAGATAGAGATATTAATATATTTCTCTCTAATTAGAATTCTCGACCATATTATCATGGCGACACAAACATTGTTTACTGTCCTCTCTTTACTACTTACTTACTCTGAGACATGAATAGATCTTACCTATTTTGGTTAATTAAAGAACGCCACATTGGGGTTGTTAGATTTGTTCATGTGGCATGTGTTACTAATGCAATACGTTCTCCGACTTATTGTAATAATACAAAATATAATTATTGGCCTTAAATTTCACACAAAAACAGCCACAACTATTTCGCTTAGTTCATCTAGAGGATAACACAATCATGAACTCAAAATTTAAATTCAGGATTCTTCGATATACATAAAACTGACATTTATATTTACAAACTGACCACTGGAGTGCGTTTAGAAACCTCGCACGGCGCGTCTGGACCCTATTCTATTGCTGCGTTTGAGAATCCACATCGGATGCATTTTTTACATCTCGAGCGTTTTTTTTATCCACATCGGACACATCTGTCCCATTACATTTACGTATACTGCATCACGTGATCAAAGATTTTTTACATCTCAGATGCATCCGATGTGGATTCTCAAACGCAGCATTTGTATGTGGCCAGACGCGCCGTGCGAGGTTTCTAAACGCACTCCTGCTGTCCACGTCTACTATCTGTCTCAGTGTTGCCAACCGTACGCTTTAAATCGTATTTATACGATTTTTTAACTCTCTGTACGATTGCATCAGTGAAATCGTACGTAAAAATATGATCTTCACTTTTTTAGTAGGTTTATTTAAATATCTGCAACAACTTTAGAATATAAAACAATAGAAATCAAAAACTACTTGCAAAGATTCATAGGCCGTTCGTAATTTCTGAAAGCAGTCATTTTCGTTCTGACTTATTGTGATTTTGACCACGCTGATTTTGTACACCGACTATCACGGCATAAGAAAAGCTGGCATGCAAAATTTAATCACTTTCAAGTGATAGTCATAGATTACTTTAAATGTGTTAATTTAAAGTTTCATGTATTTTCTTTAGTTTTTTTTTTCGTTGTAAACATTTTTATAAATAGATAAAGAAATTATCATGTCATTCCATTTAAGTTATATTATGCTATGCATCTATCTATTGTACAATTTTCTTGTCGAAATACCATTTTTCTACTCTACATATGCTGCGTTTGAGAATCCACATCGGATGCATTTTTTACATCTCGAGCGTTTTTTTATCCACATCGGACACATCTGTCCCATTACATTTACGTATACTGCATCACGTGATCAAAGATTTTTTACATCTCAGATGCATCCGATGTGGATTCTCAAACGCAGCATTATACGATCTCTCAAAAAAAATATTTGGCAACACTGGTCTCTCTACAAACGACGTAGACCTGTAGTTAACATCTGAGACGCTAGATGTCGCCAATGTTGCTGCGGTCGTTGCGTTTCCAATCTTTATGTCCCTTATCTCTGCTCCCGTGTAAAATCATCTGAACGCGCTCCAGTTCATTGGCCTAAGCGTGTACTGTCAAAAGAAGGGTGACAAGTGACAGGCAACAGGCACTCTCATAGAAAAATAAATAAAACTAGGCTTGTTTTGGTTATTTCGCGAACTAATTCAGAATCAGTAAATTACACTCGTTCAGCTCAATGCGTCGATTATAAAAATGAAGTCGTCAACTGTATTTGAGAACTAGAATTGGCAGTTTTTATTTTTCTATGGGCAGTTCTGTTTGAACCATAGATAAACTAATAAAGAAGATGGTCGGATTCTGTGTTAATCAAAGAAGTAGAGAGGGTAGAACGATAAGGTACCGTCTGCGCATCCATCACGAGTGTAGAAATTATGCGTGATTCGGCCTTCCACTCTTACACACGTAAATGACAAGGAGAGGTTGCCCTAAAGCACTGTAAACAAATTCCAGGATCGACTTTATTCAGCGATTATGTTCATGTTCAGTTCTGTTTTTTGTTTGTGTTTTGGCTGTTGTAAGCTTTTTTGGCGTCAATTCTTTGTTATCTTGCTTATATTTATGATTTTTTATGCTTTTATTCCGATTTAGTATTAAATTATACTTGTTAATTATTTTTCGATGCACTATTTTATAATTGTTGCACAAAATGTTGTTAAACCGTCCCTGAATTTTGTTTACAAAATGTGCAAAACGAAATTGTGCATAGTGTCCAGACTTTTTCATTGACAGTTATCATTCTACCCCTCTCCACTTCATTGGTGTTAATCTTTGGAAACGTAGTGCTGCGAATTAGTATGGAACGGATCTTTTTTGAACTACACTGGCTGATTGATTTGTCAGTAAGAGGCATAAAAAAAGAAGAGTGTCAACGTAACCGCGGTTCATTTAAATATCTTTATTTATTTATTTATTTATATTTTTTGGGGTTCATTAAAAAGAAAAACTAATATTTATATTAAAATATTGTATTTAACATATATATTAGTTTTTTTTAGTTATAAAACCCCAAAAAATGTATACAAAAATGTAGACAAAAAATATTTACACTGAAATAAAATATAAGACAAATATATTTAAATTATTTATTATACAGTAATACATACATAATGTGTTAATAAAGAACAATTGTAAGTGAAATGAATACTAGTTTCCCCACATTCTTGTAAAAATGGACCATACTTTGATGGGCGTCAGGTGTTTCCTATAAAAACAAAACAAAAAGTGTACATATATGTTATTGAACAATTTCTCTTATCAAAATGTTGACCATTTTTATAAAACTAAGTTATTTTTAATTATTTGACGAAGATTGAGAACGACGCAGTACGTGGAGTGTTCAATCATCTGAGTGCGATAAGGACAATCCACTCTAGTTGTACAGAATATTTTTTCTACGACCCTCTAACGAAAATTTACAATTATTTAAAATTATTTTGGGTAACTAAGATAAAATTTCCAATTTAAAAATAATTTATGACTTACTAATTTATTTTCATAATTAATTTCAATAACTAAAAAATATACTGACAATTAGTTTGACAAAATTGTGACATTTAAAATTTAAAAAATTAATAATAGCCCAGTGAACAAATAATGAACTGTGACTGGTGGATTTCATATCCATGCAGTGTTCTTACTAGGTAGAATGGATATATGACTTGAACCCAATGGCTTACTTTTTCATTTTGTAGTCTGTGAGTAGAATAGCTATATCCATGTGGGTGTGGAAAAAAACATCAAATCACAAACAGTTGCTAAAACCTTTAAACCTATATTTTGAAGAGCCGTAATAACCTCTTTTAATTAACTCAATAAGATCTTTACTATTTATAGCATGACGTGTAAAATAATATGCTATAGGCTGTTTCCAAACTCTTCTTAAACTGTGAATCATAAAAACTAAAGCATGATCGGCTACTTCTGGGCGTCTACCTAATTTTTTTCCCAAGTCAACATATCCAACAATTTTGTCATTAACTGTATCAAAAGTGAGTTTTTCGGTTAGAGCTATTTCGTCGAACATTAAAATACAATTCCTATCAATTTCTGGCATTTTTCTAACAATTTCTTTAAATCTGGAAAACACTGAATCATTTATCCCCGTTTCAAAAGGTAAATCACTTAAAATTTGTTGGATAGTAGATTTACTAGGCAACGAAATGCATTTTCTTAAAAAATTATATGCTCTTGGACCATTTTAATATAATGCTAAAGAAAAAATGTTATTCTGAGTGGTCCAAGAGGGTTTCTTTCTCTTACAATTTTCTAAACTACTTTTAAAGAATTTAATTCCAATCGGATCTAATTTATTATTAAAATCTGAAAATAACTGAGTTTTGGATAATTCAAAGGCTTTCTTGATTTTATTTTTGGAAACACGTAGAGCTTTCTTTAGCTTACAAATTCTAACGTTTTGTTCTCTATTAATAAAATACAGCTTTTTCTCTTTGGGACTTAAATTTTTGACTTTACTTTCATTTATTTGTTGCAAAACAGTTTTTCTCCGTTTGGAGGGTTGTTCAAATTGTACATCACTAATATTTAGTTTACGTTTGCAACTAATTTCTTGATTTTCGTTGCTGATTAGCAAATCTATCTTATGCTGCTGTGTTTGTGCTTCAGCCTCAATATATTCTGAAATCTGACTCTCGGGTTGTATATTTGAACTGGATGCATAATTATCTAAAGAAATTGGTACAGAATGTACAACTAGTCGTTTACGTTTTGAGGAAACCTTACTAAAAGACTGGCAAAAAATGATCTTCACAAAGATAGCGAGTATTATTATCTAAAGTTAAATTTAAATTCTTAAACCAGTTCTGGCGAACTTTAACATCAGAAGGAAAATGAAAAAAATGCTTTATTTGAATAACCAACTTGCTGAATATTAGAATAATACTTATTTAAACAATTAGGAGCTGAACAAGAATACTTAACCAGACAACCCGGGCCAGATATTTTTGTTTCAAATATTAGAAAAGGAATTGTTGAAATATGAAATTAGATACCTATATATCGTTAAGGCTAAGAAAACAATGATAAACAAAGTCCTTAAATACTTAATATTAAATTAAAGTTAATACTTACTAATTACATCAAATCAGCACCGTTTGTTTCTTAACCTAAAAATAACTTACCTACCTATGTAACTTACATCATAAAATAAAAATAAGTTTTATTTTATCATCATATCCCGCCTTCCGCCATCACGTTTTTCATTTTTTACAAGGTTGTCAATCCCGTCTTTTAAAAATCTCAGCAATAGTATGGACATTGTATGGACGGTATGGTGCGCATGTAGATTGATAAAAAATTAAAATAAAATGAATTTGAAATAACTATCATCTCATGAAAGTTTACGGAAACCGGCAACATCGCTTTCATACTATTGCGATGGTGGCGCTAACTAATAGTATGCTGGGAACTACGCCGTGTTGACAGTGGCGGGCATTTAATAAATTCATCTTGTTTTATATTAATTTATCTATGGTTTGAACTAAAACAAACCCACTCTAAATCACGTGACTTTAAATGGTGGCCGATTGGCAAATATAATCAAATATAACAACAAAAGTCTAGCCATCAAAACATTCAAAAGGACGTAGGTAAATCTTTGAGAGTACAAGTTTTTTTTTATATTGGTGTCATCGGCTTCGACTTACTAAGGCCATTTAACGTCATTTTCTGTGTAGGCTTTGTCACTGTTTCCCAGCGCCACTTTAGGAACAGCACTGTTAATTAGAACCCAACAGTGAATGGCCGAGTGGGGAATCCTACCAATTTATTTTTAAAAGTAAAAAGGGTGTCCTACCTACTGCTGTTTTAACAGTGTTATGAACCCACTCAATATTTTTACACGAAATTTGGAGGATGTGACTATCTATTAGAAGCATTACCTTCACTATCCTATCTCTACAGCGTACACATTAATGGTAAGTTAACTAATTGATAGAAGATAAGTGATACTCTCGTTTTTGTTACTCATTGACTTACTATTGCTAATCTCTATAATTCCTTCTTTTTAACGGAGATTAAAATGACGTTGTTATTGTCAAAATGTCATTTTAAACTTCGTTTAACACAACGGTGGAATCCGTCCTAATTCAAATTTTTTAGGAGTACTCTCTAAAATTTGCAAAAGTACTCATTTGAATCCGATGTGGATTCTCAAACGCGACAAAAGTACTCATACTCATCATATACTTACTGAGTGTTTTTTTTATTTGAAGATCTTGAAACTGAAGTTTAAAGGTATATGTTACCAAATTATTTTTAATGGTTCTATTACATCACTGGTATACTTTTAAGCAAGTAGTTTAAAGGTATATGTTAAATTATTTTTAATGGTTCTGTTACATCACTGGTATACTTTTAAGCAATAGCCTCTCATCTGTAAGGGTTGTAGAGTTACAGCCCCTCATTACAAAGGGAAAACAATTATATAAATATAAAATGAAAATGTATTGTGTCATCTGCCTCGAGAATCTAACTCTCCTCCCTCTACCTAAGGCATGAATGCACCACATTCTTAAAACTGAACATTTGCATGTTCTTGGTATTGGCATTGTACAGACAATATATTTGTAAATCTATTTAGGTTGAATATTCCTATACATGTTTTTTTTTTTCGATACTAACTTAATGAATACAAAAAAAATAGGTGTGCCACTCGGGGACTGCCGCGGTATAGCTATTGCATAGCATTTTTTATCAACTTATGCACTTATAATTATTTATTTATTTTATTAATGCAGTATTTTTTTTCTTTTATATTAATTCAAGTTTTTTCTTTGATATTAATTCAAGTTACACTTTTTGAGCATGGTGACCGATAAGAAAACAATTTTTTTTCTTTTATTGAATAAATGAGAAGTTAATATTGTTTAAAATATTTTTATTATCTTACAATACATGTAGGTTATTCAGGAATTTTTATCATTGAAACTATAGGTTTATGGTAACTGAAATAAGAAACATAAGTTTGAGACTTGATATCCTCTAAATATCTGGAAAATACCGCGTCAATGATGGTCCCATATTTTGTTGTGGATTCTTGTGGATCATTATTCATTTTCAAATTCAATTTTTCCGAAATTGTGTCTGAAAGAGATATAATCAGTTATGAGCAGTTAGCAGCTAGTCTACACGCATACGTCTAGTCGCACGCACACAAACACCGTGCCGAAGTCTACCGAACTGAAACGACGTTAGACGATGCACGGCTTTCAACGCCGCACCGCTTTGCTGGTCAGAGTGGGGGGGTGTTAGGTTTATTTTCGTTACGGAATTTCTTGATTCGGTCGCCGCGCTCAATGCCCGCGATAAAAGCTATGCAATAGCTTAACATTTAATAATTACTTATTTTTGTAGTGTTCCAAGGGATAGGTAGGCATAGATCTTTATGGGTAAGAGCATTAAATATACCTGAATATTCTGCCAAGTACACATGGGTGTGTAGTAATCATTTCAACCTGACAAATTTTGTTGTGAACTTAGGGGCAAAAAAAATTGAAGGAAGATGTTGTCCCTAACGAGAGGTATGATACATACTTGATTATTTCTAAATGCTTATTGTGATAATATTAAAAAAAAAAACATTTACAGTGAGAGACTTTCTTTGTATGTTTTACAAAGAGCAGAGTATTGCTCATTTTCTACACTATCAGGACAAGGGACAACTAGTCCATCTTCTACCCCAACTGCTTCTGAACATGGAATGAAGAATAGTCCAACCTCTACCCCAATGGCTTCTGAACATATAATGAAGAACAATCCAGCCTCTACCCTAATGGCTTCTGAGTATGGAATGAAGAACAGTCCAGCCTCTACTCCAACGGCTTCTGAAAATGGAATGAAGAACAGTCCAGCTTCTACCCCAACGGCTTCTGAACATGGAATGAATGATCCATCTATTCACCTAGTTGATTGGGAAACTGTTTTCTCCAGTGGTTCAATCAATGAAAATTCACTCATGGCTTCTGAACATGGAATAAAGAACAGTCCAGCTTCTACCCCAACTACTTCTGAACATCCAATGAAAAGCAGTCCAGCCTCTACTCCAACGGCTTCTGAACATGGAATAAAGAACAGCCCATCCTCTACCCAAACTGTTTCTGAATGTGGAATGAATGGTTCATCTGTTCCACTCTTTGATTGGGAACCTATTTTTTCCCGTAGTTCAATCAATGAAAATTCACATACGGCTTCTGAACATGAAATAAAGAACAGTCCACCTTCCACCCCAACTATTTTTGAATTTGAACATGAAACGAACAGTCTATCCTCTACTACAACTGCTTCTGAACGTGGAATGAATAATGCATCCCCTACCCCAACTATTTCATCAAATAGTTCAATCAATGAAAATGCACCCAAAGCAAAAAAGCCACCGAGAAAAAAGTAAGCATCTTGATTTACTCAATTGTAAAAATAATTTGTGGTGAAGCTTTTCGAATAATACTGGTTTTTGTTTATTTCAGATTTAACGTTAATCCTAGATATTTAGGAGATGTATCAGCTAGTGATATGGAGAATCCTATGATTAGCCGCAGAATTTTAAAACTCAGTAAACAAAAGATTTTACAACAAAACCGAAAAATTTGTGCACTACAAACAGATAACAGAAAATTAAAACATAAAGTTCAGAAATTAAGTGCACTAACTAAACACCTTCAACAGTGTCTTTTTAAATGTTGGGGTCGCCATTAGTGATAATTAGAAAACATAATATACCAAGTGACTTATGAATTACTACCGAACCTGAATAACTTTTTTGCAATAATGACTATTCAGAAAACAGACTATTTCTCACAAAACTTAAAGTATAAAGAAGAAATAAGAGATGTGTGGGCAATCGTGGGCAAAGTAAATACCTCGAGAATGCTTTTATGTTTTTTATACCAAGATGGAAATTGTTAATAAAATCATACACTATTAATACGTGCCCAAAGATTCCGATCGATAGCTATTTGGAATTGCCCCTAATAAAGATTGTTGTTCATCTTTCTTCATACACTAAGCACTCAGTTATTCCTTCTTACCTCATCTAGATTATTTAATATCTATTAATAAATTATGAAAGACTGTTTTCAATAATCATTACAATAAACAAAAATGTACTGAAAAAAATAATAATCTGGAACAAGTATAAGTTTTATTATGCACATGTGTGTAAGAAGCTGTACAATTCTGATTATTTTCTGTATAAAATCATGCACATACATTTTCAGAAACTAACCTACATAATTATTGCTAACTAATAGTAATTATTATTATTAACTGAATGATTGCTGTGGAACAAGTATAGTCTCCCAAATTCCCAAATATTCATAATTGAGACACTTTCGCAATTCGAATTGTTTGTATTTTTATAATATTGTTTTTATTTAAGACAAAACGTGTTAGAAATATTCACCTATCTAAATTCAATACCTATAACTTGAATTCAACATTTAAATTTAAAAAACATTATGCCATAAATGCAAATTGCCTTCAAATAAAAAAAAATATGAAATGCAAATATCACATGCCCGTTTAGTTTAGAGCAAATTTATTTTTATTATAATGCTTATAAAAGTTATTAAAAAAAAAACAGAATCCAAAATCGTGTTAAATCGTTAAAAATTTAGTTTGTTGATTTTCTCATAAATCACCAGATCTTTACCAAATTTATATAGGACCACCCCTGACAAAAGAAGAATAATACAAATCGGATAAGGTGGTAAAGAACATTCATAAAAAATTAAGAATTTGATGATTTTCTCATGGACTCAATTATTAGATCTTGACCAAATTTATATGGGACCACCCCTGAAGTACCCCCTTTCTAAGAAGAAAAAAAAGCCTCAGAAATTGGACAATGTGGTAAAGAATTATCGGTGAACATATTATGTAAAAAAAAAATATTCCGACCAATTGAGAACCTCCTCATTTTTTTTGAAGTCGGTTAAAAAAATAAAGATGAGGTTCTCAATTCGTCAGAATATTTTTTTTATGTATATTCGGTTGTGCATCTTTACCACATCCGATTTCTATGATTATTAGAAAGGGGTAGTCCCATATAAATTTGGCCAAGATCTGATTATAGGATCCATGAGAAAATCATCTTCTCTTCCTTTTTGGAGTCGATTTTATGAAATAACTTATAACTTAAAATCCTTCCCTCCATCTAAATAAAAAATACATGTCCAAGTACTCTCGGTTTAAAAAGTTATTGCCATAAAATTATATAACATCCTGTATAAGTGAAATAGACTTAAATGATCCTCTAATTACTGTACCTATACAACTTCCAAATATTTTAATTTACCTTTTCTAATAACTACACTAAACCAGAACTTAATTGAGAAACCCTGTGTAAGAAGTATTTTTATTGAATTTTGTAAATATTTTCTAAAATATTTTGTATGGTGATCAACTGTTTTAACTATTTTCCTATTGTTTTATAAGGATGATAAAATTAAAAATAAAATGAAAACTCCGCTGTATTCTGCTTACTCTTTTATTTTAATATCTATTTATGCAACCAGTTACGAAATGCCTTATTAGGGACCAAAACAACATTATTACTAGGTTCACCAAATCAAATTCTATTTTCATATACCTTCCCTTCTTTGATATAAACTTTCAATAATAATGTATATATTGATTTTAAAACCAAAAAAATGTTTATTTTTATTTGTTTTCTTTTTGCAACTGGTGACGTAATGAATTGTTTCTAATTTTTACATATAATGTGACATTTTTTGTAATCGCAACAAGTGTCAAAATGATCTACTTTACATAACCAGTTGCACAATGTTAAACATTATGAAACTGGTTACGGAAAATTCATTGTCACCAGTTGCGAAAAGAAAACAAATAAAACTGAACCTTTTTTTGGTTTTAAAATCAATACAGGGTGCCCCATTGAAAAGTAGCCAGTTTCCATTTAATAAAATTTGGTTACGGTGAATTTAAAAGAGGAGATTTTTAAAAAACTCCCTGTATAGGTAATACATAATTTCTGTGTCACTGAAGCAAAACTTATAGCAAAATAACACATATCAGCAAAAACCGCACGTTTCTACGATTTGTTTAAAAGTTATAAGCTCTGGAAATGGGCTACTTTTCATTGGGACACCCTGTATTTACATTCTTATTGAAAGTTTATATCAAAGAAGGACAGGTTGACTCAGAAATATAAATTGGTTAAACTTACAACCTAGTAATAACGTTGTTTTGGTCCTTATTTTCCATTTTAAATCAGCACAAAATAATTAAAACAATACAGGACAAAATAACCCACTTTCTTGAAAACTAAATCCCTTTAACAAGCAATATAAACACACTACAACGGGCATAAATGAATATGATTTTCTCTTTGTCAATAAAATGATTGAAGTTAAGCATATGCATCTAACAACACAAGAAAGTAATATTGGTTGCCTAGATGTCAGTATTTTTTTTTCTAAAAAAAAAAAAACAATTTTATAAATAATTAGTCAAAATTAGAAAAAATATTTTATGTAACACGTTACGAAATAACCTGTCAGATTAAAACAGGAAAACCGACAATTCCGAAGCAGAAGAAGATGATTAAAACGCACCAATTAAAAATATTGCGCCAAGATGTAAGCAACACGTAATAAGGGATCAAAATGGCGGAGTTTTCTATCTCCTTTTAAAAGGCACTTAGAAAGCTGCGCAGTGCGACCATTCTCCGTATTGGGATCTGAAGATAAGCGATACGCCCTCTACTGGAGTGCGTTTAGAAACCACGCACGGCGCGTCTGGACCCTATTCTAATGTACGTGGTCAGGCGCGCCGTACGAGGTTTCTAAACGCACTCCTGTAGGCGAGTTCGGTCAGTCAGGGGCTGGAGCGGGACAAATTTTAGGGTGCTTTTAAATGACATTTAAGCGTGTTAAACTGAGCTATGTCAAGCTAGCGGGCACTCTGTGGCGGCACCATACAAGACCTGGTGGGTTTTTTGTAGCTTTTTTGTAGCTTTTTTGTTACGCTATTTGCGAATTTGTAGCTTTGCCCAGGTCCGAAAAAACAGCGGATCCGCTAGCTTGAATTTCCATAAATTCCATAGTAGCGGCACAGATTCAGACCCAGCTGGTTTTTCGTAACTTTTTTGTAGCTTTTTTGTTACGCTATCCTCCCTTTTGTAGCTTGTACTGAACCTGAGAAAAGCGCGGATCCGCTAGCTTAGCGGATATTTGTAGCGGCACCAGCCCGGACCCGGCTCATTTTTTGTAACTTTTTTGTAGCTTTTTTGTTACGCCTGTCTCCATTTCGTTGCGAGGCCTGAACGTGAGTAATAATCGTTTCTCCATGAGCGTGAGAGAAAAGTGCGTTAATTTAAAATCAAGTTTCGGCCACTACAAGTGGTATGTGCATTGTGCAACTCGATAGTGTGAGTATCTGTTGCTAGATGGCACCAGTATTGCATTTCATGAATTATGGCCATCTTCCATCCAATATATTTTTGAGAAATTTAGATATAATCTCAAAATCGGACATTTTCAACGGTATGTATATTAATTATTTGTCCGATATTAATGTAAAATACATATTGACAAGATTATTAAAATAGTTGTATGCCGGACGCCACTATTTTCCCGATCGGGTGTTTTCGGTTATTTTTACTGCTAAAAACTTACTGCTAACTTCACACCGGTGGTAATAGCTACCAAGCAATTACCTATTCTCACTATATACAGGCACCCCGTATAGTTCTTATCCCATAGTAATTGGAAAAATTTCCCGAAACACGTCTGATGATTTTCTTTGGGGGACATCTTTTTGACGTATATTTGAGGCTTGAACGAGCAACCCCCTATAAGAGGGCGCTTTAACCCCTCAAAATTAAATAGGAAAGAGGGGTTGGGTGATACTTCATTTGTAAGGTCCTGGAAGCCTCTTTACAACGGTGTATAAAAAAAATCACATTATTAAAAAAATAAATTGTTTTATCATGCTTACAATCAAAAAAATCAAAACTGCGTTTTTAAATGAAATGTTCAATTTGTCTTCCATTGACTTCCATGCAATAATAAATTCTCTCGAAGTAATAAATAAAAAAAAATCAAAACATTTTCTTATCTTGCCTTCATTTTTTGTTCTTAGAAGGTGTTTATCACGTTTCTTCGATCATTTCATATGATAAAACAATTAATTTTTTTTAAGAATGTGATTTTTTTCATACACCGTTGTAAAGAGGCTTTCAAGACCTTACAAATGATATATATCACTCATCCCTTCTTCCTTATTCCATTTTGAGGGGTTGAACCGCCCCCTCATAGGGGGTTGCTGGTTCAAGCCTCAAATATACGTCAAAAGATGTCCCCCAGAGAAAATCATCCGACTTGTTTCGGGAAATTTTTCCTATTTACTATGGGATAAGAAATATACGGGGTGGCTCGTCTGAGATGGAACACACTGTATAGTTGTGATCCGACAGAATTAAACACTGGTCCATAAATACTGCAAAACGAGTGGTTAAGGAAATCATTCAAAAAAGATGTAAGAATATTCTTGATTCAACAAAAGTATAAATACATAAACAACACTAAAAAACATTTAAAAACAAATGTCCGATTTTGAGATTATATCTAAATTTCTCAAAAATATATTGGATAGAAGATGGCCATAATTCGTGAAATGCAATACTGGTGCCATCTATCAACAGATAGTCACACTATCGAGTTGCACCTAATACTTGTAGAGGTCGAAAATTGATTTTAAATTAACGCACATTTCTATCACGCTCGTGGAGGAACGATTATTACTCACGTTCATGCCTCGCAACGAAATCGAGACAGGCGTAACAAAAAAGCTACAAAAAAGTTACAAAAAATGAGCCGAGTCCGGGCTGGTGCCGCTACAAATATCCGCTAAGCTAGCGGATCCGCGCTTTTCTCAGGTTCAGTACAAGCTACAAAAGGGAGACTAGCGTAACAAAAAAGCTACAAAAAAGTTACGAAAAACTAGCTGGGTCTGAATCTGTGCCGCTATTATGGAATTTATGGAAATTCAAGCTAGCGGATCCGCTGTTTTTTCGGACCTGGGCTAAGCTACAAATTTGCAAATAGCGTAACAAAAAAGCTACAAAAAAGCTACAAAAAACCCGCCAGGTCTTGAATGGTGCCGCCACAGAGTGCCCGCTAGCTTGATAGAGCCGTTAAACTGTCACTAATCGGACTAAACCGAACGCTAAAAGAGTCGTTTGGAGTTAAAAGTGTTAAAGGAACGTGGCAAACCGAACGCAATGTGTGAACTAAAAGTTATGGCATTTGACACTTGACCGTCTGTGTTCTGTCAAATTTTATTTATCAGGTCATGTCAATAAATGTTATTTTAAAATTTAACAAGTATTTTGTTTGAAATATCTTATTTAATAATAAGCTAATACTTTAAATTTTTATCATAAATATTAAAATATTATATTAGTTGGACTATAAGTGGAATATCAGTGAAAAACACACTTGTGTGCCTCAATGCAGCCCTAAAACAAATGGACCCTTCTTTTTACATTTCGTCTGCTTCCTAAAATTGGTAAATGTAGGGTAATTTTTATAAAATGCAAGTGGAAATTCTGCAAGAAATGCATGGTTACAAAAGTTGAGAAGCCAGTATCAAAGTATTTGAAAGTTTGTTCCCATGCACAGCATTTTAAAGAAGATAATTATTTGCCTAGAGGTAATATAGATTTATTTTTCGATTGAATGTTTTTATTTTACCTTTTTTGTGTTGTAGATGCATCATCCAAAGTGAAAATAAATATTAAAAAAAATCGCTGTGCCTTCCTAAGAGTTTTTAAGTAAATGTTTGATGATTCTGTTCGATAAACCTCAAAATCAAATATTGATAGAACAAATAGAAGATCCAAACTAAAAAAAAGTTCAATCAGTGTTAAATGTGATAGTGAGAATAAACAAGTCATAGTTGAGAGTGAGCCTAGCTACTCACACCAAACAAGACATAGAGGTTGCAAATACTCTTTTTCAAGTGTTTTGACATTAGTGTACAAGTGCATGCCCCAAAAATTAAAACAATTTCAGATCTTTTAAAATCTAACAGTTTTGTTCATTCACTGGCATTAATAACTTTAACATACTGTACTAGAAAATACAGTGAAATCAGCTGAAGTACTTCAGAAGATGGCCTATTGGGTACATAGATAAATTAATATTAATTTATCTATGATTGGGTATTGTAACTGTAAAGAACGTTTATTATATTATGTAAACATTGGCATATTTTAACAGGAAAAATAAAAAATATTTGATTTTTATATTTATTGCTTATAATAATAGCCTTTTTACCAACAGACTCAACTATTCCATTACAGAATAATATAAAAAATACATTATCAATGTACAATCACTCATTACAAAATGTAACTGTACACAATGACTAGTAAACTTAAGAATAATAAAAGTAATTATTAAAAAGAGTATTCTCTCAAGTACAAAATCAATCATAAATTTCAAGCTGTACATTTTCATTTAATGTCTTAAAGAAGAGATCACATGAGTTACTTATGTTATTAATATAATTTATTCACACAATATCCAAACATTAAAAACATCAGTGCATTAAAGAGGTGAGATGAGTAAGAACACTTGCGAAGTGTCATACATTTGTAAAAGAATAAGTAACATGAATTAAATAATATATTATAAAAATATTAAGACTAAAAACTAGTACAAACTAGAAATTAAAATTATGACTAAGTAAATAGTACCTACTTGTGTTAATAGATGATTTTAGAAGGACAATAATTATTCTGTATCTGTTTTAAAACATCTTGTTAAATAAAATTATGGAACATTGAAGATTATCAAATAGTTTATGCAAACATAAAAGTAAAGCCATAAATATTCTGCTTCCCTACCAAGGACACATGTTTTTTTAATAATCATAAAGTGATTTTAGATTTATTTGAAAATATAAAAGAATATCTTGTGTAGTTCCATTATTTATCGATTCTTCACAATAATCATTTGTAATTATATTTAATCTCAATAACTAAAACATATACTGAAAATTAGTTTGACAGAATTGTCACTCATTTAAAATTTAAGAAAAATAATGATCAAATATGAACTGTGATTGGTGGATTTCATAACTGTAGTGTTCTTCATAGAATGGATAGATATATTCCTTCAATGGCCTACTTTTTCGTTCTGTAGTCAGTGCATAGAATAAATAACATACATGAGGGTGTAGAACAAAATCATAAGGTATTCAATCGAATTAGCTTGATAGTTCTTTGAAACAGTATACCTACACCTATAACACTTTATTAAGACTCCTGAAATATGTTTGCACTGTCCACTGTTCCTAGCTTAAAACAAACTTTGCCATTCACCAATTTCTAACATCTTGTGAATGAGAACTGGCCTACAATAATATGGGGATCTGAATTCAATGCACTAGTTTGGAGAACAACTGCATAAACAGATATATGTTTATCACTAAATTCATTCCACAGGAAAACTAGTGGCCTGCATTTAAAATAGCATCTTCTTTAATAACATTCCTGGAATTTTCAACTAAACCAATATACTTCATAAGTTCTATTAAACAGCCTTATTTCAGACATCTCACTAAAAATAGAATAAATACATTAATATTTTATTAAAAGAACACAAATATCTTAAATTAACATAAATGAATTAAAGTAGCTCAAAAACAAAATTAATAGGGGGTACTTACCAAATAAAAATATACATTTTACTTTAACCTAAAAACTATTGAAATAAAAGTGTCTAATTACAAAAAATTAACAATATGTTTTCCTTAAAATAGCACCAATATAAATTAAATACTTTTTATGGGTTGTTTGTTTACAAACTCAAAAATGTAAACAATAACAAGCCATAACAATTAGTTCAAATATCAAGTACAGACGGCGCTGAGATCTTAATTTTAGATCCCATATAGTATGTGCGTCCTTGAACTAAAATCAAAGTTCGGTTACAACGTCTCTAAAGTTCTAGGTGGTTCTGGTGTTAAACTGGAATTTAGAGATGGATATTAGCAAATCTGTAACTGTTATGTACATTTACGGATTTGTTACTACCCATCTCTAATTTCACGCGATATAACCGAACTTCGATTTTCGTTCAAGGACGACTTACCCAAGTCCGACTCAGCTGAGTTTTGTTTATAAATACGGGCCTTACATTAACAATTGTCATTTTAATCTCTGTTTAACACAACGGTGGAATCGGTCCTAAGTTAAGTTATGTTACGGTGGTTATAAATTATACTTAAGAGTCCAGTTGTGTTAGAAGAATGTTTTTTAAGATATTTGAGTTTTTAAGGACCGATTCCACCATTGTGTTAAACGAAGTTTAAAATGACATTTTTACATTAACAATGTCACTTTAATCTCCATTTAACACAACGGTGGAATCGGCTCTAAGCGTGTTTTTATTAATATTTTTACTATTTAAAAATATATTCAAAAATAGGTCACTTGTCATTGACAACGCGGATAATCAATTTTGTTTTTTGAACTACTCTTCTTTTTCGATTGTCTTTATCTAATCGGTTTGTTGGGGGTAGATCACCTTTTTTGTAATGTTTTCAGCTTATAAACAGAACTCAGCTGAGTCCGATTCAGCTGAGGTTCTGTGCAGCTGAGTTCTGTTTATAAATACGGACCAAGTAAAAAGGGCTTTATAAAAGCAATGTTGCCAAAATTAATTTTCGATTTTGACGTCTGAAAGTGATTTTTTTTTACGATTTGACAGTTTTAAGATGTTCGATGTATCTGTAGTGGGCAAAATAATGAAAAATTGAAATTTTTTGGCTATTAAGACAAAATGGTATTGATTTTTTAATTTGATAATGATTGTTGTAAGTATAGTCATGAAACGTAATGCAAAAATTGGTTTCTTTATAAAATTATTTTAGTTCTCTGGGCTGTCACATCAAATTTAAAAGTGCAAACATGTATGAATCCCCAGATATTTTGGAAGACGTATGTTTAGAAGTAGTTAGCGATAATATTCTGACTTATATTGAGCCCATAGAACTTAAGGAAAGCCTTGATGATAGTTCAGAAGACAGCGAGTCGTGGGAAGTTTTCGATCTAAAGTACAAGTTCAAAGATCCCGAAATTTTTCTCATAAAAGAAATATCTGAAAAATTGCTCAAAAAGTTTGGAGAAAAGAGACTTTTGTGCGATCCCATTTTAAATATATTTACCCAACAAAACACAAAACTGAAAAATTTCAAAGTTAGGAATTGTAGGGTTACAAAAAGTGGTTTGCAAATTTTGAAACAGCATAAGATAGTTAATTTAGAGTGCGTTAATATGAAGAAAATAGGAATTGGAGATATTTTAGGTAAGATTTTTTTAATTTAAAGAAAAATATAACATTTAGTGTTCACATCACAACTAATTACATAAAATTTAAATGATCCAGGTACATGGGTCATACAAAATTAACAAACAAGTAAAAATATCAGTATGGAATAAATCTTATGATTAGAAAATATCACATATATTAATAATTTTGTTAAAATATGTCAAAAATCACAATTATATTTAAACCCTATGCAATCAAATTAAATTTTAGAAAATTGGCTATTGTCCTTGAAATTATAACTAAGGTGATTATATAGGGTCAACTGCATATTTGAATTAACTTCATAGTATTTTTACATTTAAAATGATTATGTAGCAATTATTGGCTTTGGATTCTATGTCCATTCGCCATTTAAATATTTTTGAACATATTACCAACCTCTGTTACAAAACCAATTACATTATAATTTACTTTTGTAATATTTTTTAATTTTTATATATTTTTTTAAAATGTGTTAAATAACTCTCGTTTTGTATCTTGTAAATGCATTGTTGAGTTATACATCTGGAGGGGGTATTAATTAGAATTAATAAATTATCTATCATAAATGTGCTTACTTATATCTTTTTAGATTGCCTAAATGAATGGTCTATAGAAAACCTAATAAGTGCAAATTTTGCCAAATGTAGCTTCATAGACAAGTCTAGGTACAATTTTATGGTAAGAATAACACATTTAGTGAACCTAAGGAGCCTCAATTTAGCCTATACAGAGTTAAATCAAAAAGTGTTTGAGTACATTTGCGAGGATTTAAAACATTTAGAAAAACTTGACATATCTGGTACTCAAGTAGTCGATCTGAGGCCTCTCACTCAACGTGTCTCAACTCTAACAAGTCTGTCTATTTGTGTAAGTAAATAAAATGTACTATTAAATGCCCTAAAAGTTTTGTGACCATAAGTTCGGCGCCCTTTTGCTACATAATGTGAGGTGTTATAGTAAAATTACTATTTTTTGACATGATAATGACAACCAATTACCAGACCTCTCCATAAGAAAACTTTTTTTTTAATGCTGCATAATTGATCATTTTTAAACTTTCGGCTGGCATTTTTATCTCAAAAAATAGTAATTCTGCTCTTAATATACAATATACAGGGTGTTTCGTGAGAAAAGGGAAATATTTTAAGAACATTTTCTGGAATTTGAAATAAGCAAAAAAATCTTATATGAACGTGTGTCAGAAAATAGTTACTCAGAAATTATAAAAAAATCCCTTTTCATAATTTTTTTGAAAATGATTTAGGAGTAATATATGAAAGCTCACTGTACAGGGTAAGACAAGGTATTGGGAAGGTTTCTAATGAAAATGAGGTACAATGCTCTCCTAGAAATTTAACAGCTATAGCAAGAATAGTGTTATGATATAGAGCCATTGGCTGCCAAAACACTTTTCAATCTTCTTGGCATGGATAGAATTAAATGTCGCATTTAGTAGCTCTTCCCAAGCATTTTTAATAACTTCCCATAGTTGACCCTGATTTGCCGGCGTAAAGTCTTTTTGATATATCTTTTTGACTATGAAGCCTCATACATTTTCAGTGAGGTTCAAGTCAAGACTTTTTGCTGGTCATGGCAAAACATTTATGTTGTTGGAGAATTATCATGTATTAAAAATCAATTATTATAAAAATTTACAAGTATATCAAACTAATTTTTACATGTTGAAAGATAAAATTGTCAGAAAAAACTTCTCTTACTGATCGGAGCATCATGTTAAGTTCATGTAATGTTCTGTTGTTAGTTGACCATCAATTTGTCAGCACATTCCAGGACAATTAACACATCCACGCCCAAACATTGATGGAAAAGTGCCCACTATTAGTAGTACTCAACTTATAATTCTCTTTGAAACTTGAGTTTCTAGGATGATAAACTCGTAGCCTTCCACTGTTAGAAGATTGGAATATCTTTTCATCGCTAAATACCATATTGTTCCAAAATTTCTCCCTGTTTAATACAAATTTATTGGCAAACTGGACTCTCCTGCACTTATTTTCTGCAGTTAAAAAACTTTGTGGGTATTCGTGCAGTTTTTAAGCCAGCTTGTTTTAAACGCATTTGAGCTGTTCTGAGAGATCGTGGGAATATTTTTTCTCATGCTTTCACACCAGCTGCAAAAGGATTTGGACAGATATATTCTATGATATAATTGTCTTCAATTTCATTTGACCTTCCCTACACCTTGTCAAAGGTCTTCGCAATATTTGTTCTTACCAGCAATTCTTAAATATAATATTCAACTTTTAATGACATTTAATTCAGCAGCCACTTCACTTAAAGACCAATTTTACTATAGCCCTCGATTTTAAGGCTCAGTTAAATGCTGCAGCATTTTTGAAAATTTATTTAACTACCTATAACTATTAAGAGTTCTCAAATTTAAATTTGACGAATGACTATGATGCAAAGTCTAAATCACAACATTAATTTTTAGCCTTCACATTGTGGTTTCATCAACTCTACAGTAGGTTGGAGTAAAAAGGCCCAATTTTTTTTTTCACTTCAGGTTTGTAATAGTTATCAAAAGTTGCTTGGTTCCGTTATCATTTAAAAAGGTTTTTGGAATCTAAGAAAAAGATTTTCTTGAGGATTCGCCAAGGCTTATAAAAAAAAATTTGAATGAAAAAAAAAAAGGTGCCATTTAGAGATAAAAATATATTTAATTTTTTCTTTTTTCTAATATTTATTTTATTTTTAATTTATTTATTCAAATAGGTACACTACAGAAGAATTGTTATGCTAAATGGTACACAAAATTAAAATATTAAAATGTGTCAAATCAACCAACTTGGGTCACAAAAATACCACATAAAAAAACAAGACAATCAAGAAAAACAAGACAGTGTAAAATTGCATATATATTAAAAAAAATTATTTAGAAAATTTCAAACTGTTCTTTAGCACATACAACGTTTTATTAAATAAGTTTTAGTCGGAGTAAAGTTGATGTAGTTTATAGTTGCCCATACATAGCAAAATTAGAGTTTTCAAAAAATGTCGGAATCTAAAGGGTCCGCCAGAATAAACAAAACTCATTCAAAATTATTATTTTACTCATATTAACCTTACATAGCAGTTCCTCACTTACTTTGTTTAAATAAAAAACGATATTATTATAATACCAATCTAATCAAAACTTTTGCTATTAGGAACATTTAAAACCAAAGAATGGAGATTTCGCACATAATAACATATAAAAAAGTGTAAAAACTGCCTTTTTTATTTACCATAAAAGGGTCTTGCAGACCCACTAGAAATTATGCGATGTGACCCTTGTAGAAACTATTACAATAATGAAATAAAACAATATTTACGATTTTTTTTGCTCCTCCCTATTGTACAGGTTGGTATTCCACAAGTTTTTTTAAATTTTTTCTAGGATTTGTCATCGGCTGAATACATCCCTCAAACTGTAGAAAACCTAAAGGGTCTACGATGTTTAGATGTCAGTTTCTTCATGGACAAAATCGACAACAGTCCCAGTCACCAAAATCTCTTAACCCTACTAGAAGACCCCAACATAGTTCCAGAGTTAGCCCTCCTGGACTTGTCTGGATGGAAGGAATACATCCACAGGCAATTCTTAGTCAAACTCATAGAAACTCATCCTAAATTGCAGGTGCTTGGAATAGTACTATGTTCTGCAACTTTTGATCCGATGTTTTCAGATATATGTGGAGTGGATTATCCGAGACATTTGAATATAGCAGGTTTGGGGAACGAGGAACAGATTAAGGTTACTCTGACAAAGTATAAAGAGAAGTAAGTCAAATTGTTGTAAGTCTGCTTGTTAAATAGAAATATTTATTTGTTTTTAAATATCAAAACAAGAAAAATTATAATAGCCAGCAAAGTAACAATTTTGAATTTCTGAGGAGTTTGAAGGCATCTTTAAAACAATTTAAATAATACTCTCTTTATATTCGAAAAAAAAAGGTTTAAAAAATAGTGTAAATGTTTTGCTGAACAACTTTGAAAATCTGGACTGTTTCTCAAATGACATGTTCAATCTGAAACACCACATATTTATTTTTTAAGGCATACATACATTCAAAAAGCCCTCTACCATCTCTTTCAACTAACCAGCTCATTTCATGAAGCTCGTCCAGATATGTTCAACTTAGTTCTGCCTGTCATGGAAGCACACTGCAATATTTTTGGTGTACAACTTGCAGCCACAGCTTGTCTGTACAATTTGACAAGAGGAGAACTATCAAAAAACATTCACCCAAAGGCCCTCAGCAGAGGGGTAAGTTATTTGCATACCCTATTTTTAGTTTGATATAATATAAATGTTGAAAGCAAAGCGGATTGTAAAAAGCAAAAATGTGAGGATTTTCTAATATTAAATTGTATTTATATGAGCGCCAGTGAGAATACTTTGCGATGTTGTGTCTCGAGAATATTGAGAAGTTTAAATTTGTGCAACGATAAGGCAGCACTCTACAGAGACAGTTAAGAAAAGAAAAAGGTGGGAAAACCTAGATATTTATTAAAACAAAAGGCAAATTTTCATAGATCTTTTAACAATTGTCAAAATAAATTCTTTTTGAAGGCATTCAAAAAGTCCAGGTTTCTCCACCCTAAGTTTTGTTATTATTGGTATTTCCTGAAAATTTCACCAAATTGGACTACAAATAAAGGCTTAGAAGAAATTAGAAATTTTCAAGGTGTTCAGTTTGCTATTAACAGTTAAGATTATTATTTATCATTAAATTTAAAAAAAAATCCATAAACTCTATTTGAAAAACTAATGGTCAGAAATAGTATTCATAATCGTAACATCAGACACATACACACTCTCACCATGCCATCACTTTCAGCCAATTTTGAGTGGTTTTACATCTAATTCTGTTAAAATTATTTAACTTATTTAAACCAGATTTATCATTATCAACTAACACCTTCATCAAAAGAATAAAAAACATATTACTAGCTTGACAATTTTTGTACAAAATCTACTATTGGTAAAATTTTATTCCATATTGTATTTTTTTTTCTCCCTGTAAACTGAAAAGTTGAAGAGTTAAAGAATAGAAGTGTCACACTTTACAATATGTAACAGTTTATTATCTCGCCGGTGGGCGCTAAATCAGAAGTTTTTTTTTAAGTTAAAACCGATAATGTTCAGTGAAAGTCGAAATTTTTTCTGAAATACATTCTGTAAAATCCGACTTATCTGCTATTAAGCTAATAACATCGTCATTAACGACATTTCAGGTGCATATGACATTGTATGCCATGGAATATTTTCCAGAGGAGTTTCAACTACAAAAAAATTCTTTATTGACATTATGCAGTGATAGAATACTGCAAGATGTAAATTTTGACAAATTTAGATGCGCCAAATTGGTACTGGATGCTCTCTGTCAGTTTGAAGATGTCAATATGGATAGAATGGCTGTGGCTATATGCAGTATTTTAGCAGCGAAGGTATTTTATATTTAACATTAACAATTTTATGAAAATCATGGGTTGTGGAATAAGTGTTTCTATTTTATAGTAAGGGAATTAAAGTAGGTAGCATCTAAATCTGATGATTTTGCGATTACTGTCTAAATATAGATCATAAATACGTATCGAAATGTCAAAATTCCTGCTGAAGGTTTTTTAAATTCTGTCATTTCTTCAAGATGTACCAAATTATGTGATGGAATGGTCATAATAATGAATGTGTAACTAGTTGGTTTTCGAAATCCCCCAAGACAAGATATTTTATGGCCTAATTATTAATTGATATACAAAAACTTTTAGGTTTCCACTGATGAAACGTCAAAACTGGGAGCCAGGCCAGAATACATGCGGAAGCTTCTTACTATGGTTAGACGACGGGTTGATACCATGGTGGCGGACATAACCTTAAAGTTTACGCTTAGCGCATTATGGAATTTGACGGACGAATGTGCCGCCACCTGTAAGGTGTTTTTGGAAAATAAAGGCGAGGATTTGTTTTTGTGTGCGTTGAAGATTTTTAGGAATAATTCTGCCATTGAGACTAAAGTTTTAGGTATGTTAAGTCAAACAAACGTCAAGTTGTCTGTACCAGAGAGATGATTGAGTAGTTTAATGAAATTGTAACTTGTAATAATTTGAAATTTAAGGAGGATATACTAATTTAAAAGTACCCAGTGATATGAGTTCAATTTAAAAAATAGTTAATATTTGAAAGCTGCATTTTAATATTTAATGTTTAGGTCTACTAAATAACATAGCCGAAGTTCCTAAACTCAGAAAAAACCTCTTAATGGACACCCTTATGGACGAGTTATCCGACCTTTTACTATCAGAAAATATCGACGTAAGCTATTTTGCCGCAGGCATCGTAGCCCATTTGGCATCGGATGGTCCCGACCAGTGGGACCTTAAGAATCACGCGAGAGATGACATGCTCGAAGAACTGAAAAATGCTGTTACGAATTGGAAGGTAATTAATAATATTAATTATTTTGCTATAATTAAAATTCCAAAGATAATTCTTAGATTTTTTTATATAATTTTTATACTGTAACATTACTGTGATTGACAATATTCTATTTCTTTTATTTGATTTATTTAATACTAGTACGCTACAAATACAAAAGTCTGAATATTTCATATTTATTTATTGTATTTTTACAAGTTTACAATAATTATCATCTCTAATAATATTATAAAACTTACAGACTAGTCTCAATAAAAATGATAGTAAAAAAATTAAAATTTAATATTTACGCCCCCATGCACACCTAGACACGTCAAATAAAGCTAATATGAAAAATAATATGAAGATCAAAGCAGTTAAGACATATAAAACATATTATTTTTTAATAAAAAAAAACTAGAAGCAAAAATATCACACTGCGAATAATGTCTATTATGATTTCTTGCTAACCTATCAATAAATACTTTGAATACCATAATTTGTTCAGTGTAGAGGTTCATAAAGTAATTGCTGTTGCCTCGTCTGTCTTGTTGGGACCATGAAATATATCAGACCAAGTAATATCTCACTGCTAATTTGTATAGAAAAATGACCACAGCTTCCTTACGTCTGCATTCCAGAGTTTTGAACCACACAATAATATCCTTATTTCATATTCAGCATTCTAAAGGTGGAAATGAAAGTTTATAAATACTTTGTGAATCTATTCTGCACTCTTATGAAGATATTTTATTGCAGTGATATCATTGATTTGTTTTGTGTTTCTCCTAAGAAAAGTTGTAATGCTCTATTTTTAATATTTTCAATGTGAATGATAAAGGATAGGTCTTTATCGAAAACATCTCCGAGATCGTTTACGGTTTGTTCCAAAGACAAGCTGTTATTTGCTGTGTTCAATGAGTCTAATGCAGACGTAAAAATACTTTTAAACAATGCAGTAAGTGCTGTTACAGCTGCTGATTGTATTATATGTATTTGACGACTTGATAAAACTTTGGGAAGAAGAATATAAATATTGATTGGACTTATTATTATTATTACCTTTGGAAACGATTATAGTGAAGATTCACATTTGGAGAAAATTTTACAATTTTTTTTTATTTCTTTTAAAAGACTTTTTGTGACTCTGAACTGTTCAGTTTTATCCTCTTCGAAGCATGTTAAGACAATTTTACGTAATGGCGTTTTTGTCAAAATGTACAAAATGATACGTCAAAAAGATAATCTAATTTTATCATCACATATTGCTCATGTGGTACTCTCTACAATAAAATTATAAATAAAATCACATTCCTTGCCACAAATAATAATCTGCAAAATTTGGCAACCATTTTATAAACAGATTGTGAAATGATTATTTAAAAAGCAAACGAATTATTGCAAATTTAACACCCTGTCCTTTTTAATTTTGTATTTTATTAAAGAAAAATTAAAGTAATATTTCGAAGCCAATACTACCATTACGCTATGGGCCATTAATTACGGGCCACCCTGTATTTATTTGATAATGTGGTCATAACATGGCTACTGGCGAAACAACCCTTAAAAAATGTAAGGCGCCCAGGATACTACCTCAGAGGTGGTGTGGAAATGGACCAACAATTATAGACCTTGCTCAGCATTCCATTACACATTCCTGAAGTTTTTCCGCTATACAGTTAACGTAACGGCCCATAAAAGAAAAGAACTTTTATTTTTCCACTATGAAAATAAATGGTTTTCCGGCTATTTGTTAAAATATTTAATTTTTATAACAAAGTTTTTTTAAGAACTAAGGTTTAATTGTATACTTTTTATCATAGGTACCCGAGAGTGAAATGGTGGCCTATAGGAGTTTTAAACCATTTTTCTCTTTATTGAAAGTGAATATGGATTACCAGGTTCAATTATGGGCCGTGTGGGCAATACACTACGTTTGTACAAAAAATCGTGAGTACAAACTTTTAATTAACACGAATTTATATTTGTTAATAATTTTCTGACATTCCAGCAAAGCGATATTGCCAAATGCTCCGTGAAGAAACAGGTCACACTTTACTTAGCGACCTCATAGAATTCGAGGGATCTCATCAAGAAATCAAAAGGATATGCACGGAGATCTTGCAAACCACAGAGATCAGCGTCTAGGGCAAAACGGGAAAACAGCGGGGAATACATTTCCCCTATTTTGCGAAATACGTCCAAGTGTCGAAATAAAATTTGAAAATGGGTGACCTAAATTGGGGAGCGGCTGCACAAGGATCCCATTTTTGATCCGGATCCAACTTTTGAATTGGAGATACTTTTATAAAGATTTTTCTCCTACAAAAAAAAAATATTTGCGGGTGTGTTAAGTATGGTGCAGAACTGGACTTTCATGTCCAATGGATGATTTCATATAGCTTTTTTTTAACATCAAAACAAAGTACACGTACCGTTGACATCAAATTAGAAACGTCATTGTGTTAAATAAATTAAAATTGACAGAAATTATATTAAGTTATACATGTTTGGTGGGTCTCGACTCAAGTCGGCAATGTATCGAGAGAAAATATTAAAAAAAGCTCGACTCATAGTTTTCGTGAACATTGCAAAGATGGTTTGGCTTATGAGAAACACCCCATTGGATATTATTCTTCAGCTTCACTGCCAGACTTGGCCACAATTTTTTTAAAGAATCAAGGGGAAATTAATTAATGTTCATCAGCTTAATACAAATAAACAATTTAAAATATGTTTAATATTCGATCTCAAAAATATTTGTTTTTTACCTAGAAAAGAAGACTCGCAAAACCACTTGACTATTTATTGATTACACAGTTTTGGGTTACAGCTTTAAAAAATTTTTACATCTACAAGTCTGAATATTTTTTCGACTATATATACTTAAATATTGTTAGAAGCATAATTTTTTGTTATGTTTTTTCCCTCTGAAATTGTAATTGTGCCAACAACTTGTATATTATTAATTATTATTCAGTGTTGTACAGTTTGATATATTAATTGTTAAGACCTGTGTACATTATACATATTATGATTATGTATTTGAATTATATAAAAAAAGGCTAGTCATAATAAATTGTTGAAGAAATTTCTTGTCCTTATTTATTTATTTATTGTACTTATCAGATCTAAATTGATATTGAAAATTTAGTATACTAAATAATAATAAAAAACAGGACATGTTTGAAATAAATGGTGACCAGCACATTGATTTTATATACCGATATTTCAAAAGGCTTCAATTCTGTTTCACGCTTTGTAAACAAATTTCAACATCAGACAGCGGATGGATTCGATATATCTAGCGTCAAGATCGTTACTTAAAATTAGTAGTAAGACAGTGACACAAAATAAATAGAAAATAGAAGTATTTTAGGTCACTTTAACCGCCTAAAATATGGGAGAAACACGATATAATTAAAAAACAAAAATTTAAAATAAAAATCTAAATAATGGATGTACGAGTATAATTTCATAACTTCAAATATTTAAATAAAATAACTATGAAGATTTAGCAAGCTTTAATGTTATGAATGAAGATGACTCTTAAACTTTTTGGATAATATTGTGAAGACAATAATCACTGAAGAAATGACGTTATTCTGAAAGTGCTTTGCAATAAAATTTAAATAAACAATTTTTCATGAAATACAATCTTTTTTTGCTGTTTATTTGTATCTACTTTGATTTACTTTTTAGTTTTCGATCATATTTTTTTGGTTATTTCAATTTTTGTTTCGTGTCTACCGGTTGGCACGCGGGCTTACGTTTAAAATTACTTTGTGGGACAGTCCACCCAATTCTTTTTTTTTTCTTGAAATAATTGCCTTTATTGTTTGTAGCATAGATAGATGTCGAAAATATTTTAGTTGTAGAAGACACAATTTTTTAAGTATATGGCGATATAGCTTCTGCTTTATGATTTCAGTGCTACTAAACTTTCATTTTTTTTTGTTAATAATTGAATAGATAACATGTTCAATGTGTTTAATTTAATTTTAAATATAATAATAATAGTATGGTTTATACGAATTGGTCTAATACCTGCACCGTTGATGATATGTGTTAATCTTGCATATAAACCGTACTATATATCTATTAATTCTGATATTAAATTTTTTAAACAAATTTTAATGAATCATTCCAATTTAATTTGACCTAAAACCACATAAATTTACAAATCATTTAATTTGTTCATATTTCAGGCGTCTAGTTATTGCAGCCTTTTTTTGGTTATTTTGTACAACCGATTGTATCACCCCTGTAAATATTCATAGTGAACGAAAATACTGAAAAATTCAAATTTTTTTACTTTTCCTCAAACTTTTCCATTACGGTCCATTTTAGAATCATAATGATATATGGAATAAAAATTATAAAGAATGATATGAACAATTTTCTTAAAAATTAGAATTTTGAACTTTTTGTCAAGTTTCTCGAATGCGGACCATTTTATGTATAGAACAAAAATTATAGAGAATACTATTTCAAGCAACTTTTATTTAAACAATTTTCTTCTCCAAGCGTAAATAACAGATATATTCCATAAAGTAGAAAAACATCCTTCTATAAAATACCTCCCAGATGTTCCGACTATATCCAAAATTTTATCAGCATTAAAGCTTAAATTTATAATTTGGTGTATTCCTCTTATTCCGTTTTTGAGTTATCTTCAAAATTAATTTTGACTTTTTCTCAAATTTAGAGAAATTATGTATATGACAAGAATTATAGAGAATTACATCACAAATAACTTTTATTTGAACAATTTTCTTAAAAATTTTAAGTTTTTACTTTTTATCAATTTTTTCATATACGGACCATTTTAGGAAAATTTTGTATACTGCAAAAATTATAGATAAACAACTTTTATTTGAAGAATTTTCTTCTCCAACGTAAATAACATATATTCAATAAAATAGAAAAACAACCTCCTATAAAGTACTCCGCAGATGTTCCGACTATTTCCATAAAATCTAATAGCTCACCGCAGCCCTAAATAAAGCTTAAGTTTAAAATTTGTTTTTTTTTCTCTGTATCCGTTTATGAGTTATCGAGTGTACAGACACACCCACATGCATCGTCGCGAAAATAGTCAAAATAGATGCAAGGGACCCCAAAACGTAAAAATCCGTCGAAAACTCGAGGTCGAAAAAATCATGATTCAAGATTTGAGACATTTTTATCAGAGTAGATGTAAGACGTATCATCTGCAAACAATATACAGAATTATAAATTCGTATAAAACTAGGTTAGTCATTAATATAAATGATAAATAACAGAGGGCCAAGAACAGATCCTTGTAGAACACCATGTTTAATTAAATTAAAGTCGGACTTCAAATTATTGTAGACTACACTCTGATATCGATTTTTTAAATACGATTCAATTAGTGATATGACGTCCCTCTAACACCGTAATACTACAGCTTTTCTAATAGAATGTTGCGAGAGACACAGTCGCGAAAGTCTTCGAGAGATCGCACAGTTTAATACCTGTATGTTTCCACCTTCAAAGCCCCCGACTATGCCGTTCACAATCTCTAGAATAGCGTGATAAGTTGAACGTCCTTTACGGAAGCCATATTGGAAATTGGTAAAAAAATTATATTCTTCAAAGTAGTCATATCAAGTTTTCTATTATTTTGCTAAAAATAGATATGGAAATTGGACGAAATATATCCATTTGTTTAGTACCTATATTTTATTTTTAATGTAGTCGCAAAACTTTAGAAAACTTAAAAGCGTCTGAAAAAATGCCGGTATTAAAAATTAAATTAATCACAGTAGTAAAAGGGGTATTCCAATAATATGTGCCGTTCTTTAATGACAAAGCTGTTAAGTTCATTTGCATCCAGACAATTGGAGTTTTTTTAGATGAGCAGTTGTATTTATAACTTCTTCAATTTCTTCATTTGTTGTTGATAATAAAAAGAAATAATTACAAGGGGCTGGGAAATGTCTAAAAGTTAGTAAATCAGTGAATAAAATTGCTGGTAATAACCACCGGTAGGCCCACGGGGCTCAATGTGTGTATTATAACCACCTTCTCTAAGTGCTAACTTTAAGTAGCGATAAAACGATTATTCTTACAAAAATCTGATGTGTCCAACACATGACTTTCCTATCTAGTTATTACAAGCTTTTTCCGGTTATTTTGTACAACCTATTTGCATCACCTCTGTAAATGTTTAGAGGATAAACTAAATATATACATTTTCCACATACATCTAACTCGAAACATTTTTCTACAGATATTCATTGAAAACGAAAATACTGAAAAATTTAAATTTAGCACTTTTCCTCCAATTTTTAAATTACGGTCCATTTTAGAAAAATATAAAAAATTTTAGAGATCGATATCGCAAACAACTTTTAGTTTAACAATTTTCTTAAAAATCAGCATTTGGTAAATTTTGTCAAATTTCTCGAATACGGACTATTTCAGGAAAATTTGGCATAAAAAAATTATAGATAATAATATTAGAAGTAACTTTTATTTGAACAATTTTCTTTTCCAAACATAAATAACATATTATTCCATAAAATATAAAAACGACCTCCTATAAAGTACTCCCCAGATGTTCCGACTTTGTCCAAAATCTAATCATTTTACCTCAGGCCCAAATAAAACATTAAGTTTAAAATTTAATGTTTTTTATCCGTTATTTTGTCAAATTTCTCGAATACGGACCATTTTAGGAAAATTTGGTACAAAACAAAAATTATAGATAATAATATTGTAAGTAACTTTTATTTAAATAATTTTCTTCTCCAAACGTAAATAACATATATTCCATAAAATATAAAAATGGCCACCTATAAAGTACCCCCCAGATGTTCCGACTGTGCCCAAAATCTAATCAGTTCATTGGAGGGCGGAATAAAGCTTAAGTTTAAAATTTGGTGTTTTTCTTTGTATCCGTTCATGAGTTATGGTGGATACAGACACACACAGACAGACATCATCGCGAAAATAGTCGAAACGGATTCAGGGGACCCCAAAGCGTAAAAATCCGTCGAAAACTGGAGGTCGAAAAAAATCATGATTCCTATATACTTTCCTTATCTGTATACAGATTGGAAAGTAAAAAAGCATCAATTCGAATTATGTAGATTGTAGGTAGGTATTACAGAGAAAAATTAAAAAATTGATTGATATATTTTATAATCTCTCTACTTACAAATTACACAAGACAAATTTGCTCCTAGAAAATTAGCATTCAAATTCGGCCACTTCTGGTAAAATAGTTAAGATCACAAAAATAGGGTAGCAAAGATTTAATCATCTCTATAAATCGAGAAGTTTTAGGTTTATCTCGTTTTTGTTTTCATTAAAACATAAGTATTTTACATCAACTATAAAAAAATAGAATCAATTTATTATAAACACATAAGCTGTTACCTAGGTATTTATTTGTAGATTTATAGTTTTTTATTTCAAATTTGCCGCTTCTCTTTATTGAAAACAATAAAACAGTACTGGTAATATGACGGTAAAAAAATCGCTAAGTAATTAACACAATGAAACCTTTTTCCATCACGGCTAAAAACATAATTTTTAAGCTTATTCAAACATTTCTGCACTTGAAAATATAATAAGAATGTAGCAGAGACACGTATGCAACAGCACGAAACATAATTTAGTTGTTCCTTTATCGTGAAAGATAAAAAAATCAAAATCAAAACAAGATTGAAATAGGAGGGGTAGCAAACTGATGAGTCATTTAGGGAAATTTGCTTCCGTCAGGTTTGGTGACGTAAAAGTGTCGGGACACGCGCAGATCTCGTCGGGATTCGTTCGGCCGATCCCCTCTCAGTCGTTTCGGGTGCTCCATGTTTCTCGTTTCACAGTGCGGACCTGAGAACTGCACAAAGCGCAATGTATGTGCGCCATTGCTGTGGAGAAGAGCTACGAAAAGTTCTATCAAAGTATATTCGGTTTTCACGTTACAAACCGACTTTAAATGCAGAATAACGTAACAGAATTAACACAGAGATTGCTACGTTCACTGGACAGTAATTATAATGTAAGGAAATCAAGGATTAATTGGTTTTTCGTGAATTTTGTGAACACCATTAGGGTATATTCATAAACCAGGTGGACTGTACTGTATACGTTATCCCTAGAGTGGCTAATAAATATTCATACTATATTTCTATTAACTAATTTTTTATTTCTAAACCTTTTTCATCACGATTGACTCAAATTTTAATATATTTTTCTAACGAAGGAGTTACAATTTCGCAACGTCAAAGTGCTTGTTTTACATAAGAAGACATTAAAGTGTTTAATATTTCACGAATTTCCTATGCTATGATACCAATAATGGCTCAGACGATAACTAAGTCGTTTTTTCAGTTAATTTAACGTGTTTTTACTTTTTTGGTCGACCGTTTAAGATGTTAGTCAAGTGACAAATTTTGTAAGGTGCCACCAGTACAATTCACCACACAGGGTGTTCCCTCGCGTACGTAGACAGGACGTTATTATTAATTCTTTATTTATTTTAAGGTCGTCGATATGCCCGCAGTCATTGAAATCATATCCCTCTTGGAAAAAGTGGCTATTACCAAAGAATTACTGGAGGTGAGACATTTTATTATGCATCCATTTTCAAACTCTTATCGCCCAAAAATAAAAAACCTGAATTTTTAAAGCTTGTTTTAAACCCGACAGGTAAGGGTTTGTTATTATTTTTAATATAATTAAAATAGTCTTTTAGGCAACTTTTAAAATCAACATTTTGGCTGTTAATAGTCTTTTGATCGAACTGATGGTTATTAGAGCCGACCCTCTTTATCATGGTTTAAATCCTCAAGTTTTGATTTTTTTCTAAGTCACTGACTAGTTAGTATAAAAAAGATCATTTTCCAAGATACTTGGAATCATACAATAAAGTTATTAATTTTAAGGAAACCACAAATCAACAAACAGCATAAAATATGATTATTTAAAAAAATCAACACTATTTTAATTCAGTAATCTAATTGTGACTACTTTTATTATTATTTATCTCTCTAATTTCTATAGCTATCAAAAGCTTTGTTACATTAATGTATAACATCTTGTCATCTTGTTTGGTAAACTGCACATACTCATTAAATTTTATTTAAGTCATTATGTAAATCAGATAATAACAAAATTAAAAAAAAAATAATTTAATGATACAAATAATATTGGTGAATGAGTTAGAAAAAAGATTAGCCATATTCTTACTAAAGTCACTGAAACATCAGCAGTCTGTGTACCTCAGAACAAAAATTAAATGGAACTTGGTAGTCGTATATTGTATAACTATAGATGTTTAACAGTCTCTCTTTGCATATTAAAATAATAAATGAATAATTACTTTGTAATTAGTAGTGAACTTTATAATTCAAATTATTGTTTTGGCCATATTTGTTATATATATCTAAAATAGGGGTTTCTTGAAGTTTTTACAATAATTTATTGTAAACCCTACTACCATTTGTTTATGGTACTCTCCAAATTTAGTTTTTGTGGGAAAATAAGTGTTTTAATTTTTTATGAGCCCTGTCCTGCATCAATTGGCACACTTCTCAAATTTTTAGTGACTGGAACTTTTCTACAAGAAATCATACATTAATCTGATTAAATTAGTTTACAATTTATTTGAATTAGATTTAATTTGAAAGGAGTTGGATATTATTTGTCCTTGTTCACTGTCACCTTCTCAGATCTATTGTGGGACTCTTGTCATTTAGTATATCATCTAGCTTGTTTTTTTTTATTATTCTTAGTAGTTTTGACAGTTTCACATTGAGTTACAGGCATCTGTCTTTTCTTCACCTAGTGTTAGAAACCTTAATCTAGCCAGGCTTTTACATTGGCACAGGACGAGGATTGATGTTTCTTCTTCACTCAACTGGCACACTGTTGCTTCCTCTACTGAATTGATGACATTCATGTGTTTTCTTAGGCGACAGTTCTTAAGAGCAATAGTTTTGCCTGATAATTGCTGATTATTTATTTCTCTTGCACAGTGGTTGTATGGTTATTAGTTCAGCCTGAAACACTAGTATATTCTCTTAGACTCAACTTCACTCCAAAGATTCCAGTACCGGCTCTTTTCCAAACCAATAAAAGTCATATATCAAATATTTTGGAAAATGTAAATATTTACAAAATTTCACTACTTTAGCTTTAATAACAGCAATAATTTTTTAGACATTGTGTTTATAAGCTCTTGAGAATATTGTTCAATGAACACACTCTATATTTCTCAAATATTTGCTTTTAATTCTGATATTGTAGTTGCTGCACACAACTGCTTTTTCATTTTATGTTCTTATGTCTCTATGGGCTGTTTGACATCCATTCTAGCAGTGGAGTATTATCATTAAACCATTTTAACACTTTTTTTTATGTACCTATGACATGATAAATTACTTAAATTGCACTATCTGTGTATTCTATATAGTGTATCTAATACATCAAACTATATTTTTGTTTTCTTGTTTACAATCTTATACCAAAATTGTTATTTTTTTTTTATCAAATAATTTTGAAAAATAAAGCATATAGTAGTGTTATAATATATGTTTTGCTGAATATTTTTGATACAAAATAATGTTGTTTATTCATTAAATTCTATACCTACTTCTCCTTATCTATTTTTCTTTTTTTTTTCGTGTTTTTCTAATGGTTACATTACTCAACATTAAAAATTTAAACAACTGCAGTTATGCGAACATGATCCTCATGTTTTTGTTAAATTTTAGAAATGTATCTACAATATTTAAATATTTTAAAATTTATTTCATTAAGGACTTTCTAAAAATATAAATAACCAATTTGTAGTAGTAGTAAATTTATTAAAAGGATTTAAATAAGTAATTTGTCAAAAGTCAAAAAAATGTTTTCAAATTCATTTTTGAAATATAGAAATAACTCAAATTACTGAACTTGAAAAATGTCAATCAGTGCATTTCTTTGAATTTAAACTGTTAATGGAGTCTCTAGTTACCAAATTTTAAAGCTTTTAACTTATACTCTTACAAAAATTCACTTCCCTTTTCACCACCACCTTAGCTGGGTTTTCTCAAACGAATAGAGAACATCTTTCTTTATTTTGAAGGTTCAAAATACAACATTTCATCTATACAAGTTTGTTGTTCTTTTTTCCTTTTAAGATGTAAATAATGATATTCTGTCAAGTAGAGTGTAGACGAAAGATCAATAGTTCTTTGGCAGTTGCATAGGTTGTAAACATCGAACCCCATCAGCTATTTATTATTTATTAAACTATTTACATGTATATGTGAAATTGTGATAATAATTTAATATGCAACTTCTTAGTTCCGCAGCAAAACTGTCAAATCATGTGTATGAAGTGTGAGAACTGCGAATGAACCGTTCACATTCTGTCTGCCTTCTAACAACCACAATTAATTTTTATAAAGTAAAATTTGGCAAGTTTGTCAGGAAAACAAACTATTTTAACAAGAGATGCCTTTATAACTTCATTTTTAACTGAATATAAAAATAAAAAAGCTTTTATCCAACAATGTCCTGTAAATTAATTTAAGATAAATATTGTATTTGGAAATTTAAAAAATGTTTCCTAATAATAAAATAACTTGGTTCTGTTTACCCAACACTTTTGTTGGTAGTTCTCTTCAAAATGAACAAATTGCAATTATCTTTCTCCTAAAATGACTATATGTAGTTTAATTGTAATGGTGCCATGTCATCTAATATGCATAGTAATACAGGGTGGCCAAATATATTTGAACCCACTATGTGTACCTCCTAAAGTATTTGAAATATCAATTCCCGGCTTTCACTGGACAATTTTAAAAATATTTTTTTGCTTATTGAGTATTATGATATTTTTCAGATATAAAGCAATTTTTTTGTTTTATTTTCTAAAATGGATCATAATTTTCATTGGCAATGAATAATATATAAAAAATATTTCAAGTAAAATGTGTGAGGAAAATGTATGTATTTAAAAATTTACAGGTGTGATACAATAGGTTGTCCAGAATAACCAAAAAAAGCCTATAATAACTTTAGGCAAGATAGGAAAGTCATGTGTTGGACACATCAGATTTTTTAAATCTGGGGAAAAATAAATTTGAGTTATCAGAGATACTGTGTGAACATTTTTAGGAATAAATAAAATTATTCTTTAATTTTAGATTATTTTGATGGATTTTCTTTGCCCTCAAAATTAAAAGTTAAAAAACAAGAATGTAAATATGGCAATGTGACAGGCAGTGGCGGCTCGTGGCCAAGATTGGGGGTTTAAAATGACAGAATATAGATCTCAATACAGATTTAGGTAAAAAACTTTCAATGTTTATAATTTACCTTCCTAAAACGCTGAACCCCCAATATTTTGATCACGAGCCGCCACTGATGAAAGGTGTAAAATTCAATTTCTAAATGTCAGTGCAGAGTGGTGTAGCCTGCATAAACTACAAAATGACCTTACGGTGTTAAATGTACCTTGTATATTGGCTGAACAAACAAGCATTCGAAAAGGTTGCCCTCAAGGCTATTATTTGAACTATTTTTCTTAGTCATTTAACTTGTGAGTTACTCCCGACTCCATTAAGGGATTTCACACAGCACACAATAATTTTTATTTTCCAAAAGTCCTGCAAATGCTCGTGCACACTTGCACAGAAATTGAGCGGCTACCGAAAATATTTATTATTTTCACAACAGTTATTTTCACTGATTCTTATTGTTAGTCACAGTTTTTCAAGCAAACTTCTAATAATACACTAGTTCTTGAAAGTTCTATAATGAAAAATATGAAACTGTTATGTTGGGCATTCACATCTACTTCTGAAATGTTGAGTTTATTTTACTTCTTTATTGGAATTTAATCACTTAAGCACGATATTATTAAATTACACTCATTTATAGTCTCAGAATACAACCGCGATCGCCGGCGCTTATCAATATCAACTCATTTAATTATTTATCATGGTTCAAGCAAGTCTGTCTGTTATTTCATATGTCGCCTTCGTTGTTCGATGTCGCGACGGGTAAATTTAAATACAAATTAGGAGCCAACAAATGAAAATTCTGAAAAAAAAAAAACATGAAAAATGGAATTGTGGATGTCTAGGTAAAGTTGTAATAGAGAATGTACTAACATGCTCCCTGATTCAGGTGAATGGCCATATTGTAAACATTCAAATATTTGAGAGCTTTATTGTAATATTTATAAATAGGTACTTGCAATTTCACCACCAAATATGCACTTCTTGTTCATTTTGTGGTGTTGTTTTTAATTGTGTTATTAATTATAAAGTTTTTTTTTTAATGAAAATTTGGCACACCATCATAAGGGTGGAAGTGGTGAATCATTATGTTAGATAGTAGTTAGGCTTAATAATATTAATCAATATTAACCACTCCCGAAATACTGATACCTTTTCGATCGAAATCACTACAATTTCTGTGGAAATTTCTGAAATCATGGTCAAAATCACTTCGAAATAAAGGTCGACCAAATATCAAGTAGAGAGCTCTCGAAAAGTCATTTGAAAATTCAAGAAAACAATTTATAGAGAAATCATAGCAAATTAGATGCAGTGATTTCGCCGAAATCGTATAAAAATAAGGGCGATTTCGGCAAAATCACCAAAATTATATGAATTTTAGGTGTTTTTCGAAATACAGGTACGTTTTGACCTTAGTGGTTTACCCCTAGATTGCTTTATACATATTAGAAGAGTATTTCTATCGATTTTAATTAAAAATAAAGGTTATTGGTCTCCAAAAATTATCTTTGTCATATTAGAGCATGATAAATATATTTAAAATATTTCAAAATTCAATAAAAAATACTTCTTACCCAGGGTGTCCAGATAAAGGTCCGATTTAGGAGGATTATGTAATATAATTAGGTACTAGAAAAAATAATTAGGCGCCCTTTTAAAAGTTATCACTTCTATAGGATGTTATAGAACTAGAAGGCAATCATTTTTTAATCCGAGAATACTTTGAAATGTATTTTTAATTCAAATGTGCTGATTGTAAAAATAAAGATTTTTATTTTTAAATGAACAAAAGGAAAATTACATTTTCGCTAAAATCATAAACTGTGTTAAAAACGACTATATATGAACTGAAAAAGAGCAGGAAAAACTTTTTTATTTTCATCATTTCGAAAAAAATGTTATTCTTCATAAAAGTTTTTGCTTGTTTCAAAGTAACATTAATCCAAACAGAAGTTGAATATTTCTTTGCTTTAGTGAAATGAGGACAAAAATTAAATAAAAAAACAAAAAAAATGTTTGTCCTTATTTCACAAAAGCAAAGAGATATTCAACTTCTGTTTTAATTATTATTTTTGAAACAAGCAAAAACTATAAGGAATACAATTTTCTGCAAAAGTCGAAAATAAAAAAGTTTTACATATTTTAGAGTGCATCTGGTGAAATGGGAAAAATTTCTGCATCACTTTTAGATCCATATTCCAGTATCAAATTGTAAAATATTAGGAGATATACCAATCTATAAGGAAAAAAAATGGGTTGGTTCACTCTTGGGGCTAGGGCAGTTTGGGTATATTGATGTATATGAAAATCACAAAAAATCTCGCCCACCCCTCAGCTGATATGAAGGGGGCGTCATCTTCAAAAAATTAAGTTAAACCAAAGAGTTTTTAAACAAAACTGAACATTCATTTTGTATTATATAATTTACCAGCGACGCATCGTAAAAAATTCATTGAAAGAAAATGCGGCATGACCCCTGAAAAAATATCACCCTGTAGATTTTCACAACCATTTGGCATGCTCATATCCATTCTACCTAGTAAAAACACTGCACGGGTACGAATTCCACCAATCATTAATTATTGTCAGTATATATTTTTACTTTCCTATCTGTATACAGATATAAGGAAAGTATAGGAATCATGATTTTTTTCGACCTCGAGTTTTCGACGGATTTTTACGTTTTGAGGTCCCCTGAATCCGTTTTGACTATTTTCGCGATGATGTCTGTGTGTGTGTGTGTGTGTGTGTGTGTGTGTGTGTGTGTGTGTGTGTGTGTGTGTGTGTGTGTGTGTGTGTGTGTGTCTGTGTGTGTGTGTCTGTGTGTGTGTGTCTGTATAACGCATAACTCATGAACCGATACACAAAAAAACACCAAATTTTAAACTTAAGCTTTGTTTCAGCGTCCAATGAGCTGATTAGATTTTGGGCAGAGTCGGAACATCTGGGGGGGTACTTTGTAGGTGGTCATTTTTATATTTTATGGAATATATCTGTTATTTACGTTTGGTGAAGAAAATTCTTCAAATAAAAGTTACTTCTAATATAATTATCTATAATTTTTGTTTTATGCAAAATTTTCCTAAAATGATTCGTATTCGAGAAATTTGAGAAAATGTAAAAAAAATAATTTTTTATAAAAATTGTTCAAATAAAAGTTGTTTGTAATATAATTTTCTATAATTTTTGTCCTATACATAATTTCTCTAAAATGGACCGTATTCGAGATATTTGAGAAAATGTGTAAATTTCGAAATTTGAAGAAAACTCAAAAACGGATAAAGGAAAAAACATTAAATTTTAAACTTAAGGTTTATTTCGGCCTGACGTGAAATGATTAGATTTTGGACAAAGTCGGAACATCTGGGGGGGTACTTTATGGGAGGCCGTTTTTATATTTTATGGAATATATCTGTTATTTATGTTTGGAGAAGAAAATTGTTCAAATAAAAGTTACTTCTAATATTATTATCTATAATTTTTGTTCTATGTCAAAATTTCCTGAAATGGTCCGTATTCGAGGAATTTGACAAAATGTGCAAAATTCTGATTTTTATGAAAATTGTTGAACTAAAAGTTGTTTGCGATATCGATTTCTATAATTTTTGTTTATATATGATTTTTCTAAAATGGACCGTAATGGAAAAGTGCTAAATTTAAATTTTTCTGTATTTTCGTTTTCAATGAATATCTATAGAAAAATGTTTCGAGGTAGATGTATGTGGAAAATGTATATATTTAGTTTATCCTCTAAACATTTATAGAGATGCTGCAATAGGTTGTACAAAATAACCGGAAAATGCCTATAATAACTAGATAGGAAAGTCATGTGTTGGACACATCAGATTTTTGTTATTGAGATTAAATATAATTAAAAATGGGTGGTTCTTGTGAAGAATCGATAAATAATAGAATTTCACAAGATATTCGTCCATATATATTTACAAATTAATCATAAATTTTAATAAAGCAACTATATAAAATCAATTTTAATTATGAGTAATAAAATATGTCTCAATAGAGCTGAGGGTAGCATAGGTACTGAGTTGCCATGCAAAATGAAGACTAATTAAAAATAATCTTTTTTTTTTAAGTTTAATTTTATTTTATAAATTAGTAAAAGTCATAAATAATTTATTAAATATTTCATATTTTTAAATTAGTTAGTTATCTTAATCACCTAAAATGTATTTTAAAATTTATAGATATTCATTAGCGGGTTGTAGAAAAAATATACTGTACAACTCGAGTGTATTGTCCGTATCGCACTCAGACGATTGAGCCTATGGCGTCGTACTCAAACTTCGTTCTTCGTGCGATAGGCCATCATATTTACTCTTGTTGCACAAACTACTATTGTCAATATTTGGTTTATTTTGTCTATTACCGATTTTTTTTTTCAAATAGTTTTGAATTCAAATATATTAAATCTTTTGAGTACAAAAATTTTGATTCATATTTATTGCAGTAATTTTTCTGCTTAGTATGTCTAAAAACATGACAATTTTATTTGAATTTAATATTTATCATTGTTTTTGTTCTGTTTAGACCACCAGATTGGGCAAATACATAAACGAACTGAGAAGAAAAACCACAAATGACTCTTTATCAAAACGGGCCAAAGAGCTGGTGAAAAAATGGAGGAACGCCGTCCTGCCGGAATCCAACGGTCAGCTGAAACAGAGCCCCCCTTTGCCTTCGACCTTACTGCTGAGCCAAGAAGACGTCAACTTGAACCAAATTAAGACGAAGAAGCGGCCCCCTAAGGACTCTGTAGACAATATAAATCCCAAACGGATCAAATTGAATGGAGGTATATCGGAGCTGGATTTTTCCGACAATTCCAATTCGAGTTTCAAAGATGTGATAGCTACAGCGAAAACGGAACCAAAACGAGATGTGATCATTATTAATTCAGATTCAAATTCTAGCATGCCCGAAAAACACGACCCGCCCTTAGATCAACAAATGCCGAAGAAGAGGGGACGGAAAAAAGGCTCGAAAAACCACAAGAATCTTATAGACGAAGCTGAGAGTTCGTTTACGAGCAAAATGGCCGTCTCTAGGGGCAATCTCAAGGTTAAAACTACTCAAGAACTGGTGGCTAGTCTTCAAAAGAACTCCAGTTCGATGCTGAATTCAGTGGTTAAGTCCAAAGAGGATCTTAATGAGAAAGCAGCTAAGCTAACTGAAAGGGTTTCCATAATTGACCAGCAGCTGAATACGAATGCTAATAGGAACAAGAATTCTCAACGGAGCAAATTCAAGCTGGAGAAGACCGAGAGGGTCATTGAATCAGGATCTGTGATTAACGATAAGAGCCTTTTAGTACAGGAATCTCCCGTCAAGAAGGAAGAAGATGAAGACGTGATTGTCGATAATGATGAAGAGGAGGACGAGGATGAGGACGATGATGATGCGGACAAGAAATCTAAAGAGGAGAATCAAGAGACTGAAAATTCCAATTTTATAACTGCGCTGAGCGTGGAAGATGCCTTGGCTCAACTTCCTCCTATTGACAAGTCTGTTCTCTTTGAAGATGATGTTGTGCAGTGCACATGCATCTTAAAAGAGAACAAATCGGATTTCTCGGTAGCAGAGGAGGAAGCCGACATTGATTTGGAGAATAGATTCGAATTTATAGAGGATTATGACTGCCGCGCCAAGTCCCATTTGAGCGAGAAGTACCATCTAGGCCACGTGACGGATGAGATGATTGAGCGTTTACACGACACTTTCGTACCAAATTTTAATGGGAATCACAGCATGGGGCCATCGGGATCGGGGCCGGAAATGCAAGAGAACGGATTGTTTGTTAATGTAGTGCCTAATGTAAATATAGAAAGTATACCGAAAGATGTCAAAGACTTTACTGGTGAAAATTTTAGTAGGTATAGTTTTTCAGAAAACGTTAAGAAGGAGGTGGAGGAACGGACAGGAGATGATGAGGTGCCTGTTAGTGATAATAAATGTTTTAGAGAATGGCACGAGGTAGTTGATGCGCCGTCGTACCAAGGCGAAATTTTAAAAATTTTGCCCTATGTTATTATCGATTGAAAATGCTAGTCCTTTATTATTATTATTATTATTATTATTATTGAATGAATAAACTTGAATTTTTTGGTTGAATGCTCGAATGCTATCTACTTTGTTCTCTCAAGTTCTATTCCCTCTAAAAATAGGTAATTTTCTTCTTTTATATCAACTACATATTGCAAGAATGTTCATTAAAATGTATTAACCTGATAATCTTTGATACATGTTTAGGTCATTCAGACAAATCACATTCTCATGATCTGTTAAAGTTTACCAGGCTTATAAATTATAATGAATGTTTGTTTTAGAGTAATGGCGGTTATTACAACTTTTTGAATTAAATTGATAGCATTTGTCATACAATGTGACCTTCTTGTGGACTACCATATTGAAGAAAATTGTTAGTTTATTCAATAAAACTATATTTGCATTATTTATCTAATTTCTGTTTTTCTTTGTACAAGTGCCCAACACACAGTTATCATTTTCCATGTCAATTTTTATTGACCATTTTATTTATGGCTGACACACAGTTAATATCATTATCCATATAGATTTTTTACTTATTGACCATTTTTTGTTGTTTCAACAGTGCCTAAAGGTCTGATTATGATAAAGCATTGCCTAAGTAGGTACTAATCTAAAATGTCAGTACTTTACTGTAAAGTAGTTTCTACCCATTGGCAACGTTATTATTTTTATAATATCAGTGATATCAAATTTACGATTGTCATAAATGAAACATTTGACATTAGAAACCAAATACAAGAAAACTTGACATTTTTGCCCAAGTATTATAAATAGTGATTCACAAAAACAATTTCGTAAAGTAGTCTATGACCGACAAAGCTAGAGATACGAGCCATGTCTGTGATAACTATGCAAGGCTGATTAAATCTAAACTGACATTAAACAAAAAAAAAAGATGTATGTGAACTTTTTGAAGACCTACTTTAGAAACATTTTTTGTGGATCACACCATTCTGAAAAGCCAAAGTTCCTATGTATACCTAGCCTTTTTTAAAACAATCTCAAAAATTATATTAGGTTTGTTCCTACAGCAGTACAGAGCAGAGTTTTTAGAATCTGGCACATATGCAATTTCAAATCTACTTTTGTTTCTATTTTCCTTAGACTAGGAAAGAGAGGGGACTCGTAACTCCAATATGCGATCGTTTGACGTCATACAGAATATCTGACGTAACTGGAAATTAATTAAATTAACATTGTCTTTGTTTTAATAACCCAAACAGAGGAAATCTAAACCAGACAATTAGTAATAAAAATATATAACTAATTGTGTGTTATGCCACTAAACTTTACTGGGTTATTGAAGATCATTACGATATTCAGCGTTTTCAAGGTTTTAATGAAAATATCAACTGTTTACCCTCAAATTTTGATAAATAATTATTCTTTAGATTATATTAAATTCAAACTTAGTACGATTCATTTGAAATATAACTAGTTTAAAAATATTTTTAGTTTTACAGTCGTGTTATTTACTTGTCTAATATGTTTCACCTGTGAAATGTAATGTATTTTTATTTTTTTCACTTAGGCTTTTACAGCCACAAGCTTAACACACTATCATTGTAATCACTCAATAGAAACCCTGTCTGTACTCTTGGTAAAAATCTTAAAATAACGCAAATCGCATCAAAAAAATGGCGACTGGTTGAAATTGCAATCCTCTGCATCGGTTTGAAAAAAGAGTTAGGCATCCACTCTCTTTTGTGTCCATTTTTCCAAGTAGAAAGCAGAATACTGCAAATATAAAATAGAAATAGGAACAAATCTATTTTATTGCTTAAGAACCAGGTTAAAAAATTTGCATGAGTACTAGTTTTTAAAATTGATGAATAAAATAGGGCTAGAAACCTAATATACTTCGTTTTTAAAATTTAAATTGTTACATTTCTGAACATTCTCAAGTTAGTATACAGTGCTGCGAAGATCAAACTTTAAGGCCTGGTTTGCTTGTGTTGAAGTGAATATTAAATGGCATTTGCGTATGAAGGAGAAGAAACGATATAGTATCCATATTGCCAGCAGTGACTCGACCTGCGACTGGCAACATCGTTTCTTCTCCTGCATATGCGAACTCTATTTTTATAATTTACTTCAACACAAGCAAAACAGACCTGAAGGTTTGATTTGCCAGCACTGCATATATTATCCAAGTACCTACTAATTCCAGCATGGGCTGTTTTAGTTACAATGATCTATATACAGTAGTTTTAAATAAACAGTTCTCTTTATTTTCAAATTTTGGCCTTGGAACAACATTGAACAATAATTTTGAAAATTAACGAAAAAATTGAACTGTGTGTGATAGGCTTTTGTACTGTTGCCTTCTTTTATTCTCAAATGGCAGTTAATTTTATTGCCCTGTTACCCCCTAATAAAAATGATTCCTCCGACATTTGAAAATTGAAATAACTAAGAATATTTATTTATTAATTGCAGTCCAATATACAAAATATCAACAGATTAATGTTCACAATTTTATTGGGAACACTTTTTTAATTTACAATGGTATGTTGATAGCCATATTATGTAAGTAGAGAATTGACAAAATAGGAGAGAAAAGAAAAGTTATATCAATATTATTTTTAATTGCGACTGATTTCGAAGTTCGAAATTACTTCATCTTCAAACACACCATAACAAATCCAATATTGTCTCAGCTGGTTTGGTATAATTCATTACAATAATGCAAGTATATTATAACATTTAAGTAAGCAACATAATTTTATTATATATTCATGCAGATACATTTTAATGAATTTTACGGAACTAGCTGGATCAATAATGGAGTAACTCCTGTATTTGTCATTTTTAAAATTACAGGTTTACCAATTATAAAAAATCATTTTGTGATTGATATTTATCGGTTGTTGGATGATTTAAACCACTCTGAATCTTATTTTGTGACTTATTTTTTTTAGATTATAACAAGGTCAGTTACATAAGTAACTTGTCTAGCTCTAATGGCCTTATACAACTACTTTTTTAGTTCATCTTGTATACATTGAATTTAAATTTGTTTTTCACTAATTAAGTATATAAAAAGGAGCGTTTAGCCAGTTAGAAGTGCCTTTAAAAGACTAATAATCTTGAAACATTTTATACGTAGTGTTTAGTGAAATTAGGAAACAAATTATCAGTTGGACTGAAAAAAAAATTATTTTGATTTTCAAATGTTTTACTCTCTATTTCGAAAATGTATCGTCACTTTATATTGTATTATGTATTGTTCATTTCATTTATTATTTTGTTTGTTGGTTTCTGTAAAAATCTAGACTTTGAGTCATATTAATTAAAAAAAAAATTACAAGTATAGCATGTATAAACATGTATAATTTGTTAATAAACGTCAACCAGGATTTTGAAAGGGACAAATATTATTAGGTTATTATTATTGTGCTATTCAAGAGCTTTCATAATAAAATTATTTTGAAATCCCACTAACCACAGTGCAGGATTGCAATCACCTTCCAATGCTTTTTAGTGTTTTTCATTTTTTTTGTTCTAAATTTTTACGTATAGACCGTTTCTTTTTGATTTAATCTCCCTTTTATTGTCAAAGGTTCTCCATTTTTGCCTTTATTGTTATTTTCCTGGTGTTCAACTAACCACATTTAATTTTCAAGTAAAGAGATCATTAACTGTGAGTCATTAAAATGTTAATTTAACCATGTTGTTTCCCATCCAGTTCCATTTTCTCCATGGTTATTGTGATATGATTTATCTCCTGTAAAAATATAGGTGTTATTTTTAAAAATCCTGCATGTTGTGTACGCCATATGCAATACTATTACATATGCCTTTATTATTCTTAGATTAGAATTCAAGTAAAAATTAAAACAGTAACTCGCCTAGATTTTTTAAGAGCAACAAATCGTTTTATATTTGTATCAAATATTTCAAAATAAAAACCTACAGTTAAATCCAGGGTATATATATATATATTTTTGTGTATAGTTATTATTTAATTTCTATATCACAGCTTTTATAATATTGTATATATTTTATAGCTAGCAAAATGTTTTTTTTTCAACATAGTTCTATTGAAAAATACCTATCAAGTTTGTTATGACTTTGTTAATTTATTAATTTTTCTTGTTAATTTCACAATTTTTCTGTTTGCAAAAGATTGAATGGCGTAATTTGAAAAAGTTTGGTAGTCGTTAAAAAAAGAAAAAAAACTAAATTTATTTTTTATCCTGTAAAAAAATATAAATTTGCATTAATTTTAGTTTTTTTTTTTATGTTTAAAATAAGCATTCACATAATCATTAAAACTGTATTCTTTTCCATATTAAAATCGTTGACACTATAGTGTAACTACAGATTTCCCATATAAAAAAATTAAATGGTTAATTTAAATATCTTAAAAATTTCAAATCAAACATTTGCGGCTCAAAACTTTATTAAATTACGCCCTTTTTTCATTCGAAATTATTCTGGCTAGTGGACTTTTTAAATTTGAAGTTAACGTCCATTTTGACAGCTGCTGTTTAACAGAAGTAGCAAATTTCGTTATGATTGATTAATAAACAAAACTGTTTATATAAAATGGTAGCGTGATCATTTGTCTACAAATCCAAGATCGTAATCGTTAAAAACCTAAAGTGCCATAAGGGACAGACGCTGTCCGACGTTTCAATGGTCACAATGAAACGGCGTCGATTACTGTGTGGCCAAAAACTATGTCGGTCAGCAATTGCCCGACAGATGCAAGGTAAATGATACTTCGTTTGATTATGGAAATATTCCATTGCAGTATTTCATACTTGAGAAAAAATTGAGCTTTTCGGGGAAAAAAGTCAAATATTTGTCATATTATTACAAAAGTTATTAAATTATTTTACAAAAGTATTTCTTAAAAAAAAAAAAACAGGAAAATATTTTGTGTGCGTTATCGTCGGCTAGACAGATCCGGCGTGCTGGTTATGAACTGTAACACTACTTAGAGGCCGTGTGGGGCAGATGCTGTCGCGACATTTTATTTCAGAACAGTCCGAAAAGTAGATGGTCACATATTATGTTTCTACATAAAAATGAACAAATTTGTATTAATGTTATTCTTATGGATCGATTATTTTTGGTCCACTGTGGTACTTTAGGTGTTAAATAATATTTAATACATTTTGATAACTTGAAACAAGTTTTTTTAAATCGTTTTATTTTCTATTTTGCATTTTACAGAAGTAAATAAAAAGCAAGCTAATAATTCTGCTTCCTCAGTTAAAAAAATGTATAGTCACAAAGAGGATGTCTTATTGCATCAATTATCATTCTTTAGAGTTTAGCTGTTTGCAACATATCATTTTTTCTCTTTTCCAGAATTTTCAACCGTCGAAGAGTAATCGACCGTTCTAAGTTTTACTTTATTTAATTAAATTTGACGAATAAAGTGATATTTCATTGTTAGAGAATTATAGGAGGTCGCGGTCTTCACAATTGTAATAAAAAAAATTGTTCTGTAAATATACTGACAAACTTTTAGGAGTGGTAGAAGACATCAAAATCAACATTTTTTGTTTAATAAACATATTTATGTAGTAAAACGTTTTAACGATTTCAGTGACATTTATACAGCTTTTTTATGTCTTAATAAGTTATATTTTAGCCTTATTCGCATGTATGCAAAATTTCCATAGGCGTGTCCACGGGACAAATCTATTATCGAAAAAAGCGCTTTTGGATATAAGTTTATTAAGTAAACAATATTTATTTTGATGTCCCCCTAAACCCCGACAAGTTTGTCGGTGTATTTAATATATATAGATATAGTCATCCAGATGTGAATATTTTCTTTGAAAAAGAGTCCATTGATTAAAAATAAAGCTGTCAAAATTGTACAAAATTCTTTTTTTTTTTTAAACATTTATCAGGTGACTTATTAAAAAAATCCACTAGTCGATTTGGACATTTATAAATTCACAATTTTTGAATTATTTTTGTTATGTGTATTATTACCTATCCAAATCTGGTACCTACCTACTATAAAATGATCCATTTGTTTTTTTTTTGTTTAATTTTTTTCTGTAAATATAGATTTTTTTGATTATATAAAGTTATCCACTGTACAAAATTTTCGTTGATTTTTCTCTAGTTCAAAAACGTCATTAGTAACTTCTTTGACGTAATGCCTTCTGAGAGAAAATAAAGATATTTTCTATAAACATGACTTTTATTTACACATTCATTACTTATTTGTATGTATGTTTTGAGATCTTTATTATATACGCTTTCAGACTTGTCTTTTAAAAAATATCTTCATAACAATATAAATTGCGTCACACTAATATAGCTTGTCTATAGTATAAGATAAAATTGCTGGATGCAAGAAGGGAAAATCTCATTGAGTTTTAACATAAGCAAATGAGGTGCTGCTCGGTAATTTAGTGAAAATTAACAGATTTAATCAGAGGTGAAAAAAAGTCGTTTGTGTGCAAACTGCAATAAAAATAATGTAAAATAATATAATTAATACAAAACTACATTTTCTCAACTATTATTGATTGAGAAATGATGAACATTTGATAACGCAAAGCATTTTCGTATCACATCCTTTTCTTATTATTATACCTACAAAGTAGTCGTTCCCTAATTATTTTAATAAAATCATAAGTGCCATGGAATGTCAATCATTGGGGTAAATACTTATCTAGAAGAGAGGTGTCATGTTATAAATTATAAAAATATTAAAAAGGCAGCGTTTTATAGCCATTATAATAATTAAGTATAGTGTTCAACTCGCAAGGAATGCCCATCTGTACATATATTCGTAGGAAATGGGTACTATATTCTTTGTTCGTTAAACAATATACAAACATTCCTTTTAACTACTTTTTTTACATTCAAACAATATATAATTAAAACTTTGATGCCAAGATCAATGGCAGAATGATTTTTGTTTGGCCCTCTAATGCACGGCTTATAGTAAGATCAAAGCGGTTAAAATGGCAAGTGGAATAGTATGTGACGGAGGAGGCTTGATATGCTTAGCCAGAAGAAAAGGTACCAGAGTTATTATCAGGAACGACTTAATATTCTAGACAAACCCCCTAAACAATTAAATTAAAATAGCGATATACATAATTGAAAAAGTAATTTTATGGAGAAATAAACGATATAATTATTAATTACCATTACTTTTGATATTTGCACCCTCTAGCGGAATAAAAACTATTACGGGGCTTGTGTTTCCCGAAACTAGTATTTGTGTGTTTCTGTGTGTTATAGGCACTGAATTATTCAAGGTCGGTGGTTATAGGTATCCACCCAGACAACACACCAAATCCCAGAGATATCCACAGAATATCTTCTGTGGATATCCAATATATCCACAGGATATCAGAAATATTCCGTGGATCTAATATGGATATCCAAATGTCCGTCTATATCCAGAATATAGAAGATATCCTATGGATATTCAGCAAAATAGCTAATGAGTATCTTCCAGACAATACAAGAAATCCCAGAGATATCCAATATGGATATAGAATTCAGATATTCAGCAAAATATTTTATAGGTATCGAGGTTCATAAGTAACCAATGATTATTGAATAACCTCGAAAGAAAATAGAGATAAAAAATATTTCCAACAATCTGCCCATGGAGGAAAGAATCTGCCTTTGATTTTGCCCACTATAAGGGCACTAAGGAGAAAGTCATCCTTATTAGGACTCTTTAGCAATAAATGGAAATTCTCGACTCCAATCTCTAATAGAGTGTAATTGCCAAAAAAATTCGATCGAACTCATTTACGGCGGGTTGAGCATGAGTAGATACGAAAGTGGTATCGCCATCTATACTTAGGAAGCAAAATCAAAAATTACATCTAGTAGATATCCACGATGGTTTGCGTCCGCGCTTAGACTTTGATATATTTATAGTGGATGTCCATGGGATATAGAATACACCTTAAAAAAATTAATTTTAAATATCTGAACGGTACTATTAGCCACAATGGCGAGCACAATGGCGTAATTTTTTAATAATTTGCTATATAATTACTATTATTTATGGACATTTGCATGTCTATAAATTACATTTCATGGATATAAAATAGATATCCACCATGGACTGGACATTCAGTGGATATTGGGATGTTCATTAGATATCCAAAGGATTTGGTGTGCTGTCTGGGCAGTGACCGATCTGTAACGTGTGGGGGGTGGGTTACCCCCCACGGCACTTAGGCCTCATTAGACCCATTGTGCATCCTCTTGAGATGATAGGCACCTCCTAGCTCGTGAGCCAGCCTACAGATTTAATGTAGATGACAACGTCACCAAGAGGTGCTTCTCTTATATCAGCCGGTAATAGCTGATACTCGCCGAACACAAATTTTCTAATAAATGAGATCATCGAGCAATCGTAAAGGATATGCTCGATGGTCTCATCTTTTTGTTCGCACCCTCTGCAGAGTGCGGATTCTGACAGCCCCATGATATGGAGATGCTTTCGTACTTGGCTCTGACCAGCCAGATTGCCTGTGACTAGGCGCAGATTCTGTCTAGACATAGTCAAGTATTTGTTTGCTGCAGTGTTGTCAGGATAACTTATAAGAGCTCCCCCAGACAACACACCAAATCCCAAAGATATCCACAGAATATCTTTTGTGGATATCCAATATATCCACAGGATATCAGAAATATTCCGTGGATCTAATATGGATATCCAAATGTCCGTCTATATCCAGAATATAGAAGATATCCTATGGATATTCAGCAAAATATCTAATTAGTATCTTCCAGACAATACAAGAAATCCCAGAGATATCCACAGAATATATTTTGTGATATCCAAATATGGATATCCGTCTATATCCCAGGATATAGAAATCAGATATTCAGCAAAATATTTTATAGGTATCTTTAGTAGACATTCATAAGTAACCAAATGAATGATAACGTCGAAAGAAAATAGAGATAAAAAATATTTCCAACAATCTGTCTTTGAGTTTGCCCACTAAGGAAAAAGTCATCCTTATTAGGACTCTTCAGCAATAAATGGAAATTCTCGACTCCAATCTCTAATAGAGTCTTAATGAGAAAAAATGTTCGATCAACTCAATTATGGCGGGTTGAGCATGAGTAGATACGAAAGTGGTATCGCCATCTATACTTAGGAAGCAAAATCAAAAATTACATATAGTAGTTATCCACGATGGTTTGCGTCCGCGCTAAGACTTTGATATATGTGGATGTTCATGGGATATTGAATACACCTTAAAAAAATTAATTTTAAATATCTGAACGGTACTATTAGTCACAATGGCGAGCACAATGGCGTAATTTTTTAATAATTTGCTATATAATTACTATTATTTATGGACATTTGCATGTCTATAAATTACATTTTATAGATATAAAATAGATATCCACCATGGACTGGACATTCAGTGGATATTGGGATGTTCAGTAGATATCCAAAGGATTTGGTGTGCTGTCTGGGTAGCCAACCAAATACTTTTTGGACCTGTCCCTTCTATTGGCCTGACAAAGTCAGTAGTGACAGACCTAATCAAAGAACATTCCCTTGTGACATTCAAGGAAATATGGGATGAAACAAGAAACTGCAGAGTTGCCAGGGCCCAGACAGCACACCAAATCCTTTGGATATCTACTGAACATCCCAATATCCACTGAATGTCCAGTCCATGGTGGATATCTATTTTATATCCATAAAATGTAATTTATAGACATGCAAATGTCCATAAATAATAGTAATTATATAGCAAATTATTAAAAAATTACGCCATTGTGCTCGCCATTGTGGCTAATAGTACCGTTCAGATATTTAAAATTAATTTTTTTAAGGTGTATTCAATATCCCATGGACATCCACATATATCAAAGTCTTAGCGCGGACGCAAACCATCGTGGATAACTACTAGATGTAATTTTTGATTTTGCTTCCTAAGTATAGATGGCGATACCACTTTCGTATCTACTCATGCTCAACCCGCCATAATTGAGTTGATCGAACATTTTTTCGCATTAAGACTCTATTAGAGATTGGAGTCGAGAATTTCCATTTACTGCTGAAGAGTCCTAATAAGGATGAGTTTTTCCTTAGTGGGCAAACTCAAAGACAGATTGTTTGAAATATTTTTTATCTCTATTTTCTTTCGACGTTATCATTCATTTGGTTACTTATGAATGTCTACTAAAGATACCTATAAAATATTTTGCTGAATATCTGAATTCTATATCCTGGGATATAGACGGACATTTGGTTGGATATCCACAAAATATATTCTGTGGATATCTCTGGGATTTCTTGTATTGTCTGGAAGATACTAATTAGATATTTTGCTGAATATCCATAGGATATCTTCTATATTCTGGATATAGACGGACATTTGGATTTCCATATTAGATCCACGGAATATTTCTGATATCCTGTGGATATATTGGATATCCACAAAAGATATTCTGTGGATATCTTTGGGATTTGGTGTGTTGTCTGGGTAGTGCTTGTTTTCTGTATAGATGAGCATGCTCCTTCCAATGATATTGTTTCTGGTTATTTCTTTTGCTGCTATGAAAATCCCCGTTAGCTCTGTTTGAACTACACTGGCACTATTGCTCACAGCCCATTTTATGTTTAGGTTTAAAAATCTTGAGTATATTCCATCCTGAGCCTTTTGTTTTAGAACCGTCGGTGTAGATATGAATCGTTGTATTATAACTTTATATAGCTTAAGGAAGATATATCTCGGTGAGATGGAGTCCATGTTCGCTTGAAGCAGTGGGAGCGTATCGAGCGCCTCCTGCCAAAAGCGACGTCTCGCCTCACTAGATCCTACATCAGGTTCTATTCCAACCGTGCGGAGGTGTGAAATTGTCGTCAGAGCAACCTCCTTGATGTAAATATCAAGGGGAGTGAGACTAAGAATGACTTCCATCGCTCTAGTCGGTGTTGTTTTCATGGCTCCTATTATGTTAAGACATGCTGTTCTTTGAATTTGTTGCGCGCGCGGTAATTGTGGGATTTTCTGTTAGTGGAAGGGTTCTCGACAACTGAACGAGGTCCGAGATTGAATTAAACATTTTTAGTTCCTAAATACCGATTTATTGAACAGTTGACTTGCTTTTACACCGTTAAATCGAATAATTAGATACGATACGATTCCGATACACTCTAAACCGAAATTCATTTCTAGCCGCGATCTTGACGATAGGTAAATTGTTGTCATTGTTTTTATAATTTTTTTTTTCTCGCCCGAGACTTTCAGCCGTGCTATTTGAAACCGATTTAATTTGATTTATTTTTAATTAACAATATTCCGTGTTGAGTTAAGAATTGAAATTTGTTTTGATTAAGAAATACTTTAATTTATTCTTGTTAGAATACACCGTTCTTTATAAATTTCATTTTAGTTTATTTAAAGTTTTAACCGTTAAATAATTTATTTTTCATTCAATCGTAAATATAGTCTTATAGTTAATTTTTCCTACTACTGGAAATTTCCGTGAATAAATAATAAATTTAATTTTAGTTTATTTAAAGTTTTAACCGTTAAATAATTTATTTTTCATTCGATCGTAAATATAGTCGTAAAGTTAATTTTTCCTACTACTGGAAACTTCCGTGAATAAATAATAAATTTCATTTTAGTTTATTTAAAGTTTTAACCGTTAAATAATTTATTTTTCATTCGATCGTAAATATAGTCGTAAAGTTAATTTTTCCTACTACTGGAAACTTCCGTGAATAAATATATAATAAATTTCATTTTAGTTTATTTAAAGTTTTAACCGTTAAATAATTTATTTTTCATTCGATCGTAAATATAGACGTATAGTTAATTTTTCCTACTACTGGAAATTTCCGTGAACAAATAATATAGTTTATTAAAAACATTATCCAATAAATAATTGGTTGGAACTGTTTGGGAATTGTCTAATGTTTTGATTGGTTATATTAGTAGAATTGCGACGAGACATTTTCTTTTGTTTAATCCTCCGAACCGCAAATTTTAAGAAGATTTAAATAGCATCATTACCTGTCCAGAGGATAAGGTGTTATCCCGGTTATTAGTTTATTTTACCTCTAAAACATTCATTTGCGCAAGTCTCCGTTATTTCAAGAGAACTAAAATAGTATCATTCCCCTGTCTGAAGCAGCTCGTGATTACGATCACTTCCCAGACAGCACACCAAATCCTTTGGATATCTACTGAACATCCCAATATCCACTGAATGTCCAGTCCATGGTGGATATCTATTTTATATCCATGAGATGTAATTTATAGACATGCAAATGTCCATAAATAATAGTAATTATATAGCAAATTATTAAAAAATTACGCCATTGTAGCTGGCTAATAGTACCGTTCAGATATTTAAAATTAATTTTTTAAGGTGTATTCAATATCCCATGGACATCCACTAAATATATCAAAGTCTAGGCGCGAACGCAAACCATCGTGGATATCCACTAGATGTAATTTTTGATTTTGCTTACTATAAGTATAGATGGCGATACCACTTTCGCTCGTGCTCATGCTCAACCCGCCGTAATTGAGTTCAATCGAAATTTGTAGATCAGTCAGACCCCATTAGAGACTGGAGTCGAGAGTTTCCATTTATTGTTGAAGAGTCCTAATAAGAATGACTTTATCCTTAGTGGGCAAAATCAAAGGCAGAGTGTTGAAAATATTTTGAGTGTTAAAAATATTTTTTATCTCTGCTATTTTATTTCGACGTTATTCAATAATCATTGGTTACTTATGAACATCTACTAAAGATATCCATACAATATTTTGCTGAATATCCGAATTCTTCTATATCCTGGGATATAGACGGACATTTGGTTGGATATCCATATAGGATATCCACAAAATATATTCTGTGGATATTTCTGGGATTTCTTGTATTGTCTGGAAGATACCGATTAGATATTTTGCTGGATATCCATAGGGATATCTTCTATATTCTGGATATAGACGGACATTTGAATATCCATATTAGATCCACGGAATATTTCTGATATTCTGTGGATATATTGGATATCCACAAAAGATATTCTGTGGATATATCTGGGATTTGGTGAGTTGTCTGGGTTCATTCAGAGATAATGTGCTATCCCGGTTATTAGTTTATTTTACGTCTGAAACCCTCATTTGCGTTAGTCTCCGTTATTGTAAGTGAACTCAAATAGTATGAAGCGGCTCGTGATTACGATCACTTCATTCAGAGGTAACGTGCTATCCCGGTTATTAGTTTATTTTACGTAAGACTCCGTTATTTTAATTGAACTTAAATAGTATCATTCCCCTGTCTGAATCGGCTCGTGATTACGAGCGCTTCATTCAGAGATAATGTACTATCCCGGTTGTTAGTTGGTTTTACTTTCCAACCACTAGTTTGAGTAAACCTCTTATAGAGTCCCGGTTTCAGCCCTGGAATTAGTATTGTCCCGAACCTGTCTCCTCGCATTCTCTGCAACCGCATATATTTTGCTTTGCCGAAGCATTCAATTACATTTGATTGTAAATACCGATTAGACAATTTAACAGTTAATTTTTGCTATGACCGAATTAATATTTCCGAACGAAATAGCAAGTTACATTTTTAGCTCAACAACTGAATAGACAGTTCAATAATAAACTTTTGCTGCGACCGTGATTACTACAAGTATTGATTTAATTTTTTTTCTTTACGTCTGATTGAGACTACTCGGAAGTCATTTTCGGCCGTTTTGTTTGTTTATTTTTGTTCAGGGTTTGTACATATTACCGTGAGGGTGGGCGTTGAAATACATTCATATATTTTTTTATGTTGTAAATAGCTCAAAACTGGCTCAAAACAATATATATGTCAATGTTAATTTGCCGTATTTCTGGTTGTTAATTCCTTGCTTTATTTCCCCCTTATATTTCAGCTAGTGATAAATTCTGTACCAGCCCAAGCAACGATTAAAGCCCGTTACTTGTGGTCTACTATTACCTGTGTCTAAGTGACCTTTGGCCCCTGGAATTTTTCATCTCCATCTGTAGCTACCCTAGTACTTTCGACACCGTTTCGAAAGTTCGTGGAGTAAACCATCACCAAAAATCTGGCGCTCGAGAACCGTCCGTAACCAGCGTCATTCGTAAGGAATCGTTTTCTCTGTGGCGAGAAAACCCTTACACGACTCTGGGAGAGAAAACCCAGGTGCGCCCCACGGTTCGGCGGCATTGTTCATAAGCAATGTATGCTCTTTTAACTCTATTTTCTAAATGCGAGCTCCATGTTAACTTGCTGCCAAATGCGAGACCTAGGTACTTCACCTCTGTTGCAAAGTTGAGTTTTGTGTTTAGGAGTTCTGGAGGTTTTAATTCCATTTTCATCCTTTTCCTTGTAAAAAGGACAATTTCTGTCTTCTTAGGATTGATAGACAGTGAATGGTCCTTGCACCACTGTTCTATAGTTTTTGGAGCTACTTGCATTCTTTCGCAGAGTATGTTCTCAAAATTCCCTGTTTGCAGAATGACTAGATTATCTGCATATGCTATTGTGTAGTGACTGTCATTATTGAGGCAGCTGATGAGGGTGTCGAGGACCATATTCCACAGTAGAGGTGATAGCACCCCTTCCTGTGGATATTCCCTCGCAACCAACAGGAATGTTCCACAAATGGTTAGTAGGTGGATACATCCAGTGTCCGATATGTGACTTCTGTATTCTGCAGTATAAGTCGGAGAGTGATGCGCATTTTACATTCGGACAGCTACAGAATTTGTTTAGAATTATAAAGCAACCGTGATTAAAGGTATGTGGTTTGTCATACATATATATATATATATATATATATATATATATATATATATATATATATATATATATATATATATATATATATATATATATATATATGATTCGTCCTGCCGACTTTGTGACATCATGTCGCAAAAATGTTGCTATCTTTCTAACATCCGTCTGCGATGTGACATCCAAATTCGGATGTCACAACGTTTTTGGGGTTCAAACATCATAGGGGAGGTTTAAAAGAGTACCAAACAAATTTCAGCTGGATGTTATAATGCTTGATTTTCAATTTTGTGTATAAATTTAGTTCCAGTGTATAGATGTGAAGGTGGCGCTCGCGTCAGTTGGTTTTGTATATTTTGTATATTAAATATTTTAGTCCCTCGACTGTCTAACATCCACCATTGAGTATATTAGAATTTACTCACTCGACTGTCTGACATCCAACATTCAGTATATTAAAACTTACTCACCCGACTATATGACATCCACCATCGAGTATATTAGAACTTTACACACTAGGTTATGTGACATCCAAAAAATTTATTTTAGATATATTTGGATTTTCATTTTAAGATCTATTTTATGTTAACACATTAACTGCCAAAAATTTTTCTTGGGTTTCGCACAGAGCCAACAAGTTTTTTAAATGCATTCACTCTCTGTAACTATTTAATAAATATATAATATATGCATCTATATTAATACAAGGTGTATCAACAATGGGTGAGTGAACGATGACTGTAATTTATATTAAAATAAATTAAAATAAAACAAATAAAAAAAATAAAATAAATTATAATAGATTAAAATAATTTAAATAATTAAATAAATTTAAATAAATTTAAATAAATTTAAATAAATTTAAAAAAATTTAAATAAATTTAAATAAATTTAAATAAATTTAAATAAATTTAAATAAATTTAAATAAATTTAAATAAATTTAAATAAATTTAAATAAATTTAAATAAATTTAAATAAATTTAAATAAATTTAAATAAATTTAAATAAATTTAAATAAATTTAAATAAATTTAAATAAATTTTAATAAATTTAAATAAATTTAAATAAATTTAAATAAATTTAAATAAATTTAAATAAATTTAAATAAATTTAAATAAATTTAAATAAATTTAAATAAATTTAATTAAATTTAAATAAATTTAAATAAATTTAAATAAATTTAAATAAATTTAAATAAATTTAAATAAATTTAAATAAATTTAAATAAATTTAAATAAATTTAAATAAATTTAAATAAATTTAAATAAATTTAAATAAATTTAAATAAATTTAAATAAATTTAAATAAATTTAAATAAATTTAAATAAATTTAAATAAATTTAAATAAATTTAAATAAATTTAAATAAATTTAAATAAATTTAAATAAATTTAAATAAATTTAAATAAATTTAAATAAATTTAAATAAATTTAAATAAATTTAAATAAATTTAAATAAATTTAAATAAATTTAAATAAATTTAAATAAATTTAAATAAATTTCAATAAATTTCAATAAATTTAAATAAATTTAAATAAATTTATATAAATCAAAGTTAATACATAAAAAATATGATGAGCTAATTCAAAAAAACGACTGCAAACGATCGTCGTTCGTGCATCGCCGTTTAGAGTTATAACCTTAATAGTACATTCAAGTAGCTGTGCGATAAATATTGATGTACGCGGATTTTATTTGTCTTTTTTTATTTTAGAGTGAATTAATCTAAGAAGTTTCACTCTTTTTTTTTAATACTTAGTTTTTTTATGCTTCTGATATGATTCCAAATATTCTTACTTTATAACCGAGATACAGGTAGTTTTATTAACTTTGCCAATTTGTTTCTTGTTTCATAACTTACCAACCGCTATTATGTTATTGAAATTTGGCACATGTATTCTCTACAACTTACCATAATCTATTAAGGCATTAATAAGAAACACAATGCAGTTCCATCTTTAAAAAAAAAAATTATAAATTTGTCCATCCTTATAAGAACACACTACAAGTCGTTAAATTTGTATCCATATTTGAAAAAGCACAAAAAAATTTAATCATATGCTTTTAATTTTTGAGTAGATGATTTTTATTACTAAAATTAATTATTTTTTATATTATTTTAAAACTAAGCACATTTTTAGAAGTTACATATTTTGTTGGTACTTGTATGCGTGTACACTACAATAAAATGTACTTAAAAGTTCGTATTTAGAACCAAATATCATAATTATTACTTTTTAATTAATCACTGCATGTCGTACCAACATCATAAAGGATTAAATTATCCTCAATATAACGTGATAAAGTTACTAAAACCCCCTTTATTTTAATTTTTTATCTCCAAAATGCTAAAAAATAACAATTTAGACGTTATGTTTTAGCAGCAAAATCATCTGCACAATTTGCACATGACTAATTTTAGTTTTTGAAGTTAAAAATGTTTCTAGTATAATAGTCTGTGCGCAAAAATAATAAACACCGCTGGATTTATCTTTAGGTTCGCCAACTGGCCGTGTTAATGCACTTGAGACCGGAGAATCAACCATACGAGGTCGATAGATACTCAAAAAAATTAATAAAGTAGTCCCAACGGACAAGTAAAAGATATTACCTGCTCAGGGGTGCGTTTAGTGGGTAAATGATAAGCCTGACTTGCACTAATGATCCGGGAGTCCCAAACTATTGGAAAAGGGAGAACCTGTACCCAATCTCTATAAGGGATATCCACATACCAAAAAAAAAAGATTAAAAAGTTACTTCAATCGGAAACTAATTTGTCCACGACCACTTAATAGTAAATCAATATTCTACCTCCTAACTAAAAGCATATGGTACCCATATATCACTAGAGTGAATTATGATAATTCACTCTTTTCTAATTCTGGCAATTTCCGGTAGATAACTAAAGTTGGGCGATACTTTTCATAATATTTTCTAGATCGAAAAATCAGAAATTCAAAAAATTTGAAAATCGGAAAATTGAAAGGTTGAAAAAACAACAGTTAGTTACCTATGTTTAATAAAAACTTTCCATTCTACACTTAACTTTTATTTAATAAAGAAACCATAATGGTATAATGGTACAAAGTATAGTATTAGACTTGCCTAGGGCTCACGCAAACGTCACCCTGCGTGAATAATGGCTACCATAAATTGCTCGTTTAATAATATATTTTGGGCCAGTGTATCTAAAAATATACACAATCAAACACTGAAAAGAAAATTCGAGAGACGCTAAAATGGTGGTTCCCACCTTATCGAGACTGAAGCCCACAAGGGTAAACTCGTAGCGTAACAAAAACGAGAAATGATTTAACTTGGAACGAAAGACCGAAAGCCTATAGTAGTATTAGGATGTTGAATTTTTTGTTTTGTGAAACATTGGCATTACTTAGGTTTATCCATGTGATGATTTTCACAAGCCTTGATTTTTAAAACCATTCTATATCGCCTTTTGATTAGGGTTTAAAAACTTGTTCGAGCAATTTTTCCAATAATAATTGGCCCTTTTACGTCTTAAGCCTGCTTATGTAAAATATTTGGGCTCCTTATTTTGCCTATTTATATTCTAATAAAGGACATAAAGGATAGAAGGATGAGTATTGCAACTATGTTAAAAGAAATAAATTGGCTTTCAGTTAAAAATTATATTCAGTACATGACTGATATTTATTTATAAAATAAAAATGACATAGTACCATCGCATCAGATCTATTAGAAAAAATTCAATATAATTCGCAATATCACAATTATAATACAAGAAGCCAATCTGACTTTCATGTACGGCAAGCCATCACTAAAAGTTCCCAAAATATAATTTTTATTAAAGGTGTAAAAAATTCAATTGACTGTCAACAGAAATTAAAAAAAAAACAATAAATGTATTCAAAAGTAACCTCAAGAAGTTTACTAATTATTATTTACAATTCGCTGGTTGAATATGTAAACCAGCATTATATCCTACCTCTCTTTTATACAGTGAATTTTGAAATTTGCTTCATTACGTGTTGATTTATTAATGTTTAAAAATAACAAAACCTCACAAAATAGGAAAGCAACTAGACTAACAGTGACCTTCTAATGGCAAAAAGTCTTACTTCACGTCTGAACCAAAACCGAAATCATGCAATGCCGAATTTTAATTATAAGGATGAGTGCGCTACGTTAATTTCCGTTATTCTGAAACAACAATTAGTCGAGAATTAATGAAGCAAATTTTAATTTTTTTTACACGGTTGAATAGAGAATAAAACCCTCTTTCAAATGAGCTATCACTCACCACCCCATGCCCTTTTTAATTTTTCGAAAGGGTTGCTCCTCTCCAGTAAGGGATGAAATTAAGGGTAAACTATTCATACAAAAATGTACATTGTAGAAATCAAAAATCGACGTGTCTCGGCGATTTTCCTAACAAGACTCCAGTAATGAGTTAGATAGGGGGGGTAAGACTTATGGTGCTCACTGTTTAATAAAAAAGTGCTTTGTATAAGAACATTATAATATCTGTCTTGCTGCACATTTATTTATGGAAAGCCTTAATTGAGATACACTACAAATTATTTGCAACAAATATCAAAAGAAGCATACATTTTTAAATAATTTTACATTTAAGAGCCATTCCCACATCATAGTTGACATCTTGATACCTGACAGGCATAACCAAGCATTATTCTGATTTTGGCCAAATAAAATGGCCGGTTAATTATTGGGGTTGCCAATAAATTTGATGAATGTGTTTTTGTGGCTAGGGGCGAAATAGTAGTACGCTTAAGTTAGCACCCCCATAAAAAAGTAATTTTTAAAAAACTGCTTATATATTTTTCATAATTGGTAGGCTTGGCGACTAATTTTGAATAAAAATGCCTCCAAAATGGCTATATTTGCAAATATGAAGGTCGCAACCCGCCTTAGAAATTTCACTTTTACTATCAACAGCTGTTGTTTGACAGGTCGTTAGAGAATGTTTGCAATTTATGAAATGTAAAGAATGTTAGGGATGTTGACGTTAGAAATAATTGGAATTCCTAAAATTGTCACATAAGAAATGCATAAGCGGATTTTAAGAAAAGTGATATTAAAGTAGTTAGAATGAACCGAAAATTCTGAAAATCAATAGGGTTCTAAGTTAGAAAGAATTATTCAAGAAGATCAAAACTGCAAGTCAATTAGAACTTTCGTTCTAGAGTTATTGTGCCGGCATACATATACACAGACAACCAGACAAAATTTTTTTTTTTGCATTTTCGGACTCAGAATGATTGGAAACATAAAAAAAAGTTTAAAAAATGGGGGTAAGAAAATGTTTTCGTCTGCACGAATGCAATACTGAGGCCCCATAGGAAGGGCCTCAGTAATTATTTAAAAATGAAATAAATTATTTTATCAAAACAACTAAAGAAATCACATTGGAATAAAAAAACAATAAAAATCATAGAATTTGAGGGTGTGCTTTGGCGTTAAACGTGTTAAGTTTTTAGGATGTAATAAGGTGTCCAATTCAAAAATGTATTTATATACTTGCTGGATGTTACAAGAATAGCAATTTTCTTGTAGAAATGGTATACTGTGACGTAACAACTGGATGTCACAAGATGCAAGGTTTTTCTGGATGTCACAAAGTGTTGTTAATAAAAATATATACCGTGTATACTTTGGATCTCACAACGATAGGACGTTTTATTTTTTTAAAATGTGTATGGTTGTAATATTTTTCGCTCAGTGATAATATTTTTTAAATTAAAAGAAGTCATATTTTTATTTTTTCCCTAAAGTCTTTGTAAAGGGTGGATGTCACAAAGTCAAAATTTTTGCTGGATGTCACATGATACGCTGGTCGAGTATATATATATATATATATATATATATATATATATATATATATATATATATATATATATATATATAACTGATGGCAGATATGCGTCGGTCTCTCGCGATGACTTCCTCATTAAAAAAAAAACATGATTATCTTTAATAGATTTTTGGTTTATACCATTTTATGGAACAAAAAAAATTACAGAAGGAACTTTAAATAGACTTGCTGCCTTAGACAAAATAAAATCATTTAAACGTTAATATAATCAGAAAACATTTTTTTTGAACTTGAAGACATTACTATTTACTCGACACTATAATTAACAGCAGACTAACAACAACAGCCCAAAACAAACCATCTTAATTCTCTCAGACAGCCAAACAGCATAAAAAGGCCCTTGGTTCAAACAGCATCAAGTCAAAGCTGGTCTGGAACTGCCTTGGACTAGGTACTTAATGATCTGGCAACCCACAATAAGGTAAAACTAGCGTGAGTACCTGCACAGGGATTCTTATTTTCAAACACGACATGTTATAGAGAAAGTAAAAGTTGGAAAGGCTTTTGGTAGGTAGAGAGGGAGTAAACGTTTCATAGAATAAGTAATTGTAAATTGTTATCGGCGGAACCGGACAATCGCATGTATTTATGGACTATAAATAATTATTAAACATGTATTATAATATTCAAATCATAATTTTACAAAATTTCAATAGCTATTTACAATTTATTAAACTATTTACTATTAATATCTATAAAATAATTTTGTACGCCAATGTATCGCGTCCACTTCGGTGAGATCCTCAGCAAACCTGTCAATTTATGTGTATAAAGTGGGAGAACTGGCAAAAGCCTTTCCAACTTTTACTTCTGTTCTATGCGTATCAGAGAATCATTACATAATCGCAGTCTCGATACGTATCGTATCGAAAAATCCACTGCCGGTATTGGTTAGAGTGACAGAGGGGAACGACACATGACAGTTCAGAATATGATAGAAAGATGTCCCCCTTTAATAAAAAAAATTGTCTACGTTGACGCAGCTTCTGATAAGTTGAAGTGTTTTCAGTACGTTGTCAACGCACAAAAAGAAGTTATTGGAACTAAACTTTTTTGGAAGTAGTATTTGTTATGTTGGGAATGGGATGTTAATACAATGCGACCTAAAAGATCTATTATGTTCCCTTCTGCCACCAATGAAGTATGTAAATGTTCCATTGCCTATAACGACCCTTCCAATCCTATCTTCTCAAGGAAGTGTAGGATTTGGAGTGGCTTAAGTTAGGTAAATCTCCCTCTTCTATTTGATATGTTCCTAGGTATAGTGCCCTTGGATTATGAACCTCTTCGAGAACAGAAACGACAATCCATTTCTTTTGGTAGCATTCAAATCAAATGGAGTCTTTCTCATTAAAAGTCTGTATAGGTGAGAAGATGGTAGAATAACGAGCAACTAGAAAAGCAATGATTAGTTCAGAAATAATAGGTAGACCCTAAAAAACGTGGCGGGGTGTTGGAAATAACGATCATTACTATTATTACAAAATAAAACACATTTGCTTTAAACAATCATTTTTTATTTGAAATACTTTTCCCTTTAGGAACCAAAATTTCTGAACGTCAGTCTTAATAATAATAAAACCTTAAAAAATAAAATAATGATCTAAGTACATAATATAAATTAATTATTTACAATAAAAACTTTTTACAGCGATCACTATAAGAAGTATGTACAATTCTTAATTACCGATTAAATTATGAACACAGGAAAACAATAATAACAAGAAATGTGTCACTAAAAACGTTCGTTCATGCAATGCGTACAAAATTATTTATAAAAAAGATGTACCAACATATACACAATGCCGAATAATTTTTAACAAAACTCTATACACCATGCAAGATCCACATAAATCGCCTAAATTGTATTTTTAAAACAAGACTTTCACTTTTCCTTTTAAATTAATCTGCCGTTTTAAAATGTATGTTTGGCCAAATTTTTCAGAGCTTCAAAGAAAAACAATAATTACTGCAAGAATCGAGTAATTGCCTAAAATTTGTTTTGCTTCTAAAATTTAGAATCTGCTTCTTTAAAAATGTTTTTGTATATGGCATATAATGTTCATTTCTTTAAATTTTAAGCAGTACAAAATTTGCAATTTTATTCACTAAAAAATTAATACATTCGTTGTATAACATATAATAGAGCAATTTTCCATGATATTACTTGATACCTTGGATTTTAGTATTTAAACACATTTTTTCAGTTTATTATTTAGTCATTTTTATCACATGCAGACTTTATTATGAGTAACTTATTTTAGTGAATGTTTGCTCAAATACCCAAATTTTCTAAAAATAAAAAATAACTAGTAAAATAAAGTGAAGTCTTGCACTCTGTATAGAAACGATTTCAACCTCATAAAAACTACTATTAGGTACTAGAAAAGATTTCGTTCATTCACTGTTTTTTTCTCACTGGGTTTGTGTGGTTTTGTCTCAAATTTCTCACATTTATTTTATAGATAAAACTATAAATACTGGCCTAATCTCAATTGATTTTAAAATAAATAAATAATCGAAATTTGAGAACTGGATATTTTTTCCTAATAAATAAGGTTAAAAATGATTTTAAATATGAAAATAAACAGCTTAAAACAATTCAAATTTATATAAAATAAATAGTTCAAAATATATACACATAAAAATAATTTAATAAAAAAAATGGGTAAATAAATATAATTATTATGCATTGAGGTGGATTGTCATTTATTATTAATTATTATGTAGCTACCCGTAAACATTTTATTTCAATTTGTAAATAAACCAATGCTATGTGTACAAAAAAACAGTTCATGAACTTTTTACACTAGAAACATGTTTTATCATAATCAGCCACAAAAACATTTGGAAAAATAAAAAATAAATAATTGATATAAATAACTCTGTAGCTCACTTGAAATCATCACAATGTGTAAAAATTAATCAAGGTTTAAGTTGGCCCCATCAAATTATTTCAATGAATCACAATAATTTTATAATAACTTATCAACAAAAGTTGTTGCTATTGATGAGTTATAACTTGGTTAAAATCTAGACATCTATTATTTAAATTAAAGTTATTTTTATTTTTTATATTCATCACCAACAGCACCAAATTCAAAAAATTCAATTCACATTTTATTTAAAGAAAAATCTGCCTCTTTACTAAACAACATTTTACACTGTCAAAAACAGAAGAATTGAAAAATATATCACAAGTAGGGTTTGTTTAGTGTGTACATTAAAAAAATATTGATGATGTCATTCCTCCTACACGAATCATCCTGTATGTATTAATTTCATTTGAAAGAATGCTCAAATCAAAATTTTACTTCTTCAAGCGATTTTTCCAAAAGTTATCACTTGAATTTTTAAATAATTTGTCCATTACTTTATGAAAGAGCATGTAGTATTTAACGGATGCAGTATATACCGTCGGCGTCGCTGGAAAGGCAAAGTGGCATAAGTCAAAAAATGCCCAATTTGAATTAAGACCATCACAAATCTGTTAAAGTGGATATCTTTGATGTGACAAAGAAGCGTATCTCTCCTCCTTATAGTTAACATAATATGGCAAATTAATATGCACTAAATGCGTCTCATGTAAAATAGCTAAATTGAAGTTACGCCTCTTTGTCTTTCCATTATTACAAACTCTATGTGATATATTTTTGAATTAAGCTTTCCATTGCGTTTGCAAAAATTAAATAATATATAGGGTGTTCCACTTTTTTCACTGACGTCATTACTCACATGTTCATTACATAACTTTTTGTTAAAAATGGGGAAAATTGAAATTATAGACTTGTTTTAAAAATAGATATTTTATCACTTCCCAATTTTGAAATCAGCATTTTACAAATGATTTATTCTCAGTTAATGGCATCAAATACAGAGCTTATTTTTTCTTGTTAGGCATACGACTAGTATATATGTTAATAAAATGGCAACGGAGCAACAGCCAGTCTTCGACAAGATATGGTGGTGGGATATTAGCTGAACCGAATATCAGTGAGAATAGCGATAGCGAGGATATCGTAGTTGCCACATGTATGCTGTGAATGTAAGGCTATGCCTAATACAAAATATTACGTACTGTATTTTGACACTATTCTTTACATTTTTTGTGCTTAACACCCCAAACTTAGTTATACAAAAAGTAGAAGTTTTTTTTAAATATTGTTGTATTTAAACTTGTATTTTGCAAGTGTCATAAAATCTAATAAAATTTTGACTGTCAAAATTACTTTTTTATGTTTGGAGAAATTTTGGACATTTAAAGACCATTTTTTAAAGAAATTATTGTAATTACTGTTAAACACTGATTAAATGCTGATTTATGTTCAATTTTGAATGTATTTATTATCAGGGGCGAACTTAAACCTGAAGAGAGTCCTGGCACAGTCAGTAGGATTTTATCGAAAATTGACGATTGGTAAATAACGAATATCGTTAAAATCTTAACAGCTAATGAGAAGTTTAGCATAATCAAATTTGATTTTTTAAATAAATTAAAGCAGCACACGTTCAAATTACAGTAACTACTTTTTTTGGAACAAGTTAGTTGAAATAAATCAAATTACAAAATTTGATACCAAATTAAAAAAAATATTAATTTTTTTTTAATATGTCATAAACGTCTAATGGCTGATGGACAGTGGACAGTACAACTACATTTCATAAATACCCACTGTCATTAAGCAGTTACTCCAGATTTTATTTTAAGACAAAAATTTAAAGTCACTTATTATTTACATTTTGTATATTTGTTTACTTGTTATACAAAAAAAAAAGTTAAAAATCGATTATATTTCAACAAAGTTGATCCACAAAATGCTTATTGCTTCTCAGTATATCACAAAAATCAGCAAAACTTAAGCCGCGCGACAGCATACACCTTTTTTGTCAATAACCAATGGCAAAAGGGTACAAGGTGTTTCTTAAAGTCTCTAAATCTAACTAAACTGGAAACTGAAAAACCTCTAAAGACAATTCTTATCGAATCACTGTATTATGTAGTTTTATCCTTCAAAATCCAAATAATTCACAAGGGTCTAAAAAAAAAAACTGCTAATTTTAGGTCGATTCATGACAATGGGTGAAAAAATTACTGTTCTTTTCATTGCTTAATATTAGGTATCAAAAACACCGTTTTTTATATCTCAAGCTTGAACCCAATAATCAATGGAACATTGGCAACCAAGTTAGGAATTTTGTCATCGTTCACAAAATGAATTGGTGGTTTTGCAATCGACTTGAGGGGACCGCAATAAGCAATACTGAATGATTACTGTTGTATGTAGACCATTGGTCATTAAGAATTCGAAACAAGGCAAAGTTAGAAGTATTAGAAAAATGTTCCAACTTCCACCTTCAGTCAAATTAACAGTCGTTTTATAAATACTGCGAAATATTCACTTTAGTAAATTGGTCAGCAGTCAAAAATACTAATAATAGTATTATAGTAACTTTTGAATTTACCATAAATTTTAGGAATTTCTTGTATATTTATGGTTCATACACCTTATTTTTGAATTTTTGTTTGATCATCTTGGTATGTAGGTTTTTCATTTAAATAAAACTACGGTTTTAATTTATGTTTGGTAAAGCTCGGCCTGTTTTTTTTTTTGACTTCTTTAGCACTTTTTATTTTTGTCATTAATTTTCTGTTGCTTTTTTTTAATTATTATTATTATTATTATTACTTCTTTAAAACAATAATTATTTTCTATATAGATACTTAGACATTATTAAACATTTTGTTTGTAACTCTCTGTATGTGAAAGGCATGCATCAAAAATCCACATTGTCTAATATCAGCTTTGTAACTATAAAGTAAAACAATTATTTTAAACATGTAAAAATAACAATAATAATAATATGTTTTAAAATATAACAACAAAAGTAATAGAAGATAAAAGATAAATAATGACCAATTAATAATAAAAATAAATAACGGGAATGAAAAATACTGAAGAAGGCACAAAACAGAGTCTGAAAGCTTTAAAAAACATAAGTTAAAACTGGGGTTTTATTTAAATAAAAAAACTACATCTCAAGATCAAAACAAAAAGTAATAGTTATAGAGGCATCCTTCCCTAGCACAAGCTATGTTTTCTGTGATTCACTCTTTTAATTTTAATAAGGGGTCATTAAACACACCAATCTGTGATTATGTCAATTCGTCGAATGTTGTACATATCAAAAGCATTAAAGATAGCTAAACCATTAACTATTGTCAATGTGTCAACCGTTTACAATAGTCACCTAGTTAATTTGGTATAACTATATTCAACTAGTTTGAAACAACCAACGCTTGTTTAATAACCAATCAATGATTTAAATTTCACTAGCAAATTTATCTAATTATACACCCAAACTGCAATTGCCCTTGATTATTGATAAAAAAAACCTTTCTTTTAGAACCCAAAGTCTCTGAAAGTACCAGGACCCCAGAAACCTTCCAACCGTACCTAAATATGACGTCATGACAAAATACTATCCAAATCTAATGATGGGTTCTGCTGCAAGTTCAATATGGAATCAATGGCGGATTGCACCTGCTCATCGATACTATTGTTCTCGGGTTCGTTGTCCTCGTGCGAGGAAAAACTGCTGTTCTGCGCATTCTCGTACGCACACGCCGAGCTGCCTGCGGACACTACCACCTTCGATTGCGCGTGCGCGTAGACCGTACTACTAACCACACTTTGTACACTACTTCCGCTAGATATAATTACATCTGTCGGTCTCTTGTGATGCTTGTCGACGCGAAACCGCTTAAGAGTTTCCAACCGGGAATCGCTGCTCGCGGATCTTTTCGACTGCGCCAATTTCGAATCGTTTTGCTGCGGCAAACCCGCGAGCTCCCTCTGTATGCACGCCCATTCGTCGTAATCTTCTTGCTCCGTAGGAATGGCGTTCGCATTATTCGAGTTTGGATTCATATTGTTGGAATTTGAGGTCATGGTATGTGTGTGCGGGGGCGGCGGTAATGGCGGTGGGGGTAGTTCAGGCTCGGCGAGGGGAATGTTGAGGAGTTCATTTTCGTAGTCCTGGCGAAGCTTCATGAGGGATTGTTGTTCGTCGTTCAAGAACATGCGGTCGAGCATCATCAGTTCTGAAGTTTGCACTTGGCGCTAGATGAAGTTAAAATAGTTTTTTTTATTTACCCATTAAAAAAATAATACAATAATATAGAATATATATCACACAGTCAATTAATAAGAATAATATGAAAATATTTTCCAACGAGATAGGTATACAATTTTTAGGTGCGACAGTAAGATGATGAGAGGAGGAGTAGTCTTGGATTGTCCCTTAAATTATCCTGCCAAAGCTATTTGTGATTTTTTCTCTTATTATAATATTAGACAATTAAACCATTTTAGACCGTCAGATAGTGACCGATTTAGGTGTCCCATTTTCTTATTCAAGCCTCGATGTTGAATAGAATGAAAAGAAATTTGGGTATATCACATGGATAATTTGATTTTTCTTAACAGTAATATTTTCCGAACCCAAAATGGACTTATCCATTCGGGTCATTCAAGCCAATTTGTTTTTCGGAATAGTAAACAAGATTACGCCCTTATTTCAAACCCTTTAGCCATCTGAAATATTAAAGCCTTTGGTTTTCCAAAGCCTAGTTCTATTAGTTAATCATTTAATGAACATGGCTTGCGTGAGAAAACATCGACAACAAGATACCTTTAATTTTTGTTAAGGAAAATAAAATTTTCCATATGTCATCCCCAGAAGCCACTCGTAAATTTCCTTTCAATCTACTCAAAATCGATGTACTTTCCAACCCTCTTCGAGGCTTGTATTTAAAATTAGGGCATCTAAACCTGTCGCTATCTGACGGTCTATTTTAGAAATTCAAACAATGTTTTGATATATTTAGTAATTTCTCAGAATTTTAGAGTTTGTAATTGTAAAATTAGGTGATTATTTTGAAAAATAATTCGGGAAAAACTGAAAGTGCTTATTTATAATTCGGGAAAAACTGTGCTTTTTTCTATGAGATATTTTTTCGAACTCAAGACCATTCAGAATTTATAGACCTTTTTCTATATTACAAAAGTGTATAACTATTCTTTTTTTTTTAATTCAACGTGCTTTTCTTTAAAAAACTGTGTGTACTTAAAAATATTTCAAAATTTCCCACGACGTGCGACGGGTACCGCTAGTTTTCCTTTATTGTTCTCAGCAGAATTAAAAAGACTAACTTGATAAAAAAATCATATATAAGAGATTTAAAGGGTATGGGAACATTAATGATTACAATGTATATTCACTAATGCCTAAATTATTTTTGGAAATTTTTTCGAACTCAGAAATCTTTTCTTAAAATATTCGGGAGTGACTCGGAGTGAGCCAAACTTTTTAGACAAATTTTGTAATCATACCGTCGCGTCGTAATATCATGTACATGAAAGAGCTTCTCAAATGTGAAAAAAAAAATTCCAGTGTAATTTCATGCACGGTACCCACCAAGAGAAAAATTTCCGAATTTTTTTTTTGGTTGTTATGGAAACGTTTTAAAATAACAGCATTTGATCGTCTATAAAATAGAGGTGTAAAATTTTCTGTGTATTAAATTCTGAAGAGTGTTTTGCAAATTATATTTCTCGCATTGATAACTCTCTTAATGATAGCCCAAAGTCTTTGTAAAATTAATATAAGAATAATGTTTTTTTGATAATAAAGTTGGCAATACCAATCAAGGAATTTGCTGACTTATCTGTTGATCATTTTTCTAAAACTTACAATGATGAAGTTGCTGATGTCTCTCCGATTGATAAAATATTAGAAAGGTAGTTCATATTCCAAAATTTTCTTTCAAAATTGAAGAGATTTTTAATGAAATTCTAAGTTTAAATGATAATTTAAGCCATGGTCTCAATGGCATTTCCTCTTATTTTTCTGAAACGATGTGAAGCTACACTAAATCCCCCCATTCATATTTTGTTTCAACAGCAGTTAGAATTAAAATACTTTCCCACATTATAGAGGTAAAGTTTTGGTGTTCCTGTATTTTAAAACCGGGGATAGGTGTGATATAATATACAGAATTACACCAATTAGTATGTTATAGATCAAACCAAAACTTGTGGGCAGCCAACAGGACCCTTGCTGACATCTAAACAGCTCAGGTGCTCAAATATTTCGGAAATAGATATGATAATTTACAGCATGTAAGTGGGTTGAATATGGTTGATCCTAATTAAGGCATGATTGATCACTATAGATTGAGTTAAAGTAATAATATAATGATCATATATCGAAATTACAGATTTCATACCAAATGCTAGGGAATAAAAGTAAAAATTAATTTTATAGTTTGATGAATAATATTATTCATTACTTTCTTAATGATACTCGTAATAACAATTTTTAAAATATTCTTCGAATTAGTGTGATCTCAATTCTATAGTATTGCCAAATCATAAATCATCATATAAATGATTTTTTTCAACTTACCATACTCTCTTTCATGAGCAGATATTTGTATTTGTCCTCCATTTTTGAGAATTTGCCGATGAAATGTTGAGCCGTTAATTCGAATATTTCGTCCGCTTTATCTAGGTCTTTTTCCGACAAGACTGGTTGGTCGAGACAATGGTACCTTATCAGTCTAATGCAAGCATCCTTTTTATCCCTGAACGGTGTATGGATGTCAGGTTTCGTCGACCCATTTTGGTCCATCGTTAGGTGTGTTTCGATCCTAAAAAAACATAATTTTGATAATTATTATTAATAATATTATTATTAATAATAAAGATCAGTAAGCAGTAAAACCGATGAGACTGATCTAGCATTGAAAAGTCACATTTTTTCACTACATAGTACATAACATTAAGATATAACAAAGCAGTTATCACAATACATTAACCTATATCACAGTTTATCACAAAATATCAATTGGTATAGTGGACCATGATGTTTGAAGCATTTTTCAATACTTTATCTAAACGATTCTTGAAATGGTTAACTGAACTCGATACGATAGTGTCTTGCAAGTTGTTCCAAGAATACACCACTCAGTTGCTTAAATCATTTTTTCTTTGGAGCTTGTTGTTCTATTTTGATAAACATGAAAAATATTTTTACAACACCAATTCCCTCCCACTAGTTCATTTGAACGTTTCAATCAGGTCACCTCTAAGTCTACGTTCTTTATGTGTTTGGAGTTGCAGAATGGAAAGCCCTTCCAAATAACTACTGCCCTGAAGCTCTGAAGGGATTCTAGTTCCCTACCTTTCTTTGGACTTTTTCCAACATTTCTATATCTTTAACAAAATATGGGTTCCAAACTGGCATTACAAATTCTATTTTGGGTCTTATATAGGTTTTGTATAGTTTGGAGATCAGTTCCTTTGAATGCAATTCTGATTAGATAAATCATTGTGTTTGCATTTTTCCCATTTTAAATCTGAAGATATAAAAACGCCAAGATCTTTTGAACTCTAACTGTTAGCAGACTTTCACCACTGAGGTAATACACATTTTCCGGATTATTTAGGTCTATGTGTAGTACTGTACATTTATTATGATTTAGGGGAAGCAACCATTTATCTGACCAGCTGCTAATTGAATCAAGATCTCGTTGTAAGACTTATTGGCTTTTAAGAGGGAAGCAATAATATTTTGCATCATTTGAAAAATATTCTGAAGGTGAGTTTATGTCACTGACCAAGTCGCTAGTGTAGAGGATGAATAGTGATCCCAGCACAGAACTCTGTGGTACTCCACTGATAACAGGATGATTTTTTGATAGTTGACCATTAGGGTTGCCACCTTTTTGAAAAGTGAATTAAGGACTACGATGCTGACGGTTTCGGTAAGTCCTCAGCTTATATATTTTTGTACAAACCATGTCCCTTCCAAAGATATGTGCTGTAAACAAAGACATTTGCCGTAAAAAAGGACATTTTAAGCTTTAAAAAGTCACAACATTTTGCTTCAAAAAAGGACAGGTGGTAACCCTATGACCATTAACTCTGACACAGAACTGTCTATTAATTAAAAAATGCCCAATCCATTTAAGGAAATTTCCACTGACTCCAAGGTGTTCTAATTTTAAAAGTAGGCTCCTATGAGGTATTTTATTTAAGGCTTTTGCATAGTCCAGGTATATCACTGTTGGTTCACAATTGTCATGCCAAGTTGTCCACTGATTCAGAGATGAGAGTAAGATACTACTGATCGTTTTGGTAGAAAACCATGTTGTGATAGAGGAATTAATCTATTATTCAGACAAAAATCCGTGATATCTCTGATTATTATTTTCTCCATCTCTTTGCATATGTTCCTTGTTAGACTTACTGGCCTATAATTTTCAGGATCATGTTTACTTCCTTTGTTAAACAGTGGTATCACAATTGCATGCTTCCAGGTGTTTGGTACTACTCCAGTGCCTATTGAATGATTCATTACATCTATCAAAGGTACTTTTAGTGATTCAACACATTTTTGTAAGAAAATAGCAGGTATTTCATGACTTCCGGGACTTAAATCAGTTTTTAGACAGTAGATAGCTTCACTAACTTTTTCAGGAGTAAAAAACACGGTTACTAAATCTGAAGTTCCCCTAGAGGTTGTTAGAATTGCAAGGTTGTTGCCAGGGATTTGGTTGCATACACTCTTGAACTGATTAGCAAACCTTTCAGCTTCACATATTAAAGATTTCAGACGATTATTTTGTGTTCTGTAATTTCTGTAGTCACTATCATCCTTACTATTAGTATATTTATCCCATAAGCGCCTTTTTTTTTCAATAAATTATATTACTATGAAAAACTACTGAATCAAATTATAGAAACGAGATTGTTAAGTATCTAGCTGAGGACTCTAAGCCCAATTAGAGGCCACATTAGATCTCACTACAGCTACTAATTTTAATGTTGTGGTCATTATGGTTTTATATTTAAACCGTGCTGCTAGCAGGAAGTCACCAAATAAAGTGAAACAAATTCAGAACTGACAGATTAAATGCAGGAGTCTCAATTAATTGTCCTAATTACTGTAAATAGATTAGCAAAGATGGATAATTAAGTGACAACCTGTAAAAACTTGATTCATTCCAATCTGCAATATACAAGCGTACCTGTATATTTAAATTTAAAAAATATAATGATTTAAACAAGGTACAGTCTTCAACAATACCTGTATCCCAAGTGACTAAATTGATGTCATTAGTTGGCTAAAAATGCCATTCATAATTTCAGTAGTAACCGTAAAACAATTTTACTGCCTATTTGACTGAACCGGTATTTAAGTTATCATAAAAGTCACTAATTGTCAATTCATTGTTATGGAATATCTTATCTCTTTTTTTAAATAACCTTATTTGAATATGTGGAAGAAAAACTGTATTGAGATTTTCTCAAAAATTAAACCTCACATAACCAGAACGTCAAATCGATTCGCTTTTAGGGTATAATTATGGAGAAACACCAACATTAGAAAGATTCAAACACTTCAAAATAATATTTACCAAGATTTTGACATTTCAATTTAAAAAAATTTCTTGAAAGCATTAAAGACCAACTAGACCACCATGTCAATGCATACTCTTCATAAATTGTTGTATCCATATTGGTGGATTAAATTTAACACTTTAAATTCTATGTTTTAATACGTCAAGACGTAAATGTATATTAAAAGAGCATCAAGTAAAACTTACAGATTAGCCTTCTTCTGCATAAGCTGTTGCTTCTGCATCTGCTGTTGTTGAGCAGTAGGCGGCGCAACGGGCTGCGGACAGTTCAATCGCTGGTTGATCACATGATTGAAATGCGTCACCTGTATGTGTCCATGGTGTAGACTAGTGGGGGTGTTTCCATGATGTCCAGAAACTTGATGATTGGCGACCACATGATGAGTGGCGGCGTGAGTATGACCTGGTGTGAAACTAGGAGCAGGATGAGGCTGAACGGGAGCATGCGTAGGAACCAACGCCTGTTGTGGTAAGACACCTTGTTGATGTGAGTGTTGATGTGGACTCACTGACTGATGAGGAGATATTGGAGAGTGGGGATGGTTAGGTATATTTAGAGCAGGTATTTGGTGACCAACTGTGGAATGGGGCGGTACGGAATGAGTTATGTGGGGGAAATGGGGCGAGGTTTGGTGATGTGGGTGAGAATGGGCGTGTTGTACTGGAGATGGGTGGTGATGGATCGTTTGTGTCGCTGTTGTTTCGCTTGTTGGAACCGAAACCGATATTCTTGGTACACTGTGCGCTTGGCTAGTGATGGGCTGTAAAAAAATATAGTTTCAAAAAACTGTTACAACAATTACTAGAAGGCATAGCTATAATTTATTATGTATTGTTTTCCAATTTGATATATTATTATTAGTATACTGAAGTGGTCTATCATTAACAACATTGTTCAATTTTGGTAGAAATAGTATTAAAAAGAATGCAATCCTCTTGAGAGGGTAAACCGCAGGACAAATTTGTACACTTAATTCCCTTTTACTACCAATTCTCGCAAGTCCTATAAAATTCCTCAGAAATGCGCGCAATTCATCGGCAAATCTCGCAATTCCTCTCAATTTCTGTAAACCTGTAAATTCATAGCAGTTTCCTAAACTGGTACGACTAACTCTCTCTATGGTTTACCCCTCACAGTAACTGGAAGAACGAAGATAGAACTGAAGAAGACAAAATGGAAAATCTGGTGACAAGTAAGTCTTGGCAAATAATAACATATTACAGGGAAAATACGGCTAGATACTAGATAACTATCCCCAGTCTATTAAATATGGTAACTCTATTTTTTGACCTATGCTTGCGCATTCATTTGTAAGTAGGAAATAGTACTAAACAAGGTATTTCCGTTATTTTTGGAAAATATGAAAATTTTTAATACAAAAATTTAATCGTATATATAAGAACGGGGCTATTCCATATGGCTATTCAGATTATTCTGCAAATGTCATTCGGTTCAAGGGAATATTGAATGTATTTCTTGAACCAGTCAAATAGAATTATTTTTGAGGTAAAGGTGTTTTTAATTTTCAAGCGCTTAAGTATGAATTTGAATATTAAAACTCGTTTGAAATTTACATGTATCTATTCTATACGATGGAAATTAATTAATAAAAAACAAGAAACAGGAAAATAATAAAAAATAATGTTAACAAGAAAACATTTTTCTCTAGTGAGAAACCATCTAAATATTGTATTATTGTAATAGTTAAGAAGAGATAATAGTAACCGATCTAAGAACTTTCACAAAATACTCTAAATTCAACTGTACCTCCTTTAAACTGTTTTAAACCAAACGACTGATGGATTCAACTGCATTTTGTAGATTCAGCTCAGCCACATATGTTACAAATGACATTGAGGAGTCTATTCTGTAACGTTTTGGTTAATTTTAACCCCCAGGTTAAGGGTTATTTATAACTATGACGTTTAAATTTTAACCTAAATCTCAATTCGATATTCCATCAATTTAATTTTGTGGTATTAGCTATTGTATAAATAATCAATCCCAGTTAAAATAGACATGGCAACGACTAAAAGTGAATCGAGATTAAGCCCAATGCAGCTTTAAAAATAAGGAAAATATATTTGACATGTAATCATTACTAGATTTATTACTGATAACCAAATAATAAAGAGTACAAAATTAAAAATAAGATCCGGTTATTTTTATAACCCAGGGTAAATGTTAACCAAATGTTTAAAGAATAGACCCCACAGAATGATAAATGACGATTAAGGTTACCGTATTCGTAAAGTGACAAATGGCGTTAACTCTCTACTATTCGTGCGTTTGATTTGATCACCGGAGATCTCCGAGCGCTGCTAACGTGTTTGAATTGACACTCCGAGAGATCCCTAAAGTGTTTGTTTTGCTTTGGACCGAGAACATAGAGCGAGCTCGATGTTCTCAGAGCAGAAGGATCGAGAAGAGGGAGAAATTTGTCTTTGTCACTACCTATCTCTTTTTAATTAACTTACAAACAAATTTGAATCTCAAAATTAAAGACCAGACAAGAAGTCAACAAATTACTTAGCCGCTTTTGTCTTATAGCTAAAATTATTCGTCATAAATAAAACAAAATGTGTGTTTATAAAATACATTTTCTATGTCCAGATCTAATCACAGTCATGGAGTATGAGAGCGAAGCGGGCATTTGTGGTATATGCTGCATTTCAGGGCCATTACCCCTTATTATTAAAAGTTTTTCCATTTTCTTTACTTTTTGCTCACTATTTTGACACACAAACCAGAAACAAAAATCACAAAAAAGCGAGGTTATGTTTTTTACTTTGTTTTATTTGATTTGATTCAATGCTCTATTGTGATGTCATCACTTCTCGGTCTCCTCGACGCTCGCTCGATCGAGTTTCAAATCAAACGCCCCTTAAACAATTTAAGGATAAAAAGAATGCGCTAGTTCAGTGATGATGTAATTATGGTTCCACTGACAATTAAAGTGACAGTAGATTTTTTGAGTGCGTTTTGTTCGTTTTGTTTACCTAAATTATATCGTTTTTTTACTTTTATAAATATATTCCTAAAGTAAGTAGATAGCATGTATCAAATATACAATCGTTTAGTTACCAATTACATACCTTTAAACTATTTTTATGACCTGTAAACAATATTTTGAAATAAAATAAAAACAGTAAAAACGTATATGTCAAATTTATTGATGTTTTTGTTAAAAGTTTGGTTAGAATTAAATGTCAGTGGAACCAAAATGACATCACACTGAACTAGCGCATTGAAAATTTCTGGAAAAGGCTAAAATGAAAAAAGGCTGAACTATGCCACGGTTTGTAGACAACACGGTGACCTCTTTGTCCGTTGTTAAGAAAGGGTGTGATATCACGGAATGAAAACTCAAGCTGACAGAAAATGTTCTGCTGCGGTTCGTACATTAGTTTTTTAAAAAATAATATTTAGTGCTGTTTATATTTTTATTTTTAGACTATATACCTGTGTTGTAGTTTTTATAAAATAGGTAAATTGATTTTTTGAAAGACAAGCTACAAAACGGCATTTCCTATTACTTTTTATTTGAATTATAAAGAAAAATATTATTGTGTGAATGGTTTATTTTAAACATTTTGGATTAGGTTACGGCCTCCGAGCTGAATTCGGATCACAATTTGTTTATATACCAAAATATTTTGAAATTATGGCAAGCCTGGAGCGAGTCGTAGTGTTGCTGTTGGCAAACTATTATTACTTTTTACACTCAAAAATCATGTTGAAATAAAGGGACTGAGCCTAAACTGAAATTAAAGGCTAATGGTAAGATTTTAGAGTATTATTTTGCAAATATCATTCACTATTATGAAATTAATTGCACCCTACATTTAAAAGTAGACGAGATTGTTTCTTTCAAGCATTAAACATAAAGAAAAGCAAGAAAAGTCAAAGGGCTTTACTAAAAGAACCTACATTATTAAAAAAATGGTTTGCTGCAGGAAGTTTTTAGTAAAAAGTAGTTACAAATAATTTTATAGAAGAAAACAAGGGCGTGTTTGAGTTGAGAAGAAATTTGTAAAGCATTCACGATAAGATATTTGAATAAAAGGTGCTATCTTTACCTCATAAATACCCTAAAGTATCCCTTGCTGGGGATTTCAACAAAAGTGGGCTACTAAACTAAATCTAAGATATGGTCTTTTGGATGATATATTTAAATTCTCCAAGTATATGTAATGTAAAATCTCCTCTGTGTATTGTATGTATATAAACACAATAGATAAAACTGTTTTTCTCTAATTGGGTACCTATATTTATAGATTATTATAATAAAACTGGGTTGTTCTGTTTTTTTTTTTTGTTATAAATTATACTGTTCATACATCAAATAACTAGAAACTGACAAACTATATTTTTTATTTCTGATATAAATATACATTGTATGTTTCTTCTGAAGTCCAACATGCCCTTGTTTTATTCTATAAAATTATTTGTAACTACTTTTTACTAAAAACTTCCTGTAGCAAACCCTTTTTTCAATAATGTAGGTTCTTTTAGTAAACCCCTTTGACTTTTCTTGCCTTTCTTTGTGTTTAATGCTTGTAAGAAACCATCTAATCTGCTTTTATTGTACAAAGCTGCAATTAATTTAATAGTGAATGATATTTGCCAAATAATACTCTAAAATCTTACTTACCATTAGCCGTTAATTTCAATTTAGGCTCAGTTCCTTTATTTCTTCTAATGATTTTTGTTAAATTTTTGTGTGTAAAAAGTCTTTGCCAAGCCATCAGCAACACTACGGCTGGCTCCAGGCTTGCCAAAATTTTAAAATCTTTCGGGATATAAACAAAGTGTGATACGAATTCAGCTCGAAGGCCGTATCCTAACCCAAAATAAACCATTTATACTATAATATTTCTCTTTATAATTAAAAAAAGGAATTCATTTGAAATTTGATAGAAATGATTACATGATGTTTCCATGCGATTTTCTAGCTTGTCTTTAAAAAAATCAAATTACCGATTTTATAAAAACTACAACACAGGTATATAGTCCAAAAATAAAAATATAAACACCACTAAATATTAATAAAATGTACGACCCCAAGTAGAATATTTTCTGTCATTTCGTGACGTCACTGCGTCCTTAGCAACCGTGATGAGGCCACCGTGTTGTCTACGAACCGCGGCAGTTTTGTTCCTGGTTGTACAATTGTACAAAAAGTTGTACAATCAGTTATGTGGTTGTACGCACTTTTGAAAAAAGGTAGAAATGTTGTACAATTTAAAATTGCTAAATATTTATGTAAAATCTGGTATATCGTAAATCGTATGGATTAAAATTAATAAAACAATGTTTGAATTTGGCGCCATTCGCGACCAATCAGTACACCGTTTTATATCGAAAACATTTTTTAAACTGGGAAAAAAGAAGAATTTTAAGCATCGGGAACTAGTAGACTAATTAGTGGTTGTACAATCGAACGTAAAAGTGTACAATTTTGACATTAAAAGTTGTAAAATTTAAAAATCCCTAGGAACAACACTGAACCGCGGTACTATGCCACGGACTGTAAGCACTAATGCACTATATTATTGAAATTTAATAAAATATTTCCATTAAAAATCATCATAAATAAAAGTAATTTTATAGTAAAATATTTTTTCTAAGGTTACTTACATTAATAAAAAAAACTTGTTTTCACAGAAACGATAAATAAAACCAATATTTTTAATGAAATTAATTTTCGAATTTTATTCCTTAATTTAATAAAATAAGTACTAGGTATAAGTAAATTATAACACATAAACGAATCAACAATAATTTATGACTCAAACACAAACGATAGATAAGTGGAAAATCCCACAGATAAAATACCAATTAACTGTACTCACAAAATAGCAGTAATAGTTTAAAAAATCGTCATAGCAGCAATCATCATAATAATTCATCCTTAATATTAGGTTAGAATCGTCAACTTCACGAATTTTTCCTTGGACTTGACAAAAATCATAATGTGTAACGAAAACCACGATAAGAAAAATGTTATCAATAGCGCTATCAGTTGATAATGAGTGCCAAATTAAAATTGCCAAATACTTTTTACAATTTCTGCTAACTGCTTAGATCAAAGTTTAAATAAAGAATACACAATTTCCTTATCAATGAATGAAGATTGTTTGTTTTAAATCGGGATTCACTCTATACTATAATATTTCAATGAGTCAGTTCAGATATAAAAATAGACGGGTATCAAGTGGTCTTGATGTAATTTTTGCATACTTGACAATTTTGACAAAGTTTTGATTTTTTTTAATGTACAAACAACTGATCTAGAGAAAATTTATTTTATATTTATGATGGATTGATTTGTTAATAAGAGCAATATTTTCAAGTGAGGTTTTTTATTGTAACACCATTTTGTTGTTATATTATTCGGAATTCCACAATAAAAAAACAAATCTAGACGATTACAACATAAGGAATTTAATTCCAAAAATTTCTGGATATCTTCAAGTATGTACGAGGATGGGATGAAAAGTATTCAGCCTAAACAAGAAAAAAAATGTTTTCATGCAATCTCCGTGTAGCTCAAATACATTAATTCCATCGATGCTCAAGAGACTTTCTGCGTAAGTCGCTCTTATGCTTGAAGTGGCCATATTTTGAAAAGTAGAAAGCTGGACAAATCGAAAACGGAGAGGGGCGGGAAAGAAAATAAAAACGGCTAGAAGAAAAAACAAGGCAGACAAAATGGCACAGGACAAAATAACGCAGAACAAAATATCGCGTGACAAAATATTTCAGAATTAAAAAAAACAAAAAAAACTTAACTAACCACCTAACCTGGGAGGCCCGGAACAATCGCGGATTGCTTAACTAATTTACCTAACCTACCGTGCGGCCTGGAGCCATATACAGTAACTCGCGATGGCTACAGGCCGCACAGGTTAGGTAAATTAGTTTTTTTTTTTTTAATTAGAATACTGGAATATTTTGTCACGCACTTTGTTTCGATCTTTTTTGAAAAAGCGTTAACTTGTCTCTGATTTATTTGTGTCGAAGCAAATTTTTTCGACTCGAAATTGTTTCGAGTTAAAATGGATCGGATTATAAAATGTGAGAGTGGGGTAGCTACACATCAAACGTTGCCTGCATTGGTGTCTTCGGAACGGTATTTATTACGCCTTATTTTAATGAATTACATTGTTTAAAAAAACATATCTTGTTCGTTTCGCGTTATTTTGTCATGCGCCGTTTTCTCTTGCGCTGTTTTACCATGGAGCCAATAAAAACTGCTGGTGTGCGTTCAGAAATGGAGGGTAAACGGATCCGGAAGTTGTCTAAACTCTAAAAAGCGTTCCTAAATGTGGAACGTTTTATCGGGACGAATTATCCCAGCCGTTCCTATTTAAAAGAAAAACGCGTCGATATGAAGAAATTTTACCCCCCGTGTTGAGCAGGGTAATTTTTAGTCGCCTTGCGCAGCATATTATAACCTTAATTAACCAGAGAACCACCTAGTATTTGATTTCCTATTTTTATTTTTTGATTAAAAAATATTCAAATGTGAGTATGAGTGATAGTCATTATAGAAAATATTAAAGGTAATGAATTAAAATTTTTACATAAAAAGTCTATATAGACGTCAATTTTGTTATCGATACGTTTCATTACCCATTTACTAATTTTTGATAATTCCTTCAATCTCAGATAACAGATAAGACGACCAAAAACTTGATTTTATAATAATTTGGACTTCCCGTTCGTATTTATTGGACAAAAATAAACGTTCCGACGAATTTTGTCCGGACGATTGAAAATTTGACGCTCTCGATTTATGAACGCACCCCTGGTCGAATTTGCAACCCGATGTGCACCGCCGACGTGGTTACATGGTGACAAATAAAACAACATTGCCACATAATATTTAAAAGAGTGCATTGTCACGTTATTATAAAAATAAAATGAAATATTCCTTAGACTAGGTAATAAAGAGAGGACGCCTAACATGTATATCGAGCACACGTAGTATTCTGTGCCGATTATCTATTGGCCGCCATTATTTTGGTTCTAATCATTTCGGTGACACCAAAGTTTTTGTTCGTGTTTATTTCTGATTTTTAAATTAAACGAAATTTAATAATTGGTTTATTACAATGGTTTATTGTGTGGCATATCAGTGTTAAAGTTATAGCGGCAAGAAATAAGCAGATATTACGTTTTAAAGGTAAATAATAAACACCAATCGTTTTCACTTTATATATTTTCTTATATTTTTCATTTTATTTGGTGTTATACAACTTGGTATTTACATATTGTACATGTCTCACTCCAGAGTAATAAATTTTACACACCAAGTTTGTTTATTTTATGCTTTTCATTGATATTTAAGCAATTAATGATATTAAAATGGCCAAACATGTAATTTTTTCCAGTGGCGTGTCGTACAATTCTGAATATTAACTTTTATTAAATCCTAATTTACTTTTGCTTCTTATTTAATCGCAGCAATGTTTATTTGTTTTATTTTAGATTTCCTGTTGATCCAGCAAAAAAAATTTTTCGATTCAGGCAACAAAAATTGCAAATTGGATGCCTACGCCAAATGAGAGATAGTGTTCAAAACATTTTGAGACATTTTTTTATGGGACGGACTGTAAAAGACGTATACTAAATGGAGCAGTTCTCACTATATTTCCTGAATTCTCTAAATACATGCAACCGAAGAAGGTGCGCATAATTAAACATATATATTTTTTTAATTACTTTTCATTATTATGTTATGAACTTTTAAGAATTTAGCAACCCTTTTGTGTATAATTCAAAACATTACCGTAATAATTGATTGTTTGTAGTATTTAAAAAGAAGAGCATTGCATTTGGAAGCTGAGCCAGGCCCTTCAAATACAACTTCAAATAAGGAATCTATCCTAGAAAGCCCTAGCATAAAACGGCTTAGAAGACATCTTTTACAACAGGTAGAAAAGAATAAAGAAAAAACAAGACAAATCAAAGTTCTTAAACAAAAACTTAAAAGATATAAAAAAAAAGAGTTGTTCGCTAAAACTTCTTCATTTATGTATAATTTTTCTTACTAGCTTAATTTAATAATATTCAGATAGCACACTACATCTTAAAGACGTCCAGTTCATGTCTTACTTTCGTCCAAATGTCCTGGTACGTAAAAGGGACGGTTTTAACACGCCCTGCTCAGGACATGTTTAAAACGTCTTTGTTGGGATGTTTTTAAGACATTTTAAATAATATGGACGTTCAACTTGGTTTGCTATAGTTGAATATGGCGCCACGATAGAGTTCTTGGCGCTGCCTGCAGCGCATGTAGATCGTCATTCGTCATTGTAATTGGCTGATTGGAGTCTCGCGCGCGCGTATCGAGTCATGTTCTTCCTCTAGCTGCCTTATTTTCGGGACAGCCATTGTATAATATTTAAGGCGTAAGTCTGTGGACATTGTCATTATTTTTTGGTGGTTGTGTTTTTATATATTGTCTTTTTATATTATTTATTTGCCATTATTGGAATCGGTAATGTCTGTACAACAACGCGTATGCGATGCTCTAGGAATTAGTGAAACCAAATTAAGAGGAGTATTACAAAATCACAATAGTGAACTGCCGAAAGAAGATCATTGCAAAACTCGCCCATCATTGAAAACGAAAGATATTCCAGATGGAAAGAAATTTGAAATTCGTGATACCATTTATCGAATGAGGGCCAACAAGGAACATGTGACCTTAAATAAAATTCTCTCGGAATTAATAGATAGAAAATTTGACGACATTGGCAGAACAAGTCTATGACAAGTGATACATAACTTGGGTTTGTGAAAAAAGTTCTGTGGTGCACAAGAGAATTAACTTTCCAAGAAAATATTCTAAATTTAAAGAAGAAGGGGCGAAATTTATATATTTAGACGAAACATGGATATTTTCTAGGGGTGCAACCAAGGGAATATGGCAAGATGATAACAAAGTCCATCAAACATACCGATGGAGAAGGGAAGCGACACATAATTTTACATGCAAGAGGGAAATCGGGCTTTATAGAAGGTGCTGATTTAATATTTTCATCTAAATCAAAATCCAGTGTCTATCACGATAATATGAACACAGAAATGTTTGTAAAATGGTTGCATGAAAAACTTCTCTCATGTTTAAGTGAGCCCAGCGTAATTATTTTAGACAATGCACCTTACCATTCTGAAGTATTAAACAAAAGTCCAACGAATTCTTGGACTGTTGATAAAATTAAAGAATGGTTAACAAAGGAACATATACCATTTCCTCAATATATATTAAAATCAGAATTATTACGCTTGGCAAATATACACGCAAAACCAAAAACCTTTGTTATGGATCAGATTTTTGAAAGTTACGGTCATCAAGTTTCACGTCTGCCACCGTATCACTGCCAGTTTAATCCCATCGAATATATATGGGGAATATCAAAACAATATTATGACAACGATATTGGGCCTAATGGTTATAGTGACGACGCAGTTCGGGAAACTTGGCGAAAAGCACTTTCAATTGCAACTCTAGAAGTGTCGCGGAACTGTATATCCAAGTGCGAGAAACTAATAGAAGATTGGTGGACTCGAGAAAATAAAATAAACGAAATAAGTCTAATCATAATAACAATTAATGGTGATGACAGTGATGATGATTATGATATTTTGGAAAATGACTGATTTTAATTTTTGTTGGCAAGTTCAATTTTTTTATTTTTCATTTGAAATTCTCTACATGGAACAAATTTTTATGTTAGAAAATATTTTATTTAAGCTAAATAACCCTCTTATTATACATAGACCATATTTTCTGTGTGAAGTGTAATATAAAATTATTATTAGGTTTACAATAGCCACATTAGACTCCATTAATGAAGAAGTTTAATTCTGCTCTCAATTATACAAAAGATTTTCCATTATTATTTAATTAAAAAGTTGTACATTATTTTTCATTTCATTTAACCAGTTGATATTTCCCCAAAGAACAGGTCAAACTTTCGGGTACTTACCTGGAAATACTCATAAAATGTTTAATCCGAAACCTGCGTAAGTATAGCGAACAGATTGTAGTTACAGATGCTTTGGCTAAAATTAAATGAACAAACGTATTTAAGATTTCTTTAAAACGTGTCTGTGCTATCTGGATAGTGTCATTCTTTATTAAGTAAAAATAAATCTTTTTGTAATACATGTAGATCATTATGTTTTATTTTGCGAAATTAAAAAAAAAAACACTCATTTTATTATGTCAACGATTTCATTCAGTTTATTTCAATATATTTTTTTCTTGTGTCTTATTTATTGTTACTTATTTATTTTAAATTTTACGCTTGAACTTGCTTTATATCTAAAAAGATCAATGAAGTACTAATAACATAAATACAAGTTCGTTTTTTTATTTCCAACATGTTACGCCTTTGGTCAAATATCGTTGGTGTCAGAATGGAACAAGATTTTCAGCGACGTTGTGAGTCCTCTCTTTATTATCTAGTCTAAGAAATATTCATATTTTTTTTTTAATTTGACAAAAGCGGGACAAAATCGAGACACATGTCAAATCAGGACTATTGGTTTAAAATCGGGACGGATGGTCACTTTACTTATGCTTTAAAAGAAACATTAATACTTAAGCTAGAATGGCGTGTGATGTATCACTGTTTCAGTGAGATATATCAGAATCCGATTTGTGGCATATTTTTGCTACAAGGCTTGTTTTGGTCCTTTAACGAACTAGGTCAGAATCAGTGAATTACACTCGTTCAGCTCAATAGGACAATAACCCCGTTAACTTGAGAAAACTCTCCTATACCAAATGAGATATCAAAATGATTTTAATGCCATATTTTTTGATAATTATGTACTCTTTATTAGTTTATCTTCTATCTAATCTTCTTTAAATTTGTTACAAAATAGTGTTTGTGTCAGTGTTGCCAGGTAATTTTTTTTTACCAAGTTACCCTACAAGTATCCTAGTCTCGGGTCTATCGAGACACATTTTTATTTTTAATTCTCGTAATTAAATTAATTTTATATGGTTTTATTAAAATTAAGATTTATTTGTGAATGTGGACTAAATAAAAATAGAAATGCTATTATTTATCGATTCTACACAAGAATAACTCATTTTTACGTATATTTAATCTCAATAACTAAAAAATATACTGACAATATTAGTTTGACAGAAATGTCACTAACATAAAATTTTAAAAATAATAGTAGCCGGGTGACCAAAATATGAACTGTAATTGGTGGATTTCATTTTTTTGGTCTTCCTAGGTAGAATGGATATGAAATATATTCCTTCAGTTGAACGCAATGCTATACTTTTTGGTTTTGTAGTCTGTGGGTAGATAAGCTAATATCCATGTGGGTGTAGAAAAAGTAATATAAACAATACAGGCAAGTTATAAAAGTAATTTTAAAAAACAGACTTCAAAAATCCTACAGATGCCCTTAAAAATTGAGATTTTTTTTATTTTTTCATAGATCATCAGATTCTAACTAATTGTATACGGTAGTGCCCCTGAGGTATCCTCTTCCTATTAAAAAAATAATAATAGAAATCCGACAACGTGGTAAAGAATTATTGCTGAAAATACATAAAACATGAAGAGTTTGATGATTTTTTTTGAGCCCCATATTTATTTAGATCTTGACCAAATTTATATGGGACCACCCCTGAGGTACCCCCTTTCTAACAAAAAAAGAATCATACAACGCAGTAAAGAATTATCGCTGAACATACATAAAAAAAATATTCTGACGTATTGAGAACCTCCTCCTTTTTTGAAGTCGGTTAAAACGAAAGAGGGCTACGGTCTAAACTCTAGCCATTGAAGCCCCGCCTTATATATGGTGGAGCATTGTCAAAGGGGGTTGCAACATAGTTTTCCCTCTTCGACGCCAAATTAAGAAAAATGTATAGAGGGGGCGTCCATTAATTACGTGAGGTGTTCAAGGGGGGGGGGAGGGGATCAAGCTAAATCTTTCCAAATCTCACTTGGGGGAGAGAGGGGTCTTTGTAAATCTGACGTTTTTTTTTTCTAGTAGAAAACGGTGTAAAATTGCGTGAAAATTAAATTAAAGTAAAGAATGTTTCTAGAAATTTTTAGTCTTAAATAAAAGTAATAAAACATAATGTATTTGTTTTTTTTAATAATCCAACGCATTTACACCCAAAACACAAATTTTGAAAAATCTCACGTAATTAATGGACGTCCCCCTAGAACTTAATAATACAAATTTTATCGATGAAGTTAAATTATTAAATTTAGGCAGGCGCCGAGTCCATGAGCCATGCCCCCATAGAAATATTTCCGAGAACGTAAAAAAATAAATACACATTTTTCCCGTAGTTCCTCAGTGGCAAATGAGAACATGAACAATCATTTTTTAGCCAGCGAAAAAATAGTTGTACATAGATTTGAGAGAGAGATGAGGACCTTCTTTTACCCTCGTCATGGTACGGTCTCCTCGGAGATGACCAAAAGTCGGCACCTATGCATTTAGATTTTTTGTTTTTATTTCTTCTTTCAACATTTACATTTATCAATATTTTGTTTATATAATGAGACATTTATTCAGTTCTTTTAATTAAATCTCACATATTAACAACATTTAAATCATTATATTTTCATATTCCACTTATGTATAATATTATTGGTACTCAGGCACGGAAAAATATCAAATGTGGATGCCATAAAGGTGAAATTCCTTCTTCTAAGGTGATGTCCATGAAAGATTAGATTCTAAACGTTTAGCCCATCACCATTTTGTCAATTTATTCGGTGCAAAAACATGCAAAGATAGATTTGAATCTTAGATGTAACAGCGTCTTCCAGTTTTGAGATTGAGCAATGCAGTTTCAGCTATACAAAATGTTTTTATTTGGCCTTTCTTTTGCAAAATGCACAAGAATCCAATATTTGCCTATAGTATTTTCGTTCCACTTATAAAACATTGTACTTAAAAATTAGATCTATCTTCTGATTTTATATTATTGCAGGACAAACGATAATCGTGGTGTTCAGCGAACGAACATCAGAAAATGTTGCCAACATAAGCTGACTACTATTTCCCCCTAGCCTCAGTGATCGCTTCGTCCATTTACTGGGTCTATGTCGCACACCTCCTTAGATATACTAGCCCTGTTGTCAAAGTACAATATAAATAAATGTTGTTTTCGGATTTTAGTTTTAATGAATAGATTATGTTCGTGTGCATTAGTTTCCTTAGAGTACCTCTGTGGTGGAGCTGAAGGTCAAATATTTCTATCCCTTCTACTTCATAGTCCCAATCTTTACTTTCTTTTCTGTTCTATTCTGTGACTGCACGGATATGAAATTCACCATTCACAGTTCATATTTGGTCTCCAGGCTATTCTTTTTTTTTTTTTTTAATTTTCAATTAGTGATAATTCTGTCAAATTAATTTTTTAGTTATTGAGATTAAATATAATGAAAAAGAGTGATTCTTGTGAAAAATGGATAAATAATAGCATTTCATAGGACATTTGTCTATATTTACAAAAAAAAAAAACATAAATTTTAATAAATTAATATAAAACAATTTAATTATGAGATTATGTAGATTTAAGTTAGTGGGTCGTAGAAAAAAAAAACTGTACAACTCGAGTGGATTGTCCGTATCGCATTGAGACGAGAGCACTCCGCCTACTACTATTCTAGAGCATAAAATTAGCAAAAATATATACAACAAACCGAATTCTGATATATCTCATGGAGACAGATATATAGCACTTGCCACTCTAGATAGCCACTGTTCCTTATGAATCACAAGGAGCAAAAAATAATTGATATTTCAAAAGCAAAAAATTGACAAAAAAATATGGTGCAAACCGGATTCTGATATATCTCCTCCAAAGATACAACACTTTCCACAGTAGCTTAAATATTAAGCAAGCGTAGCCAATGTTTCCCGCTAACGACAGAAGCAAAAACAAAAAATTGGTAAAAAAATATAGCAAAAAAAAATAACCAAAAAATATAGTATAAGTCGCTCTGCTGGATTATAACTTTGCCATACCATACATTAAATCAGAGGTAAATTTATTACTCGGAAGACATTTTTTCAAATTTGGAAGCAAATGTAAATTCGATGGGACCAAATCTTTTGAATAAGGTGCATGAGAAACCAGCTTGAAGCCTAATTGAGGAATTTATGCGATGACAATTAGCAATTTGTTGCAGCAGAATATTATTTTTGATTATTTTCAAAAATCACCATATATATATCCTGTTTCTCTATGAAAATCTTATATTTTATTCAGATATACTTGACTAACTAAAAGTTATATTCTGATCTAAGCTAAGTTGTAAAAATAACGCGAATTTTTTTTATCAAATTTTATAATTTCTTCAACATTCAACACTACGATCTTACCCCCTGTTACCATAGTCTTTTAATCTCTCTAAAATATAATGAATTTGTATTTCTTTCAATTTAAGTGAATAATTACATCTAAAGGTTTCAAAATTATATATTGAGATAGATCAGTCGGAACAACTAAAAATGTTTTGTTTAAAACATCTATTCACGTAATATGTATTTGATTTGTTTGTTCAATTGCATTTTTCGTTCCTACAAGTATGCAACGCTGACACAAGAATGGACGAATAAACTAACTGATATATGGGAACTTGATACGAACCAGAGACACATCAGAATGGAACCATAGAAACAAACCTAATATTTAATTAAACAGAACGATGCATATTCAGATTTATATCCTATTAAATCAGGGTCCTGGGACCAATACGGTATCTCTTATACACTAGTGATCTAACAAGAGAAACAATGTTAGCAACGTATGTTAATGATAGAGCTGACGTCCATCACATAGAGACCCGGTAGTGACGTCTAGCACATCAATCTCAATAATGTCCAAGATTAGCTTAAGAAGTGTCTTATAATCCACCTGCACAACTGGCATACTCGTACATGGAGGAAACAGTTATATTCTGATCTAAGCTAAGTTGTAAAAATAACGCGAATTTTGGTTGACAGGTGACGTGTCCCAAGTCATCAGTGTTAAAAACAATCCACATTTTTATCCAAGCTCAAGCAGCTAGGACTGAAATTAAATTAAGTGCATTGGACTGTCGGCACTAAGTTCAAACAACAAAATCAAGGTTCCAAAACAAAGTGTTATGTACCCAACATGGTTATTCAAAAAGACATTTGATTCCATCAGTAAAATATGAAGACTTTTTCAAAACTAACACATGTCCAGAAATGCTCGAATTGAGTTAACTGTGACAATTAGTGGCCAATCGTTATATTTACGGGTAAAAATTATGATTTTTTTAGAAAAGTAACAAAGAAACAGTGATATTCACCGTAAAATAGTATAGAATGTTAAAAAAAAATGATTTTGGAGATATGTTGTTTTTGTAAAAAGGTCTTCAATGTATTTCGTTCGATTTTTTAAATTCAGGGTGGCTTTGATAGTCAAACTTGCGCACTCTGTACAGTAATACTGACACTGACAAAGTTCTTCTTGCTCGCAAGCAGTCCACCAAAATATGTAATGTTGCATGTCCCTTTTATTTTTTTATATTTTAAACCTTTTCATAAGTGAATGTCATACATGTATCGGAATTCCGGCGGTACCACTGAGATCCATTTGCACCTCTGTCCTCTAGTCGTTAAGAAATAAGCTAGCTTAAATTGACATTTTTTCATTAACAATTTCATTTTAAGCTTCGCTTATTTATTAACGACTAGCTGTGCAAATGGCTCTAAAACCGGCGGATCCGGTCTATCGACCGAAACATAGTTCCGGCAAATGCGGTCCGGCCGGAATTTTCGAAAATTTTAAAATAGGTTAAATATAAACAAAAAATATCTAGCAGATTGAACTTTATTACATTGAAAGTCGTTATAAGCAATGACTTTTATCTAACAGTTCTAAAGCCATGTTTGTAATAACGTGGAACGGAGTAGATCAAGGTTCCCAATTGGTATAATTAACGTACTTTATACGTAATTCTCGTTTAAATTTGGTATTGGCTGATTCCGTATACGTTTACAGTTTACGATTATAATAACATATCGTTTTTTAAATGATATACGTCCTATGGTATATAATTGTAAATTATTCTACGTATTATTATTATTTTGGAATAAACTAATGTAAGTTTTTTTTGAAAGATTTATTTAAAAAAATTGTTCATTTTAACTCTCTATGCTGGAATCTTTCCTTATTTATAAAAAAATGTTTTATATCCCATAATCTTCTCTATGGCTGATTGGACGGTAGTTTACAGCTTCTAAATTGAACCCTTTCTTGTACATATGTATAACAGTTGTTCTCTTCCATTTTTCGGGGACCATGAATTCAGTTAGGGATTCATTCATAACTCGGGCAAGTAGTTCGCTTAATTCCTCAGCACAAGTCTTAAGTAGGACAGGTGAGACTTCACCTGGTTCAGGGGCAGCATGGCTTTTTTGTAGTTTTAGTGCTTTAACTACTTTTTGAGGTGTTTTGAGATTCAGAAATAATGTGATTGTCATGATTTCTCAGAATTAAGGCATTGATAATAATATTGACAATATAATAATTAGCTAGATAATTAAATTGGTCTTTTTGGTAATTTTTGTGATGTGTGTTTCCCATTTTAGGTCAGATTTTAAAGTGATTCCTAAGTCTTTTTGTTTTATTACGATGTTATTTCCGATAAAAAATTAATCATCTCAACAGCCTTGAAGGAACTCTATTTGCTCCAGATTGTTAGGACAGTTGTAAATTCCATTAATTATATTATACACATTTATTAAAAGTAATTTAAAAAAAAAACCGAGTTCAAAATCGTGCAAATGCCATTACCACTAGAGCTGTGGTATTCGTTACTCAGTAACGGGCAGTCGGTCAGATACGAAATACGAATTCGTTACTGCATTTTAAATTTCGTTACTCGCATCCGCATCGTCGCATAACGCACAATAATAATACTTGAGAATACATACCGCCACCGGTTCGGTGTGCAAGATGCGAGATGGCCCGATGGGCGATGCGAAATGCGAGTGTGGCCTTGATGCGAATCGACTATCGAACCGCACGTCGACTGGGACTCGGAGAGTTCGCAACGTACTTTTGTTTATATTTATGTTTTTATTTATTTCAGTTTTAAAGAATAGTATAATAGTTGTTTTTCTGTTGCGTGTTGCAAGAATATAATATGTTTTTGTTTATTAAAGTTATGATTTTATAGAGTATTATTATTGTTTCTACTAGTGTGTTAGAAAAATATATATGTTTCTGTTCAACCTGTCTGACGATATTTTATTTTGCAAAACTTCACATCAGTTCTCATTGCTCATGCTCAGTGAACTACACGACTTTGTTACTAATTACAAATTCGCTATGTATTTATTTAACCAACGATTCGATATCTAATTTCATCCACACCCTCTGTTAAACAGTACCAAAACCTAACAACCGAAGCAATGCGTACGTACGATTAGTTACCGACACCAATTCCGCATCCGCATAGACGTGTATGAGGTCCACACGATGCGTGTTCTGTAGATTCGTATCACAGTAACGAAAGTAACGAGCAACGAATATTTTTATACGGGTAGTCAGATCCGAAGTAACGAATACATACGGGTATTGATTTTCTCGTTACTTTTACAGCTCTAATTACCACATATTAACCAAATTTATATGGGACAACCCCTGAGTTATCCCCTTTCTAACAAAAAAAGAATCATAGAAATCGGACCATACATAAAAAATGAAGAGTTTGAGGATTTTCTCATGGAACCAATTATTAGATTTTGACCAAATTTATATGGAACCATACTTGAAGTTGTCCCAATTCTAACAAAAAAAGTACATTGAAATCGGATACCATGTTAAAGAATTATCGCTGATAATACATAAAAAAATATATACCAACGAATTAAGAACCTCCTCCTTTTTTGAAGTCGGTTACCAATAAAAAATACAACTTAAAGTCGTCTGGCATCTCATTTGCAGGAGTTTAAACTAAATCCTTGCAGATGACACTTCCTGATGGTCCCATCCGGAGGTACGATCAGACCACCTTGCGACCGCTAGCTCTTAGATTAATAAGAAATTTTCATTTCAGACTAGCCGCCTCTAAAAAGTTCAAGCCAGATAGCTTAGGAACAATTGAAAGGACATCGCACTGGACCAACATGCAAATGTGTAGCTTTATTCTAATGTTTCACAGGTAATTCATGTTCTAAACTCTCCATTGATTGGGCTAGTAAGTATTGAAAATTTTATTTTCTGATATGGCTGAAATTACTAACATTTTTATGTAATGAATTATTTAACCGTTATAGTTCAGAGATAATACTTGAAACACAATTAAAATAACATCTCGTCAAAAAATATTTTGCTTACCTGATGGGAACTTGTAGCCTGCGTTTCGATACTTGTAGTTCTAACTATGGTCTGATTATTGCTTATTATCAGCGGCCCTGAAGTAGGGCTTTGCACCGGCTCGTGTTTCACTTGTGCAGGCGGCGACAGATTTAAGCTGGACGGATTCACGATGGTAAGCTGATTATTATGATAATATACCTGTAACAGACAATTTCAGGTATTCGAAACATAAAATTTACAGGTTTACTGACACACACTTAAATACATAACATCCAAAAATATTGTTACTGGCATTTTTCTGATAAAATTATAATAATCTTTTTTTGTAGACAAATTCCACACATATTTAACTGTATTTAACTTTTTAACGCTCAACATTTCTAACATTTCTAAGTCCCAAAAAAAAAAAAATAACGTCTGGGTATGTGTATGTCTGCATGTGCGCCGACACGATAACTCTAGAACAAAAGTTCCAATCGACTTGCGATTTTGATTTTGTGATAATTTCTTACAGCTGAGAACTCTATTGATTTTCAGAATTTTCGGTTTAACTTTACTGCTTTATATAACAGTGTTTATAAAATGCAATGAATTTCTTGTAGATCTTATTTTATGAACTGTAGCAAAGGTACTACTGATTTCGCTAGATTTCAACTGTAAAACCAATTTCTATATTTCTGCCATTCTCAATTGTCAAATAAATTTGAAAATATTTTGAACGATTGGCAGAAAGACTTCGGTCGATCGCCCTTTGGGATTATCCCCAATAAATAGTTTTTTTTTTTTTGAACGATTTTATTTGAGTGGTTAGGTATTTATTGTAACTGAAATAATAAGTGAAAATAATTGTTTTAAGTAGAAATAAATCTGGATCTTACATCAACAACACACAGGATGGTCTAGTGATGATTTTTGTAGGAGTATTAACGAACCCTGAATGAAACTTGTATGTGAATTTTATAAAAAAAAAAAAAAACAAAGGGCCCAAAGATTATTACCATATGGGTAGGCTTAATGGATAAAGAGATCAAATATTTTTAACATGGACATGTTTAGGGTATAAAAGGACCAATTAGTTTTACATGGGCAGGCTTAAGAGGTAAAGAGTCCAAATATTTTTACAATGGTCGACATAAGGAGTAAAGAAACCAAATATTTTACATGGACCAGCTTAAGGAGCAAAGGGACAGACTTAACCATTCAGGACGGCCGTTGGAAACAGGTGCGCACCTCCATCAACTGAGCGCGGAAAAGCATGTCTGGGAATTAATGCATAAAAGTACGGCGCCAGGCCTGCATTGTTTGAAGTTCAAACAATTTCCAAAGCCTAATCAAAAGGTGACACATGAAATGGTACTTAAAAACAAGGGTTAGCAAGGTGAAGAACTTCTACCTGGCTTAGCCTAAGTAATGCAAATGCTTCATAAACCTGAAAATTCAATGTCTTAATGCTTCTCATAATCTTTCGATGTCTTGTTCAAATTCAAATTGAGTCTTTTATGCTAAAAGTTTGTCCGTGGGCCCACAATGCAAATAATTTAGCTTCCCTCAAATATATTATATTTTTTTTTGTAAAGTTAATATTTATCGACTTATTACACTGTACATAATTATAATAATTATGTGGGATTTACTGTGAGATATTTTGAATGCAAATACATAAAGTTTGGCGTGCTATATCTCAGTAAATAATAACTTTAGGAACAAGTTTCCAAAAAAAAAAAAATCTAAGAAGAGGTCATTTATTTATTTATTTCATTTATATTTATGGTGCTGTAGCACAAACAAAGACATACATGTTATATAAACTAGGAAAAATTAAAATGGTTAGTCGTAGGTTAAAAAAGAAAAATACACAGTAAAAAATTGACATTAAAGGCATTAAGTAATTGAGTTTTTAATGATGGAAAGAGAATATTAAACAGCCTGAGATCATTGTGTAAGTTAGCTAATCTAAGCATTCTTGGAATGCAACTGTTTATAGTTGCCTAGTTGAACGAGTTTGAACAAAAAGATTTATTGTTTTGAGAAGTTCAGGACAATTACATCTACTATTTATAATATTAAATAGCAAAGTAAGGCCTTACTATTTTCGCCTAGTTTCCAAGGAGGGAATGTTCAGAAACTGTTCCATGAAATCATATTCACAATAAACACCCTATTTAAAAGCTATATGTCTAAGAAAGTTGTGCTGAACACTGTTTATTTTTCTACTATACATTATATAACGGAAGAGCGATAGTCAAGGTGGGGTCTGACTAGTGAACAATAAAGAACTTTAATTGCAGTTGTGAATAAAATCATGGGTCAACCTTTTGATAAAACCCAACATTTTCATGGATTTGTGAACAGCAGCAAATATGTGTTGACTAAAGCTTAAAGTGGGATCAAGAATAATTCCAAGGTTTTTAATTTAATAAACAGAGTATAACATTTGCCCATTTAAGTTATAGTCAAATGTAGTTGGAGGTAGATGGGAACGATAAAAAAGCATGATATGGCATTTAAGTCCATGCTACTCTGATAAATTATCGAGGTGTCTGAAGTCTACTGGCATCATCATGGGTTTTAACAATTAGGAAAAATTTTAAGTCAGCTGCAAAAAATAAAGCTTTGTTGTTACGAAAACAATGAATTATATCATTAATAAATAATTTAAACAGTAAAGGTGCTAGATGTGACCCCTGAGGTTACTTGAAATAAGTTAGAATAGTGGTGATTAGCTCTAACCATTTGAGTTCTATTAATAAGATAGCTACCAATCCATTGCAGTAGTACCCCACCCAGACCATATTTGTTAAGCTTTTGTAGTAAGAGAGTATGGTTAACCCTGCCAGAAGCTTTGGAAAAGTTGGTATAGACAGAATCGATTTGTAAACCTTTTTACAAGGCTACTGTCAAGAAGTTGACATAAGTGACTAAATTTAACTGTTTATTTTCCAGCACAAAAACCATATTGTTTTTCAGTTATGATGCCGGAGCAGTCATAAGTGAGGTAATCAGTTATACTGTTTGCAACCAATTTAGGTATTGTGCTGAGAATTGAGATGGGTCGATTTAAATCTGCCATTATCTAAAATTATTTGAAATCCCCCAATGTCATAAAATTTATAAGAAAACAAATAGAAAATACATGTCATATAAAATTTTAATGTTTTAACCATTTTTGTCATAAGACTTGCAATACATAAAATTAAATGTTTCCCTTAGCTGGGAGTCGCAAAAAAAAGTACAGACTATCAGGTGAAGATGGTATTTAAGACTTACCTTATCAGGAGGCAACAGCTTGCCGCTGGCCAGAATCTTCTGCTGCTCCGTGAAGAGATTCTTTAGCATGTTCTGCATCTCAGTATCGCCCGACGTTAGCCTGGCGGAAAGGCTCTGTATCTGAAGCTGGATGTTTTTCAGATGCTGCTGCTTCTGTGGAGTGAGTTGGATAGTGGTGATCCTTTGTTGGGGTTGAGACGTGGGCGGTGTTACATTTGCAGTACTTGCCACGTTGCTCATATTGTTAGATTCTTCTAGGATCTGCACAAGGAGTTTGTCGACGTCCGGATTTGTATTGCTACCTGTTAGGTAAATTTTTAATGAAAATTGGGTTTTAAAATTTGCCACTACGAAGATCATTCGGTAAATAAGTGGCCTAGAACAGAGACAGCGCGAATTCAGAGGAATTTACTTTACCATTAAGTAGAATCAACTTTTAATTGGTTTAAATATGACAGTACAGAGCGACCTGTCAATCTGTTTTTGGAATTTTGTAAACAATGGAAAAAACTGAGTTGTAAGCAGTGATAAAGTACATTTGAAAGTTTTAACATCAATCGAAATCAATTCAGAGTTGTATTCAACACCATTAGAATCCGCTCCTTCGTTTTTAATGGTAAAAAACTGGGTTGCGAATTTAAGCTTGGTCGTACAAGCACAAATGAGAACTCCATAGTGAACATTCAAAAACTGGTACTGCCTCGGATATAATTGAAAAAGTCCACTGCGTTGTATGGCAGACAAGTGGATATCTTAAATGACAGTGTGCACAGAATTTTAACTGAATAATTGGAAAGTAAAAAATACTCAAACTGAATCGTTTGAGTGGTTCTCATGACCTGTTGGCATGTTATCGCCACAATCCGCCGTTTCATAAATGAAACCTGGGTACACCAATAGAATTCCGTAACCAAAGAATATTCTAAATAATGGACACACAAAGGTTGTCCAACACCAAAGATGTCAAAAACGATTTTGTCAGCAGGAAAGATTATGGCAACTGTATTTTGAGATTCTTGTAGAATTATCTTCTTCGACTATTTAAAAAAGAGGAAAATAATAAATGGAGAGTATTATGTCATTTTGTTGCAACAACTTAGTGACAAAATCATAGAGAAATGGCCTCATTTGGTAAAGGAGAAAGTGCCTTTCCATCAGGATAACACACCTGCCCACAATGGACAAAATTCCTAAATTGAAATTTGAATTAGTGCCTCATTGACCCTATTTGCCAGATTTGGCTACCAGCAATTATCATTTGTTGTCAAACCAGAAAAAATAGCTTCGTGACAAGATATTTTTGTCTAATTTCGAGGTAACAGCTCCTACAATAATTAAGACAGTGCTAATTTGAATAAGTGTGTTGACCAAATGGGAGACTATATTGAAAAATAAAAGAGTTTTCTTTGTTAGGACACACATAGTTATCGAACAATCCTCATATATGATTTTGTTATTTTTTTTTTCTCTATTTTAAATATTCAATTTTCCTAAATTTTACATTCTCCAAATAATCTTTTTTGCACAAAAAAAATATATTTAAAGATCAATTTATTTCTTACCGTTTGAATCTTGCGAAATGACTGTAGGTGCGACTTTCTGCTGCTTTGGAACCAGAGCAGGTGCAGGCTGCAAAGGTACAGGCTTCGGCCGTTCGATCTTGGGCTGTATTTGCACCTGCACTGAGGGCTGGACCATAGCCTGGGGCTGTACTGGTTTGCTCTGTTGCATTGGCTGAGGCTGCACGTGGTTTTGAGGTAGAACATGTTTAGGTGGTGCATTTAAGGCACTAACTATGGATTTGGTGGCGTTTTCCTTCATCGCTTCCAGATTATTGCTCACTTTTACGGAATCGGGTTCAGAATCCTGTAAGAGTTCAAAAGTGTAAATTATTTTTGAAAGTTAAAGGTACGAAAACTAAAGTATGCATTTGGAAATGGGCAAATGAAAACCCGCATTCCCACTACGAACCCAAAGTGAAAACAAACCAAAAAGAAAAACCTGAGAAGAAAAAAAATGCATGGTCTAACCAGAGATCGAACCTGGATCTCCGAGTTTATGCTTCGTCACTCTTTATTGTGTTTAGGTTGATTAAGTTATTTTTGCTGATTAATTAATATTTATGGAGAAATGCGATCAAATTTAACGGAATATCCAACTTATTTTGCAAGATGTAACTGCGGTTTTTTAACCAAAATCAAGTTCACATTAAAACGTATCGATAGGTATACAATAAACTATTTAATTTACACTTTTAACAGATTAAATTTTCACAAATTGCGGACGAAAACAAAACGAACATATTTTGACATATTAACGTATGGTTTATAGAAATGTACTTCGAACACTTAATATTATTCTCATGGCATGGTTTTGCATTTTTTGGAGACGACTTATTTCATTTTGGTCGTCTAATTATAAAATTGTAGGACAATAATAATTTAAATGTGGCAATATTATAGTGTTGAAGATTGTTAATTTTGACCATTGGCTAAGATGTGGCGAACATCGTCTTAAATAATTAATTTTAAAGGCTATAGTTTTAATAACTTAATTTGCATGCTCCTTAAATTTTAAATAATAATAATAATAATAATAATCTTTATTTTGAGGAACAATCATAATACATATAAGTAAGACAATTCTTAAACAAAACAGTGTAAAGGAAAATATATTAATGATCACATAGAGTAATTATTGTCAATAGTTACTCCTAAATAAACAATTTTTTTTACTATTTTTAAATTTTCATCACCTAGATGTTATATTTAAACTATCTTCCCTATACCTATTTTTTACGCCGAATATACATTTAGCTTTTTGAATATTAATTTTTAACAAATTTGCACAACAATATATATGCACCCTCTTCAGGAAGTCGTTCATGACTCTTGTGCAGTGCGTCAGATCACTGCTTCAGAAATACAGTAAAGTATCATTTGCAGATAAATGAATTTTGCATACCCCTGCAATGTCCAAAATATCATTTAAATAAAGCTTTTTCCAATACTTTAGCAACAGCATTAATCATATTAACTGGTCTTAAATTCTGAGCTTTATTCGTATTTGGTTTTTTGGCTATAGTAGATGTTTTCATTTCTGTAGGCACTTGACTTAACTCTAAGGAACTATTAATTATGTATAATAGATGATTGCAAATATATTTGAAACATTTTTTTAATATCTTTACACTGATATCATCCAGACTACTTTTATTTTTCAATGAACTAATTATTTTCTCTAATTCCTCTAAACTAATTAAATTAAAAGTGGTCATTTTATTAGTAATAACTATATCTACTACTGGAAAACAAATTGTCAACTTTAATTCCCTAAAATAGAAAAAATAAAAGCCCCTCTCAAATGCCAAAAAAAATCCAGTGTAATTTCATGTATGGTACCACCAAGAGAAAAATGGAATTTTTTTAGTTGACGTTTTAAAATAACAGCATTTGATTTTCTATAAAATAAAGGTGTAAAATGTTCTTTTTAATTTTAACCAACCCTGTGTCTTAACACTTTTATACCTTTAATCATTTATGTTTAAGATCATAAACAGGTTCTCATCAACTTACCTGCAAAATATTCTTTATACTCTGAATCTTGCTGACTTTCTTGACCGCCTTAGTTTTCGGCGACAGTTTCTTTTCGATTTGTTCCTTGTTCGGCCTCTGCATGAAGATCGTCTGACCATTGACGGTTAATTGACCATTGCGCTTCAGTTGCTCCAGCTGATCGGGCGTCAAATTGACAACATACGACGTTGGTGGGGGGTTTTGTGATTGTTGATTGTTTTCATTTAGATGTTGGGTCTGTTGCTGCTGTTGTTGTTGTTGCGGCTGCTGGTTGATGTGATGTTGAATAGGTTGCACGGTCTGTACCGGTGGTTGGGCTTTTTGGAATGGTTGTACCTGAATTAATAAACAATATGAAAGGTTTACAAAAAATGATTCATTGTTTCAAGACATTTATCTAAATTAAAGGACTTTTTGCCTCAAAATTTGTTACTTATAATCTGATAAATTGGAAAAGTTTTTAAACTGACTATTTCCAGTATATTTTTCTCCAAGATTATTTTATGACTTGAAACTAATTTTCTGTCAAAATCAAATTTCTAAAATGTTCAGAATTTTCAAACACTTCCATCTTTTCAAAAAGGTTAAATGAACATCGACTTTTGACTGAAAAAAAAAAAAAAAATCACAATAGACTTACTTTCAAAACAGGCTGATTTTGCACATGATTTTGATTCACATGAAAATTCTGCACAGGTGACTGAATTGGCTGCGGATGTGGCCCTGGCTGCAAGCTTTGTACACTCCTCACGTTCTGCTGGACACTTTGAATATTCTGCAAGTTCTGTAAATTTTGCACATTCTGAACGCTTTGCAGATTCTGAACGTTTTGAAGATTCTGCACATTTTGTACGTTTTGCATATTTTGCACGTTTTGCATATTTTGAACGTTTTGCATATTTTGAACATTTTGCATATTTTGCACGTTTTGCATATTTTGCACATTTTGCATATTTTGCACATTTTGAATATTTTGCAGATTCTGCATGGTTTGTGAGTGAACATTCTGTGTGGGAACGTGCGAATGCTGTACAGTATGATTCTGTTGCTGGAGTAAACTTTGTATTTGACCCTGAATTTGGGACTGCAGACTATGCACTTGAGATTGTGACATGGTATGTATAGGCTGAACTTGTGAATGAATACTATGGATTGGTTGCGGTTGCACAATCTGCATTGGTTGCTGTAAAGCATTCACAGTTTGATGCTGTATTGTCTGTTGTACAGTCTGTTGTTGTATTTGAGGTTGCAAAGACTGTATTGTATGTTGCACAGCTTGGGGTTGGACAGTTTGCTGCTGCACAGTCTGTATAGTTTGGCTCTGCACAGTCTGCTGCTGTATCGTTTGCACTGATTGCTGCTGAATGGTCTGTACCGTTTGCTGAACGGTCTGTTGGTCCATCGAAGGTTGCAAAACCAAACCACCCAAAAGACTTTGTAATATTATCTGCGACTGAAGATCTGAATTGATAGTAGGGTCATGTTGTAGCACCAACCGACCATCTTCGCCCATCGTCAGTTTAAAACCGCCACTTCTTTGTAGCATTAGGCCATTATTTATGGTAAAATTTGGAGCTATGAATGAATTGAAAGGTATACCGGCTTGCGCTGTAGCTGCCTGTGATGTACTATTTGAGATCATGCCACTCTGGAAGTTTTGATTTAGCACCTAAAAAAAAAAATAAGTGATAGGATTAATATCAAGTATTAGGCATTCCAACGACCTGTCAAACTGCTGACAAGTGGGAACTGACATTTATATATGGCAATCCTGTGAGCCTGTTGTTATTGACTGGGTAAATGATACATATATAGTTATATAGATTGTTCAAAGCGGGTCGTTTGCGAGCGGCCATATTACCTCGCAAGTGCTCATTAATCAGAATTGATTTCGCAAAAATGTGTGTGCAAACCAATATTTAGCCTTTGAATACAGTAAAAAAAAAATAATTACCTACATTTTTACTTCAAGGCATAAGCTTATGTTTATTTTGAAAAATATAGATGATCAATCTATGTAACTACCTATTTCATTGACCTTGTCAAATCACCAGGCCTACAGGGTTGCCATATCATAACCTGTCAAAACCCACTGGAGCCATTTTGTTTGGAATGCCTAATTGTAAAAAGTGACTTATGACAAAAATAAATATATTTATTAGAGTGATTGTTAAAAATTAAATTTTTTCCAACGCCTTAAAAAACCTTCCTTTTGATGAAAATATAGTTTATTTTTTCATAAAATCACAGTTTTTATAATAATAATAATAATAATAATAATAATAATAATATTTTTATAGACCATTTAAAATACAATATTTGAAAAAAAATAAAATACAATTTAAAAAAAAATTAAAGTACCAGAAATAAACATGGTCAAAAGGTCCTAAGATCAGCTCAAGCTGTTCTTCCTCAAAGGCCTGCAAATGTAATCTAAACTAATCTAATAGGGTGTAACACATGTATATAATAAACAGAACTAAAACAAACAAAAAAGTACTATGGGCCGTTTGCATCGCTGGTCATCAAGAAACAAAAGACTTTTATTTTTTAAGGAAAGATAATAACGACGAGCGGTGCCGATGGATCCTAGTAATTTATATAAACTAAACAAAATCAAATTACAAACTTACAAATTTGTGAATTGGTCATCATATAATATTTTAAACATTTTTGTTTTAAATGATGCTATGGATAAATTAATTAGGGAAACAGGAATATTATTATACTCCTTCGCTATCTGGTATGAGAACGAGTTTTTAAATTGTTGTGTTTGGTGTTTTGGAATCTCAATAGAATTTTTTTTTCGTGTATTTCTACTATGAACATCAGAACGATAAATAATTTTATTCCAAAGATATGGAGGACTTTTTTTAATTAAAATTTTGTGAAACAGGGTTAATGAATGAAGTTTTCTCCTATTTAACATATTTAACCATCTGGCATTTGCTAGTGTATGGGAAATTCTATCAAATTTTTTAATTCCATATATAAGTCGAAGGCAGGCATTTTGTAGTTTTTGTAACCTATTTGAATCTGTTACTGAAAGACAAGGTCCATATACAAAATCACAATAATTTGCATTACTTAGAACGAGAGAGTCACAGAGTTGTATCTTTAGTTTTTTGTCAAATAAATGTCTGCTATGATATAAAGTTTTTAGTTTAAAAAAGGATCTTTGTAGAACATAAGAAACATGATCTGTGAATTTCAGTCGATTGTCTAGTATTATCCCCAAATTTTTTGCTTTTTGAACAGTTGGTAGAGCCACATCATTAATTTTTATAGACACGTTAGAAGAAGCAGCTCCAAAAATATCTCTTAAAGTAGACGGATTTGAGAAAAAATCTGAAAATTTTGATTTTATGGAGCAAATGAGTTTAATATTGAAACTGTCTGCAAAATATGAACTTTATGAAAAAATCAAATGAGAGCAATTTTGTAGGAAATAAATTTCTCTATAAAAAAGGTCTCGTTTGATTTTTTTTTTTAAAGCACTCAGTTCCATGCAGGTACACTCAAAGCTTGTGTGGGACTGTTTGGAAGCCCTAACAGAGCTGGGTAGTCAAAACAGACTAACCTTAGCCTGGGTACCAGGCCACAAGGGACACAAGGGCAATGAAGAGGCTGATTTACTAGCCCGAGAAGGAGCCTCAAATGCTCTTATTGGCCCAGAACCCTTCTGTGGTGTAACAAAAACAACTATCAGAACATGCACAAAGCAGTGGATGTTTAAAAAATCTCAGGAGTGGTGGAAAAACTCACCAGGACAGAGACATGCCAAAAAGTTCTTAAAAGGACCATCATCTAAACTCACCGAGCATCTACTAAGCCTTAATAGGAAAAATACTAGAATTCTAGTAGGTCTATTAACAGGACATTGTAGGCTTAACAAACATATGTTCAATATCGGTCTGACAGAAGAGGCCTTGTACCGATTCTGTCAAGAAGAAGAGGAAACGGCAGAACACGTATTGTGCTACTGCAAAGGTCTAGTAAGACTGAGATTCCTTACACTTGGAGAAGAAAAACCAAGGGCAACTAGCTATACCGGAGAACTACTTCCCAGTCTATGGAGTCTACTACAAAAGACCGAATTAGACAAGGTACTCTAAACAATGATTAAAGGATATCCACAATAGATCTGAAAAGGTCGAGGTGGGGGAGGCCACATGGCCCATAGTCCTAATTAAATCTTATCTTATCTCGTTTGATTTTTTCATAAAGTTCATATTTATGGAGTTATTCTCAATAATAAACTCATTGACACCATAAAATCAAAATTTTCAGATTTTTTCTCAAATCCGTCTACTTTAAGAGAAATTTGGAAATTTTATGAAAAAATAAACTTCAATCGGCTTGAGGCACGTGTTCTGGTTGTTAAAAAGAAAACAACAAAAAATTCGCCATATTTTTTTATCAAAAGGAAGATTTTTTAAGGCGTCAGAAAAAATTTAATTTTTAACAGCCACTCCAATATTTCTAGGTTATAAATGACAAAGAGCACATGACTAACCTGTACCACAGGAGTGGCTGTGTTTATTGTAGGCTGCGGCATTGCTGAAATTTGAATGTTTTGTATATTTTTCTTGGTATCTGTGTGTACGTAATTGGTTTGAGCCTGGACAGTACTGTGTACTACCTGTTGGGGCTGAGGAGTCGTAGGAACGGAATTGTGCTCACTCTCACTCTGTGATGTGTCACTTTCGAATTGAATGTCGTCTTCGTCACCTGAAAAAATGTTTTTAAAAATATATCTTGAGGCTATTGAAATGTCCAAATGTATTACCTATTCCAGAAAGCTTCATTATGTTTGCGAGGTCGAGTTTCTTTTTCACTTTGTTTTTGGGTTTCTTTTTGAGTTGTTGCTGTTGTTGTTGCTGTTGCTGGACCAAATGGTGAGCGTGATTGTTAACTATTGTTTGTTGTGCGATGTGGGTAGCGTTGTTAGCATGTTGTGGGCCCATCTTTAAAAAAATTGGTATTATTAGTAATATTGTAAAGGGTTCATTGCTGGCCGAAAAAATCTGGTCAATAGCCCTTTGGCTTTTTTCCCCATGTTTATTGTACAGAAGTCTTAATCTGCTATTTTTTTTAGACATCAATGTTATCCAAAATGATCTAAATTGAAATTATTAAAAATAATAATGAACCTAGTGTAAATATTTCATGGTAGTTATTTTAAACTTGCTATCACAAATTTTAGAGAAATATGCCTAAATAGAAAGTTGTTCTATAAAAAGTTCATGGATTGATTCTTACCTGGGTCACATAAGTAGTAGTAGTAGATGGCGCCAGATGCATACCATTGGTCAGCACCCGCACCATGGGCTGCGATCTGGGTGGTTGTATTTGCAGCAACTGCTGTCCACTAGGCTGGAGGATCAACCCTTGAGGTGTCGCTGTTGCTGTCTGCATCTGCTGTTGCATTTTGGCACCCGTTTGTGGCCTCAGAATGAATTGAACACTGGGCGTGTGAGTCAGCATGGGCATTTGGTTAAGAAGGAGAGGTTGAGCAGTTGGAACTATGGTCGCTGTTTGTTGGTGGTTCGTTGGTATCACAATTTGAGGGCTATTGTAGCGAAAATAGTAAAAAAAAATATTTCTGCAATTAACTTAGAATATTAATGTATTGTATTTTCAGTAATATTTTGAAAGGTGTCTTTTGGTTATCTAGTTCTGGATTGTACACACAGTTTTAATGAAAGTGAAGTTTTCTCAATATGTAACCTCCACAAGTATTTGTTAAAAGCAAACGAAACACCTTGAAAATTTATAATTTCTTTTGCGCCTTTATTTTTAGTCCGATTTTTGTGAAATTTTCAGGAAATACCAAAAAAGTATTTATTTTGAAAATTTTAAAAATAAAAAAAAAACATTTATGCCATTCTGAATTAAATCTATAAAAATTTGCTGCTTTATGTTTTGATAATATCTAGTAGTTTTTAAATGGAAAGATTTCCCACCTTTCTTTCATAAAAGGTCTTTGTAGAGTACTATCTTATCATTGAACAAATTTAAAGCTCTCTATATTCTCGAGCAACAAAATATTTGTAGTATTTCCAGTGGCGCACTTATAAATACAATTTTATATTAGAAAAAAAGATAATTAAAACATTTTTGCTTTCGCAAGAGGTCTGGTTTGCTCTTAATATTGTTATAAATAAAAAAAAACTCTGAATCACTTAAAAACAATAAAAACAATTCTTTTAATATTTATTATGACTAAAATGTTATACTTTCATGAAATTTTAAGGAGTTTGAAATGCATTACTGTATATATTTCAAATGTAAATAGGGGATACCTAGTCAATTCTAAATAACCTATGGTTACTTGATACTAGACTGAGATACAGAGTGTTTACTGATGTTTTCTTGTAGTAACAGTTTTATTTTAGTAGCACTGTTTAATACGACATATGATCGATATGGATCGATTTCTGGAAAGGTTTATCTAACTGCTAATATATAACTTGAGGGCAAGCAGAAAAAAGTGCAATTTTGTTACACCCAGATCAAACAATGTGAAGATTGCAAGACTAAAAAAGGTACAGTCATTGAATCAGAGAAAATTAAAGGGAGTGTATCTTTCCACCATCAGGAAATAGTTAAAACAAGCTAAAAGTGTATCTGAATAACTATTCTGTATTGAAACAAGCTAATGACTTTAATTGTATTAAAGTAAATTATACATAGCATTCACATATTCTTGAGAATAATATAGTATCGATGTTGTCATTTAAATAATGGATAGGCCTTGCATGCATGTGGAAGGCAACTTGCTTGTATAATAAAAATAGACACAGCAGTGCATACGACATCTTAGCTGTTTTAGTCCCTATCGAATATGTCAATAAACTAAATAAAGCTGAAGGAAACTACTGCAAAATGGAATGGGAAGTTTTGGCCACCAACTGATCACCAGTGTCTAAATGTCCTGGATATATTGAGGAATAAGATGTCATCTTAAGAAATGGTTATTTACCCTTAAGTAGGGTTGCCATCTTTTTGAAATGTGAAACGAGATATTAACAATCAAAATGTGCATAATTAACACTCTTGAAGCCTGTCATGTACAAAAGCAATGCATTTAAATAAATTTAAAAAATAGATAAATAAGAGCAATGCATTTATTTCAAGATATCTCAAAAAAGGTTCTTTTAAAAACTAATGTAATGCAAATCAAGAAGTTATAAAATTTTCTAGAAACATGATGAATTTTTTGACCGTTTTGGTAAAGATATATATTTTTAAAATAAAAATATTTTTAAAGCAGTCGGGTACAATGATTACACTTGGCAACATTGTAATCACTACAATTAACACGTGGTAACTCAAATGTCTGTTAGATTCAAGTTAGATTACTTTAGGCTGGTTTGCTCTTGAAAAATTAATTCGTCCACTGTATTTGAGAACTGGAATAGACAGTTCTGTTTGGACCAAATCAAACCCTTAAAATTAGTATGAGAAAGTCACAAATTTCTATAGGTATACACACTCACTTGATAGCCCACCATTCATATATTTGTGACGTTGCCAGATGGATTTTACTTGAAATAATAAATGTATGTGTGTACAGTCTCTTACAAATATAATGTATGTGTGTACAGTCTCTTACAAATATAACATTTTTTAGCATTGAGAATCTTGAACTTTTGGTATTCACCATTAGGCGATATTTTTGTGTACAACTACCACAACTGAACTACCTTAAACAAGATTCAAGTCTTGGAATAATAGATGGAATCCCACCCATATGTTCTAATAGTCTTCCTAATCTGCTCATGACAGTTATAAATGACTGTATGCAAAAACAGGAACTGCCAATGGACTGGAAACAGGCTTTAGTCACTCCTATATATTAGAAAGGTGACAAAAAGAATTCCATAAACTACCGTCCAGTCTTACAAGCTGTATCGGTAAAACAATGGAAAAGATTATTACAAAAGAAATAACTGAGTTTATGATGGAACAAAGAGTTTTACATGGATTTAAACCAGTTAACCAGTGGACAGCTTGGAATGACAACAACCAGCCAATTGATGTGATATATCTTGATTATGAGAAAGCTTTTGATTAAGTTCCACATAGAATGCTGCTTAACAAACCAGAACACTTTGGAATAAGAGGCAATCTATTATATTAAGAGTGTCTTGTTCAACCAGCAGTTCTGTGTAAGAATAAAAATCAAACAAGCATCCAGTGGAAAGTGGAGTACCACAAGGTTCAGTCTTGGGTCCCCTATTATTTATTTTATATGCCAGCGATTTATGCAAAATCATCGAGTCCAAAGCCATCTTTTATGCAGACAATAGAAATATAGTAGGCCAATGGAAAGCTCTCACAAAATGAAACAAGACTTGAATAAAATAAGAATCTGGTCCCAGAAATGGCTACTATCTTTCAACATAAATAAGTGTACAGTATTGCACATTGGCCCAAATAATCCCCACACCATAGATACAAATGCAATAGCTCCAGTCGAAACACAAAAGGATCTTGGTGTAATCATATCTAAAGACTTAAAATGGGAAACCCACATTGCTATTGCTAATGTAGTACAGAAAGTCAACAGTCTCATTTACCTTACCAAAAGAGCTTTTAAAGATCATTCCAATCTTAATTCTTAAACTGTACATGACTTACATAAGACCAAAGATAGAATTTGCACAGACCATTTGGGCTCCATACTTTGGTCAAGACATTGAATTGCTGGAAAGAGTAGAAATAAGTCACCAAAATACCACCAACCAGACAAAATAATGAGTATTGTGATCGACTAGCTATACTACAACTTTCAATTTTAAAGGATAGAAGAACTAGAGGAGACTTGATAGAAACTTACAAGTGGGCCAGCAGATATTACACTTGTGATAACATCTTCCAGGCCAGGACATCAAGAACCTCAGAGAAATTAGATAAAGAATAGTGTAATAAACTGCAAAAAACATTCATTACAAACAGAACTGTGTATCTGTGGAATGGTCTCAGCCCAGAACATAAACCAGTTCAAGGCGAGAGTGGATAAAGAATTTGAAGAAGGAAGAAAGAATTTGAAGAAGGAAGAAATAATTTTATTTATTATAGTTCATAGTATATTAGGTTTTAACTGTCATGTACTTAGTACCTAATTTGGAATAATTTTTGTCACTAACTAAAAGAGCAGCTTCATCAACTACATAACTTCCCTGTTCTTAACAATATTAATAATAATTACAAAAGAAATGACACATTGGAAAGCATACATAAAAATAATGTTAAGCCTAAAAACGGCACATAATCTAAATTTCCAGCTGTACAAAAGAATAGATGTTAAATAAAAAGTATTTGTAATTAATCTCTGTATTTACTTTCTTCCTCCATTACAGCTACATTGAACTATAAACATAAATTTGTGGTTTACTAACATCACTTCCTAGGGATCTATTAGACAAAATTTAGGCCAAGTTGATGGATATTTGAAAAACTAGATTAGGGCCCGGTTTGTCAAGTTACAGTGTGCAGAATGCTGTTATATGTCATTACACCAAAGTTTGGAGAAATTTGTGTAGATTACAGGACAAGGGATTTTTCAGTGGTGAGCATATATTGCAATTTCATATATGGCACCTCTTCACACATTATTGGCATTAAATTACTATCTATTATTTGGTTATTCAACCATAGAATCTTGTTTACATAAACATCATCTCAATAATTCATTTTGGTAATATTTTGCAATGTCAATATTTGCAACAAATGTTTAGATACACAGGAAAGTGATCAGTTATGCTATGACTATAAAAAGGATAAACCTAATTCATGATTTTTGTTCCTACAATTAAATTTGTGTAAAAAAATACCTATATAATTTTCTCATCCTTTTTATTTTACCTAAAGTACTGAAGAAGTATATAAGTTTTATTGTTAAATGTATCTCTAGTTAACTATTTTTGTAAAACCACAATAAAACATTCAAATTACTTCAATCAGACATTGAGAGAGGCAAATAGTAAATATCACTGTTTAATACACAAATAATAGAAAAAACACTTACCTAACACTCGGTTTAGGCGAGGGTTGTGGACTAGCAGAGGGTTTCGGCAGAATGTTCAAATGGGGTTTCAACTTGATAATATTCTGCTGTTGTGATGTTTGTATAGGCCTGGCCAAAATATTGTTCTGTATAATCTGCATTACAGGAAAGCTAGGCTGCGGTGTAGGGGGTTTTAATGAAGGACTTGGAGATTTAAGGCTTGCAGGAGAGGAATAAGGAGATGGAGGGTAACTGGGACTAGGATTTGAGTAAGCAGGAGACATACTAGTTATGATCTGAGGCTTCTTAACTAGATTGAGATTATTAGAGCCTACTACAGTACAGTTGGTGCTGAGGTTCTCATACTCGATTTTTTCTTGTTTGATGGTCTGGTAGGTAGAATTCTTCGGAGATTTACACATCTTTTGTATAGGTTTGTGGGGAGTTTGAGACATTTTTTTCACAACACTTGTTTAACCCGATTAAAGCACACTTGTAGGTAAGTACATTCTTCTGAATTATAAGTCCACTTTGGAATGTTGTCCTAATACTAGATCATCTCACTATTATTCAGTACATCCATAGTCTGTATTCGCGGCGAGAACTTCATCATCGCTTATCCGAATTCGAATAAAGCCATTTTATCGTTGTACACATAGAAAAAATATAGAATTAGCAACAGCATTATTTCACAAAAGGGTTGAAAGACATTATGTAGTTTGTAAACACCTAAACGATCGAAAGAAAAACCACCGAACTACAAATTATTCACGGACAACGTATTGTATACTAAAAAATCACAATATCCTTGGTAGTGGTCTGTTTTCTTTTTGTAAACCTGAAACAAATGAAAGAAAACTTAAAATGCAAACATAACCTCTTCAAAAAAGTCAAAATTTACCCGATTACCCGCTATCCTCAATGGCCAAATAACAATAACAAACGAATCTGAGCTACTATCAGCGGATCTACGACCTTCGGTTTTTAATTAGTGGTCAATTGTATTTGTTTATAATTAATTTTGCAAATTTGCAACCACAAATAAGATATCACTCTACCGCCATCTTTTACGATGCGCCTTTTTCTTCTGCTTCTACTCCACCACATTCCCCTCGAACGTCTAAAAGTGGACCAGTCCATCTTGTTCAAGGATTTTTAATAATTAAAATAAATTTGTACGCATAATGCATTCATAATACTCGCATTAATTTGCACTGAATTAGCATGAACAATTTGGCAAGTCCGATTTCGTGTTTAAAATCAATCCCATAAAAAAAATCTTTTATCATATCATTAAAATGAATAAAGGTAAAAAGTGGGTGGGGAATATAAATGAACATCTAGTAGTGGGGATTGAAAAGAAGGCTAAAAATACAAAATTTGCCTGACATTTGTCAATAAATCATTAATATCTTCAATAATTAATAACAATAAATTAATTAACTAATCATATTTTCGATTATTGATGGCCCATAAATAATACCTCTATAAAAAATCAATACGAAAGTAAGGTTACAAAGAAACTCAAGGTAAAAATCCGTGCATTTGATCATGTAAGTCCAGCATCTTAAAAAAACTAATCGTCTTTTTAAATAATATGCCATTTTTAGCTCGTTTCTAACAATAAACAACATGGAACTCCAACCCACACGGTTTTCAACATAAAATGAATAAAATTCTACGTACCTTTTAACAATTTCACTTGATGGGTAAAAACGGGGTTCGCTTTAGTAGGGGCAGGGCAACGGACGATCTGATTGGTCGTCAGGAAGCGTCATTTGATACACAAAAAAATAACATTTACTTTGAGGTTAGATTAACTATGAAGCGATTTTCGACCTTTAAGCACCTGAAAATAAGACCACGTGTTTTCAGTTGTCTCTTTTTGAATAATTTGTAGCTACTTATCACCGTTTAAATGATAATCGGCATTTAAATTCCCCAAAAGCAGCTGTAAAGCTTCTATGACAAAATTTAAATTAAATCTTTTAAATTTTAAGGCGTTAATAAAAATATGAAGTCTACGTTTATTTGTAAATAGGTAGGTAGGTACCTACAGAAATAATCAAAGTCAATTTGGTTATTGTCAATCAATACCTAACTCCCTAAACACAGTGAAATTGTCTTGTCTTTTTTTTTTGTAAATAGATAAATTTCTAAAGATTATCTTAATTATTAGCAGCATCAGCTGAGTAGGGAGTAGGTACACGCTCGAAATGAGTCACGTGCAATGTGTGAACAAAAAAAAAGTTTCGGCAATGGCAAAAAGTGCATAAAAATATCCAGTCAAAACAAAAATCTATATAATGAAAGTGGGCGTAGTTGATCTTCTTCGGTTGAAAGACGACCGGTATTCTAGCGCAGTGATTCTTTGGGTGGGGGCATCAAAGGGGAACGCATCTTTTTGATCGGCGGCGAACAAATGACGATCGGTGTGATAGAAAACGCGTCACACCGTGCTGAATGCGCATTAGCTGAGGCTCGTCAGCGTTGCCGGATTGCACAGACAAATTAAAAATTAGGTCAAAGTGTACAGTACTTCAAACAAGATATTTTTAAAAAATCGAGCTCGAAAATTTGAACGCTAAAAACTTATCAACTAAACTTGACATCTATGAATATTCTAAAAGAATGTGTAGGTATCCGAGATTTCTGAATTCACGAAGTTTTCCAAAACGAGCAGTTATTGTAGCTATCTATATATGTATAGGGGATACCCCGCCCAGACAGCACACCAAATCCTTTGGATATCTACTTGACATCCCAATATCCATTGAATGTCCAGTCCATGGTGGATATCTATTTTATATCCATGAGATGTAATTCATAGACATGCAAATGTCCATAAATAATAGTAATTATATAGCAAATTATTAAAAAAATACGCCATTGTGATTTCTTGTGTTGTCTGGGGATACCCATTAGATATTTTGCTGGATATCCATAGGATATCTTCTATATTCTGGATATAGACGGACATTTGGATATCCATATTAGATCCACGGGATAATTATGATATGTGGATACCTATATTGGATATGCACAAAAGATATTCTGTGGATATCTCTGGGATTTGGTGTGTTGTCTGGGAGGAGACTTTTGACACTTTTTCAAATCTACCTATATCCCTAAAATTCATAAGAAACAAACCTAACCTCCGTTTAATTGTGCTCTGTCAGAAACCTTATTTGACCGAATTAATTATCACATAACATTTGTGATATAGCTACCAACATCAGCGCATCATTGCAGTAGAGGTATCCTAATTGCAAACAAAACTATTGTATATAAAAGATAGCCTTCATCAGACATTTTTGTTCTTATTCTAATAACATACATTTTCAAAAACAATATACCTAAACAGTGCATCGTAGGTACCTATATATGCCTTATCGCTAAACCAAAACAACTTAAAATCCATTTATTTTGTATTTGTATGTGTGAGGTTGGATTTTTTTTTGAACATGTACTTTGTTTATTTAACTATTTTGCATATAAAATTTTCAAATTAACATTAAAAAGCGTAGGTACTGTATAAATCGGAACTTTTGATTTTTCGTCCAATCTGACAACGTAGCATATCCATCACATAAGCGCAAGAAAACCGATAATCAAATGTGTGACCTTGAGGTAGGACAAGAAAGATTAAGGCGGTTTATTCAAAGAATATGTTATGTTGGCGGTAAACAAGCATGGAATATTTTTTGCATTTTGTGGTTTTGGTCCGTTGATTGGGCGCTAATTGGCTAAGCAAACCTACGTCTTTATGCGGATATCCACGATGGTTTTCGTTCGCGCCTAGACTTTGATTATTTAGTGGATGTCCATGGGATATTGAATACACTTTAAAAAAATTAATTTTAAATATCTGAACGGTACTATTAGCCACAATGGCGAGCACAATGGCGTAATTATTTAATAATTTGCTATATAATTACTATTATTTATGGACATTTGCATGTCTATAAATTACATATCATGGATATAAAATAGATATCTACCATGGACTGGACATTCAGTGGATAATGGGATGTTCAGTAGATATCCAACAGATTTGGTGTGCTGTCTGGGCTGTCTTGAAAATACAAATCATTGTCCATTAGAAAATTTTGTATATCCTCTTTCGTCATCGTGTTGAATGTACTCCTAAACAATCTGCGTCTTGACCTTAGATTATACAAAACTTAGATGGAACATAAGACACTGCGCATAATCCCATTTCGAAATTATTCACACCCACCAATCACAGTTGAGAACATCACATGTCAGAGCGTTGTCCATCCAAATTAGGCATTCCAACGACCTGTCAAACAATATGTGCCAGTGGGAAATTCTTGTATATCTAAGGGGGTAGCGACATGTTCTTGCAACTTGGACGCTATTTTTATTCGAAGTAGTAGTCGCCAAGCCTACCAATTTATGAAGAAATGTATAGGTAGGTTTTTTAAATATTATTTTTATTGTGTTTGACATAAAATATTTAAATGTAATCCATTATTCATGATTTTACTTAAAGTAGATAGAATACACAGTATGTCGCCACCCTTATAGATATACCAAACCTTCCCACTGGCAATTCATTTGTTTGGAATGCCCTTAGATTATACAAACCTTAGATGGAACATAAGACACTGCGCATAATCCCATTTCTAAATTATTCACACCCACCAATCACAGTTGAGAACAACATATGTCAGAGCGTTGACCATCCAAATTAAATGTGTCAACGAGAATTAATTTGATATTTAAGTGACTTAAATTTTGGAAATTAACGTTGAAAATGCCAAGATGTGTTTTAAAAAGCTTTATTTATAATAAAAGTGCCAAATGTGACGGAGATAAAAGAAACTTATATTTATTTCGGTGAGATATTTAATTTTTAAAGATTCTGTCGACGTCCATATTTGTTGATTTGAAAATAAACAGAATCGGACTTGGTCATTGGTACATGTTATAAGTAGCAAATAAAGGTTTTTTTATAAACTGTTTACTATTTCTTGTTTCATGGGGAATCTGTTTTCAGGAAGTGGAAAGAGAAACATACAATCAAATACAAAAATATCAATTGCATTGCCAATTTATTCGTTTCAAACTTCACAACTGGTTTCAATAGTTTTTTCAAAATTATTTATTATTTCTCTATAACAGTGTTACTCAAAGTGTACTCCGCGGAGCCCTGGGGCTCCGCAAAGCCTTTGTGAGGGCTCCGCGAAGAAAATAATCATAATAAAAAAACAGTTCTATCGCCACAAAATGGAGGGATCTGGCTTGAAGACCTTTTTTTTGAGAAGTAATTTTTTTAAGTCACTAAGAGGAAGGAGGATATGATTTTGCTTTAAGACTTTTTTTTATTTTATTTTTTATGGGTGAAATGGATTTGGGATAATTCTTGCAAGGAATCTCTGGAATTAATCAAAAACAAATTAACAACAAATTATGTTCTTGCGCATTTTCAGCCTGAGTTGCCGATTAAATTAATCGTAGATGCATCAAATGTGGGAATAAGGGCCATGATATGTCATGTTTTTGAAAAAATATTGAGAAATCTATAGCTTCTGCTTCGCGTATCTTATCAAAGTCCGAACAAAAATATTTCCAAATTGAAAGAGAGGACCTTGCAATAATATCTGGCTTAAATAAATTTAATGAATATTAATATGGACATTTCTTTATCCTAGTTACAGATCACTTACCTCTGGTAACTATTTTTAACCCAGCTAAAGGTATACCCCAATTTTCAGCCAACATACTACGTAGATGGGCAGTAATATTGTCAAATTACAATTACAAAATTGAATATGTGAAATCGGAGCTTAATATAAAGCCCATTTTTTTATCAGGTCAAAATGAAGAAAAATATGAAACTGCTCTATAATAATATGGGATCTATCCATTTAATTTACATTTTGTTAGTTTCTCTAATTTTGACATATAAAGTAATATATTTTGTAATCGCAGCAAGTGCCAAAACGATTTACTTTATGCAACCAGTTGCATAAAGTAGAACATTATGCAACTGATTACGAAAAGTTGATTATGTCACCAGTTACGAAATGAAAATAAATAAAACTGCCTCTTTTTTGGTTTTTAAGTCGAAAAATCGAAAAATCGAGAAATCTAAAAATCGAGTACCTAATCGAAAAATCTAGAAATCGAAAAATAAAAAATCGAAAAATCCAAAAACCGAAAAATCGAAAAAACCAAATATCGAAAAAAGGCAATTAATAGTGACATTTCACATTTGAAAATATGACATTACGTTTAACAACAAAAAAAGAAAAGCTGTAAATTGCCTTTTATTTTTTAAATAATTGAACACCGTTATTGAAAACTGCCCAGAAATGTTGGGGGTACAATTTTGACGTACTCCTTTAAGGATAATGGGTAAAAATGTTTTTTTTTTCAAATTTCTCGCGGGTAATGTCAAAAATCAGATCGGCAACACTGCACATGTCCCTTATTTTTATTATTACTATTGGAAAAAAAAACGTCTTAGGGCAATCAAATACAACAATTTTCTAAAATAGTTGATTGAAAGTACCTACAAAAGAATGATTATTTTTCAACACAATTTTATAAATAATCAAGACAAAATTAGAAAAAATCTTGTATGTAAACATGTTACGAAATGCCGTTTTGTGTAACTCGTTCATTTTGCGGGACCTTGCTCCGCTCGTCCCGTAAATATTTACTCGTTACACAAAATAAGGCATTTTGTAACTGGTTACATAAATAGCTAATAATTGACTTCCTAATATTTTAAATTATTGAACGGTATTTTCCGTAAATAATTAAATTATAAATAATTACCGGTATATAAGTACTAAAACATTTTTTTTTTCGAAGAGTAGGCTTATGTCAAAAAAACTTAAAATATTATAACGAACGAAAAGGTAACCCATTTCTAATAAAATTTAATTATTTATTTTATTTTGGTGTGATCGTAGAAAAAATCATGTGTGTAATTCGAGCAAAAAGTACTTTGACTGTTTCGATAACTTTTTGTTTCAACAGCTATTTTGTTACAATAATTTTATAAACTTTTACTTAGGGTCGATTTCATCGTTTTGTTAATCGAAGTTTAAAATACTAAACGAAGATTAAAATGACATTTTTATATTAACAAAAATAAAGTTTAAATTACTAAATGGAGTTTAAAATGACATTTTTACATTAACAATGTCATTTTAATCTCCGTTTATAGTAATTTAAACTTCGTTTGACACAACGGTGGAATCGGCCCTTAGCAAGTTATGTAATGATAAAGTGTTATTGCCCTCATCATAAATGAATCGTGCTAACAAATAAAGTCAAAAAACGTTTTATAATTTATCATCTTTTAGTTACTTACCAAAATTAGGTACTACAATACAAATATTTAAGTCCGGCCCAGAACATCTCCCTACTCCTTCCACCCAGTTTTTCGGTTTTGGCAAAATTCGCGCAGTGACAAATGCTTCCTATGTTACCTCTACTCTACCCTTTCTAACCTCTTTGGGAATGCCTAATATTAATGTGTCAACGAGGTCAACGAGAATTACTTTGGTATTTTAGTGACTTAAATTTTGGAAATTAACATTGAAAATGACAACATGTATTTTAAAAAGCTTTATTTATAATAAAAGTGCGAAATGTGACGGAGATAAAAGAAACATTTAATTCGGTGAGATATTTAATTTTTAAGGATTCTGTCGACGTCCATATTTGTTTATTTGAAAATAAACAGAATCGGACTTGGTCATTGGTACATGTTATAAGTAGCAAATAAAGGTTATTATTATAAACTGTTTACTATTTCTTGTTTTATGGGGAATCTTTTTTCAGGAAGTGAAAAGAGTAACATACAATCCAATACAAAAATATCAATTTCATTGCCAATTTATTCGTTTCAAACTTCACAACTGGTTTCAATAGTTTTTTCAAAACTATTTAGCATTTCTCTATAACAGTGTTACTCAAAGTGTGCTCCGCGGAGTCCTGGGGGGCTCCGCAAAGCCTTTGTGAGGGATCCGCGAAGAATATAATCATAAAAAAAACAGAACTATCGCCACAGAATAGAGGGCTTGAGGACTTTTTTTTGAGAAGTAATTTTTTTAAGTCACTAAGGGGAAGGAGGATATGATTTTGCTTGAGAACTTTTTTTATTTTATTTTTTATGGGTGAAATGGATTTGGGATAATTCTTGCAAGGAATCTTTGGAATTAATCAAAAATAAATTAACAGGAAATTATGTTCTTGTGCATTTTCAGCCTGAGTTGCCGATTAAATTAATCAATGCATCAAATGTGGGAATAAGGGCCATGATATGTCATGTTTTTGAAAAAAATATTGAGAAACCTATAGCTTCTGCTTCGCGTACCTTATCAAAGTCCGAACAAAAATATTTCCAAATTGAAAGAGAGGGCCTTGCAATAATTTTTGGCTTAAATAAATTTAATGAATATTTATATGGACATTTCTTTATACTAGTTACAGATCACTTACCTGTGGTAACTATTTTTAACCCAGCTAAAGGTATACCCCAATTTTCAGCCAACAGACTACGTAGATGGGCAGTAATATTGTCAAATTACAATTATAAAATTCAATATGTGAAATCGGAGCATAATATAAAGCCGATTTTTTATCACGTTTACCTATTGAAAGTCAAAATGAGAGTAAAAATGAAGAAAAATTTGAAAAATAATTTTAAAATTATGTGTGGCTCCGTCAAATATTTCGCTTATCAAGAAGGTTCCGTCGCCAAAAAAGTTTGAGAAACACTGCTCTATAATAATATGGGATCTATCCATTTAATTTACATTTTGTTATTTTCTCTAATTTTGACATATAAAGTAATATATTTTGTAATCGCAGCAAGTGTCAAAACGATCTACTTTATGCAACCAGTTACAAAATTATGCAACTGATTACGAAAAGTTGATTATGTCACTAGTTACGAAATGAAAATAAATAAAACTGCCTCTTTTTTGGTTTTTAAGTCGAAAAATCGAGAAATCGAGAAATTGAGAAATTGAGAAATTGAGAAATTGAGAAATTGAGAAATTGAGAAATTGAGAAATTGAGAAATTGAGAAATTGAGAAATTGAGAAATTGAGAAATTGAGAAATTGAGAAATTGAGAAATTGAGAAATTGAGAAATTGAGAAATTGAGAAATTGAGAAATTGAGAAATTGAGAAATTGAGAAATTGAGAAATTGAGAAATTGAGAAATTGAGAAATTGAGAAATTGAGAAATTGAGAAATTGAGAAATTGAGAAATTGAGAAATTGAGAAATTGAGAAATTGAGAAATTGAGAAATTGAGAAATTGAGAAATTGAGAAATTGAGAAATTGAGAAATTGAGAAATTGAGAAATTGAGAAATTGAGAAATTGAGAAATTGAGAAATTGAGAAATTGAGAAATTGAGAAATTGAGAAATTGAGAAATTGAGAAATTGAGAAATTGAGAAATTGAGAAATTGAGAAATTGAGAAATTGAGAAATTGAGAAATTGAGAAATTGAGAAATTGAGAAATTGAGAAATTGAGAAATTGAGAAATTGAGAAATTGAGAAATTGAGAAATTGAGAAATTGAGAAATTGAGAAATTGAGAAATTGAGAAATTGAGAAATTGAGAAATTGAGAAATTGAGAAATTGAGAAATTGAGAAATTGAGAAATTGAGAAATTGAGAAATTGAGAAATTGAGAAATTGAGAAATTGAGAAATTGAGAAATTGAGAAATTGAGAAATTGAGAAATTGAGAAATTGAGAAATTGAGAAATTGAGAAATTGAGAAATTGAGAAATTGAGAAATTGAGAAATTGAGAAATTGAGAAATTGAGAAATTGAGAAATTGAGAAATTGAGAAATTGAGAAATTGAGAAATTGAGAAATTGAGAAATTGAGAAATTGAGAAATTGAGAAATTGAGAAATTGAGAAATTGAGAAATTGAGAAATTGAGAAATTGAGAAATTGAGAAATTGAGAAATTGAGAAATTGAGAAATTGAGAAATTGAGAAATTGAGAAATTGAGAAATTGAGAAATTGAGAAATTGAGAAATTGAGAAATTGAGAAATTGAGAAATTGAGAAATTGAGAAATTGAGAAATTGAGAAATTGAGAAATTGAGAAATTGAGAAATTGAGAAATTGAGAAATTGAGAAATTGAGAAATTGAGAAATTGAGAAATTGAGAAATTGAGAAATTGAGAAATTGAGAAATTGAGAAATTGAGAAATTGAGAAATTGAGAAATTGAGAAATTGAGAAATTGAGAAATTGAGAAATTGAGAAATTGAGAAATTGAGAAATTGAGAAATTGAGAAATTGAGAAATTGAGAAATTGAGAAATTGAGAAATTGAGAAATTGAGAAATTGAGAAATTGAGAAATTGAGAAATTGAGAAATTGAGAAATTGAGAAATTGAGAAATTGAGAAATTGAGAAATTGAGAAATTGAGAAATTGAGAAATTGAGAAATTGAGAAATTGAGAAATTGAGAAATTGAGAAATTGAGAAATTGAGAAATTGAGAAATTGAGAAATTGAGAAATTGAGAAATTGAGAAATTGAGAAATTGAGAAATTGAGAAATTGAGAAATTGAGAAATTGAGAAATTGAGAAATTGAGAAATTGAGAAATTGAGAAATTGAGAAATTGAGAAATTGAGAAATTGAGAAATTGAGAAATTGAGAAATTGAGAAATTGAGAAATTGAGAAATTGAGAAATTGAGAAATTGAGAAATTGAGAAATTGAGAAATTGAGAAATTGAGAAATTGAGAAATTGAGAAATTGAGAAATTGAGAAATTGAGAAATTGAGAAATTGAGAAATTGAGAAATTGAGAAATTGAGAAATTGAGAAATTGAGAAATTGAGAAATTGAGAAATTGAGAAATTGAGAAATTGAGAAATTGAGAAATTGAGAAATTGAGAAATTGAGAAATTGAGAAATTGAGAAATTGAGAAATTGAGAAATTGAGAAATTGAGAAATTGAGAAATTGAGAAATTGAGAAATTGAGAAATTGAGAAATTGAGAAATTGAGAAATTGAGAAATTGAGAAATTGAGAAATTGAGAAATTGAGAAATTGAGAAATTGAGAAATTGAGAAATTGAGAAATTGAGAAATTGAGAAATTGAGAAATTGAGAAATTGAGAAATTGAGAAATTGAGAAATTGAGAAATTGAGAAATTGAGAAATTGAGAAATTGAGAAATTGAGAAATTGAGAAATTGAGAAATTGAGAAATTGAGAAATTGAGAAATTGAGAAATTGAGAAATTGAGAAATTGAGAAATTGAGAAATTGAGAAATTGAGAAATTGAGAAATTGAGAAATTGAGAAATTGAGAAATTGAGAAATTGAGAAATTGAGAAATTGAGAAATTGAGAAATTGAGAAATTGAGAAATTGAGAAATTGAGAAATTGAGAAATTGAGAAATTGAGAAATTGAGAAATTGAGAAATTGAGAAATTGAGAAATTGAGAAATTGAGAAATTGAGAAATTGAGAAATTGAGAAATTGAGAAATTGAGAAATTGAGAAATTGAGAAATTGAGAAATTAAGAAATTGAGAAATTGAGAAATTGAGAAATTGAGAAATTGAGAAATTGAGAAATTGAGAAATTGAGAAATTGAGAAATTGAGAAATTGAGAAATTGAGAAATTGAGAAATTGAGAAATTGAGAAATCGAGTAATCGAAAAATCTAAAAATCGAAAAATAAAAAATCGAAAAATCCAAAAAACAAAAAATCGAAAAATCCAAAAAACAAAAAATCGAAAAAACCAAAAATCGAAAAAAGGCAATGAATAGTGACATTTCACATTTGAAAACATGACATTACGTTTAACAAAAAAGAAAAAAAGAGAAAAGCTGTAAATTGCGTTTTATTTTTTAAATAATTGAACACCGTTATTGAAAACTGCCCAGAAATGTTGGGGTAAAATTTTGACGTACTCCTTTAAGGATAATGGGTAAAAAAGTTTTTTTTTTAATTTCTCGCGGGTAATGTCAAAAATCAGATCGGCAACACTGCAGTGCATGTCCCTTATTTTTATTATTACTATTGAAAAAAGAAATCATAAGGCAATCAAATACAACAATTTTTTGAAATATTTGATTGGAAGTACCTACAAAAGAATGATGGTGAATCATTTTTCAACACAATTTTATAAATAATCAAGTCAAATTTAAAAAAAATCTTGTATGTAAATACGTTACGAAATTCCGTTTTGTGTAACTCGTTCATTTTGCGGGACCTCGCTCCGCTCGTCTTGCAAATATTTACTCGTTGCACAAAATAAGGCATTTCGTAATTGGTTACATAGATAGCTAACAACTAACTTCCTAATATTTTAAATCATTGAACAGTATTTTCCGTAAATAATTAAATCATACATAATTACCGGCATATAAGTACCAAAACATTTTTTTCTCTTCGAAGAGTAGGCTTATGTCAAATAAACTTAAAATATAACGAACGAAAAGGTAACCCATTTCTAATAAAATTTAATTATTTATTTTATTTTGGTGTGATCGTAGAAAAAATCTTCTGTGTAATTCGAGCAAAAAAGTACTTTGGCTGTTTCGATAACTTTTTGTCCCAACACCTATTTTGTTACAATAATTTTATAAACTTTTAACAATGCTTTTACTTAGGGTCGGTTTCACCGTTTTGTTAAACGAAGTTTAAAATACTAAACAAAGATTTATATTAACAAAAACAAAGTTTAAATTACTAAACGGGGATTAAAATTACATTTTTACATTAACAATGTCATTTTAATCTTCGTTTAGTAATGTAAACTTCGTTTGACACAACGGTGGAATCGGCCCTTAGCTACTAGCTATATATTGATAAAGTGTTATTGTCCTCATCATAAATGAATCGTGCTCACAAATAAAGTCAAAAAAACGTCTCATAATTTTTCATCTTTTAGTTACCTACCAAAATTAGGTAGGTACTACAATACAAATATTTAAGTCCGGCCCAGAACATCTACCTACTCCTTCCACCCAGTTTTTCGGTTTTGGCAAAATTCGCGCAGCGACAAATGCTTCCTATGTTACCTCTACCCTTTCTAACCTCTTTGGTCTTGACTAACTCGTCGGCGGTTATAAACGATTCTTACTCAATGCAGTGCAGGTGGCCAGAAATACAATCGGCAGGAGCGGACTAGGTTTGTGAATAAACTTAGTTCGTTGTACGATCTTTTTCTGATGTTTAAAATGTGAGATAAAGAAGAGGTGGTGAAAAAACCGTGCAACTATAAGCACATCCGAAGCTAGACAAATTTTCTTGTCACAAACCTAGTCCACTCCTGCCGGTTGTATTTCCAGCCACCTGCATTGAGTAAGAAATCGTTTGACTACCGACGAGTTAATCAAACGCAGATTGTTTAAGAGTACATTCAACACAATGCCGAAAGCTGATAAACAAAATTTTCTAATGGACAATGATTTGTATTTTCAAGAGAGCTATAATTAAGAAAGAAGAACTTCTTAAAGTTTTGCGGACGAAACAATTTGAAAAGGTATACGCTATAGATAGTTGCTGAATACCATGGACATACTGTATTGAAATTCCCCCCTTATTTTTGTATTTTTAATAGGATATAAAACCACACATACTTTAGACGAAAAAGTTATTCTATTGCTTCACCAGTGGCGTTTATCTTATCGTTCATCAATTAAACTAAAATTTCTTCATTTTGCAGTATTGACGATTAATTTTAATTATTTTAATCTAATACCGAGCAAAACTGGCGAGAAAAATAAAAGATGCCGTATTGATGTAGAATTGACCAGTCAAATGAGTATAAATATTAACATGAAAAAATGTCAGTGTCGTACGTACTACTTTTTTTGTAGAAAATATCAGATGACATGTTTGCAGAGACGCCACTGGTAGAGCAATAAAATGAATTTTCTAACTAAAATATGTGGTTTTATATCCTATTAACACAAGTCAAAATTGAAAATTATCTAAACTATTTTCAGATATATTAAAAAATATCTCTTTAAAAAACAAATTTTCAACTCCCTGTAGCAAAAAATTGAAGCCGTTGCGAACATTTGTTCATATAAACTTTTCTTCATAAAATGACCTGAGGAATCACACCCTACAATATTAGCATACCATTAAAAATACCCTGTATAAATTGTAAAAACATGGAAGCCATTTTGAATTTTTAAAAAGTAATTCATGGCCTGTTATCTTTGATTAAATAACAATTTTATCAGAAACCAATTTTAGTCGAAATCTGCTGACTTTTAAAAATAGAGGTTTTTTAAATGCTCACACTGTATATATCTGACCGGAAGTATAACCGGTTTTGAGTCAAGAGGAAGCCTCACCTGATTACAAAATTTAAAGTTTTTGAGCTATCACGTCAACAGACAGACGGCAGACAACAAACGGGGGACGGCAGATAGGCCGCCGGAATGGGGAAAACATGTTTTTTTGTAATCTTGGGACCCGAAAGCGTGAAAATCTAAATTTCTAAATTTTCACGATTACAATACTTTCCTTTTATCGAGGGAAGTAAAAATAAAATAAGTATACTCATTTTCTTGAATGCTCCTCTACTATATACATATTTAAATGTATCAGAGTGTTCTTAGTTTTTTTTTTTGTATGTTGCTGTCTGGCTTTAAAGTCACTCTATAGATCTCTTGCTCGTACTATACCCACATAGCACACGGACGTCTTATGGACGTCTAAAAGACGTCCTTCAGGGACATAAAGGACGTCCGAGGGACGTCCTTTTTTGGTACCGGGACGTCAATCGGACGTCCAATGGACGTCCTAATGTCCCGTTTTCGTCCATCTTTGGGACGTCCCTGGGAAATCCCAAAAGGATGTCATAGGGACCTTTGCGGGACGTCCTAGGGACGTAAATCAGACGTCCGAGGGATGATATTTGATAATAATCCATAAAGGGCAATAATAACAAAAATGTTAACAATAAAAGAGCTTTATTTAACAACTTTTATCCAGAAAAAACTAGCTAGAGTTAAACAGGAATGAATTAAATTTAACACTCCGCCATTAAGGTATTTTCTTTCCGCCAGCGACTATCGCCAATACACATCACTTATTCTCACCTCAACACAAAACACTCACTTCACTTTATAACCACTTTACCACCAACATCAAAAAAATAACAAATAACATTATATAACCTTCTTTTTTCTTCGTTAATCTAACTCACTTATATAAGTTAATTATTGAATGCCGAAAATTGTAGCTGTTGTTGTTCATTTGAAAATAAATGATAGGTTAGGTTTTCTGTCCTCATACTCTTGCAAAAACAAAACGTTGAATTTCAAGTTATCGATTCAAAGACCAATGATGCTAGTACATAAAAAGTCCCATAGACGTCCCTTGGACGTCCCATTAACGTCCCGGACTCGGACCGAAACCTAAACGCTTTGTCGAAATGGGACCAAAATAGGACGTCCAGAGGACGTCCTAGTGTTCACTGTAATCGGAAGTCCATTGGACGTCCTATTTAGGTCCGGGACCAACCGGACCAAATCAGGACGTCCATGGGACGTCCTGTGCTATCTGGGTACCTACTTACACATTTAGTTGTAAATAGGTAAAGAGTGAGAGTAAAGAATTAGCATGTTTTTGCATTAAAATTTGGGTGAATGCATTTGGTTCTAACATTTTTTTAATAGAATCAGAAATGGTTATAGGATCTCAGACGTGAAGACCAGTACCTAATAGGTACGCAACAGGAGATTACAGAAAAATTTCTCAAACCCTTATAATTATTATCATTAGATAAATTGAAAGGAAAGTATGAATTAATCCAACAAACATTTTGTGCAGGGTAATAAAAGGTCCAAATAAATGTTACCCACAGAACACTTACTTTCTGTTACCCTGTTTGACGTTTATTACCTCCTCTCTACCTACCAAAAGCCTCTCCAACTTCTGCCCCTGCTAAATCACAACAAATATGTATTTTTATTAAATTTTGGTTTTTATAAAAAAGTGACAAAATAAGTTATCTACTTTTTAGAACATTTTTACGAGATGCGAAAAAAAAATTTACACCCCAATAAACTGGAACTATTTAGTGGTATAGAAAGAAATTACGATTTAATTACCAATCATCACCCCAAACATCAACTGCAACATTTTCTTTGTTTTAAAAATAAATATTTAAAAAATTATTTTTAAAATTGATTGTATTCACGTTCAATCTTTACTTTTACTATCCAGGCTCCATGAATAAATTACGAACCATATGCAGCGCTAAAAATTAATAAAAGTATAATTAACCGATCATACCAAAGACGATTTGTTTATGAAAAATTCTACTAAATCGAAAAATCTAAAAATCTAAAAATCTAAAAATCTAAAAATCTAAAAATCTAAAAATCTAAAAATCTAAAAATCTAAAAATCTAAAAATCTAAAAATCTAAAAATCTAAAAATCTAAAAATCTAAAAATCTAAAAATCTAAAAATCTAAAAATCTAAAAATCTAAAAATCTAAAAATCTAAAAATCTAAAAATCTAAAAATCTAAAAATCTAAAAATCTAAAAATCTAAAAATCTAAAAATCTAAAAATCTAAAAATCTAAAAATCTAAAAATCTAAAAATCTAAAAATCTAAAAATCTAAAAATCTAAAAATCTAAAAATCTAAAAATCTAAAAATCTAAAAATCTAAAAATCTAAAAATCTAAAAATCTAAAAATCTAAAAATCTAAAAATCTAAAAATCTAAAAATCTAAAAATCTAAAAATCGAAAAATCGAAAAATCGAAAAATCGAAAAATCGAAAAATCGTAAAATCGAAAAATCAAAATATCGAAATAGAAATTCCGTAACGAAAATAAACCTAACACCCCCACTCCGACCGGCACAGCGGTGCGGCATTGAAAGCCGTCTATCGTCTAACGTCGTTTCAGTTCGGCAGAATTCGGCACGGTGTTTGTGTGCGTGCGACTAGACGTATGCGTGTAGACTAACTGCTAACTGCTCATAACTGATCCTATCTCTTTTAGACACAATTTCGGAAAAATTGAATTTGAAATTGAATAATGATCCACAAGAATCCACAACAAAATATGGGATCACCATTGACGCGGTATTTTCCAGATATTTAAAGGATATCAAGTCTCAAACTTATGTTTCTTATTTCAGTTACCATAAACATATAGTTTTAATGATAAAAATTCCTGAATAACCTACATGTATTGTAAGATAATAAAAATATTTTAAACAATATTAACTTCTCATTTATTCAATAAAAGAAAAAAATGTGTTTTTTTATCGGTTACCACGCTCAAAAAGTGTAACTTGAATTAATATCAAAGAAAAAACTTGAATTAATATGAAAGAAAAAAATACTGCATAAATAAAATGAATAATTATAATTGCATAAGTTGATAAAAAATGCTATGCAATAGCTTTACCGCGGCGGTCCCCGAGTGCCACACGTATTTTTTTTTTTATTAATAATATTAGGAAAAAAGTTATTGTTCATAAATAGTTGATCATGGCCTAAAACCTAAAATTCAATCATCAAATTTAATCAGCCGTATACGAGGTTTGTCAAAAATAAATGTACTTTACTCTTGAGAAAACTAATATTTTTTAACGGATCTTGTATACGACTCAAAAAATTTAAAATCTGATGATTGTATTATAGGTTTCATACCAGAGATTCCCAAACTATTTTGGGCAAAAGACCCCTTTTCCAAACTGAACTGGTACCTCAGACCACCATAGCCAAATTCCTTTAAAAATTATATCTCTAGTTTTTTCCTATTGATATAAAATACCAATTTAAAAACTTTGCTGTCGTTAAGTGAGTAAAATTGACATCATTTTCTCATCAAAATTTAACAAATTAAATAGTAAAATCCTTGTGTAATGAAGCAATTCTGGTAATTTTGACAAATGCGGAAATTGAATATTCTTTTCTTTTTATTTGTTTATAAAGGATGATAAGTTTACCCACAAAGGCAGATATTATTGATTTTGTTTTAATCAAGTTAAAATTGTCACCCTGCTACAAATTAACTTTGTCAAACATACCAAAGATATCAGTCAAATAATAAAACTAACAATAAAAAATACTTGTGACACTCGGGGACTGCCGGGGTAAAGCTATTGCATAGCATTTTTTATCAACTTATGCAATTATAATTATTTATTTATTTTATTTATTTTATTTATGCAGTATTTTTTTTTTCTTTGATATTAATTCAAGTTTTTTCTTTGATATTAATTCAAGTTACACTTTTTGAGCGTGGTGACCGATAAGAAAACATTTGTTAAAGTTAATATTTTTAAAATATTTTTATTATCTTACAATACATGTAGGTTATTCAGAAATTCTAATCATTGAAACTATAGGTTTATGGTAACTGAAATAGGAAATAACATAAGTTTGAGACTTGACATCCTCTAAATATCTGGAAAATACCGCGTCAATGGTGGTCCCATACTTTGTTGTGGATTCTTGTGGATCGTTATTCATTTTCAAATTCAATTTTTCCGAAATTGTGTCTAAAAGAGATAGAATCAGTTAGCTGCTAGTCTATACGCATACGTCTAGTCGCACGCACACAAACACCGTGCCGAAGTCTGCCGAACTGAAACGACGTTAGACGATGCACGGCTTTCAACGCCGCACGCTGTGCCGGTCGGAGTGGGGGTATTATGTTTATTTTCATTACGGAATTTTTCGATTTTTCGTTTTTTCGATTTTTCGGTTTTTCGATTTTCTTTTATTGAATAAATGAGAAGTTAATATTGTTTAACGCCGCACCGCTGTGCCGGTCGGAGTGGGGGGTGTTAGGTTTTTTTTCGTTACGGTCGTTACGGAATTTCTTGATTCGGTCGCCGTGCTCAAATCCCGCGATAAAAGCTATGCAATAGCTTAAAAGTTTCCCATGTGATGATATTATAATTATTAGTAAAATATAAAGAAGTTCACAAAAATTCTTAAAAAGTATTTTTAATATTTTAATTTAATATTTATAAAGGAAACACAAGTATTGAAATAAACCAAAAAATTAGGTGATTAATCTAGCCCATGGCTTACATAGTACTAGAGAATTATTCAAGGTAGAACGTTGACATTCTAACAAGTATTACAAATTAAAAAAAAACCGACTTCAAAAACGTGCAGATGCCATCACCACATTTTAACCAAATTTATATGGGACCACCCCTGAGGTACCCCCTTACTAACAAAAAAAGAATCGTATAAATCAGACAAGGTGGTAAAGCATTATCGCTAAACATACATAAAAAATGAAGACTTTGAGGATTTTCTCATGGATCCAATTATTAGATTTTGACCAAATTTATATGGGCCACCCCTAAAGTAGCCCCTTTCTAACAAAAAAGAATTATTGAAATCGGACACCGTGTTAAAAAATTATCGCAGAACATACATAAAAAATGAAGAGTTTGAGGATTTTCTCATGGACCCAATTATTAGATTTTGACTAAATTTATATGGGACTGCCCCTGAAATACCCCCTTTCTAACAAAAAAAGAATCATTGAAATCGGACACCATGTTAAAGAATAATCGCTGAACATACAAAAAAAAAAAAAAAAAAAAAATATCGCGACGAATTGATAACCTCCTCCTTTTTTGAAGTCGGTTAAAAAGTAAAAGTGCCCATACATTTTGGGTTTAAATAGACTGTCGATAGTTGACAGGAGACTATCTCTAGTCTTCATAGTAAGGACTATGGTCCGAAACTCTGGCCATTTGGCCTGCCCAGTATTTACGGGGTCTTCGGAATCCTAGGTCCCAAAGCACCTTAAGGTGAAAAGAAAAGTTTTTGTTCAGCGATTTATGTACTCTAGAAGTATTTTAACATTTTGTTTGGGTTTTGTTTTGAGACAATTAATTATTGATTTCCATATGTCAATTTCTCCATTTTCTTCCCAAATTTTATCTGTCGCATATTTATCAATATTCATTTATTTCAATATTTGTTCCTTAAATATAAATTAATTATTTATTTTTGAGATTATTAGTAATTTTGTACTTATTTTAAATATACATATATTTACTTTATTCATTTTTACTTTCCTATCTGTATACAGATATAAGGAAAGTATAGGAATCATGATTTTTTTCGACCTCGAGTTTTCGACGGATTTTTACGTTTTGAGGTCCCCTGAATCCGTTTTGACTATTTTCGCGATGATGTGTGTGTGTGTGTGTGTGTGTGTGTGGGTGCGTGCGTGCGTGCGTGCGTGGGTGTGTGTGTGTGTGAGTGTGTGTGTGAGTGTGAGTGTGTGTGTGTGTGTGTGTGTGTGTGTGTGTGTGTGTGTGTGTGTGTGTGTAGGTCGCATAACTCATGAACCGATACACAGAAAAACACCAAATTTTATACTGAAGCTTTATTCTAGCGTCTAATGAACTGATTAGATTTTGGGCAGAGTCGGAACATCTGGGGGGGTACTTTATGGGTGGTCATTTTTATATTTTATGGAATATATCTGTTATTTACGTTTAGAGAAGAAAATTCTTCAAATAATAATAATAATAATAATAATAATAGTTTATTTTGCATTTACGGTGTACAATAGAATTACATCAATAAAAAAAAAATAAAAGTTACTTCTAATATAATTATCTATAATTTTTGTTCTATACAAAATTTTCCTAAAATGGTCCGTATTCGAGAAATTTGACAAAATGTAAAAAAAAATATTTTTTTATAAAAATTGTTCAAATAAAAGTTGTTTATGATATAATTCTCTATAATTTTTATTCTATACATAATTTCTCTAAAATGGACCGTATTCGAGATATTTGAGAAAATGTGTAAATTTCGAATTTTGAAGAAAACTCAAAAACGGATAAAGAAAAAAACATTAAATTTTAAATTTAAGGTTTATTTCGGCCTAACGTGAATTGATTAGATTTTGGACAAAGTCGGAACATCTAGGGGGGTACTTTATGGGAGGCCGTTTTTATATTTTATGGAATATATCTGTTATTTATGTTTGGAGAAGAAAATTGTTCAAATAAAAGTTACTTATAAAATTATTATCTATAATTTTTGTTGTATACAAAATTTTCCTAAAATGGTCCGTATTCGAGAAATTTGACAAAATGTAAAAAAAATATTTTTTTATAAAAATTGTTCAAATAAAAGTTGTTTGTAATATAATTCTCTAAATTTTTATTCCATACATAATTTCTCCAAAATGGACCGTATTCGAGTTATTTAAGTATGTATATATTTAGTTTATCCTCTAAACCAGCGGTTCTCAAACTTTTTTGGTGACGGAACCCTTTTGGAAAGCAAAATACTTGACGGAACCCTACAATAAAACAATAGTTTTTAAAAGTGTATTCTTTATTATACTGATTATTACTTATTTAACATGCCACATGGCAAGTACATTATTACAAGATATTAAAAAAGAAAAAATCTAACTAATGGGAGGTATGAAACTGTTTTTTATTTTTCATTAATTGGTTGATGTCAGGTTTGATAGAAGACAGTTGCAGTCTCATATCAGGTTCGGCGTCCAGTCTATTGCGATATTTTGTTTTCGTGGCTGCATACGTTGAGAATCCTGTTTCGCACAAATATGTTGTTGGGAACGGGAGAAGAATATTCAGAGCCATTTTGCCAAGCATTGGATATTCATTACGAATTCTGCACCAAAAATCGTTGAGAGGCATCGTTTTGAATAGTGACTCCATACTTGTGTCTGATGACATTTCTAAAAGAGATTCATATATCTCGTTTGACATACTTTCGGGCTTTTGCAAGTTGGGTAAAAAAGGATTATGAATCCATGAATTCAGTTTTATTTTTGTATTCTGTTCTTCGGGAAAATACTTTTCAAAAGATGCGCGCATCGAAGTGAGATATTGAACCAATTCATCAAACATATCATCTTGAAACATTTCTGAGTCGTTATCGCTAACAAACTCACTGAGTGACGTAAAGCTTTCTATTTCTCTCTTATCAACGCAAACAATCCAAAAATCTAATTTTCTTTTGAAGGCAGTTATTTTGTTATAGGCCTGGAATACTGTTGTCTGTTTACCTTGCAATGATAAATTCAAGTCGTTTATTTTTTGAAAGATATCCGCCATAAAAGACAATCGGAACAACCAAGTTTTATCATACAAACGGCCTTTCAAATTAAAAGAAGTATCAGCTGAAAGAAACATTTGTAACTCCGCTCTAAGTTCAAATAGCCTTGTTAAAGTTTTACCCCGAGACAGCCATCGCACTTCTGTATGGAGCAGCAGTGTTTTATGTTTGCTACCATAATCTTCACACAATAATGAGAACAATCGGGATTGTAGTGGTCGTGATTTGATAAAATTGATTATTTTTACCGCTTCATCCATAACTAATTTTAGATTTGACGGCATTTGCTTCATCGCAAGTGCTTGTCTATGCAGGATACAATGGCTGGAACTACAATTAGGCGCTTTATTTTTTATGCGTGACACTGCACCTGCTGTTTTACCTGTCATAGCCTTGGCCCCATCTGTACAAATGTCAATGCAATCGTTCCAACTGAGATTATTTTCTTCAAAAAATATGTTTATTTTATTAAAAATTTCTTCCCCGGTAGTGTTTGTGGGCAGCGGTGAACACATAAGCATGTCTTCTTCAAAAGAACTTTCATATGGATATCTCACGATAACCAGCAAGATAGCCAGACCAGCGACATCAGTTGACTCATCAATTTGCAAGGCGAATCGTGTTTTTTGTAGACGTGTAACTAGTTCTTGTTTGACGTAGCTTGCCAGATCATGGATTCGCCGTGAAACAGTATCGTTTGATAGCGGCACAGTAGAAAGATACTTTACAGATTTTTCATCGAGCATACATTTTGTTATGTCTAACACACATGGCTTTATTAAATTTTCAGCGATAGTGTGCGCTTCACCTTCTTGTGCAATGCGATAGCTAACTAAATATGATGCCTCCGTGGCCTTTTCATTGATAGTTTGTGTTACATGCATCATATTTTTTTGACTTTCCAATAACTGTTCTTTTCTGCGAACAAAAAATTCTTTATTCTTGTCTTTAGACTCGGGGTGTACAGTTTCTAAATGTCGGCGCAATTTGGCAGGTGCCATGGAACTATTAGGAAGCAGTTTACTACATAGCATGCAGAGAGGTGAGCCGTTGGAATCAACAAATCCGAAACTGATATATGATTCATCATACTTCCTTTTTTTCGTCTTTGAAACCGTGGAGCTTGACGTCGTGGCATCATCGTCTCGATCGGTAATTGCTGCATTCTCCGCATGTACTGCTTTTGAACATTCAGCGTCATTAGAAGATGTTGTTGCAACACGTTTAACGCCTTTAAGCCAACGTTCCATTCTTCTTTATTAATAATGTTACACGTCAGGATGGTGGGGTCAAAATAATGCACAATCGTTACTGCTTATAAGAGACTAAGTTTAGTCCAAAGAAGAAATGTACAAATCTGATACAATCAGAATACAGCAGGCAGTAGAACAATAAACACTAGTTATATATCACGTTTAAACTCCGCAATTCGCTAGACAGCTTGTAAGTAGGTAGGTAGGAACTTATCGCTACGAACGCTAATCGTCAACTGACTGACGAGGCGCGACGCGCGATCGCCGCTTTTATACTTAGTCCTAGACTCGATCTCGGGACTGCGCACTCACAAGTATGCGCGCGGCAGCGGCGCGGCGGGCGGAGTCAAAACGTTCGACCAGAGAGAGGTGTTTTGATTTTTTTTCTAAATTCTTGCGGAACCCCCACAGGGGTATCGCGGAACCCTAGGGTTCCGCGGAACACACTTAGAGTATAGCTGCTCTAAACATTTATAGAGATGCTGCAATAGGTTGTACAAAATAACCGGAAAAAGCCTATAATAACTAGATAGGAAAGTCATGTGTTGGACACATCAGATTTTTAGTATTATTCTCTCCTCTTTCCAAAACCAGTTATGAAATATTCCGAGCATTTGTGAAGCCTCGGCGTTTCTATTCCTAAGGACTAGAATATACTATAACTAGTTGCCAAGAACCGTTCGACTATGCTATTAAGAGATTATATTGAGTTTTAAATTAATTTTTTATTATTTTTTGTCAGTGGTGAATGGATGTTTTTTACCGATTCCAGGACCCTTTGGCTAATGACAGTGCTGCCTTAATTAATAGTATATTAACAACAGTAGTTAAAGACGTATCAGTTGTACAAATGGGTCTTTAGACTAGTTGGTTGTTACACCGACTTAATTGGACACACTGTATTTTTAACGAAAACTTCTTTAATTTTGTATTTTAGACAACCTTTTAATTTTTTTTGTGGTATTTGTCTAAAAAATGTGTTTCATGTTCCACCTGATATATTTTATTTTTTAAATGTTTCACTAAACGTTCTGTTTTTCTTCTCTTCCAAAAACCACCCTCATTAATCAATAAAAAAAAATTAATAATGAAAATATAAATAAAACAAAAAAAATGCATCCGATAGATAATACCTTGGACACTTAATTATTTAGAAGGGAACAAAACTCACACAGAAATTAAGTCATCCGACCACTTCATTAATTTTGTGAAAACCAATAGATCCCAAAATTAATATAATATGATCAGTAACCACGTGAAAGTGTACAAAAGGGCTTGAAAAGAACTATCTAACATACCTACAAATGATATGTATTAAACTTTTACAGTGATCCCAGACAGCACACCAAATCCTTTGGATATCTACGGAACATCCCAATATCCACTGAATGTCCAGTCCATGGTGGATATCTATTTTATATCCATGAGATGTAATTTATAGACATGCAAATGTCCATAAATAATAGTAATTATATAACAAATTATTAAAAAATTACGCCATTGTGCTCGCCACTGTGGCTAATAGTACCGTTCAGATATTTAAAATTAATTTTTTTAAGGTGTATTCAATCTCCCATGAACATCCACTAAATAATCAAAGTCTAGGCGCGAACGCAAACCATCATGGATATCCACTAGATGTAATTTTTGATTTTGCTTACTAAGTATAGATGGTGATACCACTTTCGCATCTACTCATGTTTAACCCGCCGTAATTGAGTTCGATCGAAATTTGTTTCCCAATCAGACTCCATTAGAGACTGGAGTCGAGAATTTCTATTTATTGCTGAAGAGTCCTAATAAGGATGACTTTCTCCTTAGTGGGCAAAATCAAAGGCAGAATGTTGAAAATATTTTTTCTCTACTATTTTCTTTCGACGTTATTCAATAATCATTGGTTACTTATGAACCTCTACTAAAGATAAAATATGTTGCTGAATATCCGAATATCTTCTATATCCTGGGATATAGACGGACATTTGGTTGGATATCCATATTTTGGATATATTGAATATCCACAAACTATATTCTGTGGATATCTTTGGGACTTCTTGTATTTTCTGGAAGATACCCATTAGATATTTTGCTGGATATCCATTAGGATATCTTCTATATTCTGGATATAGACGGACATTTGGATATCCATATTAAATCCACGGAATATTTCTGATATCCTGTGGATATATTGGATATCCACAAAAGATATTCTGTGGATATCTCTGGGATTTGGTGTGTTGTCTGGGTTGTTGATGGATACTTCGGCCAAAGCTTCATGACATTCTAGTACTAACCTTGAATAAATTCGTGGTCTGTTCAGGGTGAGTAGTGCTTGTCTGCTATCTGTATAGATGAGCATGTTCCTTCCAGTGATATTATTTCTGGTTATTTCTTTTGCTGCTATGAGAATCCCAGTTAGCTCTGTTTGAACTACACTGGCACTATTGCTCACAGCCCATTTTATGTTTAGGTTTAAGAATCTGGAGTATATTCCGCATCCTGATCGAGCCTTGTTTTGTTTTAGAACCGTCGGTGTAGATATGAATCGTACCTGCCACTTCTGGCTCTTCTATTTGTTGTATTATAACTTTATATGGCTTATGGAAGATATACGAGAATATCGGTGAGATGGAGTCCATGTTCGCTTGAAGCAGTGGGAGCGTATCGAGCGCCTCCTGCCAAGAGTGACGTCTCGCCTCACCAGATCCTACATCAGGTTCTATTCCGACCGTGCGGAGGCGTGTCATTGTCGTCAGAGCAACCTCCTTGATGTAAATATCAAGGGGAGTGAGACTAAGAATGACTTCCATCGCTCTAGTCGGTGTTGTTTTCATGGCTCCTGTTATGTTGAGACATGCTGTTCTTTGAATTTGTTCTAGTTTACGGATAGCTGTTAATTTTTGGGTTTTCGGTACCCGAACAACTGCACCGTATGTTAGCATAGGTCTTATGATAGCCGTGTAAGTCCATGCGACGACTCTAGGGGAGAAACCCCAGGTGCGTCCCACAGTACGGCGGCGTTGTTCATAAGCAATGTATGCTCTTTTAACTCTGTTTTCTAAATGCGAGTTCCATGTTAACTTGCTGTCAAAGGTGAGACCTAGGTACTTCACCTCTGTCGCAAAGTTTAGTTTTGTGTTTAGGAGTTCTGGAGGTTTTAATTCCATTTTCATCCTTTTCCTTGTGAAAAGGACCATTTCTGTCTTCTTAGGATTGATAGTGAATGGTTCTTGCACCACTGTTCTATAATTTTTAGAGCTACTTGCATTATTTCGCAGAGTATGTTCTCAAAATTCCCTGTTTGCAGAATGAACAGGTCATCTGCATATGCGATTGTGTAGTGACTGTCATTATTGAGGCAGCTGATGAGGGTGTCGAGGACCATATTCCACAGTAGAGGTGATAGCACCCCTCCCTGTGGACATCCCCTCGCAACCAAAAGCCTCTTATATTAACATCTTCTACACTTATGTTTACTGCTCGCTTTGAGAGCATGTTATGTATCCACCCACTAACCATTTGTGGAACATTCCTGTTGGTTAGCGAGTGTATTATCTTTGGGAAGGTGGTTTTATCAAAAGCACCTTCTATGTCTATGAAAACACCCAAGGCGGACTCCTTATTGTCCAGGGATCTTTCTATCCGGCCAGCAACTAGATGAAGGACTGAATCAGTAGATCTGCCTGGGGTGTATGCATGTTGGTTTGGGTGTAGTGGTGTTGTAATCACCGCATCCCTTATGTACCTTTCGCATAGTCTTTCCAATGTCTTCATGGAAAACGATGTCAGACTAATTGGTCGGTATGTTTTTGGGACAGTGTAATCCATCCTTCCAGGTTTGGGTATAAATACCACTTTTACCTCTCTCCATTTTTTGGGGATATACCTCAGAGCCAACGAGGATCTAAATATACCCACCAGGTGCGGTATGAGTTCTTCCAAACCCCACTGAAGTAGGGCTGGATAGATACCGTCAGGTCCTGGCGATTTAAATGGAGAGAAGCTGCATGGATATTGCCCATCTAATTTTTTCATCGTCTACAATGTGTTTGGCAGTTTGCCAATCATAGACAGATGGATTGTATTCTTCCTCTGCCCAGTCGGCCACGTCTGTGATGACCGAGTCAGGGAAGTGTGTTGACAGCAGAAGTTTGATGCTATCTTCGAGATTGGCAGTTTTCGTGCCATCCTCTTTGATTAGCGCACCAATGCTTCGGTGTGGATCTTTTGAGAGAGCTTTTTGAAGCCTCGCTGCCTGCGGGAAATCTTCGATTTCTTCGCAGTAGGATCTCCATGCATCTCTCTGTTTTTGTCTGACGATTTTTTTGTATTCTCTGAGGTGAGATTTGTAAGTATCCTAGTCCTCTTTGAGTTTTGTGGATCATGCCTTATTAAAGGATTTCCTAGCCATCTTCCTGAGGTGATCCAACTCGTGACACCACCATGCGGTAGTTGTCTGATCGTGTTGGACCAGTCTCAGGGGACAGGATTTCTTATAGGCATTGTTTATTGTGCTTTGGATAGTGTTTGAGTACTTCTCCAAAGCATTGTTATTGTTTGGTGTTTCGGCCTCCATCTCTCTCAGAGCCTCTTGGAGAAGGTGGGCATCGAATGAACAAAGAACTTAAATAATTGAAAAACCTGCAGAGCTCTAACATTGAAAAATACAAACTTTAATCACAATCATCCAGAAACATAAATTTTTGGTATACCTAGAGTATAATCCCAGTATATCTATCAATGTATAATGCAATTAGCTTTCAAATGAAGTGTACACTTTACAATCGTAACACATTTTTATCCCGCTGGAGGGCGCTAAGATCAAATTACCAAAATGAACAATAATATTAGTGAATTCACTCGACCATTCACTGTTGGGTTCTAATTAACAGTGCTGTTCCTAAAGTGGCGCTGGGAAACAGTAACAAAGCCTACACAGAAGACGAGGCGAAATAACCTTAGCAGTTGAAGCCGATGACACACCAAAAAAAAAAAAATATTAATGAATTCTTCATAATAGCTATATGTGTATTAAGAGCGAAAAGTGATACTTTGCCGCTTGAGACAGAAAGCGACAACAAACTTTTCGCTCAAAATGGTACGATTTTTTTTATACGATCACACTTTTTTTAAGACAGATATAAAAACTGAAAATTTTGTCGTAAGTAGTGTAAAATGTGTTGCCTATACCTACGTTAATCAAAAAAAGCTGTTGATATTCAGTCCATATTAACTTCGATAATATAATGAAAAAAACATGTAACTAAGTACAAATAACTTGAAAATCATTTATTTTAGCTAATTTAAATTAAGGGAGTAACAAAGATGTCACTTAAATGTCAGTTCGCGGAAAACGTCAACTTTGCGGTTGAATTTCGAAGCGCAAAAGCCTACTTTGGATAGAGATCATAGAAAAATTTACGTTTTCAATATCATACTATTTAAATTATAATGGTTAAAATTACTGTGGAAAGGAGAATGCCGTATAATAGTTGAGGATATAATACGAAGGTGTCGCACCTAAATCAAGAATATACAGGCCCGAGCGTTTGTTGTCAATATTAATACAGCTCCTTATAACGGCCGTTTGTCATCATCTGGCCACCCTGTACATATAGAATAATCTTAGATCGGATAATCACATAGAGTGCTTGACATAAAAATTCTAAATAAATTGTAGGATTTTTGAGACATAAACATAAAAAATTCTACACATCAAGTTTGGTTGAATCACATGGCATTATTGGTTCGGAAAGGGTATCAGCAAAGTGACATAACTGGTGCACATCAAGTAGTAGGCATGCAAGCAAAACACTTAAGTCAGATTTGATGAAAAATCCATTAGATCACTTCATGTATTTCTCCTTAACAAAATAATGCTATTATGAACTTAATAAATATGAAAATAATTTAAAAATAAGGTTAGGTATATAATTCTTAAGAGGACATAGTGGATTTTACTAGTAACCAGGGTGTACCATTATAAAAATAAATAGAAATCATTTACTTAGATTTATATCTTTGCATTGTATATAAAAATATATACCTAAACATATGTTACAACAAAAGCTTAATTAAATTTGTTTCTAATTATAGTTAAATTTGTTCTATTTATTTTATAAATATTTACCACAAATAAGTATTTGTAATACTTCCGTGGATAATTATACGTGTACTTATCTTACTGTATAGTATATAACCATTTTGTTATCACATGAAATGTATTAATATAGAAATGAGATTAATTATTTAGTCTGGCAACTATTTAATTGAGTTAAAAAATATAAACGAATTTTGTATACAAACATTTTAATAATGTAAAAACCTTACAATAGAAATAAAAAAACAATTCCTAGGAAACTAAATATTTCAGCAAAAAAGTAATTCTATTACAAATATTTACAAGAACCAGCATCCATTTACACCAAAAAATAGCATACCAATTGCTCTTCATTTGGGCCCTATATGAAGTAAATTCCGAACACCTTGAATATACAGGCATGATACCACACATAACAAGAGTAATGTGTGATCTATAACTCAAGTTCAAAGTTGACAAAAAAAATTATAGTGATTATTAAAAAACCCCCTGAACTTTTATATGAAATATAGGAAATCTGAATCCATCTAACATAAAAATTGCAAACATATTTTTGTATATTTTATATTTTATCATATGAACACCTGTAGTACTATTTTATTCAAGTCTTTTAAACAAAATAAAATGTATTCAGCTCTGTACAAAATATTAAAAACTGTCAAATGTTGACCTGCTGGCATTGGCCTCTTGATAAAAGTAACTTAATTGTAAGAACACTGAAATTTAGATATAAATAAGAAACATTTCGGTGCAAACAGGTGCTTTATGAGATCATATACACCAATTATTATGAACACTCCATTGTGGCCCAAGAATTTGAGTTTTCATTGAAAGCAGGAACTTCTATGGGAGTCGAGATCTCAGATGTTTGGGCAGTGGTTTCTGCATTTTGGGTCCCATTTTCTTGTGGATTGGTTTCTTCCCAGTTGATTTTGAAACGTGTAACTCTGGGCTCAGATGCCAGGATGTTCCTCATGACCTAAAATTAGATATAAGAAGATAGTTTTGAAATGTTTGTATAGTATTTGGTTCAAATGATTTTAGTATTACAGATTGGCATAAATAGAAAAAGAAACAAGAAACACTAATGTTAGACCAGAAGCAGAGAAGGATTGCTTCAAATGACATAAGACATTAGTGGTTTTAGCTATTTCTGTCAATCTGTAAAGGCTACAATACCTAAAAATCATGAGAGAGAATACTGCTGTGATTCCATAAGTACCAGAGTGATTCACAAAAAAATTTCTAAAGTAGGCCATGACAAACAAATACGAGTCATGTCTGTCAGAACTACACAAGATTCTGAATAGACCTTTTTATCACATTTTTTTTTTTGTGCGCATGCGTCAGTATCAGCCATCTTTTTCATACTGTTTTTGTAAACAAGAATGTTAAAATGCCCACGTGAAAAAAATTATCGATAAATATTAATTTAAGTATATTCATTAAAAAAAAAAAGAAAAAGCAAAGTAATAATAATTTTAGTGTCTTAATTGAAAAATACATTTTTGCAATAAATTATAATTATGTTATCTGTACAGAAAGAAACAACGAAACGGTGTTGTTATGGAGTATGTAAAATTGACACAGGGTATAAATCATTCAAAAGCAATACATATTATTTTATAAATTATCCAAAGCCTTGGCTGCAATATCGTAAAAAATTATCAAATTATCAGGCAAAATCCATATTAAAACATGTTCGAAATGTGCATTAGGTGTGAAAAAATGTGGTCGAAGTGACAAGGGTTTTCCAAGGATTGATGATGTTACTAAAGATTCTTATATTTATTGTTCATTACATTTTAATGGGGAAAGTGGCCCAACAGAAGAAAATTATTATCTGGTATTAAACAATATTTTTTTAATATTAAATACTACTTCGGTATACACAGAAATATGATTAAAAATGTCATGTTGATCCACAAAATATTAAATAATTTATTTTATTAATTATACTAGTGATTAACTTTCATGTCAATTAAAGTGTTTTTGCAAGTACTAATAGTTGGTTCACATAATTAATTAGAATAGGATTATAGTTATTATTTGTTTTCATTAATTTTGTACACAGTTAAGAAGTATTGATACACCTAACCTCTCAATTAGTCCACTTTTTTCGTTTGAAGCAAATGTCCAAGACACTTCAACCACCTTTTCAACTGCTCACAACTATGCGCTTCTACAGAGTTATGAAAAAGTTAATCACCATCAACAATTTTTTCTAATTATTAATTTTTCTGTAGAGATAATATTGCTTTCCCAGCCATTGTCGATGAAAACAGTATGAAACTTTTGAATTACTGCTATTTCAACATGGTGGCTGCGCTTGCGCTCATCACATGATGAAAAGGTCTATTAAATCCAAACTGACACTTAAAAAGAAGAATTGTAAGCACCAACATTAAATTTTTCCTACTTTGGAAACATTTTTTGTGGATTACTCCATATTATTTCAAAATTCTTATTATGAAACCTTTTTTATAAGGAAACAAATTAAATGAAAAATGCAATTGCCCAATCATGCAATTGACAAACAAAATAAAAACTATTGTTTATTCAAATAATTTACATTTTTTTTTTGTTTTTTTTATGGCACTGGATAAAACCAAAAGGTCAGACTATTGTAGTAATCCATAATTCTTTAATTGTTTTATCCACTATTGTTACATGATTACATTATTATTATTATTATATTTTGACTTACAGCTATCAAAATACCTGAGTTTGTAATTAATTATAAAAAATATCTATTTTTTATTATATGTATTTTTGATTATTTTTTATTTTTTTTGTTTTGTATTATTTTTTGTTTTTTTTTCCTTGATTTCATTTTTTTGTTTTATCATTTATTTTATTTTTTCGTTTCAGGTTAACAATATTTTTAGGGTAGCTCAGCTACTTACAATCTTGTATTAGTTTTTTTTAACAAATTCATACAATATTTTATAAACTTTAACATCGTTTAATGAAAGGAGAACATCAATGTTTATTGGTAGAGGTATACCAATATTAACTAATTCTAAGTACATTGTGTCAGTATCTAGTGAATTTAGGACACACTCTAAAATTATATGATTGAGATCAGCAATTTCATCACAAATTAAACATAAAGTATTATCTGATAGAACAAATTTTTCCTTGTAGGCAGGATGCATAGCATGATTACTTCTCATACGACAAATAACTTGGATAAAAGACCTATTTATTTCGTTTTTGAACCAGGGACACTTTGGAATATTAGGTTGAATGTTTTTGTATTTGTTTATACATATTTTAGTAGGGGGTACTGATGGATAATTTTATCCAAAGCTATTCTACCACTATAATACATTTTTTTATGGTTGGGCATTATGTAATAAAATATTTTTATCCATTTAAAATTGTGTTTCTTATTAAAATTCCCTATTTTTATACTGAAAAACTTTCTTACCTTATCAAATTGAGGAGGACTGGGTGAGTTCTCCCTCATTTCTGGGTCACTATATTCATTATTAATAAAATATCCTACTCGAATAAACTCTTGTCCCCTATATGAACAGGTCAACAACACTACTGTAACGCCAATGGCATCATTTTCTGGTATGCGAGAAACATTAGGAGGATCTGCCTACAAATTTAAATAAAATGTAATGTATGATATAAGAATTAAATTTAGAAAATGTTCTGCATAATAGATAGTTGGAAACTACTATAATGTTAATAAAACTGCACATACTTGAAATACGAACATATGCTTTCCTTCCGGAATAGGTCCTACAAAAACTGAATCTAATATTTGGTCGTGTTCTTCGCTTTCTGCAGAGCCTACGTAAATCATCTTCCATTCTAAATCTTAAATAAAATAATTTAAATTTGATCAATTTTTGGAAGACAAACTTACCTTCTTTTAATTCCTCTATGCATTCAAAAGTTATTTCAAACTGAAAGGGGTTCAAGAAAGGGCTGGGATTGTCCATAACTGTGATATTGCACAATTGTACTTTAGCCATGATTATAACACGAAAATAAAAGTAAAAATGTTATATAAGACTATTTTACTTATTTAAATCGTTCGTACGATTTTTTTCGTTGCTTTTATTTCTGGAGAGTAAAAAAACTTATTGTTTAAAAAATATTTTTTTAACGTTCAGCTCAGCGTCCGTATTATGACATTCTGACAAGTAAAAACTAGTATTTACCCGCCATAAATTTATCAAGTAATTATTCTTCTTTTTAAATACGCAAATAGGGAACTACTCGTATTTTTTCATGATTAAAAATATTTAATAAAATTAAATTGACCTCCTAAATTTATTTTGATCTATTTTACATGTTTATATTATAACTAACTCATATTTATACAAAAATGTATATTAATCTATGCGGCTCATGAAAAACTGAGGAGGTAAAGGCTTAACTTTTATTCTAGATTTTTGTAGGCTCTTGCTCTACGGACATATGGCCTCGTTTTTCTGTAGAGGACAGGTATTCACAGAACACTTACTCTTAGAACGGTATCTCCCATGTTAAAAAAGGATGATAGAGTTTTTAGCGGCACCTGGTGGACGTGGTTGATTTTTTTCAATTAAGTCCTTGTCTGGTAAGAGGCCACATGAAAGAAGAGAAAATAATAAAAAGAAGAAGAGAAGAAAATCGCGGGGCTATTCAAATTTGACAGTAAAAATTATCCGCATTAAAAACTGTTAGCCAAATTAAGATTTGTTCACACAAATTGCATTTTTGCTTTATTATAGCGAATATCGCTATAATAAAGCAAAAATGCAGTTTTTCTATGGACCGAACTCGCCTAGTGTTGTTCCTAGGGCTTTTTGAATTGTACAACTTTCAGTGTCAAAATTGTACACTTTTACTTTCGATTGTACAACATAGACATGAAGAGGGGAGATAGGAAAATGGCTGCCCGGGTGGCAAGCAAAAACGTTTACGATAGCGTAAATGCGGGGGAGGATTTGAGTCTGCGCATTAGTTAGAATATTGTGACATTTGACATTTAGTTGTCTTGTGATTGTTGTAATTTTTAGCAATTTTTGTACGATTTTTAAAGTTTTTGTGAGTTTTGGAAAGTTATTTTGATCCCTAAAGACGTCCTAAAGACTTCTATAAACAATGGTTAAAACATGTTTAGTTTTATTCTGTCCAAACCGATGAAATAATTCCGAAGAACTTGTCATAAGTAAGTTTTTAACACCAATACAGACCCGTATTTAACAATTATTTTTGGATGAATCAATTAGGTATTTAATTATTGTTCTAGCCCAGTATCCATACTGGGGTTCTAATAAAAACCTTGTCTAGTTATATATAATTATTCGTTTTTATTTGTCTTTTAGGTTAGAAAAAAAAGGCTTAATGTAATGGAAGCTCCTATAAAGAAAATGTATGCCAAGGAAATATTTCAAAATCGTTCAAGCATTTCTTATTTTGAATTTTAGTCAGTGATAAAACTGTGATTAAAAAGAATGCCACTCCTACTTTATTTTGGCCAAGTAATAAAAAAAAGAACATGTTCCAGAAGCTCATGAACAGAAAATGTCACCAAAGGATGCTAGGTAAGTTTTATTTCTATTTCATTTAAATATAGGTAATACCCTATATGCGTGCTAACACTATTTATAATGAAGCCTTCTTTTTTTTAGTAAACTTTTCAAACCATTTTTTAATAGAATTTTAAGCAGTTCTAATAGTGCTGGCTTTAGAAGATCTACCAAAAGAAATTATTGAAAACTAACCAAAATCATTCATTAATGTGTAAGTTACCAGATTAAATGTGTTTCATAACCAGCATGTAGTTATAAATTATATTTATTAATTTTTATCTGTTTTAGGTTAGATAAAAAGTATTGGAAGATCACACAAAGAAAATTTTAAAATATGTTCGAAGCATTTTGAATTTTAGTCAGTGATAAAACTGTGATTAGAAGGAATGCTACTGCTACTTAATTTTTGCCAAGTAATCAAAAAGAGAACATGCTACAGAAGTTCATGCAAAGGAGGCTAGGTAGGTTTATTTATACTTCATTTAAACATAATGCCTATGCAGTCTATATTATACCACTGTTTTACAGAATTTTAAGCAATTTAGATAGTGGAGATGATCTCCCAATAGAAATTATTGAAAACGAAACAAAAGAATTCATTCTTATGTTTAAGTGACTTGATTGAATGTCATGTACTATTCGTTTCATATGCTTGCATTTGAATATGCACATTTTTTACCTCTGGAGCATTATTATTTGTTTGTTCACATCTACTACATCTGCGTTTGTTTATATTTTCTTTATTTAAAATGATATTTTGAGGATTGTCAAACCTGACATTTTTTGTTGTTGGATTCGTTCCATGCCAGGTTCAGTTACAGGTTTATCGATTTATCCTTTGTTTATGCTAGCCATATATGCTCATGAATATAAAAGTGATCATTTGTTTGATTTTTGTTAAGTTTTCAAATTTAGATTTTTTCTATAATATAGGTATCGCTAACCATCAGTAACTAGAGAGTAGGTATTTTAATTCAAAAAATATTTTTAAAGTAAATAATCATAAGAAAAATTACAACGACAACTACTTTTGTATTCATATTATAATGACTCAAAGGTCAAACACAAAAAGTATAAAACTTGTCATTGTCATTTTTACCACATGGCTAGTAGGTCTAGAGTGTTTCTTTATTACATCTACATTTAACCCTAATCTTCTGTTACGTGATAAAAATTCACATTTCATCAGATGCATCCTATATGATGATAAACAAGCACAGCTATAAGCATGCAAATTTAATAATCTTAAATCTTTCCATGTAAATATCTGTTAAATAGTGATTTTTTTTAATTGCAGAAATACAGTAAAGAAGACAGAAATGCAGATATCTAAACAAACTAAATGTGGTACAGATATCAAAAAAGACAGCAGACGTATAAATGATGCAATGTTACACTCATTCCCTTAGCAAGTTCTACCTGTGTTAAAGAAGAGAAATATGATAAGTATCAATGCTGGAACATTTTTACTGTGTCGTTAATGTTTTCAAATAGGTAGTTTTATTAGAATTAAATGTCAATAAATGGCATGTAGTTGTTATAATTTGTACACCTGATACTCTTATCAAAATATCTACTTGTAATATGTTGTGTATGTTTTGTATTTCATATACTGCTATAGAATTTTTAAAAGGGAAAGTATACCTTATAATAAGTAGACCAATGTATATTCTAGCTCAATAAAAAAATTTATAAAGCATAATAGTTAAAAAAATGTAATACTTTTCTAATACAAGACGTATTTCTAATCAGGCAATGATCGAGAGTTCTTTCAAAAATAATATAATTAAGTTGTATGTAATTTACTTATTTATACCTTAATATTTTTATATATTTTACAATTACTTTTGACGACTGTAAACAACATATCGAAGGCAACAAGGCTAGACCTCGTAAGTCGCAAAATCAAAATTTTTCAAGAGATAAAAAAAAAAAGATTCACAAGTGCATAGAACAATCCATTTTACTCTATAATGGGACTAAAATTTAACCATATTTTGTTCAAAAATTTTAATACATACTTCATTTATACAGTAGATGGAGTGGAATCTTTTAAACGAGATTATCATAAAATATAATTTTCAGTGGCAATGTTAGTTACGAGGTCCTGCATTGTGGCTCTCGATATGTCCAAAATAAAGAAAAAAAGCCCAATTTAGATAATACAATAAATATTGTACAATTTTAAATAAAAAATCTAACCTTCTATTTTACAGTATCTATAAATTATAATAAAAAATATATATAGATCCTTAGCCAATCAGCCAGTTTTAAATTTAATACAATTCATACAAATAATTATATTTTTATATATTTTGTAATTCTATATTGTAATTGACACCCAGTTGGAAGAACACTTATATATATCTTTCAATATCTAATGATCGTATAATTTTATTAGACTGAACGTAATTTGATGTTCATATCATTAAGACAAATCACATTCTCAAACTCTGTCAAAGTTTGTCGTACCTATAAATTTTAATGAATATTGTTGCAATCGGTTGTTTGTATCTGGGTACAATATACATTTATATTAGTATGTACACATTTTTTTAAATATGTATATATTTGTTTTCTGTCTTTGTCAATACGATGTATTTTTCAACAATAAAACAATTTGAATTAGGAACCTGCGAATATCAGGCAGAGACTCCTGTCACTCGTAGCATCTAAATTTGTGTCGATGTATGTAGTGAAAAGAACATAAGTTGGACCCATATCGATGCTTTCTGACAGTGGTCTCTCTTTGTTACCTGCATGTTCCTATTAAACTTTGTTAAACTCATTGTAAGATATACCTTCTGTGTTAAAAAGTCCGTACCTGTCTAGTATCCTAAAGATATTTTAATAATAAGTAGTTTTCTTTGAATTAAATGTTATATATTCTTTGTATTTGTTAATGTCCTGAAGATTGTATTTGAACAAAATGTTATTCAATTCTTATAATTTGTACCCCTAATACTATTATTAAAATAACTGCTTGCAATATATGTTTTTTTTCAAGGATTTTCAAATGTTAGGTAATTTTTTTTGAATTAAGTGTCTCATTTATTTTTTAATAACTTTTACACCTGATACTAAACTATTATTGAAATACTTGCAATGTTTGTTAAATATTTTTGTATTCTGTAGCATCTTGCAAGATTTTCAAATAAAAGAAATAGTTCAAATAAGTACCTAGTTTTGTTTTCTTCATTGGTCCCCAGCCTAAACTTAAATTTGCCTTTATTTCCAAGATTAAGTTTTGATAGGTATAATTTAATAAATATTTCACTCGTTGTCTACAATATTCGACTCGATAGTGGAAACGGTAAGCATCTGGTATTCATTTGTGATCAGGAGATAACAATGGTTGTAATTCTATAGCAAAAATGGTTTACTCTCTACAGGAAAGAATCGAAATAATTATCCTTTATGAAGAGGTTGGAAAATGCGCACGAAGGGCAGCATTTAAATGAAAGGCATCCTAATTGTAATGTAAGTCATATTTATACTCTCGATTTGGTAGCAAAATTTTTGGAAACTGGTTCGGTGAAAAATAGGAAAAGAACCGACGAGTACTAAATGAAGAAGCTCTAATTGAGGTTTTGGGAACATTTGTTACCGTGTCAACTAGCTCCATACGAATAGTAGCAGAACAGATGGGAATATCACGCGAGACTGTAAGAAGAGCACTGAAAATGCATACATTTCATTCCTGTAAAATGCAGTTACTTCAAGAGCTCTACGAAGATGATTTTGATAAAAGAATAGAGTTTTGTAAAACCATGTCTGATCAAGTTAACGCCAACCCCAATCTTCTGCTGAATATCTGTTTCAGTGATGACATTTTATTTTATATTTTTTTCTAAATGACAATGTAATAAACACAAATGTTGGTACTGGAGCAATGAACACCAGGTATATTATTCAAGAAGGGCATACGCAATTATTGGTTCTTTATTTAATGAAGGAAACTTGCCAGGCGATCTGTCCCTTAATATGCTTGCAGAGATTATTGATCCTCTTATAAACTCAGGAGCTAGAAACAAACTGATGCAGAAGGTAATTTAGTTTTACAGGAGATGTGTTACATTTCCAGCAGGACGCTGCTACACCTCATTTTTTCTTCTCGTCTGACAGAGATTTCCAGATCCTTTGATTAACAGAAGGGGAGCAATTGAATGGCCCCCAAGATCACCTGATTTAACTCCTTTAGAATTTTTTCTTTGGTGACACCTTAAATTCGTTGTTTATGAAACACAACCTGCTGATATTGATGATCTTAAAAGGAGAATTACACAAGCATGCCGGTCAATTTCCGGTAAAAGTTTTCCGAAATGTTAGAGAGGAGTTGGGAAACAGACTTTTTACTGTTTACAGTACAATGGACAACATTTTGAAAAGTTTTTAAAATAGTGTACAAGTAGATCTTATGTGTTCTATTTTTAAAATTTCTTGTGCAAATTAAAAGTTATTTATTTTGTAAAAGTCACCTTACCAAAAAAATAAAAAGTTAAACATGTAGACTTGATATTCCTCCTGTTATTTAACTTGATAGAATAATTTTTGTTTAATAAATTAGGGTACCATTGGGAAGATAATTAAACGCCCTTTAAAATGATGTGCCTCTTGACCCCTTTTCCCATTTAAGATTTAAGGGTAACAACTACCCCTTCTAGGAGGTTGAGCCACGATGAGTGTTAAAAGTATTTATTGTAGGTGTCCTCCTTGAAAATAAAATTGACGGGTTTTGGCGATTTTTCACATTATTTAATGGAAGAAAGATATTTAATTTGGGAAGTTTTCGGTGTCACCCTGTATGTATATCACTTGTTACATAAACACTCATAAAGAAAAAAATTAATACAAAAATTTAAAGACTACTCGTTAGATGAATTTATAAATAATTTTTAATATTTCAATCAATTTTTACGTACCTATATGTGAGCATTGTATTTCGTTTATCTATGATATGATGAATGTTTTTTTGAATGCCTATGTTGTATTCAGCTAACCTTATGAAATTTAGTTATTTATTAATATAAAACTAATTTTGTAACCTGTCTCATCTCATCGGAAGATAATCTAAAGAGAATAATATAAATGTATGTATAGTTGCCCCTTAACGCCAACGCAAATAATTAGACGTCCCTGGCCGCACTAGCTATACTTAAATTATCTCAACTAATACACAATCTTGTTTAATTGTGTATTCCTCTTATTAAAAAAGTATTCGTAATTTACATTTAATTATATGTATATTTTTATTGAATTAATAAAAAAAACTGAGTACAATCCTGGAAACACTCAACTGCGCAGACTCTCCGCCTCCCCGGCAGGTTCTCCTTGTGTAAACGTTTTCTGAAATGACAGTTCCTATCTCCCCTCCTCTCATATCTATGTTGTACAATCACTAATTAATCTTCTTCTTTTTTATTGACAGACTATGGCCTACTACTTTCCCATGCTTAAAATTCTTAATTTTTGATGTAAAACGGTGTACTGATTGGTCGCGAATGGCGCCAAATTTAAACTTTTATTTTTTTATTAATTTTAATGCATGCTATTTAACAAATCGTAGACTTTTTGAGCGAAGAAAACCTTTTATATACCCGATTTTACATAAATATTTAGCAATTTCAAATTGTACAACATTTCTGTCTTTTTTCAAAAGTGCGTACAACAGTACAACCGCATAATTAACTGATTGTACAACTTTTTGTACAATTGTACAACCAGGAACAACACTGAATGTACTAAAATTAAAATAGGCAGCTGAAACAAATGTTCGAACAATAATAATTATTAAAATAGCCCGTTATTAATAAAAAAAAAATAACTTATCGTAATACGCCAATGAACTGGAGGGGGTAGAATGTCAATGTACATAGGTAAGAGAAGAATAGAACGGCAACTCAATGTTAAATCATCAAACTATGAATTGAGCGCCATCTGATGGTTTGGGGACGCATAATGTAGCTAGACGTCTTACATTGTAAAAGACCATAAAGATTAGAAAACGATCATTGGCTGCAAGCCTTATTTAAATACGCACGTTTCGTGTAGAAGCAGAATTAACCAAAGTCCTCAGTCAAGAAAACAAACATTGAGGTTACGTCATTTTCATTTGTTTAGGGTCTATTTATACTCCCTTAGTATTAGTATTTGTATTAGTATTATGATTAAGCATTAAATTTGTTAAATCATTCAAAAAAGGTATTTATACTCGTTTTATAATTAGTATTAGTAATTCTTTTTTAAACATAATACCTAATAAGATATAATTCTGCAGTCAACAAAATATATGGTTACTGAAGAAATGTGTAAGAGGCCGATTGTGTTCTTTTTAAGATATTTTAGTTTTAAATGTGTTTTTATTAATATTTTTACTAGTTAATTTTATCTAAAAATATTATTATTCAAAAATAGGTTTAATTAAGGACATTTTAACGGATTTAAGTCTCAAATTTATAACAGATAAAAAGAAGCAGAAATTTGATACAAATCAGACAGAAAAGAGGCCTTTGCTTCCTCATGGTGACATGTCATTTGTCAACTTTATAATCGGTAAACACTGCTGATACACAAAAATTGTATACAGAGCATGATTTGTACCGAAATATTATCGTTTTCGAGCTTGTTGGAACAAACAAATAAACAAAATAATCATATGTGTGTTGTCAATTATCCTTATCCGTTGTCTATTAAAAACAAAGGCCAAATACTCCATTGATTCATTTTATAGAAAAGAAGAAATTTAATATTTAATTTAAAAGTTGAACCTGTCAATTATTAAGCATAAATATTAATGCTAATACTAATCATAAATCGAGTATAAATGTCCCCATTACATTGTGAAGGTTCAACTTAATGCTTAATCATAATACTAATGCAAATACTAATAATAAGGGAGTATAAATAGACCCTTACTAAAGCCGATTCCACCGTTGTGTTAAAGCTTAAATTACTAAACGAAGATTAAAATGACATAGTAATGTAAAAATGTAATTTTAATACTCGTTTGTAAATTAAACTTCGTTAACACAACGGTGGAATCGGCCCTAAATAATTAAAGCCAAATTTTCTAATTTATTTAATTAAATTATAATACTATTTTTGTGTTATCTTGTTTATTTTAATAGTATTTGTAATTCAAAGTTACAATTATAATGAATGCTAAATGTGGAATTTTATTTACATATCTACTTGAAAAGTTAAGGCAGATTTAAAAACAAATAATAAATGTCTTAAATATTAACAAAGCACGAATATAAGTTGTAACACTAGCAAAAACCCAAAAAAACACACATAAAAAACCAAGAAGCACACGAAAAACAGATTAAAAACTAATAAAATAAATGTACTTTTCAATTTTCCAATAATATAATTAGCAAAAAATAAAATCCAGTCACCCACAAAGGACAAACGATAAATAACAAATTTTGGTATGTCAAAAACAACTGACGTTACAGGAAAAACGAAGAATTAGAGTAACGCCCTCTGTGAGATTGGTGCATAGTACTAACAGTGGAATGTGAATGGAATGTGTATATCCAAGTGCGCATACCCTGGTCAATGTATAGAGAAAGTAAAAGTTGAAAAGTCTTTTGGTAGGTAGAGAGGGGGTAAACGTCAAACCACGTCGGGCGGCTCCGTGAATTTCACAGTAATGTTTACCTGCCAGTGTCGTTTCATAGAATAAGTAATTTTAAATTGTTATCGGCGGAACCGGACAATCGCATGTATTTATGGATTATAAATAATTATTAAACTGAAATCCGACAACCGGGGGTTGATAATTAATTTAAATAATTCTTATATATTACATATTATATTCAAATTTTATTTCGAATTCAAACATCATCCCAGCGAGTCCCGTCTCTTAGGCGCCGTTTTATTACTTCTGGGAAAAACAGCCTTTGTGTCGTGCATCACGGCCACTAGCTAAAAAAACACATGTGTTTTTTAAGGGTTACATTCAGAAATTAATACAGGGCTTTATAGTCTTTATGCTCGAACGCATATTCGTTCTCTTTCCGATACATTGGCGTATATGGGAAATTTAAGTATAAATACCCGGGTTTTTTGTGGGCAAGAGGATTTAACTTTTTCTTCTTCACCGAGTCAAGTTAACAAGAATACGCAAATATCCATGTCCCACGACGGTGACTCCTTTTTCTTTATATTCTTCAAATATAATTAAAAAGAGATATGCTACCCTTACGGTGGCCGTGTTCTTGTTATATTTTGAGAACGGAAATAAAAGATATCGACGGAGTAGAGAAATTAGTTTCTATAAACGACGGCTTCTGCATAGGTATCCAGTTGTCCTTAGGACGACCACCTTTTTCTTATATTTTATATATAAATAAAAGGAGATATTAGTCAGGTTGACCAAGCAGATACACGTTGAATAGAACCGGATTTCGCTCCTAGAACTGTTTTGTAAAGTTGTATCTACCGAGCGACTAAAATATTGGCGTAACTAATACTGGTGATACCACGCTAGTCTAGTTAAACGCCGGATATTTTATATCTCCGATTCAACATTATAAAATGTTACTAAATGATTAAAGGTACTACTCCAGGCGACGTTCGTAGTGGATTTCGTCACCCTTCTGGCTGACCCGATGAACTTACGCCCGGTAGACCTTTTGTCAGCGGTATACTTTTATTTCTGTAAGGTTTCTTTTACGTATGATTAAAACGATAATCGCACTATTAAAGTAATCAAACTAGTAATTAAAATCCAGATATTCCGGGGGAGAATTTAGACAAACATTTATAGGTTACAGGTATCACTTTATTTACTCTTATATTCATTAGCGGGAACATTCGCGTCTGTGTGTTATTGTCATATTTTTGGTATTCATTGGTAAACGTTTATTGTGGGAAAAATTATACGATTTTATATTGTGCTAAATTACGTTATTTAGAGAATCGATAGTGATGTTGTTGTCATAAATATTAAGGTAAATGTACCAATTACCGGCACTGTACCAATTATCGACACTAATTCTCTATAATCCCGAAAAATAAGGTTTCTGTCGCTATATAAACATATAAAAGTATTTCTCGCATAACTGCGAACCTTTATCTACGCCTCTGAAAAACCGACAGACCGTCGGCCAAAGTCGGTAGTGGTAACTGTCAAAAATATACCGGTCAGTTTCAGCCATAGATAAACTAATAAAGAAGATGGTCGGATTCTGTGTTAATCTTTGGAAACGTAGTGCTGCGAATTAGTATGGAACGGATCTTTTTTGAACTACACTGGCTGATTGATTTGTCAGTAAGAGGCATAAAAAAAGAAGAGTGTTAACGTAACCGCGGTTCATTTAAATATCTTTATTTATTTATATTTTTTGGGGTTCATTACTTTAAAAAGAAAAACTAATATTTATATTAAAATATTGTATTTAACATATATATTAGTTTTTTTTTTTAGTTATAAAACCCCAAAAAATGTAGACAAAAAATATTTACACTGAAATAAAATATAAGACAAATATATTTAAATTATTTATTATACAGTAATACATACATAATGTGTTAATAAAGAACAATTGTAAGTGAAATGAATACTAGTTTCCCCACATTCTTGTAAAAATGGACCATACTTTGATGGGCGTCAGGTGTTTCCTATAAAAACAAAACAAAAAGTGTACATATATGTTATTGAACAATTTCTCTTATCAAAATGTTGACCATTTTTATAAAACTAAGTTATTTTTAATTATTTGACGAAGATTGAGAACGACGCAGTCAACATATCCAACAATTTTGTCATTAACTGTATCAAAAGTGAGTTTTTCGGTTAGATTTCGTCGAACATTAAAATACAATTCCTATCAATTTCTGGCATTTTTCTAACAATTTCTTTAAATCTGGAAAACACTGAATCATTTATCCCCGTTTCAAAATGTAAATCACTTAAAATTTGTTGGATAGTAGATTTACTAGGCAACGAAATGCATTTTCTTAAAAAATTATATGCTCTTGGACCATTTTTATATAATGCTAAAGAAAAAATTTTATTCTGAGTGGTCCAAGAGGGTTTCTTTCTCTTACAATTTTCTAAACTACTTTTAAAGAATTTAATTCCAATCGGATCTAATTTATTATTAAAATCTGAAAATAACTGAGTTTTGGATAATTCAAAGGCTTTCTTGATTTTATTTTTGGAAACACGTAGAGCTTTCTTTAGCTTACAAATTCTAACGTTTTGTTCTCTATTAATAAAATACAGCTTTTTCTCTTTGGGACTTAAATTTTTGACTTTACTTTCATTTATTTGTTGCAAAACAGTTTTTCTCCGTTTGGAGGGTTGTTCAAATTGTACATCACTAATATTTAGTTTACGTTTGCAACTAATTTCTTGATTTTCGTTGCTGATTAGCAAATCTATCTTATGCTGCTGTGTTTGTGCTTCAGCCTCAATATATTCTGAAATCTGGCTCTCGGGTTGTATATTTGAACTGGATGCATAATTATCTAAAGAAATTGGTACAGAATGTACAACTAGTCGTTTAGGTTTTGAGGAAACCTTACCAGAAGACTGGCAAAAAATGATCTTCACAAAGATAGCGAGTATTATTATCATCTAAAGTTAAATTCTTAAACCAGTTCTGGCGAACTTTAACATCAGAAGGAAAATGAAAAAATGCTTTATTTGAATAACCAACTTGCTGAATATTAGAATAATACTTATTTAAACAATTAGGAGCTGAACAAGAATACTTAACTATACCCGGGCCAGACATTTTTGTTTCAAATATTAGAAAAGGAATTGTTGAAATATGAAATTAGATACCTATATATCGTTAAGGCTAAGAAAACAATAATAAACAAAGTCCTTAAATACTTAATATTAAATTAAAGTTAATACTTACTAATTACATCAAATCAGCACCGTTTGTTTCTTAACCTAAAAATAACTTACCTACCTATGTAACTTACATCATAAAATAAAAATAAGTTTTATTTTATCATCATATCCCGCCTTCCGCCATCACGTTTTTCATTTTTTACAAGGTTGTCAATCCCGTCTTTTAAAAATCTCAGCAATAGTATGGACATTGTATGGATGGCATGGTGCGCATGTAGATTGATAAAAAATTAAAATAAAATGAATTTGAAATAACTATCATCTCATGAAAGTTTACGGAAACCGGCAACATCGCTTTCATACTATTGCGATGGTGGCGCTAACTAATAGTATGCTGGGAACTACGCCGTGTTGACAGTGGCGGGCATTTAATAAATTCATCTTGTTTTATATTAATTTATCTATGGTTTCAGCCAACCTCTCGTATGAAGTGTTTCTTGTTACAAGTGTTAAGAAACAGGTGAGCTACATTGTGTTATACTTCCTGAATAAAGTACCTTATGATCGTTTTTTTAATTTTTGTATGTTTGGACATTATTATTTTTGATATCTGTTTGTTAAAAACTGCATTTTCATAGCTTTCTTGAGAATTCTAAGGATGCCGATAATTGGTACATCAAAATCAGTGGCTGACCCAATCATCGGCAGCAGTGCCGATAATTGGTTGTATGCACCAGACTCTATTTAGGTCGATTTTAGCTTAGCTTTTAACTTATCCTGGTTAATGTTTGGTCATTAAATGCAAAATGAAGCGATAATATTTCCTACCAATTTTCGGCACCCCATATTCCTACTAGATATCATCTTTATTTTGACACAAAAACTGTGCCGATAATAGGAGCTTTTACGTGCCGGTAATTGGAGATTTTTTTTAGATCTAAATTATCTCACAATGGAGAAGAAAAAACGAATTCAATATTCTGTTGTAGCCATAAATGAGGCTGTTGCCGCTATTCAGTCAGGAATGCCATTTAAAACCGCTAGCAAAATATATAAGATACCCAGATCGACTCTACAAGATAAAGTTAAAGGTAGAACGCTTTTAGAGAAGAAATGTGGACCAGAAACGGTGCTGACGAAGGAAGAGGAAAATCTACTAGTAGCATGGCTATTTCGGATTGCAAACTGTGGATTTCCTGCAACGAAAATGCAGTTGTTAGAAAGTGTTCAGTTGCTAATTAAAGAACTAGATAGGCCTAATAATTTTACAGACGGAAAGCCTGGTCGAAAATGGTATGAATTATTTTTAAAAAGACATCCAGAACTGTCTGCAAGGATTTCCCAAAACCTCACATGTGCTAGAAACAGCCTAACAGAAAATCGTATTCGTCAATGGTTTATAGAAGTAGGGGCCTACTTAGAATCTACAAACAATCTTGACGTAACTTTTGACCCCAGTCATGTATTCAATTGTGATGAAACGGCTTTTTTTCTCAGTCCGAAGGGAGAGAAAGTTCTAGTAAGAAAGGGAGATAGAACAGTTTACTCATTTGTAAGCAATGATGACAAAGAATGTCTAACGACTTTGGTTATGTGTAGTGCCTCCGGTCAAATTTTACCATCAATGATCGTTTTTAATTATAAAAGAATTCCCAAATCAGTTGTTGAAAAAGTACCAAAACACTGGGGAATCGGGAAGTCTGAAAACGGATGGATGACTGGTGAAACCTTTTATGAGTACATCGCCAATATATTTTATCCTTGGTTAGTTGCTCAAAATGTTCAGTTCCCTGTTATACTCTTTTTGGACGGACACACATCCCACTTAACGATGGCCCTCAGTAAATTTTGTATAAAATCAAAAATTATCCTCATAGCTCTCTGCCCAAATGCAACACATATTTTACAACCTCTAGATGTAGCCGTGTTTCGTCCATTAAAACTCGAATGGAAAAAGAGCGTACATAGTTGGAAGATGGAAAATAATGGACAAAAGATTACCAAAGATTCATTCGCCCCAATTTTGGAAAGCACTATTCGGAAAATGACAAATATTCCAGATATAATCAAGAATGGCTTTAAGACTTGCGGACTTGTTCCCTTTAATGTTGAGAATATTAAATTTTCGAAATATTTTAAAACAGAGGTCAGAGCACAAGGCCTGGAGAAACAAGAACAGCCTATAAAGACACAATCAGATCTGATATGTTTAGAACAAAATATCTCAGAGGACACCCTTACATTATTTCACCATTCCGGGCCAGTTTGGGAAGGACCAGTAGAGCACACCAGTCTATTTTTACTTTGGAAAAAATTAAAGAACAGGACAGTGAATAATAACAACAATGAAATAGAGATTACAGATCAAGAACTACAAGACAATAATGAACATCAAGAAAACTTAATCATCATGAAAGACACGTTCACAGAGATAGGAAATGAAAATGAAATTGAAGTAACAGGATTTATTGACAGTACAAATGTATCTCTCACAGTAGGCATCCCTGAAGATATTCCCATAATGATTTTGAATACACCCGACAAAGCTCATGTAGATGCTATTGAATATGACATAAATGATATTTCACAGCAACATTCCCAACTAACTGAGTTGAATAGTGAAACTAATAATGTTCAAGTAGCTCAAAATACTTTCGATTTAAACCCAGCGGTCGAAATAAATGATGTAAAAGAAGTTATATCTGAGAACTCTTCTGATGAGCCTAAAACAAATGATACAAATTCCAATATTTTGGAAAAAGAGCTATCGCCTTTACAAGAAATTGTTACAGATACATCTATTCCGACTCCATTTAAAAAATCGTTATTTTGGCCTACGCCTAAAGAAAATATTGCTAAGCGAAAATTAAAGGATAAAGTACCTGCTGTAGCATCATCATTTCAGTGGCAACAATACTATCAAAAAAAAGAAGAAAAGAAAAAACAAGAAGAACAGCTGAAAATGCAAAGGAAAGAAAACCGTACCAAAAAAAAAGAAACAGCTGTAGAAGTAGAAAAGAAGAAAGCCAAAATTGCTGTTTCAAAACGTATTATTAAAAGAATATCTAATCGAAGAATTTCTAATCGAAAAATACAGAACGTTACGAAGAATCTATTCTCAATGAAAGAAAACAATGAACCTTCAACTTCAAAATCTACACAGCAGGAATCTTGGTATTGTGCATTATGCGACACTGAGGATCAGCTGGACATGCGCCTTTGTTCTTCCTGCCTAAAATATTATCATGAGGATTGCCTGGGATTAACCGAAAATGATACATGTGAATTACAATGTCCTTTTTGTCAATGACAAGTAAATTATTGAGTTTTAGTCAAATTTGTTTTTTACCAATGGAATACCAAATATTTTGTATCTAGCTTTCATAGAACATAGGATTGTATTATTCGAATTTTGTGTTATTAACTTAATAAAAATGTTTTTAGAAATCTCAATTTTAAATTACTTGATTGATGATTCGGTGCCGATAAAAGGATCTTATACATGCCGAAAAATAGAACATGAATTTATTTTGGGATGCCGATAATCGGGGCATATCGAATTTTTTACATTATTGCTTTTAATATATATTATGTATTTACTTTCTTTCAAAATAACTTTTTCCATATGTAATATGATACATCTAATTAATAGGTTCAATAATCAGAACATATGTTACTAGAGTATTTTCTATATCAAATGAATTGAAAGCATGCCTTACGGTACGCAATGAGCTTAAGGTGCCGATAATAGGAACGTTTACCTTAATAGTTCTAAAGTCGGTCAATGCTCTCAAGCAATAAATTAAGTCATTTAGATTTATGGCCAAAGGGCTGAATTGTAAAGTTTCGGGTGTCTGTAAAGATAAAAACACTTTCGGTTTTACTTTTAAATGGCGAACAGATGTAGATTAGTAGGGTAAATGCCTGGATTTGTATATATTTTAAAGTAAGTTTGCGGTTTAAAAAATATGTTTTCTGTCTTTCTTTGTAAAACAAAATTGGGTAGACAAATGTGTCATTTTAGCCGTACGGAATTTTAGTTTTGTGTATCGAATTTTTGGGAAAAAGGAGATATGTACAGCGGCGGGTAGAATCATAAATATTGAGGAGGGTCGTATTTATTTGTACATATCCACCTATCTTTAACGGGACATTTCGCGGAAGTAGTCGGTATGTTTGTTATTTATTTAGAATAAATAGGTGAAATTGTGTTTGTGGACTAGCTAACGTATTCTCAGAACTGTGATTAATAACACTGATTTGTCAATCGACAGAGCAAAAGAGCATCGTGCCGAAAAAGACGCCTTAGGCCACCATAGACCGCCAGGGACCTCAATAGTAAGGGCCTAAAAATGGTATTTCCCTTGCGGCTATGTAAATTAAAGCCTGATAGAGGCTTGGATGGATCTCTACTGAGATACCCCAAAAGCGGGCCTGACGGGCATCCCCCTTTATATCAGGTGTTCTCCGATCGACCGTTTAGTGTTGTTCATACAGGACTGAGTATGTCAGTAAATTACGGCGTTGGAATATTAGAGAAAGGCGTGATGCACGGTGAGGTAAATCTACACTCCGGTTTTTACACATATTAGAAATAATAAATTTACCCGACTTCAAAAAGGAAGAGGTTCTCAATTCGACGCAATATTTTATATCTCACAACACTCCTCGTGCTACCGTTGGACTCTCTTTTATTAGACAATGCGTAATTCAGTAGTTCCGTGGAAACGTGTGATTGTATATTAGGAGACAAACAAACATACCAAATTACTTCCGACTTTTATTTTATCCTTTTATGGGAACTAAAAGCTCTGAGGTTAGAAATGACACATTAGAAAGCCTACATAAACATAATGTTAAGCCTAAAAATGGCACATAATTTAAATGTTCGGCTGTACAAAAGAATAGATGTTAAATAAACAGTATTCAAAATTAATCTCGGTGTTTCCTTTGTTCTTCCTCCATTACAGCTACATTGAACTCTAAACGAAATTCTGGGGGTTTTAACATCACTTCGTGGGGATCTACTAGACGAAATTTAGGCCAAGGTTATAAGTATTTGCAAAACTAGGTCAGGGTCCGGTCTGTCAAGTTACACTGGTGCCGTGACCAGGATATAGAGTCGTAAATCAATGTAGTTGATATTGGAGGTAGAGAAAATTTTATATCTGGTTGTCATTTTTGAACAGTAACACACTGCGAACTGTTTCCGTTTTCCGTCAAAGTGCTATTGAGTTGGCTGCGCATTGATGTTTTGCAGATTCCTCTGATTCATCCGGTGAGTTGCTTGTCGTTACTCCAATCGACTGGTTGGGCTCAATTTCGGAGGCTCTAAGGCTCCATCAACGGACCGTCTCGAGTTAAAACCGCCCAGCACCTCTGCAGCGGTTAAGACGAAGGGCGCCCCGCAGGTCAATACTCCTTTTTGGGATGTCCCTACTCTCTAGGGATGGAAGCCAGCAGACGCGCTAGAACGGTACCAAACCCTGGTGCTTTCCTACAATCCGGGGAGACCTTCGGAAAAGATCGAGTGTGGGTGCGCGAAAATGAAATTCGAAGTCGTGAGTGGTATTTTCGGGTTTTAGTATAGAAAATTCGTTAGAACATTACTAATTAATTTTAAGGACCTTTTGATTCCTTTTGTTGTTTTTGATAAATTTGTTTCGTTTTACCGTTAAGTTTGAACGAAAAAAAAATGCGAAATTTTGTAAATATATTTTTGTAAACTACATCTGTTTAAGAAAAGAAGGGGGATTTTATCTCCTACTGGTATTTCTTTTTTCTTACGAAATAGTATTATTATAAAGATTATTATTAGTATTAGTGGTACATTATTATTATTTGGTGATCGGTTGACTGATTTTGTTTTAAATTTTTTGCTTTTAATTTTAGTCAAGTCAGGTTCAAGTTTACTTAAATTTCCTCAAATAGCGCGTTTTGACAGTGGGGGTATTTACTTAGGGGTTTGACCTAGTTTAAACTTTTTTTGTTTCCTCTGTAAGGGCGAGTAAATAGTTTTGTTTTAAATTTAATTTGTTAAAATCAAAGGTGGCAACGGGAGCAGGTCTGTCTGTTTGTGTGTTTCTTTTTGGTTCTCATATGCATTTCTCCAAAAAGACGGGGGAGAGTGAAATCCGACAACCGGGGGTTGATAATTAATTTAAATAATTCTTATATATTACATATTATATTCAAATTTTATTTCGAATTCAAACATCATCCCAGCGAGTCCCGTCTCTTAGGCGCCGTTTTATTACTTCTGGGAAAAACAGCCTTTGTGTCGTGCATCACGGCCACTAGCTAAAAAAAACACATGTGTTTTTTAAGGGTTACATTCAGAAATTAATACAGGGCTTTATAGTCTTTATGCTCGAACGCATATTCGTTCTCTTTCCGATACATTGGCGTATATGGGAAATTTAAGTATAAATACCCGGGTTTTTTGTGGGCAAGAGGATTTAACTTTTTCTTCTTCACCGAGTCAAGTTAACAAGAATACGCAAATATCCATGTCCCACGACGGTGACTCCTTTTTCTTTATATTCTTCAAATATAATTAAAAAGAGATATGCTACCCTTACGGTGGCCGTGTTCTTGTTATATTTTGAGAACGGAAATAAAAGATATCGACGGAGTAGAGAAATTAGTTTCTATAAACGACGGCTTCTGCATAGGTATCCAGTTGTCCTTAGGACGACCACCTTTTTCTTATATTTTATATATAAATAAAAGGAGATATTAGTCAGGTTGACCAAGCAGATACACGTTGAATAGAACCGGATTTCGCTCCTAGAACTGTTTTGTAAAGTTGTATCTACCGAGCGACTAAAATATTGGCGTAACTAATACTGGTGATACCACGCTAGTCTAGTTAAACGCCGGATATTTTATATCTCCGATTCAACATTATAAAATGTTACTAAATGATTAAAGGTACTACTCCAGGCGACGTTCGTAGTGGATTTCGTCACCCTTCTGGCTGACCCGATGAACTTACGCCCGGTAGACCTTTTGTCAGCGGTATACTTTTATTTCTGTAAGGTTTCTTTTACGTATGATTAAAACGATAATCGCACTATTAAAGTAATCAAACTAGTAATTAAAATCCAGATATTCCGGGGGAGAATTTAGACAAACATTTATAGGTTACAGGTATCACTTTATTTACTCTTATATTCATTAGCGGGAACATTCGCGTCTGTGTGTTATTGTCATATTTTTGGTATTCATTGGTAAACGTTTATTGTGGGAAAAATTATACGATTTTATATTGTGCTAAATTACGTTATTTAGAGAATCGATAGTGATGTTGTTGTCATAAATATTAATAGTTCTAAAGTCGGTCAATGCTCTCAAGCAATAAATTAAGTCATTTAGATTTATGGCCAAAGGGCTGAATTGTAAAGTTTCGGGTGTCTGTAAAGATAAAAACACTTTCGGTTTTACTTTTAAATGGCGAACAGATGTAGATTAGTAGGGTAAATGCCTGGATTTGTATATATTTTAAAGTAAGTTTGCGGTTTAAAAAATATGTTTTCTGTCTTTCTTTGTAAAACAAAATTGGGTAGACAAATGTGTCATTTTAGCCGTACGGAATTTTAGTTTTGTGTAACGAATTTTTGGGAAAAAGGAGATATGTACAGCGGCGGGTAGAATCATGAATATTGAGGAGGGTCGTATTTATTTGTACATATCCACCTATCTTTAGCGGGACATTTCGCGGAAGTAGTCGGTATGTTTGTTATTTATTTAGAATAAATAAGTGAAATTGTGTTTGTGGACTAGCTAACGTATTCTCAGAACTGTGATTAATAACACTGATTTGTCAATCGACAGAGCAAAAGAGCATCGTGCCGAAAAAGACGCCTTAGGCCACCATAGACCGCCAGGGACCTCAATAGTAAGGGCCTAAAAATGGTATTTCCCTTGCGGCTATGTAAATTAAAGCCTGATAGAGGCTTGGATGGATCTCTACTGAGATACCCCAAAAGCGGGCCTGACGGGCATCCCCCTTTATATCAGGTGTTCTCCGATCGACCGTTTAGTGTTGTTCATACAGGACTGAGTATGTCAGTAAATTACGGCGTTGGAATATTAGAGAAAGGCGTGATGCACGGTGAGGTAAATCTACACTCCGGTTTTTACACATATTAGAAATAATAAATTTACCCGACTTCAAAAAGGAAGAGGTTCTCAATTCGACGCAATATTTTATATCTCACAACACTCCTCGTGCTACCGTTGGACTCTCTTTTATTAGACAATGCGTAATTCAGTAGTTCCGTGGAAACGTGTGATTGTATATTAGGAGACAAACAAACATACCAAATTACTTCCGACTTTTATTTTACCCTTTTATGGGAACTAAAAGCTCTGAGGTTAGAAATGACACATTAGAAAGCCTACATAAACATAATGTTAAGCCTAAAAATGGCACATAATTTAAATGTTCGGCTGTACAAAAGAATAGATGTTAAATAAACAGTATTCAAAATTAATCTCGGTGTTTCCTTTGTTCTTCCTCCATTACAGCTACATTGAACTCTAAACGAAATTCTGGGGGTTTTAACATCACTTCGTGGGGATCTACTAGACGAAATTTAGGCCAAGGTTATAAGTATTTGCAAAACTAGGTCAGGGTCCGGTCTGTCAAGTTACAAAACATGTATTTTAATATTCAAATTATAATTTTACAAAATTTCAACAGCTATTCACAATTTATTAAACTATTTACTCGAAATTGTTATTAACATCTATAAAATAATTTTGTACGCCAATGTATCGTGTCCACTTCGGTTAGATCCGCTGACAACCTGTCAAGTTATGTGTATAAAGTGGGAGAACTGGCAAAAGCATTTCCAACTTTTACTTCTGTTCTACATGGGAATAATTGTCACATATTATTTGGGTTTTCAATTTTTTTAACATGGAGAAAAAAATTGAACCATAATTATTGATATACACATCCAACAACTTCTCTCTCTAAAACACACAGGAGTAACACTTTTTTGTCTAATCTCCCTTCTGATGTTTCTCCAAATTAATTCTATGGTATTCAATGCACAATAATGCAGTGGTAAACGTATTACGGTATGACCCAATGCAGTAGCCATCTCATCCACAACATAGCTTGGGTTTGAGATTTAAGCATTTCAAATAAATGTACAGAAGTAAAGGTTTAAAATTTATTTTAAAATATATTTGGTTTTTACAAAATATAATTATTAAAATTAAAAACGATACAATGTTGCAATTAAGGCACTTATTAAAAAGGAATGTAAATGTGCTTAGCAAATATCAAATAATGTGGAAACATAAAAATAAAAGAAAAACGATTTGTCAGAAATTATATAAATTAAAATAGGAAAGAAAAATCTTACAAGTTAGATATTATCACAAAAAATTTAAAACAATGTTATAGATTGTCTCAAAAAAAAAAAAAAACAATATGTGTTTAAAATATAAAAAGTTTGTATTAGTAAAAGTCAATAAAGACATGCGTTAAAAAATATTTTTCTTTTCGAGACAATCAAAATAAATATCTAAATATATCATTTTTTGTACAGTACGTCTAAATATTTAAACAACAAAAATAATGAAAAAAAAAATTAAAATTTTAATATACAAATGAAAAATAAGTTAACTAAAAAAATATTTTGCCCCCCATAAAAATATGTAAAATATATTTAACAGTATGCCAGGATTAAATTTTTTTTTGTCATTTAAATGTTTAAAATACAGGTCGTACAAAAATTGTGGATTATGAGTCTTGATATAATTTATCACTGTCGACAACAACGGTTCTTTCGACAAAACAAATTGAGTTATTGAGTCTCGAAACGACACGGCAATCGAGTCGACTACCGCTTCAGTGTGAAAATGCCTTTTTAGTCCAAATCTAATATCACAAAAAGACCAATTTTTGTTAATATTTTTGAAAATAATCTAGATCCTATCTTTGTATTTTAAATTTATAGTATCATTAAATTAGTCCCTAAAATACCATTTTTTTTTCGTGTCGTAACTTTTAAGGTTTGTCATTAGTTAATAAATTGCAATGTTGAAATGCTAAAAGAAATTTTAAACGAGGATAATCCCAATAGTAAGGTCTTATATATTTTTTAGAGATACAAAAATTAATTCGGTCGATGCAATTTTGTAATGCTGTAATAGTTTTTGTGTGCCCATGTCATATCAGCTCCCTGCCATGTACTTGAGAAAGCATTGATCCTCAACTTTCACCTCGTCGTCGGAGCTGAACGCACGCCCATCAAACCGTCGCTCTCCTGCAAATAGTTTAAATGGGAACATCATCACACACCCACAATATATTCAGGACCCAATGACTACCACCTGTTCCCTAAGTTGAAAGACCACTGGACCGGAAGACGAGGTTCAACTCTTTTTAAGGACATGGTAGGGAGCTGGGCATACAAAAACTGTCATAGCGTCTACAAAAATGCATTGATCGAAGTGACGACATGTAGAAAAATAGACAAATGTTCAAACTTTAAAACGAGTTATCATTTTTGTATTTATAAAAAAAAAAAAAATCAATCTATTTGATCTTACCTGTATGATAAAAAAATAAGTTCCATGAGAAGAACGAACCATAATACCGATTCAACAGTAATAAATTACATAATTCATTTATTCTCAGACCACTCGAGTCAGGAGACAACTTTTATTATACAAAATAATGAGCAACGTAAATTTTCAACAAAATGTACAAGTCATCACTTATTTCCAACAGCCACCAGTCGAGTTCTTTTTCACTAATAAACACGGTAGGACCATAAAAACTACTTAGCACTTTTTTAACTAAAAAAAAAAAAAAAAAAACTAATTTACATTTTTTAGCTGTTAGAAGTACAGAGTATTCAACTTATATTGTGCCTTAACTATTTTAAAATTACTCTTTATCACATAAATACTATTTGAGATAAAAATTTATAATACTTCTTAAATAAAGTTAACTCTTAATATTTTTCGTTACAAGTGAACAATAATAAAATGAGCAGATAATTTCAATTTTCTCAACTGATTACTTAAATTTTCTTTGACATCACCTCGTAATTTTAAATAAATCGAATTAAGTATATTTCGAATTACTGTTCACTTGCAAACCATTGGACAAAATTATTTTATTAATATACGAATTATTGCTTAAAAAAAATTAAAGCTTAAAATATATAATACCATTATGTGTATTAATTGTCAAGATTATTTTGAAAAAAGAAAAAGTGCATAAGTAAATAATAGTTTTTTGTCGATTATACTTTTTCAATTAATTTATTTTATAGTATCATCCACTAAATTTGTTTGCGTCACTATTAGGTTATGATTTCTGATTCGCTCAGTCTGTATTCTGATTTGTTTTATTGTTCTAATTTAACACAGCTCAGTCAACTAAAAGTGCTAGGCTTCGAGTTTGTTTATTTTAGATGACAAAGGTGAGAAAATCGGTTTAGATCCAAAAACTGAAAATAGAATTTTTGTAAATGAGAAATTGAAAATATACTCCACAATTCCCTCCACGAAGTTAGGAAGTGTACCCCCACATCCCCTAAGTAAAAAAATTAGTGCATCAGCCAAAGATCGAACCTGAAACCTCCCGACTAGAGCTGTTGACAGATCTACCAATTGGATCACCGAAACACATTGCTATGACAGTCGAATTGAAGTCGTCAGATTCAGATTCTCGCCGGCACATACATATTCTCCTTCCCATGTCCCAGATCTCTCGATTCATCTTCTATACGATGTTGCAAGGGTGACTTTAAGTAGAAATGAAAGAGCTGGGGGTGGGGAGGCGAATATGTGTGCCGGCGAGTCAGAATGTGATGACTTATTAGAGGCATCGACGGCTCGAGTCGGAGGTTCCAGGTTCGATCCCTGGCCAAGGCACTCATTTTTTCTTTTCTTCATTTCTCAGCCTATTCAATTTTCCTTTGATTTGTTTTCAATTTGGCAACGTGGAGCTCAATTTCTTAAGGGAATATTTTCACATTTTCAAAAATTGCATTTTATTTAAAGATGTTTGTATATTGTTTAAAGATAAATAAAACTATTTTAAATTAAAAAACTGGCGTTTTTGAAGATCATTTGAGATTGACATTGATTGGTATAATACCTCATTGGAAATTGAACAGTGGTTCAACACAAAGAAGCTGGCCATATACCTAAATGTTTCATTCATTTTTATTTTACCTAAAAAATGTATCTTTTATTTTTTTAAGATTTAAAATTATTAAAGCTAAATAATAAAAATAATTAGCATCATCTTAAAATCTATTAAATTTGTTAAAATTGCGGTTTAAATAAAAAAAGAAATTCTCTCAATATTTACGAATGCACTTTTGTCCGATTTAAAAGGAAAACTCTCAGTACTCAGAATTGATATTCTCAGCATGGACATAATAAGAGGAAACAGTAATAAAAACCATCATTTTACAGCTAAACTAAAAAAAAACTAATAATTACCTTAAGACAACAAATTAAAAAAAAAAATAGAGAATAACAAAAAAAAATCAGATTAAGACTTATTACTGAAAATATCAAACCCTTTTAAAACAGAAACCTCTAAGAATAACTCCATACTTCATAAAAATACATAGAATACAGGAAATAATAAAACTCGTGAAAAGCAGGCAAATGTCTTAAATAAATCCGTTTTTACAAATCACTAATTTGATCATTCTATCTCGTCTTTTATACTAAATTTAAAATGGTAAAAAATATTTTTTGCTAACTGCACATAATTCTCTAGATAGAACCTATTAAATTATTAGATTGCTAGTTACAGTAGAAGGCATTATAAAAATTTAACATGTGCAGGTTAATTCTTTAAATTTTGACCCAAAATTTTGCAACAGATCCAATTCCCATTAAAATGCAAAAACAAGACTTTTAGACATTTGTTTCTCGAGATAAAAGTATAAAATTCAAATAATCACCTCTTTTAGTCCTAAAAAATATAAAATTAAAAACTCAGAATGTTGTAGTACTAACGCTTCTATTCACTTTCTTCCCTATCAATCTGTTGGCCTTTGTCGACGTCGGCATCTTTACAGTTTCAAACGTCTTTATGCATATGGTGGCCTCTTTAAGTTGCTTCATCAGCATTTCGTTCCTCAACTTTTCAGCATTTAACTCTCTGGTCAGCTCTGCCTTTGATTTGTAACTCTCTGGCGACAATGCTCTGTTTTGCATTATCTGTATAGGGGAAGGTCTGGAATAGTAAAACAATATATAAATAATTTATTTAGTCACAAACTAATTAATTAGGTACAAAGTGCTAAGTTAAAATAAATATGGAAAATTACACAATTATTAATTTGATAATTTATACTGGATAAATCATTCACTGGGTAAATCATTGTACTCATAGAATTCTTTAAAAAACACATTATTTTGGGTTGATGTTCTGAAAAATTATTAAACTGAACATGAAAATCTAGCCTAACTATAGTATTATGTTAAAAATGAATATTAGTATTGTAGCCCAACTTATCCTGAATATATTTGGGCTACTTTATTTTATGTATGAAAAGCTTAGTTAAGAATGCCACATACCTATTAACCGAAAGCCAATCTAATGCACTCTACATGTATCTTATTGGTGTAAGCTGAAAACATTTCAGTATTATGCATACTCCTATTTTGCAATTTTTGCAGTCTATTCATTTCATTTTGATTAAACAAGTATAACGCTGTTAAGAAATAATTAAAGTGGGGAAGAATATAAATATTATAAATAGGGACTAAGATGATTAATTTTGTAAGCAATAATCTTTACTAAATAATTAAAATGTTCTTTGAACCCCAATTTCCTATCTACAATTACTCCCAAATATTTGTATTTTGTAACCTCTGTTAGTACTATACTTCATTTATTCCTACATTGGTACCAGATCCAATAAGCATCCACTTAATTTTTTTGTTTCATTTTTAAAAAAATTACATAGCTTTAGCTTTTATATACATTCCAAATAATAATAATTATTATTATTATTAATAGTTGCAAAACAGTCATTGACTTTTAAGCTATCATAATAAATTAGAGTGTTATGAGGCAAAGAGATGAATTTTACAATTTACAACGTGCTCAATATCATTAATATAAACTAGGAACAGCAGCGGACCGAGTTCCCTGTGATACACCTTTGTTATTAAATATTTTTTGTTCAGATATTGTGATACTTGCTTTCAATTTTTGTTATCTTTTATCTAGGTAATCTGCAAATCACTGCAATGTCACACCATCAATACCTACGTTTAATTTTCACTAAGCAATCACACATTGTATAGTTTCTTCATAGTTGTTTGCTCCTATAACTTCATTGGAAAATCGTTATTTTCTGATAAGATTCAAGAAAATCAACCAACTGATCATGTACAGTATTTTTCCACAGCCCAAATCATATTAAGTGGGCATAGATCAGAAACTTTTGTAGACTTAGCTACTTTTGTTGTTATTTTAGTATCAATGTGCACTTTATCTGTTAGAAGTGATGAATTATGAATTAATCATTATTTTATAGTGGAGTTTGCAAATTTTCCAAACATAGTACCATATTAACTTTATCAGGACTATTTTTATTAGGTAAATCATGTCTTTAAGCTCTAATATATTTAATAAAAAAAATCTTCAAATTTTACTACAAAAAAATCATTGTCAATACTATCAGTAATAAACTCAATATTTTTTGACTTTGACATTCACTGTTGCCGTTACGTCTGTGTTTCCACTTTGGCTGCTTGCCCGCCTCGAAAGACTCGCGAAACTAACTAGAATGTTTCTTTGTGTTTTTTTATTATTTTTTTGAATTTGCAATTCGATTTTCATAATAAAATTATTGTTTCACTGCTTTAATTAATCTGAAAGTTGATCTACACTTGTTATAATATGAAATAAAAACATTATTTACTGACAGTTGCTGTTTAATCATGTAAAGAGACCTTCTATTCCTTTGTAACTCAGTTTTGTTTACTTTAACTGTTCTTTCAAGACCAAAAGATTTACACAAAAGTTCATTTAACTGGTTTAAAGGATCTTGTCCTGTCAGAATTGATTATCATCTCACGTTAGAAATTAAATGAAAGTTAAGAATCTAAAGAAAGATTTTATGAGTCAGAAACTCATTAAAATTTAAAATGCCAAACTAGCCTCGCAGAGTCACACAGGGCATAGCGTTGTTGAAATTAAGAGATGACAGTCTAATATTCAGTTTTGTAGTTTTTCGTAGTTTAATGATTACGACATCTTTATTTCAAATCCAATTTTTAATTTTTTTTTTATTCTCTTCAAAGAATGGATCGTCGAATTTGAAAAATAATGTAATTTTAATATATTAATTTGTCTGGTAAAATTAGCTTATTTTTAACAATTTTATTGAATTTTCACATTTTTTTATGATTGAACTGTTTATATTTATATAAAAATAAATTCACAAGTGAGAGTCATTATTGTGCCATCTAGAATAAAATTCAAATACTTGAAATTCACACATTTCAATTGCATTTCTAAGCAGTACAATAGCTCTTAAACAATAAATTATTTAATTATTATTACCTGTGAGTGGGATCAGAATGTATCATATTCTTTATAAGGTCTACCAAATCTCGGCTCAACTTCTGCGGTAAGGGCGGTATTTCGCCGCGCCTCAAAGTGTGCCACTCCTCGCCGTTTTTGGGCAAAGCACCGGAACCCGCCGCTTCCAAAACAGTCAGTCCCAATGCAAAAACGTCCGCCTTCGTGAGATGAGTGTAATCTTCATGCAATATCTCGTTTGGCAAATACCTGCAGTCCCCTTCCTCGACCTGTGGGTTCTGTAGGCTGGTAACATGTCCTAAATCACCGATTTTGTAAGTCAGTTCCTCTTCCATCATCGAATTGTCATCTAGATCCTCAAAACCGTCGTCCGCTGAATCATAATTTGTTATGTGCATTTTTCTCTCTCTAGAAATGAAGATGTTGCCCGGTTTGATGTCCAAGTGCACGAGACCCTCTGAATGAATGTATCTGAGTCCCTCAGTCACGTGAATCAGAAGGGTCCGTAACTCCTGGGCGCTGAGGGGCTCCTCTGAGATTTTGTCTGCCAAAGAACCGCCATTGCAATACTCGTTTTGAATGATCATGTGATTGTCTTCTGCCCACGCTGAGTAGTATCTGACTACATGCTGGTGTTTACCTGTTTTAAAGACAATTAAAATTAAATTGCTCTCAATAATCCAGCAAAAATGTTTAAAAGTCTCTTGATTTTAAAGCACAATTAAATAAAAAGTAATGTGTAAAGAAATATTTAAGTGGCCATTGTTAAACAAAGTGTAGCAATTATAAATAGATTCTTCCTATTGTGGAATGAGATCTATATACGGGGTGACAATTTAAAAACTTTCAATGGCTATATAAAATATTACCAACATGCCTACATCCATTCCCCAAAAATATCACCATGACCTCATCCATTTAAATTGGAGTGTTCACTTTTTTTTGATGTTCCAACAATGATCAGAAACCAGTCACTGACTCCAGGATTCTGCACAGTAGATGATTTAGCGGTCCCAATAATCTACTGAGCAGAATTGTGCTGTCAGTGACTGGTTTCTGACATTGGAACGGACCTACAAAAGCACCCAAAATGTTTAAAAAAAGGAACAACCCTTAATTTAACAGACATATTCAACCACAAAATTCAATCACCTCTCTACAAGTTGAAACTAGGGCTATACTGTCAAAAGAAAACCTAATAATGCTATATCACTGGCTAATTGGGTCTACTTTAAGATATGGTGTGCAGACAGTAGCAATGTAAATGTTCTGAAAGCAAACAAGAGATGAAAACAAATAAAAATATTGTTTTTTCTATTTTCTTTTTATGAAGTACAATAATCCTTATATGAGATCAAATCAAGAAGATATATGAATAATGTAATATTTTTTCACAATCACTTAACTATTGACTTTTAGAAAGTTTAGCAATTTTTTCCAGAATGTTTTATATTTCAAGAGCCTAAAAATAGCTTAAAAATGCCATATGGTGATTAAAACAAAAAAAAAACAGGATGCTATGCTGGCTTTGTTCAAAAATCTCTAGGTGCATATAAGTTTTTAACTTGTTACTCTGTACAATATTAACATTGTTAATAAGTTAAAAACCAAACAGATTTGGAAATAATACTTTATTGCAATAAAACAAATACATAATCCACATTCAAATAGTTTAGATCTGCTAAATTAAAATAATAAATTTTATGATTTATGCCATTAAATCCTTTAAATGCTAATTGCAAAACCAGCTATATCCATTTTAGCAAATATTGAGATATTAGCTTAAATATCAATATGCCTAACTTTGAAGTAAATATTCGTTTCTGAATATTGTATTAGACACAATTTTAGAAATAATTTAAAAAAAAAATCCTGTTCCAATAATCAAGATGGTATAGAGCTTTGAAGTTTGGATCAAGACAAATACAAATATAAAAATGGAATTTTTTGCTATTTTTTCAAGTTTTATAAACAAAATACAGAAATGTGGTTCTAAGATATATTTTGAATTATAAAATAAAGTTACATAACATCTGGAAAAATTGAGAACAAACAATATTTTGCAAAAAAAAAGATAATAAAAATTTTAAATTAACTTTAAGAAAGTTAAATGAATTGGGTCCTGGTATTTTGATATTGGGTTGTAGTATTTCTTTTGGAACATCACAAATATCTTTTGCGGCCAAATTCAGAGAACATTTAATTGTTGGTTAATTCAATAATTTGGATGGGACCTCTTTTTAAACAGACTTTACATTGGATGTAGCCATTTTTATATGTAACCAATATTGCAAGTGATGACTCAAATAATGGCAGACATTTCAAAAAATTAACCTAAATAAAATATTTTTAAAGTAAAAAAAAAGAAGTCTACCTCAATTGGATGTGGTAGAAGTTTATGTTTAATTTCCTTCTTTTTCTATACAAAGAGTTTAGATAATGTTCACTTCTATCGAAAACTACTATTTCAATTTTTAAAGAGTTAAAAAGAAGAATTAGAACTATATTTTTTAAAAAGAGGCCAATAACTAAGAGAAGTAGAATTATATTTCTCAGAAAAGCTTCATTTCTCTCAAACTCAAATATCACATTTTATTTTAAAATGGCGAAAAAGTTGAACAAAACTAGTCAGTTGCTGAATTTTGTTAAAAAAATTAAATTTTGTTGGTGGGAAAATAAACCCAGTGATTTTAAAAATGATCACTAATTTATGGACAAATTTTGCTACATATATAAACACAATTCTTGTTCGAATTCTTAAAGAATTGCTAGGTTTATTACTCCACCTGTTTTAAAATTCCAAAACAAGTACATTTTAAATTTAAAAAAAGAAACAACAATTTTAATTAAAAACAAGAAACAACTACAATTTCAATTAAAAACAAGAACGAACTACAATTTAAATTAAAAACAAAAAACTATTTGAATTACTACAAATAAAAAAATTAATATTAGAAAAACAATAAATACTTTCAAGCCAAGAAAAAATAAAACAAGTTGAAAAGTCAGATCAAACTTTATAAATGTCAAATCTCATCTCATCCTCCTGATACCTACAAAAATTAAACAGATCGAGCCTCATCCCTGACCAATCAAAGCTCACACTGCTGCACAGTTATCCATACAAAAAGTAACTGGTAAGACGTCAATCACCAGTTATGAATAACCATGACGGTTATAATAACCATGGTGTTCAACCATAGGCTTGATTATCTATAAATATTTTCACATGTTACTGAAATGATTAAGTTTTTTAATTACAGTGTAGATATAAATTAAGAAAATAAGAAACAGGTTGGTAGTCTCCACTCTGCCTTCTTACTTAAAGTCCCTACTAGATCCAGTGGTAAAAGGGATTGTTATATGGATTTGTAAGTAGTATATCTTTATTGAAATGTCATATTTTATTATTGACCAAATCTTCTGAAATACCCCTCTTTCATCATATCATCTCAACCACCCTTATGGGGGTCGGACATGTGTATTAATATCAAATCAATTATTTTAGTACTAACAGTATCCCACCACCCATCATATTTTGTTGGTCAGATATACCATTTACAAACTATGAGTCTTATAATTTCTAAAGACACTTTAAAATCTAATGCCTACCTACTTTTAAAAATATTCCAAAAAATAATTAGAATATTCACTAATATACATAAAAATATTGTTTTAGGTACCTACCTAAAACTGCATGTGCATAAACCTCATTCAAAGCAGTTTTTTCATAAGAACTTCCAGCAACAGGTTTGGTTGATTTCTTTACTGCATAAACACAGCCATCTAATCGGTTAACACATTTAAAAACAGACCCAAACTGGCCTTTTCCTATAAGTTCTAATTCTAAAAATTCTTTATGATATCTAGAAATGTTATTTTCTTGTAAAGCCACCCTTTTTGTTGGCTGCTCTATTTCTGCATCTGAAGCATCACTTTCATTTAAATCTAACTTTACTGGTTTCATATCTGGAGATCCTAACAGAGATCGGATTGACCTAGTGCGCTTTTTTGATAATAACATACCTAAAATTAAAAGAATACTCAATTACTATCAAAAGATTAAATATAAAGAAAGACTTGTCGATGGAATATTACCGTTTGGCGTAAAGGGATTCACGTTAGCAGAAGGTCTTTCTTCTCTTTTGGCATAAGCACTTGGCACAGCCCTGGGTTTACTACCAAACAGTCTGCTCCTAGGTATAGGAGTTCCAGAAGAGCAATTCTGAATAATAGTCTTTGGCGTTAGAGGACTATCAAATAATCTAAGGGCTCGAACCCGTTTGTAAGGGGGACTAAATGAGCCATTCTTTGGTCCTGGTGTTACCACATTATTATCACATCCGGCAAATTCCAATTTTCTCAGTGCATGTTCATTTTTTGGACTGTAACATACTATACTGTCACCTCCGTTGTCCATATCGGAGAAAAATTCGAAAGACATATCGCCGCAACCTGACGATGTATCGAAATCGTCCGGTTCATTCAACTCTTCATGTAGACTTCGAGCAAAGGACATTATGACGTTAAAAATTACCAGTTCTTCCTTCGCCTATTTTTTCACTTTCACGGTAAAATCTAAAAACATAAAATTTTGTCGACAAACAATACACGCTAACACTCGTTCTCTGAAAAAAAAAACGGTTAATTTTACGGTTTATGCATCTGCATTCAATTCCACCAATCAAAACACAACAAACCAAAACAAAGATGGCATCTGGTGTCCGATTGGTTCCAAACGACAACTGATGCCAAAAGCGACATCTACCTTATTATGGTTCTGTTCCTAATTCCGAACGTGTTCCGAAACAACAAGTTACACAAGCAACTAACCAACCTAAATTTAAATGTATTATAATCATAGATATTATAATATTCAAATCATAATTTTACAAAATTTCAATAGCTATTTACTCAATTTATGTGTATATTCATGTAACTCATCGAGCAGAACGAGTAGATCACAGAGTAGATTTTTTGGTAACGTGACATCGAACCAAAGAAGTAGAGAGGGTAGAACGATAAGGTACCGTCTGCGCATCCATCACGAGTGTAGAAATTATGCGTGATTCAGCCTTCCACTCTTACACACGTAAATGACAAAGAGAGGTTGCCCTAAAGCACTGTAAACAAATTCCAGGATCGACTTTATTCAGCGATTATGTTCATGTTCAGCTCTGTTTTTTGTTTGTGTTTTGGCTGTTGTAAGCTTTTTTGGCGTCAATTCTTTGTTATCTTGCTTATATTTATGATTTTTTATGCTTTTATTCCGATTTAGTATTAAATTATACTTGTTAATTATTTTTCGATGCACTATTTTATAATTGTTGCACAAAATGTTGTTAAACCGTCCCTGAATTTTGTGTACATATGCTGCGTTTGAGAATCCACATCGGATGCATTTTTTACATCTCGAGCGTTTTTTTATCCACATCGGACACATCTGTCCCATTACATTTACGTATACTGAACCACGTGATCAAAGATTTTTTACATCTCAGATGCATCCGATGTGGATTCTCAAACGCAGCAAAAATGTGCAAAACGAAATTGTGCATAGTGTCCAGACTTTTTCATTGACAGTTATCATTCTACCCCTCTCCACTTCATTGCATCGAACAAACATGGAGCAAACGCAATGAACTGGAGTGGGGTAGAATGCTTGTCAATAGGCTTGAGATGCGACTTTATGGGCGAAGACAGGTTATTTTTCATCTCACTCGGGAGTATTTATAAGAACCATTTTCTATTCCACTTTGTTATTGTCTGATCCACCAGCTTGTGGATTGAACAATAACAATGTGAAACAGAAAATGGTTATTATAAATACTCCCGAGTGAGATGAGAAATAAAAATGGCTGCGCCCATAGAGTCGCACCTTGTTCTACTGATACAATATGCACATTGGCTTTCTACCCCACTCCAGTTCATTGAGCAAACGGAGCAAAAATGGCGGTATCGCGTAAAAAAAGCAAAAAACGCAGCATAAAACGGTTCTAGAATTCGTTAAAAGAACGAAATTTGTTATCTTGACATTTGCCACATACCACAGCTGTTTTTGACATTATATTATAAATGTATACGTTTTTAGTTTTTATGGGCGAATTATAATACATAAACACGTCACTACTTACCTACAATTTTAGGATTTTAGGTATACTTATGGCTAGATTTGAATAATTTTAGTATAAAACTTCGAGATGACGGACGTAGCAGTGGACGTATCAGGGGAGATGGACCCCCCTTTGATAGTTCAACAAAAAGGAGTTCTTCCAAGGTAACCTTAAAATAATTAATAACTCAAAGGATATTTATGTGGATGTTTTAGTTTTTTGAAAATTCCTTCCGAATTGCCTGATCCCAAGGAGTGGATTAGTCATCAGAGGCAAAATGTTAGGAGTTGGTTGCTTTTTGTTCAAACTTCCAATTTTAAAGTGCCACCATCAATACCCAGAGTTGGAAAGAGGATTATGAGAAATATCGAATATTTTCAAGCGAATTATTTATTTGTGTTCCTAGGGCTCATTGTTTATTGCTTGTAAGTACGATTCATTTGTGATTTAATTACATTTTAGATGTTATTATTTTAGGATAACTTCACCACTTATTTTAATAGCATTAGCTGGAACGTTTTACGCAGGTTACCGACTTAATAAACGTAACCAAGAAAAGAAACTAATAATTTTTGGTAGAGAATTAACTATAGCACAACAATATGGACTTGTAACGGCTTGTTCATTGCCTGTTTATTACTTAGTAGGTGCACACGGAGCGATGTTTTGGGTAATAGGAGCATCATGTGTGATTATAACTCTACATGCTGCATTTTATAATATTGAAACCATTATTGCAAAGGAAGAAGATTCTTATGCTCTGTTGGAGGAGGTTTAATGAAAAAGTTTATTTATATTTTTGTACATATTTTACATTTTCTTTAATCTTAATGATAACATAATATTCGAAATTGGTTAGTAATAATTTCACTTGTATTTATGATTGATATTTGCGAACTTAAATAGAATGGTGGTAGGTACCTACTTATTTTTTAATCTTGCAAATGTTGGTTCCTGTAGAAAATTATATTTTGTATTGTAAATAAATAAAACATTTTTTTTTATCGATTTTATGTACTGGAATAACCCAGAAGTTTTTGTAAAATTCAAAGCATTCCATTTGAGTTTGACAATTTTATTAAAATTTCACTATAAAAATACAGAGTGTATAGCATGTCAACACATGAAACGGAAACAAGTATTATTACACATAAAAAATTTACTCTTAAATCTAGCAACAGGTCAATGAGAATCCCAGTCAGAATAAAATTATAAACCTCTCCTTGGTTCCTTCCTAATAACGTATCAGTCTTATCGTAATTTATTAGCTACATTCGTGGAGCGATCCCAAACATTCTGAACGCTAGGGTAAAGCATACATGCCTACATACAAATTTTAACAATACAAATCCAGTTAAAATATGCAGTGTTGATGTTTACCTTAGTGTTCAGAATCAGTTCAGGGTTGTTACCAAGAACGAAGCTATTGCACTGAGTAATTTCCAAAAATAGTACCTTTATTTTTTCAAAATAAAATGGGACAAAAAAATGCGATTTCTATGGAACATCTAGACTAGATAATATACCATAAAGTTATTAAAATGTGCACAAGAATTCATTCTTCCATTTCCAACAGTTTAACAAAGTGGCATTTTTCCCAATAATTATCTGAAAAATTGCTCATCTCAATAAATTCCTTCCAATACACAAAAAAGTAAAACCATCTTTTACAATTAATACAGGGTTAACAAGTATCTGAGGGGTAAACCATTTTTAAACTTTTCTCTTGTCTTTTGAACCACAATAAGCTGCTGCATTTATAATTTTGAGTGAAGAAATATTTTCGGTAATAATTTCGGAAATTTCAAGAAGATTTTGGATTTCATCCTTTGCAAGTAGCTACCTATTTAACAATAATTTGAATAAGACACTTTTTTTTCTACATAATTTTTTGGTGATGCAAATTAATTCAAATAAATAATGTTCTATTAAGAGCTATAAAATCTTTCAAAATATTTTTTCTTAAATACCAAACACAACCCTAATGTGACATCTAAAATAGGAATTATAGAACCTACCTATACACTATTGTATTTATAGGGTAGGTAGTGTATTAAAAGCACTGTTCTGAAGTTAAATAGTGATAAAATTATTAATTTAGGAATTAAGAATATTCAAATATAGAAATTTCTGAGTTCGGTCCAGTCTTGTTGATTCTCTAGGTAATGATAAAGAAAAACTAATTTCTCTGTAATATCGCATAACGTCATCGCGTGACAAAAGTTGGTGATATACAGGAATGCTATAGATTTCATGGTATTTTTGTTTGACTATCTCCCATAATGTCATCGCGTGACAAAAGTTGGTGATATACAGGGACGCTATAGATTTCATGGTATTTTTGTTTGACTATCTCCCTAGACCAACTATCAGCGACTATTTCCCTAGAGAAATAGTCGATTTGGTCTAGTGAAATAGTCGTCCCAAATATAACACGACCTTGATTAATATTCTGCTATTTTTGTTGTTACTAAATTTCTCGAACATTTTACAATTTGATTCTACATAATTTTGGCATTAATCAATTGATTAATGCCAAAAATTCTGTCTCATGAAATTGATATTAAAATATTCTCGAGATTTAGATTCTACAAAAATAGCTGACTATTATCAAGGTCTTGGTATATTATCTTATCTTATCAAACAACTTTGGAATATTCCAAAGTTGTTTGAAAAGTTAGTAGTTGATTACTTGACATCTAAATTAAGTTTATCAATAATAGAAGAACAATTTGGGTTTCTTAACAAAAAATCTCCAGAACTAAATTTACTTACTTTTGTTAACTATCTGTCGGACGACTTGGATGGAGGTGGTGAGGTGCATGCCATATACACAGACTTTTCCAAGGCGTTCGACAGGGTCAATCACAAACTTTTGTTAAATAAACTGCGGAGACTGCTGGGATCATGTTAACATATTGCAATGGCTGGCGAGGTATTTATCTGAAAGATTCCAAACTGTTAAATTGAATAATTACAGATCTAAAAACATTTCCAATCCATCTGGAGACCCCCAAGGGTCCCATTTGGGACCTTTGTTATTTTTATTAGTTATAAATGATATCTCAGACATTTTTATGCTTTGCTGATGACCTAAAGGGCTACCTAGCAGTTTCATCTCTTAAGGATTGTCTCAAACTTCAGTCTGATCTGGCTAGGCTTAATGAGTGGTGTGCGAATAATGCTATGGACCTAAACATCACCAAGTGTAACTCGATATCCATTACTAGGAAGATCAATTGGATTGATTATCAATATAATATCAAGGGTACACCAGTGTCCCAAGTTGCATCCATTCGAGATCTGGGTATTATTATGGACTCTACGCTCTCATTTGTCAATCACATTGACACAATAGTACCCAGAACACTTGGTATGCTTGGGTTTATAAAGAGAAACATATCAGACTTTACAAGTATTAATACTATCAGGCCTCTGCTATAATATTGCTCTTCAGTTTGGAACCCCAGTATACTTGTCATATTCATAGATTAGAACAGGTTCACAGAAAATTTCTTCGCTACTTAGCATTTAAATCAGATATTCCAAGTATAGATGACTATTCCTATGATTTTGCGGCATTGCAAGAAACATTCTCCTTGCCAACTTTCAGAATAAGAAGAGATCAGGCAGATCTGAAATTATTTTTTAAGCTCAATAATTATATGGTTGACTGCCCTACATTGATTTCAAGCATGCATGTTGTTGGCAGCCCCAACTAGAAGCACGAGATCAATAAACAGTTTTCATCAGCCCTACATGAGAACTAATACTGGCCTCAATTTATTCATGCCTAAAGTTTCACGAAGCGCTAATGCTTGTGCTAATAGTCTAGATTTTTTAATTGAGGCTTTTCTAATTTTGTGAGGGTGTTAAAACTTACTGTGACTTAAATTCCCTAGTTTTAATATTAGTTGTTTCAATTTTGTACATGTTAATATATTTATGATTTTTGTTGTTAATTTATTAGTTTATCATTTTTGTCATATTATTTAGATTTACCCTATATTTGAGTTGTACTGTACTGAAAGTGTGGGCAATGCCGGTGAATAAATAAATAAGTTTCCCTTGAAAATGGCTGAAATATTCGTTATGACTGTTTTATATTATTTAAATAAGTAAAATAAAAATAAGTCAATGTACACAATAGAATTCATTTAATAGAAAAAAAAAACAAATTTCGGTATACATTATTCGGTTTTAATTTATTTACATTGTAAAATATTTTTGTGTGTTTAAAAATCTTCTCATTTATAAACAAATCATTTATAATCACTATTATAATAAATTAGTTTAGACCTTTGTAATAATTTTAATTGCACAGTACAAAATAGCTAAAGAAATTATGATTAAATATGTTTTTGCAATTCATTTTGGAAAATAGTGTTATAATTTGTTTTTTAAACATATAAGCAAAGGTTTTTCATATTGTACTTATGATTATTATGACATTTTACGCTTTTCAATTTGGAGTTTTTTTTTAAGACTTAGTATCCTCATTTGGTATATCCACATTTTTTTGCTAAATTATTAAAAAAATTAAGGAAGTTTTTTTTTTTTAATTTTAGTGATTTTGAGTTTTGGGCAAGTTAAGTAATATACAGTATTATTTTTCAGTTTTCACTTATTCTTCGGCAATTCCAATATTTTTTCTTTAATGCCTTTATTTAAAAAACGCTTCGAATATATTCTCGCATTTTTACTATTAAAATTATGTTTTTCATAGTATTTTTCCACCCATAAATTTTGAGTCTCCCTAGCAGTTAGAAAAGTAAAGTATCGGCAGCCAGACGAATAGGATTTTGCCGTTTTATTATTGTTACTGGTACCTCTACAACCTGGCAGTCACTGCACAGTAAACCATTATCCCTTTTAACGTAATAAAGAAACCAAAACGCAATCACAAATTAACAAAACAACTAAAATCACGTATTCACACCAAATTAAAACCCAATAAACTGAGAAAAGCGAACTAAAATGCATTCATTTAGCCATAGATAGGTAAGTATTAATGAAACTTCTAAAGTTACCATTTGGGAACGCGAGACCGAGGAAGGCGACAGACAACAGCAGCAAATACTGTCGTGTTAAAAGTGCTGTCGCGTCTCTTTCATCGGTCGCGCTGTCCCAAATGTGTTTCATTTAATTACATTACAAGAAACCGTTTTCGGTCGTTTGCTGCTGTCTTCCCAAATTAAATCAACTATTTTATTTTACTATTTGAAATCTGAAACAGTCGCCCAATAAGTTATTAAAAACCTCAAATGTACAACGACCACATTCTTACAACACACCACCATCTTCGTTTAAAGACATTAGAATTTAAAATAAATCACTTCCCTCCCTAAGCTCATAGATCTATGAATTGAATAAAGATACGATTTGGACTTCTCTTTTTAAAAATAGAAACAGAATTTATAAAATGCAACATTATTGGATGTCAAACGCTAGGAGGGAAATTTGCATTTAATTTGGAAATTTATTGGTTATTAGCAATCACATGACTAAACAAGACACATTTTCAATCATCTTTTGTCTTTTTTTAGTTATTTTACACTTTCAATAGTTTCAATAAGTTAGCCGACATGTTTTGTGATCAAAGAAGCCTTGGTAAATTTTACTTTTACATAGATAATTAAGTAGTTTTCCGCAGTGATCCATCTCGGTAAAATTGATTTATGTTAACACTTATTAGAAATTATATTTGTTGTTTATAATAAATCGTAATATCGAACACAAACTCGAAGAAAACAAATCGAACGTTTCTTAGAAGGCCATGACTTTAGTGCACTTATTTTAAACGTAGAATAAAATAGAATTTAAAACACGTATTTAGTGAAAAGTGAAAAGCAATTTGAATGTTCCATTATGCAACATGGCAGAATTCAAAGGGTGGAAATGTTTTTCTCCTGGTAAGTCGTGTTTTAGTATACCTACTTACTAATTTTTATTTATATCAAAAATACTAGAATAGCCTATTATAAATAAAATGTTTACAGTTTAATTATTTATACAATGATCAAAATTAGTTGTTTTTAAATTTCCCTCCTATTTAAGCCATAATATAGGTGAGTTCGGGCTGAGCACTCCAGAGTGGAGTGTAGTAATTAGGCGTAAACGGAGTGCGAATATGATTTTACTCCTTTAACTCTCGGAGTGCAATGTCAATTGTCAATGTGACATATCAGCACTTAAAATTTAATCGTACTTGTCAGTAACGACCGTATAAGTTTCTTCCATATTAATGATATTCACGGGAACCAAAAAAAAAAATTATTTACTAAAGAATCACTCACAATTAACTTATTATCAATTTAAATCACCTTATGCGCATGCCCGATCCACACTCCACTCCACCATCTCCGAACGGTCAGAGACAATCCAGCGAGACGTGTAACTCAATGTATTTTTTTTGTTCGGTAAAAGTTATTTGGGCGATTGTAACCACAACCAATCTATGATGGCGCCACTAGTAAATAGCGGGAAAATTTAAAATGCTTTAGGGCGGGAAATTCAAACATGGATTCAGAAATAAATAGTTTTTCTATACAAATTTACAGGAGAAACAAAAACTATTGTTTCACTGTATATTAAAAAATATTAAAGCTTCCAATAACATAAATTTTTTTTATCATTTAAATAATCATTTTAATAAAGGAAGTTTTAATCAGTTTAATATAAGCAGTGAACATAGTTTTTATTACTCTTGTAAATTTCGCTAAAAAAAACTTGAAAATTCTATTGATTATTAAATATTTAAACTTGGAAAAATAATACACCAAACTCTTTTTCTATAAATTATATTTTTGTAAGGTACAGAAAAACAAACTACAATTGCTTCATTTAGAAAGTACCTCCTATCATTTTGTGACAAATTACAAAGAAAGTAACAGTTGTTATATATTTAAAAACTAATGTAACAAATATTTTATAAAGTATAGAGTATATCGATACCTTTTTGCCAGACTATCATAAGTGCCATTTGAACAAATGTCGCTTACATTAGTCTGGCAAAAAGGTATGGATATGTTATGACTGTTTATTTTAATAGAAACCATGGAAACGAAACAAACACACATGTAAGTTGCCATGCCTTCTAAAAGGGAATGAAGGATGACATACTATCATCATTTAAACAGGACATTGCTGAAGGCTTACCCCTGTTATTTCGTTTGTTTGTGTATCTTGTACGTGTGCATTCCTGTTGTGTCCGCAGTCATGTAAAAGTTTTCCTAGTCTCCTAATTTGGTTACTAGGTGGACCTTTTTTAATTAGTAGTCTAATCTATTCGATCTGTTCTGCAGCAGGAGGTACTTTTCAAACATAGCAAATAATAATAATAATAATAATAAACACTATTTAAAGATGAATACATTTTTGTAATTTTTTTGTCACTGCCCCTTACCTGTCTCTTACACCACCAGGGTATACCTATTTTCCACATTCCCTTTATTACAGATTACCTTACAATGTTTGAATGAATATAACATTTTACCCATGAAAAATCTAATTTCTCTTTTTCAATTTCATTTGAAACAATTGGTATATTACAATTTATTATCAAGGAAATCTTCTAATAAAATTATAGCAAATCCTACTTAAACTACTGGTTGTTCTGCAGGATTAATTAAACTTTTCTTGAGATTGATCTCTCTCTAAAATCCAAAACCGACCTGATGTCCCCAAATTTATTTTCCAATGCATCCTGATTTAAAATTCTGCCCTTTTGTGATTCAATTTTTTTTCTTCCTTTAGAGTGGCTATTAGAGGTAGGTGTATGTAAGAAATAGCCAATCTCTAATCATTTCAAAAGTCCTTTGCCAATACTACATGTGCAGATTTTTTACTCAGCATACATTTTACTTTTCTAATAGATAGGAACTTTGTGCTGCCATTAAAGCTGTCCAGACATTCATCTACCTACTTAATGAACACAAGTAGCTGTAACAATGGATCTCTGTTCCAATTCACCTAAAATAATTATAGTCATTGTGTAATATATTATTAAACACACACATTATACAGTGGTTTTCTTAATAAATTGGAAATTACTTACCTCTAGAAAGAAATGTGTACAAAAACGCGAGTTTGGTTCCAGAAATTGCTTCATGCAAAAAATAATATGCAAAAATAAACATTCCCCCCCAAAGAAAATTAATTAAACAACAAAATCAGACTCAAAGAAATATACGGGGCCCAAATTAAATTAATTTTAATAAAATGAACATGTTCATAACAACATTCATAACATTGTCAGTTGTCAGTTTTAATCGATATTTTGACGTCAAAAAACCAGCAACACCAGCGCCCTCTGAAAATGGTGTTAGTTTTATTGGAGAGAGATAGACATATGTAAAGATCAATGTAAAAGAAAAAGAGGGTCATATATGTAATTTAAATGGACCACCGAACATATTTTCCTATTAAGTTACACGTCTCTGTTGTCTCTGGAACGGTCAAAGAGGAACTTTTATTTTAACTCCTTCCGTACCCGAACGCCTTAGGTACTTTAGGAGTGAATATAGTGAAAAGAGTGCGTAGACCGAACTCACCATTAGTGGTAGGTAGCGAGGTGGTAAATGTCAAATCCCGTCGGACGACTTCGAGAACCTCCTGGTAATGTTTGTTCGCCATAGTCGTCTCATAGACAAAAAATAATACCAAACATTTTAAATTATTACCGGCGGAATCGGGCAAACGTATCTATTTATGGGCTATAAATAGTTATTTAAACCAGTAATAATGTCCCAAATCATAATTCTATAAAATTTCAACCGGTATCTACAATTTATTAAATTATTTACGGCTCTATCAAGCTAGCGGGCACTCTGTGGCGGCACCATACAAGACCTGGTGGGTTTTTTGTAGCTTTTTTGTTACGCTATTTGCGAATTTGTAGCTTTGCCCAGGTCCGAAAAAACCGCGGATCCGCTAGCTTGAATTTCCATAAATTCCATAGTAGCGGCACAGATTCAGACCCAGCTGGTTTTTCGTAACTTTTTTGTAGCTTTTTTGTTACGCTAGTCTCCCTTTTGTAGCTTGTACTGAACCTGAGAAAAGCGCGGATCCGCTAGCTTAGCGGATATTTTTAGCGGCACCAGCTCGGACCAGGCTCATTTTTGTAACTTTTTTGTAGCTTTTTTGTTACGCCTGTCTCCATTTCGTTGCGAGGCCTAAACGTGAGTAATAATCGTTTCTCCATGAGCGTGAGAGAAAAGTGCGTTAATTAAAATCAAGTTTCAGCCTCTACAAGTAATATGTGCAACTCGATAGTGTGACTATCTGTTGATAGATGGCACCAGTATTGCATTTCACGAATTATGGCCATCTTCCATCCAATATATTCATGAGAAATTTAGAATTTAGATATAATCCAAAGAAGTAGAGAGGGTAGAACGATAAGGTACCGTCTGCGCATCCATCACGAGTGTAGAAATTATGCGTGATTCAGCCTTCCATTCTTACACACGTAAATGACAAGGAGAGGTTGCCCTAAAGCACTGTAAACAAATTCCAGGATCGACTTTATTCAGCGCTTAGATGATATAATAGCAGATAGGCAACCACTGCATAAAGTTATACAATATTAATGTCGCTATCAAATAATCAGTATCTCTCTTTCTAATGAATGCTTTCTCACTCGTTTTAGAATTCTCAGCAGTAGCGTACCGTAAAACAATTTCGCTGGGTCATTTTAAATGCGAAAATGTTGACCAGTAGAATATAAAATAAAATGTTTTAAAAGGTAGGTAGGTGCATTTTTAATGAAGTGAAAACAAGATATGACTTTTTGTTATGAATATAATATTAATAACAATTACTTTTAACACCACAACACGAACAAATTTAAATTAAACACTGGAATAATTGTCTGAGAAAAGCTTTGTAAAACTGACAAATACAAACAAGATTCAGCGATTATGTTCATGTTCAGCTCTGTTTTTTGTTTGTGTTTTGGCTGTTGTAAGATTTTTTGGCGTCAATTCTTTGTTATCTTGCTTATATTTATGATTTTTTATTCTGATTTAGTATTAAATTATACTTGTTAATTATTTTTCGATGCACTATTTTATAATTGTTGCACAAAATGTTGTTAAACCGTCCCTGAATTTTGTTTACAAAATGGGCAAAATGAAATTGTGCATAGTGTCTAGATTTTTTCATTGACAGTTATCATTCTACCCCTCTCCACTTCATTGATATAATCTCAAAATCGGACATTTGTTTTTAAATGTTTTTTATTAGCATCTATAAAATAATTTTCTACGCCAATGTTTCGCGAACACTTCGGCTAGCTAAGATTATAAACTTCTTAAAAATATAGGTACATAAGGTACACCATATTTTTGTGTTTTATTTATTTTCCTAAACAAAACGTTATGATCATTATTGGCCTTGTCGGATAACCACAAATCTGGCTTATCTACTACAAATATGAAAGAAACATTAAGTTTATCTGTAAAAATATTAAATTAAAATCACATTATTCGTTTTATTAAGAAAAAATTCGAAATACCAGTTATTTATATTAAAAACTTTTTAATCACTTATTTTGAATATTCTATTTACTGCATTCATAATTTTTAAAACGCCCTCCATTATTTAAATACATTAAAAAACTATTTAAACACCTATTTTTAATATCCTTACTTACTGTATTAACAGTTTTTAAAAGTCCCTTCATTTTTGTATCTGACAATTATTGAAATACGTAAAAAGATTCCTTTTACATGTTTTTAAACTTTGCCGCGTATATTTACATCATTCTTATGACAATTTAGCGAGCATGCGCATTATATGGAGCCACCAGTGGCATTTAGCATCTCGTGTATAGAAGTCCTCTATTCTCTCGAGTTTGAAACATTGCGTTCGGTCTGCCAAGTTCCTTTAACTCCTTTAACACTTTTTACTCTAAACGACCCTTCTAGCGTTCGGTGTCCGATTAGTGACAGTTTAACAGGCTTAAATGTCATTTAAAAGCACCCTAAAAAACATGAGATGCTAACACATACTTTGATTTTGATTACAAAATCAAAGTATGTGGATCACATACTTTGATTTTCTTTTACTATACGGAGAAGGTCGCACTGCGCAGCTTTCTGAGTGCCTTTTAAAAGGAGATAGAAAACTCCGCCATTTTGAACCCTTATTACGTGTTGCCTACATCTTGGCGCAATTAGGCATTCCAAACAAATGAATTATCAGTGGGCAGGTTTGGTATATCTAAGGGTGGCGACATATGGTGTATTCTATCTACTTTACGTAAAATCATGAATAATGGATTACATTTAAATATTTTATGTCAAACACAATAAAAATAATATTTAAAAACCCACCTATACATTTCTTCATAAATTGGCAGGCTTGGCGAGTACAACTTCGAATAAAAATAGCGTCCAAGTTGCAAGACTATGTCGCTACCCCCCTTAAATATACAAGAATTTCCCACTGGCACCTATTGTTTGACAGGTCGTTGGAATGCCTAATATTTTTAATAGGTGCGTTTTAATCATCCGCTTCTGCTTCGGAATTGTCGGTTTTCTTGTTTTAATCTGACAGGTTAGAACGACTGAACCGACAATGGGGCATGTTCAAAAATTTTGAAATTTTTTTTATGAATAGTAGAGTTAAAAATAAAACTACATTTTTTTTATTTTTTTTTTATCTATTCATTTGCCGGAGTTATGATTTTTTTTAAAATTTATGACGTCACCGGGAATAGACCAATAGGAGCTAGCGCACAACGTTGCCGGCTAGAAGGTTTACGAGAAGTGATGTACGTTCGTTTGTGTACTCCTTCTTACTTTTAGACTTCTAAAACATCGTTAAACAAATATCTTTTAAATATATAATATCAAATGTTTTTTGAAAGTATTGTTTCTGTTTAAACTTTTACTATATTTAAAGTTTTATTGTTTTAAAAGTCACTTAATAATTCAGAAAATGGCAAAACGGCAGCACTGTATGTCATCTGTCATAGTGTCTCCATCAATAATTTATTTGGAATTTGAGTGTTTATTTTGTACTTTTTATAAATAAATATTATGACTACGAAAAAGTGTTTTGTTCCAGAATGTGATAATGATTCACATTCATCTTCAAAAATATTTATTAGTGTTCCTAGAAATTTGGAAAGAAGAAAATCAACCTTCTACTAGCGATGTTTCTCGTAAACTTTTTAATAAAAATACACCGGATTATCAAGATGTAGCAGCAATTTCTGCTAATTGTCCCCTTCAGGAAATTGAAAATGACGCTTCTATAAATTCTTAGGTGTATAACCTAAAAACCCTTCTGGAAGAAAATGCAGAATCTCCTGAAAGTTTTGAAGATACCGAATTTATTCATCATTTTGTGGAAGAACTAGTGATAAAGAAATAATAGAAAAATGTGGGTATTTAAACAAACTGGTTCCTGGATCCCATATAATGGCAGATAGGGGTTTCAGAATATTTAGCTACTTGAAAACATGGGATGCACTTTAGTAAAGCCACACCTAGTGTATCACAGAATGAAAAAAGTTCTCCAGAAGATGTACAATTAAGTAAAAGAATAGCATCTCTAAGAATACATGTGGAAAGAGTTATAAGAAGGGTTAGTTAATTTAACAAGTTAAAACCACATTCGTGTGTGAATTTTAAGCAAGTACATTTACTTAGTAATATCTGCATAATTGCTTGTTAACTTACAAGAACCTATTTTGTAAGAGTAAATATTAATTTAATAAATTTTTTTTGTTTTTTTAATTTAATTTACCTAATTATCACTTTTCAGGGATTATAATGAGTTTTTAACAGCCAATGTAATTTTTTATAAAATTTTAACTTTTCGAACAAATCAAAGAGGAATGAGTACTTGCATGCATAGATTTTTTTGGGACTAAAACTACCAAAACAAAGGCACCTATTTACAGCAGTTTAAAATGAAACATTTTGACAAAAACGCTTATGTCACAGTGATAAATATTAAAAACAACCAAGTTCAGTTGAATGTGGTAGCAAAGTCTATATACCTATTCCAATAAATCGGGTAACTACATGTGGTATCACTGGTGATAAATTTAAAAATATCACAATTCTTGCTACCTTTTTCAAAAAACCAGAAAGTGTGCCTTCTTATCAATCCTTTATGAAAATGACGAACAGTGATAAATGTAAAAAAAAAATTTAATGTTGCTATTCGTTATTACGATAGTAAAACATGTTTGCAGTTCCGTTTATTTTTTATGAAAATCTAAGTAAAAACCAATGTCAAAGGGTTATAATTTTTTTTCTGTTGAACCAAATATATCACAAAATTTAAAAATTGATCATAGGTCAAGCAAGTAATACCTTTATTGATAGTAGCTTTAAAAAAGGAGAAAGAATAATATTGACTTAAATTATTATTATTATTAACATTGGTGATTTTTAATAAAAACTCTTCAATTATTGTTTACAAACAAAAATATAAAAATCTGTGAAAATTTTATTTATTAATCTTTTAATAAAAAATGAGAAAAATGAAGTAAAAAACAATTTATTTACAAATAAAAAATATATATACAAATCCTAAGAATATAAAAGTACTGATTTATTTTCCTGTAGTGGATGAAGAGGTTTCTTTAACAATCTAGCCAAGTGTACATCAATATTTACGCATTTTGATAAATTAGAGCCTTTCCAATAACACTGAATAGATGTTACAAATAGTTCATCACTTCTTCTATGAAGCCACATATTTACAATCAACTGAAAAAATAAAAGGGTTACAAAATAACTATATAACCAGCTACAAAATGCCTTTATTTTATGTAACAAGACGAGCAGAGCTTTACTAGCTCTGAACGAATCCAGTAAAGAACCTCGGATTTTCAAAACTTAAAAAAAAACAATCTCACCACATTTTCACATTTTTGAAATATTATAGAGCTTTTCGAAAAAACTGCTATTTTTAAAAATACAATTTGTTTAAACAGCTATGTCTCATTTTAGGCTATTGAGTATTATAAAATAAAAAATTACGGGATGCTTTGTTAGCTTCAAACGAATCCAGCAGAGCACCCCAGTTTTTTTTTAAACCACACCACGTTTTTTGGCTCCTACAATATTATAAAATATTCGAAATTTGGCATTTTAAAAAAAATTCGCAATTCCTTGCTGACTTCAAAGTTTTTTTCTGAAAACAAATGTACTTACCACATTTTTAGGATTTTAAAACAGCCTAAACATGTGTCATAAGTCATAAGTAGTTGTTTTTATATATAAAAAAAAAAAAATTAAAAAACTGAAGTGTCCTGCTGACTTTGTTCCAACAAAGCACCCTGTATTATTTAAAAATAGCAATTTTTTTAGTAAAGTTTTACAATATTTCAAGAGTCTAAAAATATTCTAAAAATGGGGTGTGGTTTTTTAGAAAAAAAGCTTTAAAAAACCGAATTGCTCTGCTGGCTTCTTTCGAAGGTTAGCAAGCACCATGTATTTTTAAAAATATAATATTTCAAGTGCATAAATATATGGTGTTGCTGTTTTTACAGAAAAAACTTTATAAAATAGAGGTGCTTTGCTGACTTTGTTCGAAGCTATAGAGCATTTTAAGTTTTGCAAAAAACGAGGAGCATAAAATTTTTGAAAAGGGTATAAAAATAGCCTAAAAATATGGCATATTTTTTAACTCAAAATTTCATAGGTGCTCTGCAGCATTCTTTGGTATCATAATTATTACTAGGTTCACTAACAAAATCTGTTTCTAGATTATTTTAACACTTGCTGCGATTACAAAAAATGTCTGTAGGTCAAAATTAGAAAAAAAATATTTATAGGAATAAAGGGCCTTATAAACTGTTTATTATATGTAATATAAAAACAAAAATCCATAATAAATATTACAAACCTTGACATGCAGCATATCCTTAGCATATTGTGCACTAAAAATTTCATTTTTGTTAATTACAATGCAACCACATCAGAAGGTTTTTGCCGTACTTTATGTTTAGGTGTAATTTGTCTCCTTCTCTCTTATGGAAAAAGAAATTATCCCCATATACTTGCTTGGCAGATCTAAAAATAAAACCTGAGATAAATATGTTTTACTTGCTCCATATAAACTGTAACTACCTACTATTAAAACAAAGTCTTACCTTTGTGACTAACAAAGTCTTACCTTTGTGACTTTTGTAAACTGAGTATTGTTAAAAAATGCAGTAATCATCTCGGTAATCATATTTTCGTTTACAATGGGTAAAACACTTGATTCAACTTTTATAAATCCAGCTGATTCATATTAATAATAAAATTAAACCAAAACAAAAAACTTAAGGTTAGAGGTGTCAATTTTAATGTCACTTAGATGTGCGTTCACTTCGACATTCTGTGTGTTGGTTTGTTCGTTGGCTTGGTTTTGTATAACAAAAAAAACTTCGACACAAGATGATTGGTCTATTCCCGATGACGTATAATTTCAAATTTTAAATTTCAATTGGGCTTAATTTAAAAACTTTTAGCTTTTTTAACGAACTGACTATTTAGAATTACTTGTATAGCGACTAACTATTACAATATAATTTATAAAACAGCATATCTCACATGTGAACATGGCCCATTCCGGAAGCAGAAGCGGATGATTAAAACGCACCTGATATTTTGCTTGCTGCTGTCAGTGTCAGTGAATATTATTTTTGGGGTCACAGTTTATTGCTAAAGAATCAGTTAGCTCACTCGGACCAGTTGAAATTTCCAAAATTACATCCACTCCAGGGATACAAATTCAGGATACGCAGAAGACTGCTGTTTTATTATAGGCGGTTGCCATATATTGTATTATCCGAGTTGCACAGTGTATAAACTGGAACATTGAGATCAAAAGTGCCGACGCATAGTGAGCGATCTGATTCTTTAGCTATAAACTGTGGCATAGGAATCAAAATGGCCGCGCCCTATGTTGGGAGTGTCGGACCTCTCTCTTGCACCGTATAGTAATCAAAGTATGTGTAAAAGGCACTCAGAAAGCTGCGCAGTGCGACCATTCTCCGTATATTAAAAGAAACAATCAAAGTATGTGGTGTATACTGAATTTCATTATTTTGTGACGTCATTTTCATTAAGGTATTTATAAATATTCTTTCTTATTATTAGTTATGCAACACATACCGGGTGTTCTATTCTAAATTAACATGTTGTTTTGAATTAGGTATATTGTTTTGTCAAATTTTGGATACACATTTACTATTTCTTTAATCGGATGTGTTGTTTAAATTTTAATTGGAAAATTGATTCAATTTGTCTTATATTATACAGGGTTGTTCATTAATCCTTGATATTATTTGATAAATCTATTTGCTCTATAATTGGCTGTTTTGTTTTCAATTTTAATAATCAAAATTGATTAAAATAAATTATTAATATACAGGGTTATTCATTTGTAATTGATATTATTTTGTACATCTGTTTGTTTTCATTATTTGCTATATTAATTCAAATTAATGGTCACACTTGATTAACATAGTTTATAAACATACAGGGTTATTCATTTGTACTTGATATTATTTGGTAATTTGTTTATTTTTATTATTAGCTGTACTGTTTAAGTTTACTAGTTAAAATTGAATGAAATCATGTATTAACATACAGGTTTGTTTATTATTATTAATTATCATAACAATTATTTTCTCTTATTCGAGATTTTATTCTTCTATGCTTCTTTATACCCTTATTTTGATTTTAATGTATTGTATTTCGTTGCAATATATATATTTGTTCTAGTTTTATATATAGTTTAAGTGTATTTAAAAAAACAAATTAAATTTAGTTGCCGTGACGAAAAAGTAGATATAACAGTGAAATATTTTTAATAATAACCGAATTAAAACAATAATTTCGTTCTTTTCGTTCTAGAAGCACCATTTTTAAAGTACGTGATGCTAAAAATTATGCACTGTTACTCGATGTTTGATTAATTCAGAAGTGTTCTAGATGTATACAAAATTAAGAAAAATCTGAAAACACCTAATTTTTCAAAACCTGTTTCTCAGAAATGTACAAAATTAGGGATGTGGAGGTTTAAGGACATGCATATTCTTTTTGTTACACTGTTGTCAGATTGACAATGTAACACCATGTTTTTTTTTCTCATTTTTATTTTACTTTTTCATCCTACTTCAACGATATGTCATATTTAAGATTTTATACAGGGTGTTAGTATATTCGACCGACAACGCTCCACCCCAGAGAGCTCTCGTTAATTGATGAACTTTAATATAGGAACGTAGACCCTTAAATGGCTTAGTTACCGAAATACAGGGTGGTAAAACTTTTAAATCAAAAACGCCTTTAAATATTAATTTAAAACTTGGTGACCACTAATATGCTCTTTAAGAAGGTAATATTTTGACATAAACTTACTTTAAAACAAAAGTCTACATGTTCTTAATCACTTGTAAGGACTCAATATTTCTAAATTCTAATCTAGTAAGCACGTGTCAATTTTTTTATAGTTTGTGTTTTAGACAAGATCTTGGTAGATCAAATTTAAAAAAAATGTATTTAAAGACTTTTTTGTTTTATGGTAATTTTGATTTAAAATTTTTAACATCCTGTATCTCGGTAACTAAGATTTTTAGGATTTCATGTTCCTATATCAAAATTCATCAATTGATGACACCTGTCTGTGATAGAGCATTGTCGGCCGAATACATTAACACCCTGTATATATTTGTAACCTACTTGAGCCAGGTACCTTCCTAATTTATTAAAGAAAAGTTACATTCTTATTAAATTCAAAATCCTTCATTTTAGTGAAAAATCTTATCTATGATGACAAATAAATAAAAAGAATATTTCTGTTCGCGTGGTCTCTAATATTACATGTAACAAGCACAATAACCAGAAAAGATAAAAAGTAGATAATATCCCAAATTGTAATAATTCTACATAATTTGAACAGCTATTCGGAGTTTATTAAACTAATTGCACGAAATTTATTATTAGAATCTATAAAATAATTTTCTACGGCAATGTTTGGCTTTCACTTCTATTAGCTCCGCGGGGAAACTGTCAAATCCTTTGTATGAAGTGGGAGAACTGCGAAAAGCATTTCCAATATATGTCCCTGCTCTACAGCAAAAGCAAAATAACAAAAATTGCGAATTTCTGAGAACCCGTTTTTGATAAAATTGGGCGTTTTTAGACTTTTTTCCTCTATTTGTTATGCCAATACGTATACGAGCCAGATGGTACCCGCTGAATTACCTGCTTGAATATTATGTTAAATAAACAATTTATAATAGTTTAGATGCTTTGCACTTATCACTTATTTTTTTCTGTATTTTTATTCTATACCTTCTCTAAAATGTTTTGTATTATTCGAAACTTCACTGGAGGTTTTTTAACTGGATGTTTTTCTGATTGGACATTTTTCCGTTACATATCCCATTATTCAAAACATTTTGAAAGTGTGTATAATGTAGTTTGGCAAATTGACCTAAGTCGCCCGCATTCTTAAAAAAATTGAGGAAAAAAAGGCTAATAAAACTCAAAAATAATGTCTTCAGAATGTTTTAATTCCATTCGTTTTAGAATTTCATGTTTTATACATCAATATAAATAAGTACATAATTTATTACGCTATTAATACCTAAATTATAAATACTAGTTTATAAATTAATTTAAAAAAATATCCAAGCCAAGCAGGCCTTGGAATGCTTTAAGAAAATTTGACTAGAATGAGATTTGGAAGAGAAATCCTTCTAAAGTTATTTGTTACTTCGACCCCTGAAACAAACAGAAAAAATATTAGAAATATAAAAAATAAAGGTTTAATAAATTATATTTGTCAAAAAGTGGCAAGAAGTAAATGGCTACACAAACGAAAGAGTTCGAATTAACAGAGACCTAAAAGGATGTAAAATAAGTATTTAGAATCAAAATAACTTTCAGTTAAGATTTCTGTTTTTTTTTTAATAAATAGGAATTATTGAGATATTTTAGTGTCATATATAAATTATTATCTACTGGGAAACTTCATTTGATGTATTAAAAGAGAAGTTAACCACTGCGAATTCGACTACCGAGTATGAGATATATATCAGTAGTAGTTATGATTTTTGTTATAATTACCTGCATAGGATATAAAAAAGTCTCGACGGAATCTTCACCCACTGAATTTTCTAATGCGCACACATAGGCGCCCATATCTGACCATTCCATTGACCTTATTCGAAGTTCGCCTTCCTGTGACATCGAATATTTTTCGCTGCTTTCAATCACTTTGCTATTGGGATCCAACCAAATGACGTTGGGTCGGGGATTTCCAACGAATTTGCAGGGGAGTGTAGCGTCGTTGCCTGTAAAAAAATAAATACGTAAATATGGTTGGAAAACTGCCAAAATTCAACTAAACATTTCGAATTAGGGAAAACTGTAGCTAACCAGTAGCCGGCATGGAAAATTCTATCAGCATTCAGAGGTAATCTAACTTTTTTAGACGAGGCTTTTTTAAACAAAAGTACCTACCTAGTCTGTAGATTTGCAGAGAATGTATAAATGACATTTTAGTCAAATGATGAAGAAGAACATGATGACTGGATTGAACGAATTACAGAAAATATCATCATTAGAGCTACTTCTCCAAAGGGCATCGATGATGAAATAAGAAAACAATATTAATCCAAAAAACTCCTGGTTTTGACTTAATAACCGCTTTTAATTTTTATGGCAAGAAGGATTCTTCCACAAGCTGGAAACACAATATTCAGACCTATTAAAATCATAGTTAACAAAGATATTTCAACAGGAAGAAGCATATTCTGAATTAAAGGAAATCAATGCAAGAGTACCAATGTATTGTACTGGTTCCCGTACTTTACCTGCTATAATCCAATGACATACTCATTCTTGAGCTCGATACAACAGCCACATTTGCAGACGACACTACAATACTAGTGTTACAGAAAAAGATCACGAAGAAGCTGTCAGAAAAATCATCGTAACTAGATCCATGGCTGGACTAGAAAATGGCGCATCAAATTGAATGAAAACAAATATATTCACGTAAACACATTCAAATCAGAATAAACGATACTCAGATCCCGTTTGATGGATATGACGCTAGCCTTCGCTGGAGAGTACATGTCAAAAAGAAACGAGAATAAATTAAAATGAAATACATAAGTATACTGGCTGATAGGAAGACATTCCAATTGTTTCTTTACAAGCAAATCCTGAAAAATGTCTGGACATATGACATCCAGCTTTAATATTATGCCAGCAAAAATATTAACATTTTCCAACAACAGAACAAGTGCTAAGGAATATCTCAGATACATCCCTATACGGCATCAACAAAAGAAATATGTGGTACTCTCATTAAAATAGCATTTTGAGGCAACTGCTAATATAAAAGAGAATCCCGAGAATGTCACCATCTGGGACTAATAAAAATCTAGTCCTTTTTAAGAAATTTGAACTTTCTGACGATCACCAAGTCTACTTACGCATTTGTGTAACTGCTGAATTAAATTAAACACTTACCTATAACGTCCATGTAAGTGGTAGCCCAAAATGTCACCCTGGGTAGGTGGTGCGCTCCGAGGATCTTCGCGCTAAGTAACTGAGTGAAGTTCATTTCTCTGCCGTCGGTAACTAATAATTTCGTGGCAGCAGTATCAACTTTGGTCCCTGATTCTGCCACGCACCGGTATACGTCCTGGTGCCTGGGTAATAAGTAGTTTATAACCAGTCTTGATGAAACCTGAAAAAAAGAAACATTACTGAAATGTACCGTTAAAATATGTAAAATTGCTGCACAACTTGGTTAAATGGGAAAGTCTTGAATACTAACATACTAACAAGGAAAGATGAAGTTTACAAGGTATTTGGTTTTTTTAATTATCATACCTGCGCTAAGGCTGGATTCCTGCTAATTGAATTTGTCTCAAAGACCTCGTTTTCCGTAATCCTCCGATTGGACTTATACCACTGTATTGTGGGCGGCGGTGATCCCATCGCCTCGCAGTGCAGCTCCATGTGGGCGCCCACCTTCTTGGTCATCACCGCCACGGGGGGATTGTTGATTTTCACCCATTCGCCCGTCGAGAATGAGAGATTCTCTTCGGGAATACTGCTCACCTCGTTGTTGATATCTTCGAGTCGCCTGCAGTCAATCTGGTTTAGGGTGGTCGCTGTTATAAGTAATACTGATAGGATCATCTGGAAAAGAAGAAGAACGATCATAATTTGGTTCGGATTAGAAAGCAATTTTTTTTTTTTAGTAAAACAACTGAGAGAAGTAAAACATTGTATAGCGAAAGCAAGAAAAAAACATTGGGAAAGAAGTAAAAGCTTTTGGAAAATATGAAAATTAATGCATCTGGTTGATAGGAATGATCTATTTTTTGTCGGAAAATATATATTTTAAAATTAATATTTCAAAATCTTTCAACAATTAACTGTAAACCTTAAAAAAAAAAACTTTAAAAAATCCTTCAGTTTATTTTAAAACCATAATAGTAGAGTAGGGAGGATGGGTGTTTTTGATATACCGGGATAATCACATTTTCAATAATTCAATTTTATGTTGTTTAATTTAATAGGTCTTTATTTTTATTCATAATCCCGCCGATATTATTTCTGCAGTTCCAAGATTTTTTTATATCCTATTAAGGCAACTTAGCAGTAAATTATATAAATCAAATATCACGTAGTACTTAACCTGTAACTAATATAAACACGTTGAAATATGTCAAATTTAGATCTTGATCCAATGTATATGGAGACATCTCGGGAGTGGTCCCTAACAAAAAAGGAATATTAATCGCGAAGGCCCTCCATGGGGGAGATTCTGACCCCCAAACCCCGCGTGGCTATGCCACTGTCTCTAAACATACATTAAAAAAAATGAAGAGTTTGATGATTTTATTATGGACGCCATTAATAGATTTCGACCAAATTTATATGGGACCACCCCTGAGGTACCCCCTACAAAAATAGAATTATAGAAATCGGACTACGTGGTAAAGAATTATTGCTGAGTATACATTAAAAAAATATATTCCGGCTAATTGAGAACGTCCTCCTTTTTTGAAGTATGTTAAAAAATGCTGTGATTACGATAATAGATAATAAATACAATGTAATTGCATCGGTTGTGGTAAATCGTGGACTACAATACTCAACATATTCACAAGAATCGTTAACCAACTTTAATTTGATTGCCTTTTTTCCTTTTTCTTTTTGCATAATTGGCCAATATGGAAAAACAGGTTTCGCGAAAAAGTTTTTAATGAAATGAAAAAAAAGGGCTTGGCAGACAAAGGCACGAGAGAAAGTAAATTGAGCCCCAATATTTGGGCACATTTCTTTGTAAAGTTGCATAGGGTTGAGTACATTTAAACTCAATGAAAGATTTTTTTATTGAAAAGGAGGATTTTTGAAATTTTTAGGATTTTTTCTGTTTAAAAAATAGGAAAGAATAAATCGAATATAATTCTAGTTGACAATGGTAGAAATTAATCATTTGCAGATTCGATTTTTTTGTTAAAATTAATGACAAAATTAGTACATAAATCTATTACGGTCACATTATTTGTAGAATATTTTCTGCGTACAAAAAACTTATTAGCACATTTTTTTGTGAGTAAACGCACTATTGAAAATTGATCAAAACAAGAGAAAATAAATTTAATCAAATTGAATATAGTAGGTATTTAGATTAAATAAAACCACTGTTAATCCTAGAAATTTTAAACTGTTATAAAAAAAATACTGTAAAATGAAACAATGTATGCTCTCAAACAAAACTCGCACATGACTTATTTCAAGATATTTTTTGTATTTTAAAGCGGAATCGACAAAATGCGCGATTTTTTTATTTGCAATTAACGTACCTCGACAAACTCTGGCCAATTGACACAAAAAAAATTGTGGCAGTGCTTCGAATTTAAAATACGTTTCTACTGTTTAGGTATAGTCGAGTTACACGCGGTTCGATCAAATTAGTTTATATTTTAATGAGAAAACTTAAAAATCTGTATTTTGTGCTTTTTAGCATACAACCGGGATGGTAAGGATTTCATTTTCAGAGGAGATATAGAGCCCGTTAAAGGCCTACCCGATTCCAAATCATTAATAAATAGTATAAAAAATAACGGGACCAAATTAGAGCCTTGTGGAACATAAAAATAATAAATATTTAAAACCCGTTTGTGTGAATCTGGGATGTGTGTATGAGGGACAATCGGTATATTATATTGGCCAGCCAACACCTGACATTTTAAATTTCGCATTCCGAGGTTCTGAGCTTTTATCGTTTCAGCAAATGCATAAACAATGACCGGCTCTCAAATAAATCATGCAGTCAAGCCGCCTAGCAACAACGGGTTCGATATACATATATGTATAGTTACTTCTAGGAAAGCTTAGATGGCACCAAACAGTCTGTGCGCGCTATTCATCACTTTTTCCATGTGATTAATTTTGTTCTGGGCGATAGTTCTGAGAAACGAGTAAGATCCTTTAATTACGGTTGCCAACTTTGCTTGTTGCTATGTAGCTCTTGACACTTGTTAAGTGGGAAATAATTGAGCATCATTACCAAGTAATTATTTAAAATAGAACGTTGTTGCCATAGTCAATTATTCTTACAGGGACACGCCGTTGTGAAAGTCCAATATTTTGAAAAAAAACTAAGATTGGATGATTTTTGCAATGAGTGAAAAAAATATTGGTTGATTTAGAAGTCAAAATTAACGCTCCAAACAACAAAGTTAAAATAGATAACTGCCTTGCTACTAGGCGACAGGGGTGATAAGGGCAATGAAAATAATAGCGTAGAACCACACCAAGACATGTACAAAGCAGGAAATCATTAGAACAGAATTCATAAAAGGACTTTCGCCATAAGCCACCGAACATTTACTAAACAAAAATTGGAAATTAGAGAAACACTGGCTTAATAAGCCTATTAACAGTTAATGTGTAGGTTTAAGAAACATTATGTACTCGTATATCATCGGACTATCAAAAGAGACTCCGACCATTTTTTTTTGTAACTGCAAATATTCTATGGCCACAAGTATATGCCCAAGGGGTGAACTTCCAGAAATACTGGCACGTTTTTACTCGAAATCACTACAAATTTTCACGAAATTTCCGAAATCATTAGTAGTAATATCCCAAGGAAAGTGATAATTCGCCGTAAGCGGAGGGAAGTTACCATAAAAAAATCTGATGTGTCCAACACATGACTTTCCTATCTAGTTATTACAGGCTTTTTCCGGTTATTTTGTAGTCAAAACGGATTCAGGGGACCTCAAAACGTAAAAATCCGTCGAAAACTCGAGGTCGAAAAAAATCATGATTCCTATACTTTCCTTATATCTGTATACAGATAGGAAAGTAAAAACGTGCTTGAGGTATTTGAAATAAAATTATGAGTATTTATCACTGGCTGGATATTCGGTCAGAAAATTTTTAGCATATTTTAACTCATTTATTTAATAAAAAGTAAATTAATAGGTACATTCCATAAAGTCTTGACTTTACATTCCATAAAAAGTTGAGTACATTCTTTAAAGTCGGTACCATCTGTTTTCTTATATTTACTGCCCAATCCTTTAGTATATCAATATTTTGATTATTATTTAAATAAATAGAGACATTTAAAAAATAAATTTGAAAGTGTCAAAATTTGACTTTTTAGAAATGTCATTATTAAACCTGGTTTTCATATGGGGTACACTAATTTAACGTTCGTATCAGTTCGTATTAAGTAGTTATTGATAATGAAATGGGAAAAAGAGTAAAAAGTTATGAATTACTGTCTCTACTGTGAACCTTTTTAATAAATAATTATTAAAATAGTTAATAGACGAAACGTCAAATTGTGAGTTTTATCATTTAGCGGAATAAAAAATAGACGTATTAGTTCCTACATATTGATTTGTTTGGTGCAAACTTGACTTAAGTGATAACACCCCTAGGGAACTTATCAGTGTAAGTCAGAGCTGATTGGATATGCTGATGCACGTGACTGAAAATGGACGATTTTAATTGGTTTTCTTTGGATGCCAGAAATTTTCACTGAAATCACTTCGAAATATAAACGCAGCAGGTGGTAAAAAAAACAAGGGAAAAACTCCAAAAAAGTAATTTTAATAGATAATTTATGGTAAATAGGCTGAAATCAATTATACCAATTTCTGGTGATTTCCGAAATACGAGTACGTTTTGACCCTAGTGATTTACCCCTCGTATATGCCTTTTATCGGCTCGTGGTAGATTATGAGGCACTAGTGCGGGGTTTGCTAGCACTGTAACGCAAGCCTCAATACCAAAATTAGTCCCAATGTTTGCCTTCAGTATCTCCTCGGATTTGTGTTTTTTTGTTTTCTCATATCTTGCCTTTCCATTATTGACCGAATCATCTTGTACTATTCCAGTTTTATTTAGTTGCGAGCATTATATCGTCTGTGTTATCTGGTGAGATTGTTCTGTTTTGAGACTATTCAAAACCCAATTTATCTCTTCGCATTCATGTGCCATTTTTCTAGGCTTAACGTGCATGCCAATTCTTGCTTATAACTTCTAAAGAGGCAATTATAGCAATTATTCCTAATCAATGATTACCTTAAATTACTAAATTGAAATTGTTTAGTCCATTCTCAATGGACAAATAAGAAATAAAATTGATTTCGGATCATCCCTCGTATACGTGTGAAATTCCGATTCCGCTTATTTATAACTTCATTATAAATCCGTTGATTAAAATCCAAAAGTAAGCAATTATTGTTTCTAAACACGTTTCGACAAACTTTATCACGGTCTTTTTAGCATCTTTGCAGTGAGGTTGCGGTTTTGAATAAATAAAATTTGCGTTGGTAGTAAAAACCTTTTAATATTCCGAAATACAGTTAAATTTCTAAAAAGCTATTACGCTATTACTGGACACAATACATTTTATTTCTGCTTTTTTTAAATTTTTAGTTCGCTAGTGGAAGTGATAGCACTCAGCTTTTCTGTTTTAAATTAGCGGACATGTAGAGAAATTAACAATTTAATTAATAATCATTATCGTAAATTTTTGCTTACTATAAAAATAGTATCTCTTTTTTTATGAGAGCTGTAGTAGAAAAACAAACGTTATGAATGAAATTATCCTATGAAAAATTAAAATAATTTACTATATCAACAACAATGCCACCTGGCATATATTAAAATCAATAAAAGTGATAATTTATTGTAAACAATGTCACCAAAATTGAGTCATCTTCGATAAATTATTGGTAAAGAAAAAAATGTTCCCAATTCAAGTTATAGAATTTATTGTTATTGTATTAAATAGTTACAACAGGCTAGAATTACTAGATTATTGAAGTTTTTTGAGGTTCCTTTGCTTTTTGTGGGTACTATTTCTGAACACTGAACGTGAACAGTAGTTGTATCAGTGTTACCAACCCATCTCATGCAGTTTACCGTAATCCAAAATTATCGTATTTTTCGCCCTATTCCCATACATTTTTTAAAATAATATTTAAGGGTATTTTTTTAAATGGTAAAAATATGCTCTATTGTCATTGTGTGTGACTGGAAAAATGGAAAAATTTACTTTTAACACAAATAGAACTTTTGCTTATCCCTAGTTAACAAAAATAAAGTAAGAAATTCTATATTAGAATCTATAGATACGGAAATTTAAACCCGGACCATCTAATCCAAATCTATTGGAAACGAGCGTAAGTGGGAATGAAGTTGAAGTCGTACGTACCGTGCGCAAGATCACTTAATAAGTAATGCGCTGCTCAGCGGTCTTTGATTGTATCACGCATGGTCTTTTTATACTTTGTCCAATTCATTGTAAAATAGAGGGGACCCGTTTAGATTTCCGTATAACAAAGTCATCATCAGTTTCAGGATCACTAGTTTCTGATGATGGTTACATAAGGCTTTAGTTATTCTTGGCAGCATTGAATATGTTGGAGCAAAATTAACACAGCTTTGGTTAAAGTTGAAGTAAATTTTCTGCTAATCGTTTAAATACAGTACATTTGCGTACGGTAATGATCCTATTACCGTATACCGTATTTTGGCACGTATTACCGTACACGTACGGTAATTACCGTACGGTTGGCAACACTGAGTTGTATTCGCTCGGTGCGAAGTCATGGTAGGGGAAGCAAAAGCGATTCTACCTATATTCTAGAGAACATCAGGAGGTTAGGGTTAGATGACAAGACGCACTACCTTTTTATTGAGAGTACACTGGATTGTGTTTTAGAAATATAGAGGGTAAAATAATATAATGTTAATCCAATGTATTTCGAATCAAAATTAATTTGTCTATTTCGATGAGATATGAGATAATAAAACGGAACCGCGTTTTTTCCCATATTTCAATAGTCGGTGTTACTTTTTCATATACGCCGTTTCTCGGGTTGAGATTGTTGACCTCATTTCCAATAACTTAACATTGTAGATCTTCTTTAGGAATTTTTTTTTTCAAATCGAGTACGCGTTACAACACAAAATGGTTTCTTAGCCAGCCCGAGCCAGAGGTTATTCTAAAACGCAAAAGCGAAAGTACTACAACATACGATAAGGGCCTCGCCGTAATCAATCAATGAGTCAATCGTTTCATGAATGAACTTTATAAAATATTGTTATTCTTATCGCTTATCTTCATATACGTAGTTTCGAAAATTTGATTCGGAAACAATACAAGAAAAGTAAAAGATAACTTATAAAAATGTATGTGTCTTTCAAGTTCTTTTATTTGTTGCCATTTTTTTTATCAATGAGTGAGTTTTTTTGCTACTAGAGACAAGAGCTGTGGTTCCCAAACTTTTTTCTATGGCGACCCCTTTTCGAAATAAAGGTACACTATTTGACCCTAGTGCCATTTCAGTTCAAGAAGGATGATATATTATGTAACGACCGCCTCGTTGTGATCATATATATTGAACAATAGCCGACTAAATTAAATATCACAAAATAGAATTATTTAATACAGTTCCAACTTTCTAGCTAATAATTTCATCGAATTTCTATGGTTAAATATGGGTTACAAAATATGTTTATTTCATTAGGATATTCCTTTTTAATCCTTTTTGGGGCTCTTTTAATACATCAAATACGATATTTATCATAAAATACAATTATGTATAGATCACATTGGCAACAGTGTGTACACTCTCGTTTATGAGCCCTAACAACTATACCTATGTTCGGACGACGTAAGAAAAATAAAAAAATATATTTATTTTTATTTTAAACCTTTTTTTTTTTTTCGATTTTCCTGAGTGACAAAGTTACGGAATTTGATCAAATTTGCCCACAAATAAATATTCGGACGCTAATCTTTATTGGCTTTACTGATAAATCTAGTGTGCTTTGGTCAATAGCTGTCAGTTAAAGGTTTATCCGTCAAATTTTGATATAAATTTTTAAGAAAATGGCGCGTGGAGTTGCGACAAACAAAAAACTACGAAAAATTATAATTTGTCAGTACCACAGAGGTAAATCAATGCAAAAAATTTCGAATGATTTAAATATTGCAAAATCAATTATCGGGGATATTATTAAAAAATATGGAGAGACAGCTAGTGTTGACGTTCGTGGTAAAAGTCCAGGCCGACCGCGTACTATCTTAAAAAGAGAACGCCGTGTTCTGGTAAAGATTTGCAAAACCAACAGAAGGACTACTCTACGACAAATACAAGTCCAATGGAATCATGAGGCAAAATTAAATGTCTCTAGGGAATGTTGTAGACAATGGTTGCATAAGTCTGGTTACAGTTTTTATAAAGTAAGTTTGTAATTTTTCGTTTTAATACACAAAAATTAATAATGTTATGTTACACACATTCGTTATAGGCGAAGGAAAATCCATTACTGACAGCTATTCAAATGAAATAAAACGTTTGGATTGTGCAAAATCCAAAATATCCTGGACAACGGAAATGTGGAGTAATGTCATCTTCAGCGATGAATCGAAATTTGATGTATGTGTTAGGGATTTTCGAAAAAGGATAATTCGTACAAAATACGAAGCTTTTCATAAAGACTGCTTAAAGCGTACTGTAAAATCTCCCAAGGGGTTATGATATGGGGATGTATGAGAAGTAAAGGGGTTGGCAAATATGAGTTCATTGATGGTACTGTAAATGCAGAAAAGTATCAACAAATTTTATCAAGAAGCTTAATTCCAACAACAGAAGAATGTTTTGGAAATGATATTTATCTTTCAACAAGACGGTGCGCCCTGCCATACGGCGAAAACAACGAAAAAGTGGTTTGGTTACCATAATATAAAAGTTTTATCGTGGCCTTCGAGTAGTCCCGACTTGAATGTCATTAAAACATTATGGCATCAGATGAAGAAATCTTTGCGTAACGATCCTCAGCGTACCGTTCCCGCATTAAAGGAAAAAATTTCACAATTTGGAACTCTTTCACCCCCGAATATTGTAAGACTTTAGTAGATTCTATGCCACGAAGCATTCAAGCCATTATTATCGCAAAAGGTGATGTTACCTCGTATTAAAGTTCGATTTTAAGCTGTAAAATTCAAGTTTGTCCGAATATTTATTTGTCGTCAAATTTGATCAAATTTCGTTACTTTGTTATGTTGTTTATACAAAATAAAAAATATTTCTTACATCGTCCGAACATATAGTTGTTAGGGTTAAGAAATCTTCATCAGTGGTTAAAGAAGAACACACCAAAATGGAGCAAGCTACTCGTATATGTCTAAGGTCATAGGTAGTTTTGTTTTCTCCATGAATGTATAATAGTAATCTTTGTGAAAATACTGCACCATTCAATCTTTTCAGATACAGTTTCTTTTGATTGGCGTGAGTTGTAATAAAAGAAGATTGTCATTGCTTGATGTAATATAGGGTTAAATAATCTTTTAAAGTTACAAACGAAATATTTTTTAAAGTGATTCAAAAGATTGAATAATTTTGACAACGTTCCAGGCAGTCACGGCGCATTTACAAACTTCTGTGTTTTATTAAGTCCAGACGTGCACGTGCATTTTGAGGTGCGTCAAGATATAACGGGCCGAACCCGGGCCAAGAACGGGCCCGGGTTTGTCAGATTTGTATGGTGTTGTATATCTACTGCGTGATGGCAAGCAAACGGGCCTATTTCGATCCTATTTGGCCCGGCCTCTCGTAGGCCCGATGCTTTCTTTCGCGAGGTAGATATACGACACCGTACAAATTACTACAAATCTGACGAACCGGCCAGTTATATCTATAAGCACCTTAATATCACTGTATACCTATAATTTGCGATAGCCTGATAGCCAGTAATCTCGGTTGAAAGTTCAAAATATATAATTTGCGCGTTCTTCAGAAATACACCATCTGAAAGAATTTTTTTCTTAAAATGTTTCTTTTAAACCAATAACAGATCCAACTTTGTGCACCGGAAACAAGGCCAAATAATCACCTAATTCCTACTTTTCATTCTAATCTTTCGTATCAATAAATTAGCTTCGAAAAGGCAAATAATGTTATAGGAATGGTTACCCACTCAACCATTTCAGATTTAATTTATATAAACTGAATATCGAATATACATCACTTTTTTTTTAATTTACTTCTCTCACCTTTTTTATTATTAACTTTCTTTTTGTGTACAAATTACGGATTAACCGCAAACAGAAGAAAACTAGATGAATAGCGTTTTCTCTTTAATGTGTAATATACAGGAGCTGCATAAGAATAAAAATGAGTGATTGAGGTACTTTGTTTGAATTATATTAAATCAGTAATCGTACGATAGCCATGTTGAAAATAGAGTCAAATGTTATTAAAAAATTTCAAAAACCCTTATCAATAAGAAACTTGAAGAAATAAAAATTCTAAAATTAGTGATATCTACTAAAAAGTTTGGTATTTAGAGAGAAAACAACAAGAATAGATCATAGATTAATGTTTACTGAAATGAGTTATAGATGGCGCCTATGCACGAATATATTTGTAAATAATATAATAGAACGAAAACATGAACATATTTATATTGTAAAATGTATACTTGAACTAGACAATCCAAAGAAAATTGTTACAGGAAATGGACTAAGGTGGTTTTAAAAAATTAACAGTTGGTAGTATAAGAAACAGGAAACAGATTTAATGCAAATTAGGTATACTTTTGCATTCTGTCAAACCACTTCTCAAAGGCAGCAGACTAAGTTACAACGTAATTACCACTGGAAAGGGGCCAAATCAGGTGAATAAGTAGGATAATAATTTAACACCTGGTGAGATCAAAAGGTAGACTGTTCTGGCAACGTGTGCGGACAAGGCCTTGATGCATTTTTTTTTGTCAAAACAAAATACGAAAAAAAAAACCTACAAATGACATTGCAATTGTTAATAACTTATTCAAATAGTAAATTCTTATACAGGGTGAGCCAATGAAACGGGACGATTTCAAAAAATCACATAACTTTCAAAAATCATCTTCTGTAAAATGTATTCATGAAAACATAATCTATACGAATGGAATCATTGTGTAGGTGCACTATCGTTCATTTTTTAAAAATAATGTCCGAAAGGTGGCCTCCATTTTGTCGCACACATTTTTGCAGCTTCGTTGCAAAGCTGTCCAACATTTCTAGCGGTATTGCAGCCACTTCATGTCGAATCCTTTTAATGTATGGGTAGTCCATGGCATAGGCGTAGATCAAAAAATGTCTTATAGGTAGGGTCAAAACGCTACAGGCTATAGTGGAAAGCAAGGCCAAAAAGTGCAAAAACACTCTTGTTTTTAAATACCCCCAAAGGACAAAGTCAGAAAAACGAGGTGGCCGGGGAATATCGCCGTTCTTTCTCATAAGACGACCGGCGAACGCCTGGCTTACAAGGCAAATGCGCGTTATTCACCCTACCAAGTATCCATGATACCCTTCCAAAAAGGCACATTGCTGGTTGGAAAATTTTCAGAATGTTTACTCGTATTTTATTCATATAAAAATCAGAAACATTAGCAACTTCAGCCAATTAATTGAAAACCATTTCTTGTTCTTCCTCCGACCAATAGAAATCGAGATAAATCAATTTCCAAGACGTTTTCAAGCTAGTAGAGTTTCAATTTAAAGAGTCTTTTCGGGAAATATATAATGTTCGGGTAAAGTATGAAATGGCCTTGGACTTATAACAATAAAATTTTTGTATATATTATGTAAAACTATTTGAATCGACTGACAATTAACTTCTGAGTGTTTTAGTTTGACATGTTTGTTATTTTTTGTATGGTTATTTCAACAGTTTTTATAGCGAGTTATTAACAAAAATGTTTCCAAAATAGGCCATGGCTGACAAAGATACAAGTCATATCCGTGACAACTACGCACGTTTTTGAATAAAATTCAAACAGAATTGTACCTTCTGTTATATCTACTTTTTATGTACCTAATCATCAAGTATGGTATCATTGAATCGTCAACAAATTTTGTTTGTAAATAATTCGAAAATATTCAATTGAAAATGAAAAATAGGCTGTTACATCTCAGAAAATGTAAACTTGGCAACATCGCCAGAACAAAAATTAAATTCATAGTTTTACATAAAATTATACATACATATTACAAAATTGTATTGATGTAAATCAGGCTATTCCAAGATACTTACATGTTTCTATTCTTTATATACGCACGTATTGTATATTATCATTTATAAAAATATTCAAATTATAACACAAAAGAATAGCTTGAAAACAAAAGTTCGTTTGCCCCGTTTTGGAAATTTTTACGAATTTATCTGCAACTTTTGTTTTTTTGTAACCGGGCTGAGATAGAAATTCTCAAGTCAAGTACGCGTTTATCAAATAATTACGTCAATTGCGATTTTCGATGTCCAAAACAAGACTCTGTAATTTATAAAAAAAAAAAAATCCTTCGATACCGTTAATTAAAAATTTCAAAACGAGAGATTTATCTCGTCCCGTTTCAATAAAGGTTATTTTTATTACTTTCCTGTATCCAGTAAGGAAAGTATAGGAATCATGATTTTTTCGACCTCGAGTTTCTGACGGATCTTTACGTTTTGGGATCCCTGAATTCATTTTGAGTGGAGGCTTAGCAATGGGGTCCCGTTGGCATCGGCGTAGCTAGCCCCAGTTCTCAGGGGAGGGGGGGCAGGTGTACGTTGGACTAAAAAATATATATATATTTTTAAGTGCGGTGCAATGAATGGTAAAATACGCTATAATAGTGAATAGTGATTTTAATATTTCAATATAACTAATACATTTATTAACTTATAAACAACGATTAATATTAAAAGTACTAATTATCTACAACAGAAGTTTTCTACGCTATTGACTGAAAGAGTCTACAATACTGTCCAAGTCGATATCAACATCATTTTCTATGAATAACAAAGACAAATCTGAATGTGTCTTGAGTCATGGTCGTTCTCAACCAATTAAAAACCTCATCATGGCAGAAAACAACCTCTCGCACGTCGCACTTGAAATAGGTAGAATAATCGCATTTTTAAAAAGTTATTGAAGAATACAGTTTTTTAAAACGGTAATTTCTGCTCCTTAAGACAAAAGTGTTAATATTATAAATTTCACGTTATTGCTCAATGAATTCCGCTGACCCCTCAAAATCTAACTGAAAAAAATTATCCACAGAATTGGCAAGCACCATACTTTCTGATGAGAACCTCCTTTTACAGTATCAATAATTCGATAGAAAATGTTTGCCCTCCAATACTCAATTACTCCGATATTTTAGCTCCAGAGTTTGTGGCGTCTATCAAACTTAGTCCTATAGTTGTTTTGGTGACGAAATCAGCGAGCTTGCTACTGACTTGGTTTTTTCGTTTTGATGAGGGAATTTCCAATGATAATTGATATTTTTCAGCAAAGTCCGAAATTTTTAGATGAAATAGTATTTTTCGTTTCTCATTTCATCTAGTGAATTAATGATGCTTTTAATAACGTTAACTGCTTTCCCCAGAGTTGCACCTTTCTCATGAAGGCTTTTCGATAACAAATTTAAGATATTTAGTGTCCCGTCTAATACAAAAAGATGAATTATAAATGAAGGTTGTTTAATGCTGGATGATATGCCGATTGCTGTGATTGACTGTTTATTAGAAACTTCGTTATCCAAAGCATTGACAATTCCCAAGTCGTATATCGACACACCCAACGAGTATCGGACCTTTGGGGACAATATTAGGGTCTTTTAATATCTGTTTGTATTTGGTATGGTTCTGTGGATCTGAGAAACGTTCGTAAATTGCTTCCAAAGTACAAAAAAATGTCGATATTGATAGAATATTTTTGAGTCTACCACAGCCAAGTTAAGTCTATAAGCTAAGCAGTGCTTGTAAATTGCAGCTGGATATTTGTCTAGCTATTTGCTTGTAGACCATTTATATTACATGACATCACCGCAGCTCCTACGTAGGATTGACCTACCATCTGTAAGTCGCTAAGATTAAGCTCTTCCAATTGATTGGAAATTAAATTGAATAAATAATAAATATAAGTAAATTCACCTATTACGTTTTTTGACACGCAGTTTTTTATTTAAATCTTTCAGGGGGGGCAGAGGTACATCAGGAGGGGCAAGGCCCCCCTGGCCCCTCCCTAGCTACGCCAATGCCCGTTGGTTACCCTTCAAGTACGGAACCCTAAAAACTGACGAAGAGAAAAACATCAAATTTGAAACTTGTCACAATGTACCTGTATTTCGGAAATCACTAAAATTCTTATCTATACGACTTCTGCGATTTCGCCGAAATCTTCTATACATCTTTAGTTTTATAGGGTTTCGGCAATTTCGCCGAAATCATCATAATATATAATTTTTCTATAATTAGGGGTAAGGGTAGCGATATGTGAGTGGTTGGTATTGAGTGCAAAGGTGTAAAGAAAGGTCCTTCATTTTTCACAAAGTCAATTTATTGGCGACCCTTATCGAAGTGATTACTTCATCATCAGGCCTAAATGGAAAGTCATGGAGTCAATGTATTGAAGGTGAACATTATTTAATACAGAAATGAAAATTAAATTAAAACAATTAAAGCAAAGAACCCCCCTTTTGTTCTTTGTTACTAATAATTTTACTTACCATGACATATCCATTACGGATAAGCTATGTAAATTTAATATACAAAATTAAAAAGTCACTGTGAATATATATAAAAAATTATATTAGGGGATGTTATTTTTATTATAAATGTTAAAAACCAAACTATAGGTTGAAGGAACCAAAAACAATATTTGAATTTACATAAAACAACGCTACGAACAAACATTTTAAAATTTTTTTAAAATCAGGACTGGACAAATTAAAAATGAAGTGGAATTAATGAATTAAGTTTTTATTGAGATGCTCTAGTAAAACGGAAAAACCAATGACCTACCATCTATCAAATAGTTTACCAACTAGAAGATAGGTATCTGTAATCTAGTGAAGATATTTACCTGATGTTTACTGAAAGAAAGTATAGATAGCTTAGAGAAAAAAAGAAATTATTAATAAAATGAAATTATAAATAGTAAATTATTATATCTAATATAATAGGATAAACTTCAAACAAGAAAATATGAACAAGTAGATACCTCCTCTGGATTGGTTTTTTGACATTTATAATAAAAATAAATCAATTTTATACACCAAATAATTAAAAATGATTTTTTGTTTTTTGCTTATTATAGTTCTTTCTAAAAAAACTACTTTTAATTATTCCACGTTTCGGAAAACTAATTCAATTTAGATTAATTTAAAAAAAAAGTTTACTAATCAAACTTTAAACAATGAAATAAACAGATATATTATTTATTTTCACACCAAATCAATATGCCGAGGAAAATTTATATATCAAAACATTAATTTGGGGAATCGTGCGAAAGTCAATCGTTTTGGAAAGTTACAATCTATTATTTCTATCAAATTACCGAATAAAAACGGAATATTCCCTTTGCAAGAAGACTACTTTAAATTAGTAAACTCGTTTATGTAAGAGGCTATTGACCTAATTTAATAGTTATAAGAATATTTTTGTTTTGATTTAGGCTTATTTATCAACAGTCACCATTTAGCTCAATAAACTTAAACCAACAATTTTCAGTGGGACTAACAATGCACCGTTAAAGCATTTTTATTGAAATTGCCCTACGAAATCGTTATCCATTTCCAGTATTTTTCTGTATTGATTTCCAGCGGCTATTGTGTGTTGGAAGTAATTGCAAATACAAAAATCCGAAGTGTTGTAAGTAAACTATAGACGTGTGATTTCTAAATAAAGCTTAATTAAAGAACATATTTTTTAATGTATAAGTATTTAATAATGAAGAAATGTTGAATGTAAATAAAATAGAGGGGATAAGCGAAGTCGATAGAAATAATCGTTCCTATTTTTGTTGTAATGTTGTAGAAAGATAAAAAGGCATAAATCATAAATATTACCACCTATATTGTGTATAAAAAAATTGAGATTCAATTTCTATTATCTCTATTTTATGTTCATCCAAAGCATGAATGGATCAATTATACTGATATGCAATTCCTTCTTTACCCTAAAGGTACGAGCTCAGGGTTTCCGGCATGATGGGGGCCCCGAAATGCCGAAACCCAGTGTCCATGTATTCTTTTATCCAATTATATTCAATTTTTAAAAACACATTTGCTTGTTAGTTCAACGCATCATTAACAGTGTTTCACCAAGCCAAGTAGCTTGGCTTGAAAACAAAAAGCTTGGCTTGGCTTGAAAATCAAGCTTTTTTAAAACAAAAAGCTTGGCTCGGCTTGATTTTTATAAGTATAGGCTTGGCTTGTTTACCAAGCGTTTTCAAGCTTTATCAAGCTTTTTCCCCCACCTTGCCGATCATGTGTTAAGTCTACTAACGGTTCTCTCGCCGCCCTTTGTTTTAATGTTCAATTCAGTCACTGCTATCCTTTCGATATATGAGCGCCACCAATTATATCCGATATCGAGGAACCCTTTCAAGACAACGGATCTGAATATGTGGTACAGGAAGCGGAAGGATTGTCTTCTGGCAGTCCTCGCGAAGAACAATTAAAAACATAAAGGTCTCTAATTTTTTTTTTAAATTAGTCAAGAACAGAGCAAAACAGACAAAACAGCAGTATGCACTTTGTGTACAAGAAAATAAAAAATAATTAAAATGGTAAATGGGGCAACTAAGTTTTTAAAAAGACATTTACAAAGTAAACATAAGGATTCTTATGAAAAAGCCTTTCCGCATGAGAAAAAATTTAATCAAAATTCAAATAGTGCCAACTCTGTTATAAGCTGTTGTACTGATATAAAAATATATGTTAGAAATAAATGAAGATCGATAATGATAGGATTTTATACCTAAATTACCTCTTCTTTTTAGGAGTCTCTTTCTATTCAACGCACATCCTAAGAATTTCCTTATAGAATATATCGATTATTTAGCAGTTACTTTAAATACATTTTTTAAATTATTGTAAACATTTAATGTAAATAATTCCTTCAAAAGCTTGTTCAAGCTTTTTTCTATAAAAAGCTTGACTTGACAAAAAATTGTTAGACTTGGCTTGGCATTTTTAAAGGCCTGGCTTGCTATCAAGCAAAGCTTTTAAAAAACAAGCCAGGCTGAATCTCTGATAATTAACAAAACACGTGCGAAACCATGCCATCTAGCGATCACCTATGTTGGCTACCAATAAGGCATTCCAACGACCTGTCAAACTGCTGACAAGTGAAAACTGACATTTAAATATGGCAACCCTGTGAGTCTGGTGTCATTGACAGAGTCAATGATACATATATAGTTATATAGATTACGCAAAGCGAGTCGTTTACGAGCGGCCATATTGCCTCGCAAGTGCTCATTAATTAGAATCGATTTTGCAAAAATGTGTTTACAAACCAATATTCAGCCATTAAATATGGTAAAAAAAAATAATTATCTACATTTTTACTTCAAGGCATAAGCTTATGTTAATTTTGAAAAATATGGATGACCAGGCCTACAGGGTTGCCATATTTTTGCCACATTATAACCTGTCAAAACTGACTGGTAGCCATTTTGTTTGGAATGCCTAATAGTGTTGTAGGCACGGAGCGCACGGTGCGCTAATAATAATGATGTTAAGGGTGGGTTCCTGTGCGCGGCATAAGCACTCTTAAATTTTATACAAATGTAATAATTTGACAGTTCGGATCAGAAAAACTAAGATACTTATTTTCAAGGACCTAACTTGGAGCCACTCCAAATCCTACATTTTTTTGAGAAAATAGGATCGAAAGAGTTGTTATAGGCATTAAGACTATTCCCTTGCTGCATTAGCGACAAAAGGCAATACAATAGATCATTTAAGTCGCAGTGTATTAATACCCCATAAATAACATTTACAAGACATAAACGTCACTGTGGGATCTCAAGTTGACTTTAAAATGCATATTAATATTAATTAGTATAAACAAAGATATTTAAATTTCTTTGGGGGTCCCCAAATAAATATTTCAAAATTACCCCTATGAAATATTGAAAAATATTTTTAAATCTCCTAAAGAAAACAAATTTAATGAAAAATAGAAAAAAAAATTCCATCGCCAAGTACCGAGTTAGATAACAATTCGGAATTCAGATATCTAATGTCATGATAGGCAAGTTGGAAAAGGCGTTATGCGTAAAACACAAATAGGTGGCTTAGAATTCCAGCCAGAGACAAAAATTTTTGCAATTTTTCATAAAATTTGCTCTCTTTGGGGGTGCAGAAATAGTGTTCAATATTTTGTAGGTGTAATTTTGAAACATTTATTTGGGGACTTCCAAAGGGATTTATATTAATTGAATCAATAATATCACCAACATTAGTGTAAGCTAGTGTAAGCTTTCGATTATTTCAATTTGAGTACAACTTTACTGTCACTATGACAGCAGGCGAAATTTTAATTAACTCTGTTAACCAATAAAGTCACAGAACAAAAGATGTTATTATTCTCGTTTTTCTTTTGCTCTTTGTCCAATATGCTCTAAGACGGCCTTGTAAATACATAACAAAGTCCATAAACCAACATTTTACAGTTATAATTTCAATAACCGTAAAGACGTTTTCAACTTAAATTTCATAAATTTGCACCAGAGCTTACTTGACATTAATGTTTTTAAGAATCGAAAATTTATTAAACTCAAAATAAAATTGTTACCAAATGTATTAAGTACGGCCCATCTAATCAAAGTATTTAGAATATAAATTAAAGATAACAATTTATTCAAAATATTTTTTCATGTCTTCATAGAGAACACACTGGAAGAAAAGATATGTAGCTCAGGCTTTAGATAAAGTATGGTTAGAGGGCCTTGAATATAAAATAAACTTTTACCTAAGCAGTATTGTGACATCTTAAAATCCTATTTGACTGATATAATCTTCCTAGTAAAACAAGAAGAATGTTTCATGCTTAAAGAAACTATGGCAAGGATACCTCAAGGGAGTGTTCTGGGGCCAGTTCTTTACCTGTTGTTTACCTCCGACCTACCACAAATGCAAAATGTGAAAGTATCCACATTTGTCGACGACACAGCCATACGGTAAAACCATAGAAGAATCGACCAGAAAACTTCAACAGGCAACTTATAACATCTACGAATGGATAAAAAGAAGACGCATTAAGCTCAACGAAACTAAAACAGTTCAGGCTAACTTCATTAATAAAAGATCAGTAGAATACATACCAGTGATATTAAACAATATTACAATACCTACCATATTCTAATTCGTCGAAATACTTAGGCATGCACCTAAATATAAAATTAAAATGGAAATAACACATAGAAAATTAAACTGGTTGATGAATAGAAAATCAAAACTTTCAATCAAAAATAAACTTTTAATATATAAACAAGTACTGAAGACAGTATAGACTTACGGCATATAGCTCTGGAGGTGTTCCAGTAAAAATAACATTAATGTAATACAACGTTTCTAGAACAAAATATTAAGGGGAATAGTAAACGCCCCTTGGTATGTAAGGAACTCTTTAGTTCCTGGATAACCGATATCTAATGAGAAGGCTCTGAAGGGCCAAACCATTTGAATTAGTGATGTGAAATTATGTAAAAGCAGAGCACAGTGTGAGTGTGCAGTATATAGTTCATCAGAACCATTGGATGAAGAAGTCTTAGTTTTATGCTTCTTAAGTTTATTTAAGTTGATAATATAGACAAATTGCTGGCTGGCTGAAATATAACTAGGTGCAATGCAAACTAATAAAAAAAGTTTTGATTTCCAACGAAAATACAGATAAATTCTTTATACTTTTCCTCAAGTTTCTCCATTATGGTCCATTTTAGAAATTGAAATAATTTTCTGCTATAATCATAAATAGGAGAAATATACCTTAAGATAGAAAAACTAATCAGCTCACCGTAGGATGGATTAAAGCAAAGGATGAACCACTCCCGAAATACTGGTACGTTTTCACTCGAAATCGTTTCAAATTCCCTCGAAATCTCCGAAATCATCGCGGGAAATCGTGGCCGAAATAATCACTGATATCACTTCCAAATCAATTTTTCGCGCTATAATATAAACGCAACACCGAGATCATATAGAATCATAAATAATTTCGCTTAAATTATAAATATTTATAAAAAAATTCAGCGAAACCATACAAATTTTTTGGCTGAATTTGAATTTGGTATTGCTCTCTCTGTGGAGCAGATAAGATGCAATGGTTACCATGCTAAGTGTGGTCCCTCTTTATGGCCATACCCTAATAATAGTATATTGCTTAACGAGCAAAAAAAATTAGTATTTCTTGTGAGTTGAACACTAAACGTTTTTTCTTGCTATAACAGGCTGCTATTCACTTATAATTAGTATTTAAGTATTTATAATGCTCTTGTCTTATTATTTGACATTTATTTCATGGCACATGATTTTATTTAAATAATTAGGGAATGACTACTTTGTGTTATCAGATAAGGATATGATATGGAATTGATTACATATTAAATAAAGAAATTTAACTCATTTCTTAATCAACAATAGTTAAAAATTCAGTTTTGTATTGTAGCTTTCAAAAAAATGGTTTATTTTCCAATATTAATACGAAGACAAATAAGTAACTTGCTAACATTATTCGAGCAACTAGATATTCTCTAATTTAAGTTGAGAAAGTATCTCTCATTTGAGTTGTTCGTCTTCCCTTAGAAGTGTTTGTATGTTTTAAAATGTTAAAAACTGTCTCGTAAATATAAATCGCCCTTATTTGTGAGATGTATGTGAGATACTAGAATGACAGCATGTAATGAAAAAGATTGCGATAAGAGAAGGCTATGAAACAAAAGATATCAAAAATATGAACAAAGTCTACAAGGAAGAATAAGGGAACTTATTGATCATATTTTTATCGATTTTTACTGTCTTCTCATGTATTATACAATTTTTTTATGGAAAGTACTGTACAAATAACGATGATAAATGATGAGAAATTTATAATTAATAACCCTGTAAAATAATTTTCTGAAGCTCAATATAACTTATAAGTTTATTACGTAATATAAGTCAATATTATTGAATTATTTTTGATTGGCTAATTTCAATAATAAATTTTTCTAATTTTGACATATAAAGTTACATTTTTTTGTATAATAGCAGCACGTGTCAAAATTATCTGCTTTACGCAACCAATTGCATAATGTTAAACATTATGAAACTGGTTACAAAAAATTCATTATGTCACCAGTTGCGAAAAAAAAAACAAATAAAAAAAACCTTTTTTGGTTTTAAATCAATATTTGCATTATTATTGAAAGTTTATATCAAAAAAAGACAGGTTAAACTTACAACCTAGTAATAATGTTGTTTTGGTCCTTAGTTTTCATTCTAAATCAGTACAAAATAATTAAAACAATACACGACAAAATAACTCACTTTTTTGAAAACTAAATAACTTTAACAAGCAATATAAACACACTAAAAATCGTTGATAATAAATTAATATACTTTTCTATTTGTCTATAAAATAAATGAAGTTACGTATATGCAATTAACAATAGAAGAAAGTAATATTGGTCAGAATGTTTCACCAAAACACAATTTTATAAATAATCTAGTCAAAATTAGAAACAAATATTGTATGTAACACGTTATGAAATGCCGTTCAGGTTGCGGGACCTCGCTCTGCTTGTCCCGTTACATAAAATAAATCATTTCGTAACTGGTTTCATAAATAGCTAATAAAAGTTGTTTTTGGCAGCAGCCAGGTTTAGCAGTTTCATTTCGGTATTTCGATATTTGCAGTACCTTCCGCGGTTAGTATTTGGATGGGTTACCTTTGGGCAAATGCCATGTATGAAGTTGAACAACTGCTCGGTTTGGTAGTATAACACTATATCAATGAATCTCTATGGGTACAATGGGGTCTAAGCCGTCTTTTGGAGAAGACCCAAAATCGTAGGTTCCGAAATCCATGGCTCTGTGACAGACATTCTGGTCAGACGCCTAGTTAATAATAGTAAAAATAGCTGTTTTAGTACTATGATGATAATATTTTATGCGATATTTTAAATGTTTTGTGTACGTGTCGTGCCCCTTCTAAATGGCAATGATTCGGTAATTAAATGCGTCAATCAATTGATAATTTTATAAAAATTCGTAGTATTGAAAGCGATTAGAAAAACGTATAGTAAACTAAACTAGTAAGATTTCAGATAAAAATTACAACACTGGCACTCGTTCTACTATTACACAAATTTATAAATATTGTCATGTAAGGAAGTTCTTTGAGGATTAGTGGAAAAGCGATAAAATTGTTCAAATTTTATGATCAAAATTCAAATTGTATTAAAGAAAAACACTTTTTTTTTATTGATTTAATATCCAGCGAACATTTTTTCTATGCTTCTCCGGAATTATTTTTAAATCACCTACGGTAATTTTCGACTGAGTGTAACTGATTTAATCTCTTTATTTTAATACCTAATTTTGAAATGTGAAAAGAAAGAACACTGGCAAAAATAAGAAAAAAAAAATGGTCTACAAGTTTTTTATTTCTTCATCGCTTCGGCAAACGTTTTAAAACTCAATTCACTACAAGTACGTAATTTGTAATTTGCGATTTTTGATATCAGTAAAAAAGTTAATTTTTCAATCTATCACTAATAAAAGGTAAATTTTAATTAAAATAATCAATCACAAATCTGCCTACAAGATGAATAAAAAAAGAATGTTTTATTTTTGTACTTATTTTAAAAGTGTTTCATATTAATCATTCATTTGAAAGATTAGGACTTTTACAATAGGTTTATAGGTAATTAAGTTAGATATTATGAAACTATACTTCTATCACTTACTAAAAAATAAAAAACGGAAAGATTTGCTCTATACGAGGCAAAATTATTTTTGGCCATAAAATATACTAAATGTATTGTTAAATGTTCTAATATGTAACTGTTTACAACTTCATGAAACGTAATTACAGGTACGATAATTTCCAGTCTTGGTTTATTGTCCGCAAGATTGGTACCTCGTTTGTTGGCATTGGATTAAAAACGCGAACGCTAAAGTACCGTTTAGCTCTTTTAAAGAACCAAGAAGAATTTTGGAACCGGCGTCGTTTCATAACTGTTGAAACCTGGATTTGTTTGTACAGCAAGAACAATCAAAGTAGCCGGAAAATTATGATCTCTGGGTCATGGAATTACTATTAGGCAGTATTTAGGAAAATTCAAAAAGAAAAATGTAGTTTTCAGTGATTTGTTTTAAGTAGAGCATTAAAGAAAATCGTATTCTCCAGACTTGGTACCTAGCGGCTATTGTTTGTTTCTATATATGAAGCAGTCGGTTTTGCAGGAGAAAAATCAAATTCGAAAATAAAAAGAAGCATCCCATGTGGTGCAGAAATGAATAAATTGTAGAAGAACTAAATTAAAAACTAGAAGAGAAGAGTTATTTAAACTTTGTTATTTCAATCACAGTTTTTGAAAATAAAATATTGTTTTCCTAACATGCACTTACTACTCGATATTAAAAAAATTTAATCTGTTATTTAGCAGCTTGTATAAAATTTGCAAGTCAGGTCACGTCTCTCAATTTTTATAAAAAACTATTCAAATAATCACAAAATTAAAAAAAAGAACAAATACATATTCGTTTACAAATAAAAAATAAAAATATAAAAAATACAATTATTTTTGCAACAAAACATAAAATATACAAAAAATCACGGTTCACCATTTTTCATTTAAATGAAGATACAAATAAAATAATAAAAAAGCAGGACTCACCATTTTTAATTTAAATAAAGTTAGATATAAAATATAAAAAAAAACTATTACGAAACAAATATCACAGCACGAGTTGTCAGCCAAACACTCTGTAGCGTATCAAAGACAAAAGTGGGTTCGGTCTATACACCGGCTGGTTTCTCGAAATCAACTTGCTTCAACACTAGTGGTGGTATAATGTTGGTGGAGGGGCAGCCACCAGCCTTAAAGGCTTTTCACAGTTTTAGGGTTAGTGCTAGACAAGTTAGAACAAGAAAAAAATTACCGTTTCTTTTTTTATGAAGTTAGTAGATAAGTCTTCGTTACAAACATCAAAGGTTAACGCGAAATCTCACATACTTAAGTTTGGCGATAATTAAACACGTTTTTATTATAAACATTTAAAATATTAGGTAATAATTTTATAAATACTAGGGTAGTACTCTCACGCGGGTTTTTTGTCACAAATATCCTCTAGATGAAAACTGGACAAGAATTTTTCATTTCAAATTAGCCGGTTGTGCAGCGTTTTAAAAAAAAAACACCCCTAAAAAGAATATATGCCAGATAGCTCAGGATCAATTGAAAAGAGTGATCATCAGGACATCGAATTGGACTAACATACCAATTTTTAGCTTTATTCCAATTTTGCAAAGGTAAATCTACTCTATTTCCTGGCCTATTCTCGAAACATAATTATATTTTAAGTTTGAACTTTCGCGTTATTTAATAGATAAATTAAGTTTAGAATTAAACACTGAAATAGCGAACAGTTTAATTATTATTTAAATATTCTATTTTAATTATGTTTTACGTCAAACACTGTATTTAGTTTACAGTCCTAAACAACCTTATTAGTTACTGGATTTATTCGTAATGTATTGTAAGAAATTTATTACTTGTGAAATTTTTGAAGAAATGGAAAATGATGTTGGTACAGCGGCTTACCCACATGCTTTTTTTTTACTTTTAGAAGCAAATACATATTCTGGGAACTAAATCTTGAGACTACAGATGATGGCGAATGATTTCGTCATATGATATTTTTTATATATTATGTAACTATTTTATTTTATATTAACTGGGTTTTACAACTTCCCGCACCTCGCACTCAGTCCGTGTAATATTTTATTTTTTGTACGTCCGGATTTTTCTCTATACATAATTTTTTCAACTCCTGGCATTTTTGTCGCTGTTTATCGTTTTTCATCTCTCATCAGATTTTTGGGTATTCTATATAAAAAATTAATATAATATAAAATATTTTGTCTTGTCAATAATTATTTTTTTTTAACTCACACTACTTCCGATTAAAAACGGCATTGAAAGAATAAATATATGTATATGCAACATTGTGTAATAATTCTGACAAGGAACACGTTTCTGTTATCTCAAAAAAGAATCTCGGAATCAGTTTAGTTACAAATTACTAGTGACTGACTCATTACGAGTAAAATTTAACTACTGATAAGAATAGATTTTTGGCGCCTATAACCCCATTCATTTTTATTTAGTCAGATGCTGTAGCATCACATACTGAGATATAAATGTACTATCACTTTTTAACCAGAATGTCCCACAAATTAACATTTACATTAATTAATTAAAATTTACGAATAGAAAAGTGATTTAAATAAAATTATTAATGAATAGCAAGGTGACCTTTGGTTTAAATAAAAATACTTTGTTAATACATTAACTGACTTTCTATGATGCGCTTTAGTCTTCAACAAATCACGCAATTTTTTTTTTAATTTTTAATGTTGATGAGCTTATTTGAGAAGGATTCACAATGGGACTAGGTACTGCCGACATTAACTCTTTTTGTCAGATTTACATCATTAGATCATTTGACATTAGCTGGAGTGCGTTTAGAAACCCCGCACGGCGCGTCTCACCACATACATTAGAATAGGGTCCAGACGCGCCGTGCGTGGTTTCTAAACGCACTCCTGTGTTCGCGGAGCCTGTCGCCGATAAGTCCACGCCAGATGAGCATGCGCATTTAGATTTCAGGCGGTCTATTTTATCAAAATCGAAATGCGCATGCTCATCTGTCGTGGACTTGTCGGCGACAGGCTCCGCGAATGGAGCTATTCATATAGCATTAATTTCATATAAATTTAATATATTTATTCACCTGTTTAAAATATTTATATACAATATCAATATAAAATAACAACAATGTACTTGTACACAGTATAATCGTGCAGCTCTTGCAGTCGCCTGCTGGAGCTATCGTCGTCAATATCACGAAGTGACGTAACTTGATTTTTACAACTTTAAAAGAGAGCGTTTTAATTTTTTTTTTATAAAGTTACGTCTCTTTATAAAATTATCAGATACACCGGTTAGATACGTGTTATTTTAATATGTGTAATGAATTGATATACGCAATTTCGTGAAATTGTAGAGCATACTTTTTTACATAATATGTGACTTATCTCAAATTTCAATTTTTTCCAGTTATGTCACTTCGTGATATTGACGACGCTATGACGATAGTCTCGCTATAATATATAGCGTGGTTGACTTATTATGACTCTGCTAAATATAGCTACCCTCACTCCTTGCTCTAAGGGAATAATTAAGGGATTGTGGTTGATTTAAGTCGGAAATTTTAGTAAAAATAAATTTGTCTTGTCTTAATTTGGTTTTGTCCCCTGAAAAAGCTAGTAAAAAACAGGGTTGTCATTAGCACATTAATTTCATCTCCAAATGTTCTTTCACATTAAGTATTAGTTGACAATGTTCACTCATTCACTAACATAATATAAATAACCTTTCGACTGCTATTGTCAAAGTAGAGATTTAGAACTTGAGGTATTCTAGTAAAACTTTGGCAGCTTATAGTAAATTATTTAATAAATTAACTAATATTTATTAGTTATCCTGCTAATTATTAAATATTAGATGCACTTAAAAAAATCCATATCATTCTAAATCTTTTTTAAGTGTCCTTGTCTTTACTAATCACTTTTGTGTACTTTTAAAATGAATTTGAAATACTATTTTACAAATATTTGATAATTTTGTAATGTTCATATGGGAGTTTAGTTCAGGAACTGAGTAATAGATGTCGGTATATGGCAAAAAAACGTAAAACCAAGGATGAGCTCCTGTGTTGTCAGATTACAGAATTGTCTAAAATTTAAAGGATAGTATATTATTATGCATAATAATTACAATTAATAGATATACAGTCTTCAACGTGACTAAATTAATGTCATCAGTAACCCAAAATAATGTCACTGACCTATTTGACAGAAATGATACTTAAATTGTTATAAAAGTCACTAAGAACGGCAATTTTCATTAAATAGAAGTGGTACGTTTATTTAGTAGGAGTTGATACGTCAAAATGGATAGTTTTGTTGATGAAGTATACACATGGTGAATACTTTTTTTTTAACTGTGTATAGAAGTCATTAAAATAAATACCTTTTTGAAAAAAAAAAACCTAAATATATGAAACTTACATTAATTTATTTCAATATGTATCCAATATGGTCCTGTCTCCTGTGGAGCGGGCGGATAGAATTGTTACCATCGGGGTGATAGAAGCCCACTTTCCTAAAATGGGGCATGGCATTTAGACACATCTCGGCAACGTTATTAACCTGCAGGACTTTGACCTGACAGGCTGGCTATCCCTAGACACTCCCAAGCGACAACCAACAGGTTTTTGATGAGTTAATAACCTGCAGTACCAGTAGGTTTTTGACGAGTTTATAACCTGAAGGATTTTGATGAGATGGTGAGATGGCTGTCCCTGGAGTATGCTCAATAGGCCTTATGATGCATATGTAACAGCCCACCCTCCCCACCTTACATTTACAAAGATATGGTCCTGTCTTAACTTAAATAATGTGTAGAACTTTCATCGCATCGAAAAATGTTAATCACATTCATGTCGTTTGAAGAACGTGAAAGGAATACAATTCATTTTCCCGCAATGATGTCCACATTTTTCTTTGACTTACTCCCATCTAATCTGCAATTACCCGTGTACTTGTTGTTGGGTCTTCCTCGATAACAACAATTTAAAATCACTACTTCAATTAAAAACGCTACTGAAATCACACGCGACTGAATTACAATAACTGTTACATAATGAATCGTAATATATAAGAAAAAACAAAAAAAAAAGTTAAACTATTATTATTAATAACTTTTCATACAGAAGCCCAGGCTCTAATTTAGATTGTGTAAATCTGTATCGTTCATATTTTTGAGTTTTTTTAAAAAGTAATTTGGATAAGATGTTTATTCTAACGACTTCTATACACATTTAAAAAATTTACCCTTTATACAAATTATTTGAATATGATTATAATGTTAAAAACCACAGATAAGCAGGATAGTGACTGGTATGCTTTTAATTTGAGTTCATACTAGATAAATTAGATAACCTTATTTTTGTAATGTTAAAATTCTATAAAAAGATCTTTATACAGGAAAACAATTACCAATATTCAATAAAATATTGGCTACCTTTTAACCTTTAACTTTACACATTTCCACGTATTTTGCTCTTAGCCATCGCCTCGACATGACAAATATCTCACTCGATATTTCTGAGATAAAACAGCATTGAAAATAAATATTTGATCTCGATTTACGTACTTAGATATTTATTCAACAATATTCGAAAAGTTAAATAAAAACTAGAAAAATAGTGAAATCGATTTGCGATTCTAAATTTCCGATCACACCCTGTAAAAAACTCAGTACCTATTTCCAAGAAACGAGCTTGTTAGATGGAGTAAAAGATGACGCAACGACTATAGAATTTTCATTCATCTATCTAGTCGCCTATGAACATCTGTCGTCGCGTCGGTTCAGCGTGCAGGTAGAGCGACACGTTCAGGGTAAAACGATATACAGCTTGTCCCAATTTTTATTTTTTGCTTCTCAAAGCCGTTAAAAATTCCTGACAAGTTTCGACTAGCCTTAAATTATATTATAGACGTAACGTTTTGGATTTGAGCCCGGTAGTTTTAATTCAGGGTAAAACGATAGACAATTTCTATTATTTGTTTTTCAAAGTCGTTTTTAGAAATTCCTCACAAGTTTCGACTAGATTTAAATTGTATTCTAGACATAACATTTTGGATTCGAGTCCGGTAGATCTAATAAATATAGAAATTGGTAAAATTTGTGTCATGTGCATAAAATTAAAATTGAAGATATATAAAAGTGTAATATTTTTTGAATAAAATTAAAACAATACCTTGTTCTGAGGATTTTATAAGCACAAGATGGTTTTTTTTTTGACCAGAAGGGAGACAAGCTCTTCGAACTTAAATTTACAATGGAATATTAAAAATCATAATTCATTTTTAAATTTAATTTAGCATTTTTTACTAGATACACATATTCACTTGAGATACAGTGAGCATCATAAGTCTTACCCCCCCCCCCCCTATCTAACTCGTTACTGGAGTCTTGTTAGGAAAATCGCCGAGATACGTCGATTTTTGATTTCTACCATGTACATTTTTGTATGAATAGTTTACCCTTAATTTCATCCCTTACTGGAGGGGAGCAACCCTTTCGAAAAATTTAAATGTCATGGGGTGGTAAGTGATAGCTCATTTGAAAGGGGGTTTTATTCTCTATTCAACCGTGCAAAAAAATTTTAAATTTGCTTTATTAATTCTGGACTAATTATTGTTTCAGAATAACGGAAATTTGCGTAGCGCACTCATCCTTAGAATTAAAATTCGGCCCTGCATGATATCGGTTTTGGTTCAGACGTGAAGTAAGACTTTTTGTCATTAAATAAGGTCACTGTTAGTTTAGTTGCTTTCCTACTTGTGATGTTTTGTTATTTTTAAACATTAAAATTTTTTAATGTAATGTAAAAATTAATAAACCAAAAAATGTATAATCGGATGCATAAAACTTCGCGCATGTCATCTTTTTATTAATTATTATCTTATAAAATGTATCACGTGTTCTAATACATTTTTAATTTAAAACTAATTATTCTAATCATCTAAAACAATTCAATACTTTTTAGGAATTTCCAAATGCACCTATTCAATGTCTTGACCTGTTTGTTACGTGACAAAGATGGCAACTGCTTTTCACATACTTTTTAGAGAAAATTATATCTTTATTTTTAACAATACTCTTTTTAAAGAATGTCGAAGGAGAATATACCAAAGCTACTCATTATAAATAAATAATGATGTATTTCAGGATTTTTTAATATTTACATTTTTAGGAGGGAAATTGGGGGTGAAAGTCTGTAGGGGGTATAGATTTTTTAAAGGTAGGAACATGATAATTGGAATTATAGTTACTTATCATAAATAAATAATGACGTATTTCAGGATTTTCTATTTTCACATTTGAAAGGGGACAAAAGGGGTGAAATAAAAATAAATAAAATAAAAATAAATAAAATAATAAATAAACGGGGTGAGTGGCTCAGTGGTAGAGTCTCTGCCTGTGGATCCAAGGGTCCCAGGTTCGAATCCCACCGTTGGCCGGAATTTTTTCATTTAATTAAATTATTTAAAATTAATTCTGATGCCTTGGTAGGATTCCCCACTCGACCATTCACTGTTGGGTTCTAATTAACAGTGCTGTTCCTAAAGTGGCGCTGGGAAACAGATCAAAGCCTACACAGAACACGAGGCGAAATAACTTTAGCACTTGAAGCCGATGACACACAAAAAAATAATAAATAAAATGAAACTAAATAAAAATAAATAAAAATAAATAATAATAAATAAAAATAAATAAAAATGAATAAAATAAATAAAAATAAATAAAAATAAATAAAAATAAATAAAAATAAATAAAAATAAATAAAAATAAATAAAAATAAATAAAAATAAATAAAAATAAATAAAAATAAATAAAAATAAATAAAAATAAATAAAAATAAATAAAAATAAATAAAAATAAATAAAAATAAATAAAAATAAATAAAAATAAATAAAAATAAATAAAAATAAATAAAAATAAATAAAAATAAATAAAAATAAATAAAAATAAATAAAAATAAATAAAAATAAATAAAAATAAATAAAAATAAATAAAAATAAATAAAAATAAATAAAAATAAATAAAAATAAATAAAAATAAATAAAAATAAATAAAAATAAATAAAAATAAATAAAAATAAATAAAAATAAATAAAAATAAATAAAAATAAATAAAAATAAATAAAAATAAATAAAAATAAAATAAATAAAAATAAATAAAAATAAATACAAATGAATAGTACAAATTAATGGTATAAATAATTACAAACAAATAAGTGAAACTTCGATCTGGTATGAAACATATGAGGAGTCAATTGATAATACATACAATCACATACATATTATCCCTTTTTTTGGGATGTCATGCATTTTTTTATATTAAAAACACGACTTCACGCGTGCGAAGAAGCCGCGCGCAACAGCTAGTAATTAAATATTTACGAAAAATGGAACTTTAAAAATAATTATTGATACATTTTCTGGCCCATTTCACAATTTAATATTAAAAAAAAATAAACAAATAAATTTTGGCGCTTATATAAAAATTGCTTACATAAATAAGAACCGTATTAAAATATTTACCTCAATCTAGTTTTATAAATTTTAGAGAAAGAACAGAAAATATATCAAAGTTGGGCTATTTTTCAAGTCATCGTCCAGTAACTGTTAATAGTTACACGTTTAACACAGATATAGGATATAGGTTGATTTCCATATAAAAAAACATTTTTAGAAAATTAAAAACTAGTAAAATAAAAAGTAATTGAAAACTTTGCTGGATATAGTTGGATTTACTATAAAACCACTTTGTAAAGCCACTTTTAGGTTGAATGGAGTTAGACTTCCTGTAAACCAACTTACTGTGTGATAAAATAAATACTTTCTAAATAATTATACTGCAATATTTTATCTGTACACGCCTGTGTCACAGCTCTATTAAATTAATGTAATATAATATTTTAACAAACATTTCAACTAATTCATATTGCCTTGCCCCTAAATATTAATTTGCTCCGTTTGTAAAATGTATTAAAATATTTACGATTTTTAAAAAAATATTGTGATAAAGAAAAGAGAAAAATCGGGAAAAAGTAATTATAAAAAAATTGAGTTTAATTATCGAAGAAAATTTTAAATTCCCTTAACTTTGTTTAGCTTTGAAGACAATTATTTTAAAATATTAGAGTTAATAATAAAGTGACTTAATTTTTATTTTCTAATTATATCTACGATTAGCTATAATTAAACTCTACTCACCATTTTTATTAAATAACGTCCCAATTATTTGAATAATTTAAGTAAAATTCGTCGAAAATTTTCTATTCACTTTTTACTGTCACTTTAGTTTGAAAACTTTTTCGGTTATTACATCAGATGAAATTCTAATCTTTAAATGCTTTAATCAAAACACTTTTGCCACCGAACTACCTGTATAATATTCAATAATCTAACCCAACAACTCACAATACCATTTATCTTAAGTTGGGCCCATTGACAAAGTGTATTTATACTAATCTTTGAAACGCACACCTCCCAGCTGGACCAATGGCGTGCAAGATTCGAGCCATGCCACCGAGTCGGCACTTTCAGTTCTCTTGACTTGTCCATGAGAAGCTTTTAATGAATCGGATTCTGTTCTATTCCATTCTATCTGGTTGATCCCGGTTTTTGGCCATGTTACGGAAAGAAAGAACGGTTTCGAGGGTGTGTGGTGAAACGGGATTACGACTTGTGACCTGATGAAGGTGCTTACGATCACCGAAACTGCATATATACGAGGGTTGATTCGATATTTTTCCTTTTAAATAAGAAAACGTATACAGATTCGGAAAAAACAATTTCGGGATATAGGTTTTACAAAAAATTCATTGAAGCGATTCGTATGGAAAGCGGTGGCTGTACTACACATGCAAACTGCAGTTCACTTAAATTCTTTATTATTTCTTATTATTATATTATTTTATCTTTTATTATATCAGCCCTGTTCACAAAACATTTTTAAATAGTTGAAAATCCTTAAAAGCAATCAGAACCTCTCTTAGATCGAAATAAATTCAAAATTTTATTCGATTTTCATTAAATTTTTTGTAGTTAATTATAAATATTTATTTTTTGGGGCATATACATTATAATTTTTTTATTATTTAATATATTTTTTTAATCATTAATCCGATTTTTAGAAAAATTATGTTTCAGCCCCAGTGTGCAATAAATATATTTTTTTTTGTTTTGTATTTTTTCATATATTAAATACTTTTTAAATGACACTCTCGCAACTTTTCATTAAAATTATCTTACGAGTGATACTGACGATTTAGGGATATCATTTTGCTGTGCATTGACAGCCTAAACTTTTTTTTGAGTATATTTCAAAATTGGTCTAGAAACAGTGACAATACCTATATAAAAATAATTATAAATAATATTTAGTACCTTATTAAACTTTTCAACAAAACAAGTTTGTATCGGACGGGTCAGAAAACAAACGTTACAAGAAATTCGTGAGACGCTTATCTGGACTGAGACCAAATCTATATTTTGCTAGAAAAGTTTACCTCAGACGATGCTGTACAGTAGTTTGTTGAAGAATTGAAAATTTTCTGAAACGCGAGGTTGGATTCGTAATCTTATATTCATCTTAACAATTTGAAAGTCATTGACTATTGGTAAGAGTGCTATAACAGTATTTATTAACATTTTATTCCTATTGTTTTCAAGGCTCATAACTTTGTGAGGTGATTAATTTAACAAACAAATCAAATTTTGACATAGAATTTCAGTTCTTTATGCAACTATTATAACTCGCAAGAGAAAAAATATATGGCAACTAACTTTGTTTCTTTCTGTATTTGACCAATTTCTGTGCAGGCCAAAAGCATATAACCCATAATTTTTATAGGTATTGCCTTGTTTTTAGGGTACACTGTATATTGGAAAATATGTTTACAATAGGCGCCTCTGCGAACCGTAAAACTTACGTATTCGACATTTTCTCGTATTTTTAAAAAATAACCTAGATATTGGACTTCCACACACTAACCATCTTTTTCATGAATATTACTGAGGCCCCCCACCATAAGGCCTCAGTAGTGCATTCGTGTCGACGAAAAATTGTTTTACCCCCACCCTAATTATTTTCAGAAATTTCTGTTTAATTTTAGTGCTTTAAACATCAATGTTTTTAAAATATAATAAATACATTTCTTATGAAGCTTATATATTTTATACACCCTTGCCTTGTACCCTTACTGATTTCACTGTATAGATAGATGACTTGTTTGTCAAGTGTGAAACCACAGTATGGTTTTCTATATTGCTGTCACTCTTAAAAAATGTCAAATGATTAAAAAAAATAAATGTGGATCTCACGCGAATATTATACAGGATAATGAAGTAAAGATGATTTTAACGAACTAAATGGATCAAAAAGGTAAAGGATCCAAATATTTTTAAACAGGCGAGTATATGGGTTAAAGGGCCAACTATTTTTGCGTGGGCAGGCGAAAGTGCAAAGAGGCTAAGTAGTTTTACTTAAATAGACTTGAGGTTGAAAAGTCCAAATATTTTGATATAGGTAAGCTTAAGGGGTACATTAGACTATATTTAATTAGGATTATGGGCCTTGTGACCTCCCCCACCTCGACCTTTTCAGATCTATTGTAGATATCCTTTAATCGTTGTTTGCCTTGTCTAGTTTGCCTGTCTAGTTTGATAATCTGTAGTAGACTCTATAGACTAGGAAGTAGTTCACCGGTAGCTGGTTGCCCTTGATTTTTCTTCTACAAGTGTAAGGAATCTCAATTCTACCAGACCGATATTAAGAGGTAAAGGGTTCAAATGTTTTTTCATGGGCAGGAGTAAAGGGCCCAAATAGTTTTACATGAGCAGGCTTAAGGGGGTAAAGGGAGCAAATAATTTACATTGCCAGGCTTAAGAACTAAAGGGGCCAAATATTTTTGCATGAGCAGGCTTAAGGGGTAAAGGGTTTAAATATTTTTGCATACATTGTTTAAACAATTTGTAAACTCTAATCAAAAGGCGACATGGAATTTAATGTGAAAATCGTCTACGTGATTTAGCCTAAGTAACACCAATGCTTCTCAAACCTGAAAATTCAACGTCTTAATACTTCTTATCTTTATTCGGTATTTCGTTCAAAATAAATCGTTTCTCGTTTCTTTTATGCTACGAGGTTGCCTGTGGGGGCTTCAGTTTCAATGAGGTGGAAATCAACAATTTAGCGTCACTCGAATTTTGTTATTCGATACGAGCCTAACAGATATAATTTCAAAGTGATTTTATAAGGCACTTTTTTTCTTACAACATAATCCAATAATAATGTCTATTGTCAGAAATGTCTTACTCTGTCATATTGTTTTAGGTATTTCATATTCCAAAGAGTGCAATGTCTCCCTCTCTTTGTTGTACAAATAGTTGTTTTGAGTTGGCGTCATCTCTTTTTTTTTGTAAATTGTGACCGCCAGTATGAATATTTTGCTTATACTAAACTTCACCTGATCTCAATTAAGCTATGTATCCTGGGCGAAGAAAGCACCAACCAGCAAGTTTAAGCCACAATCCTTGTAACTTAAATCACGTCTTGCATAGTTTAAAATCAGCGCTTGAAAAAAATCTGTCATATTATCTCTGCGTTTGTTTACTGTATTGCAATATAACACAAATTTTGTCTCACTCTGTATCGAAACCGGAAATATTCGCGAGATAAATCCAGTATACAATCCCATAGTAAATATTACGATGATTATGTAACTGGACACATCAAAAGCTCCCGAGAGTTTCGACAGCATTCAAATCTCAATCTCCTTCCAGACACAAACAAATTTTAATTTATAGTAATAACAACCAAATTAATGTCATCTTTATAGTAGAACTACGTCACAAGATATAGTAATGAGAATAAGTAACAAGTTTCCACGTCAAAGTGACTCATAGTATTTCATTGAATAATTGACCACGTTTTATGAAGATATTTGAGATGGAAACAGATAAGTCGGGGTATCATGTTTCGCATTTTTTTTTAATTATAGTGAGCGTTTTAAGTAATTTTCCCATTTCCATGATTCTTTAAGGTGAAAGAACGAACGTTCAGGTCAGGACCGGCTTCTATTTACTGTCCTATAAAGTAGTTTTTAAAAAGTAACATTTCATACGGCAAAAAAAATATTATTCGTAGATATTTCCATAAATTATTTTATTCAAAAAAGGTATGTCAAACTTTAAGAAATCTAACTCCTATAGGGCTCATCGTTAGTATAGTAAAATCGTCTCGGTATTGTAATTGTCTCACGCGCTTATATTCATTTATAGGCAATTTTGTGGTTGAGAGACAAAGCGGCTTTGAATCCCACGGTAGACCACGTAAAATTTTAATGATTAATTTGCATGGTTCGTTATAGGATTTGATGTGTGCCGTATTAGCAGTTATTTAATTTTAGTTGATATGGCATCCAAATTACAAATTACCGTTTCGATGATGATGATGGGCGAGGTTTTCCGGGCGTTCCTCACCTGTAAGTCAAATTACACCATCCATCATCTTTAAGTCGCTCCGGAGCGCCACAATAAATAATAATAGCCGTGCCTTCCCCACACAAGCTCAGTCGGCTTCAGGGGTTGAAATTCACTCGTAAGGGGGTGAATTAAGGAGAATATTATGTATTATTATTTTTTTTAATCTGGTGTCATTGGCATCAATTACTTAGGTTATTAGCCTCGTGTTCTGTGTAGGCCTTCTCACTGTTTCCCAGCGCTTCTTTATGGTCGAGTGGGGAATAAAGTAAAATTCCTGTCACCGGCGGGATTCGAACCTGATACCCTTCTATCTCAAAGTCATGACTCTAACCACCCTCTTATATTATTAATATTATCTATAAAAACGTAGTCATAACCTAATCGGGTCCACAGTCCTGATTTAGGTTTTCGGTGCTTCTCTAAATCGTATTGCCCACTTTATTCTGGACTTGCTCCAATTATAAAATTGGCGATTCTATTTTTGAGAATACAACCTCCTACACAGGTCTCACGCGCCCAGACTTAGGAAAATTATCAGGGCCAATCACCCTGATAAAAGAGGATAATTTCTATGGCAGGTTATCAGTAAAATTAGCAAATTAAAAAAAAAAGAAATAGAAAAAAAAACTAATCGGGTTAGTAGTGTGTGAGATTTAAGGTTTGTTCCATCAGCGAATCTGAGCATCAGAAGGACGTCTAGACTCATGCGCATTGAAAATAGTCCGTTCCTACAAAGCAACGGATAATCCGATGAATTGTTAGTAAAACGTTCCAACGTGTTTTCTGATTCGTACAAGAATGAGTCGGCGGATTGTCAAAACAATCAGAGCTTGGAATTTTAAGTTAGCTTGGAGTAGCTTGCGTTTCTATTTCTTTCATTTGAAATGAATAATTTTTGTTTTTATCTTGTGTACGGTTTTTTAATAAAAATAAACATCTTAAGGTTTCACAATTATACATTCACATAGAGCGTTTGAGACAGCTAAATAAATGTATTTTGTTATATTTTAAATAATTTTTAAAATACCAATTCACCAAACATGTGTTTGGTTTGTCCAATTCCATTGCATTTTGCGTTCCAACAAGTACAAGTCGCTGATTAAACAACGGACGAATAAACGGACTGACATGCGCATTGATTAGTTTACGAATGCATCCATGCACGAGTCAGAGACACATCAGAAAGAAACTGTTGGAATAAACCTTTAGCTGAGCAAGTAAGTGAACAACTACGCCTTCATTATAGTTCCTAACTAAGCAAAAAGAGCATCCAAACCGCAAACTCAATCAATTAATACTAGTTGACATGTAAAGCATAACTGTATTAGAATCACCTAACAACTCAGCGGTCGCCAATGGCATTTCTTTAAATTGGAGTGTAGCGTTTTTAGTAGCGATTTTAGTTTCTCGCTCTGACTTGTCCTCTATTGTAATCTTTGGTCGTAGTTTCTTAGCTCTTTTCTGGAAAACGTAATTTGAGCACCAGTTTTGGGAACTTACCTGCTTTGGAAAAGGGTCGTTAAATCCGAAAAGTAATCCGGAGCCCTATCCTTGGCTAACGTTTTCAAAAAAACGTATACGCTATACCAACATACGAGCTATTCGCTATTCTCGACATTCGTTTTAAAAGCGTGTATGATTTTAAAACGGGTGTTTTACAGCGAGCGGAATTTTTCACACGTTTTTGATAAAACGTGCATGTTTTCAAGGATTTAGCTATGAAGACTTCTTCATAGATTCAGCCAATGTCACTTATATGTCACTTTTAGGATGATTAATCTTAGACTTACTCTGAGTGATTAATAATATTGATTGATTTTAACAAATTCTAGGCAAACTATTTTTGATTAATACCTACAAAAGTATCTAATTTCTTATAAATATGGTTTGCAGTGCTAAATAAGTCTAATAGCTGAGAATTTCTTTTAGTTATTATTAATTGTACAATTAGAAAACTTGGAAGATATAATTCTCAAAGATTCAGACATGCAGAGGCAGAATCCATTTTTTGAATTAAATGGATATTGAATGAATATTTTTATATCTTACCGTATAAGAATTTAATTATTAATTCGTGTATATGTTTTATGTGCAGATATCAATTTGCTTGCGGTTTCTTGTAAGTGGTAGTGCAAAGCTCTTCTGTATCACACGTTGTGTCCAGAAATTTTAACAATTTTGTAAAATTGCCACAAAATATTAAAGAATGAGATAAGCAAAGTTATTATTTAAAATTTTGTACCATAAAAACTAGGTTTTTTGTCGTATGATTTTCCTGGAATTATAGATTGCATTGACTGCACCCGTATAGCTATTTTTCCCCCAAAAATTAGCTATTTAGTTTATCCTGAACATTTATATATGTGATTAGGAAAAATCATTATTCGATAAATTTACAATTGGTTTGTTGTAATTAAATTATTTTTTTGCACATTACTGGAATTCAACGATATTACAGTTTACAGTGATTCCAGATATATTATTTGCTTGTTAAAAACGTACACGAATGCTCATCGAACGCCATTAGCCGCGTCCACATTGAGCGAATTGCCTCGCGAGGAAGCCTCGGGCTTTTACCTCGCGAGCCTGCCTCGGTTGAATTTGGTTCCAGAAAAAATTAGTTTGCTTCGCGCGGCAACCTTCTTATGCCGCCTCAGGTGAGGCAGCGCGTCTTAAAATTAAGGGCGAGGCACGTCTACACTAAGCGAGCATTTGCTTCGCGAGGCGATTCGCTCAATGTGGACGCGGCTAATCAAGAATATAGATTTCAAAAACTACTCGCTTTTCAACCACTCACTTTCGAAAACGGCTCGGTTTTTTAGCGATTGTCGAGGATAGCACCATGTACCCTTTAAGTCATAAATTTAAAAAAACGGATGCAATAACAAATTTAAATATTAGACATATCAACAATTATATTCTAATATTATATCTTTAAAATTAACAAAGTTGTTGAGTCTACCCTCATATGGTTGTAATTAGATATAATAATTTCACTTCTAGATGCCAAAGTTGAGGCGGATGTAATCTTTTGCCTTGTTGGCAAATAGGGCTTTATAACAGCAAATTTAGTTAGTTTAAAAAATACAACTGATGAATTTATTACGTATTCGGGATTTTTGTCGTAATTTGAGAAATTCTCAACTCATAACAATTTTTTAGTTATTAACATGTAGGTACAACTTCTCAAAACAAAAAATGTTAAGAGTGATAAAGTGTTTTGGCATTGTATTTTTTTTTAAATTGTGCGGCAAAAGTGTTTAGCTTGGTCCTGAAAATTTAGTGACCTGAATTAGTAATCTGTAATTCTACTAAATGATTACATAGGGACAAAATACCATCGTAAAGTTAACAGTTTTTATAATCTCAAAGACAAAAATTTTGCATATTTTATTATGCAATTTATTATAATAAAATTTTACTTTTCGAAACATAATGCCTAAACCTTTCTACGAAACGACAAATCAGACTTCAAAATTGCTTGACTGTTCCATGGCGAAGGCCATCATACATTGCAATAAATTAATAAAAACATAATGAAGTTGACCCAGATTTATCCTAAACAGATTTTTTCTAATAAATTTCTAAAGACGTTAATACCAGTTATAATATGAATAAAACATAATGACGAATTATGGGAAATTTGTTCTACAATTATTTTTAATTTAATTATAATTAAGTAGTGTTTGAAGTTCAAAGAAATTTTATTTATAAAATTGTTGGTATGATGCAATATTGGGAAAGTATATTATAGAAAATGAACAAGTGTTGCGGATTAATATCGACTTCTATAATGTGGAATTTTGCAGACGTGAAATTTTGAGTATTAACAAACTTACAATTTTGCAAAAATTAAGTTTTACCTTGAAAATTACATATCTCAATCAGATATCTCAATTTTAAGTAATTTTTCTGTAGCCACCTGTGTATATTCACAAAAACGAGCATTCACAATAACCGATATGGATGTCAGATTGTAAGCACTTACATCAGAATATTGAGATAATCTGTATTTTTTCGAAATAATTATTGCTTACTTTAGTGATACTGAGAAATTCTAAGAGACTTTTGTAAAAAAATGGAATTCTGACATTTTGTTTGTTTTATTGTATCGCTTTTATTTTCAATTATAGAAATATATTGATAACAAAGTTTCATTTGAAAATTATGCATTTTATGAACAGATGTAGTAACTGTTTGACGTTCTTGAGTATAGTGGCCCAGGATTTAACTTGTTATACTTTAACTGTTGAGTAAAGATTCGCCAAATATAAATTATCTGAAACAAAGGTTTACAAGAAGATGGCCCACCACCTTGTACTCAAGTGTTTTCCCATAGTATTGAAGCATACACATTTTCGGCAAGCACAGATTATTTACTGACTTCTTGACTTAATCCGAGGTTCCTGTTTTTGTTCCACTATAGATTTTATTTTTTAGTAAGATTCATAATCTTGGACTGTTTAAATATTTATCATACATTTTGTAAAGATTCGGCAACAATCAAACAAAGAATAATGATCGAAAAAAAAGAGATAGTTAACCGGATGGAATTGTTATTAATTGATTTTTTTTATACATTTTTTTGTCAAAAAAGCTTGTTTAAATTTCGTAAGTAACGTCCTTAATTATTGTATTTGTTTTTTCACGGTAGGTGTAGTTGTATTAAATTTGTATTTGAATTTATTATGACCTGACTATTAGCGAAATACAGTAAGTCCAATTCATTATCTTTCTCTTCCTCACTGAAATTAACTGATAAGGACGAACCGGACTATCGCATCATTGGCAGCACTAGCACTGCATTCAAAGAGTTTTGGCTAAAGGTAGAAAGTAGAAAGAGCTAGAATCGTCGTTGGGTGTGTATAATATTTAATTTTATGTGTGTTAAGTTATTTTATATGTAGGGTGGACAAAGCTGCAATTAATTTAATAATAGTGAATGATATTTTCAGAATAATACTCGAAAATCTTACAAGTCTTTAATTTTAGTTTAGGCTCAGTCCCTTTATTACTTCTAACGATTTTTGTCCTTCAAAATTAAGAATTGTTTGGCACTTTTGGCAGGCAGCTAGAGGCTTGCCAAAATTTCAAAATATTTCTGGATATAAACAAAGTTTGATCCGAAATCAGCTCGGAGACCGTACCCTAATCCAAAATGTTTAAAATAAACCATTCACACAATAATATTTCTCTTTTTAAAAAGTAATTTATATGAAAATTTGATGGAAATCATTAAATGATTTTTCCTTGCGGTTTTGTAGCATATCTTTCAAAAAATCAAGCTACCGATATTATAAAAAGTCTAACACCAGAACAAAGTTCAAAAATAAGAATATAAAAACCACTAAATAACAATAAAATATTATCTGTCAACTCACTTTTTCATTCCGTGACGTCACTGCGTCCTTAGCAACCGTGATGAGGCCACCGTGTTGTCTATGAACCGTGGTAGCGACCCCCTTAGATATACTACCCCTGGTAACTTTGTTTTTAATTATCAAAATTAGGTTAGGTTATAAATGAGTGGGATGATTGCATCGCCTTCCACTGCGACTCAGATGGATCATTTGTGGCTCATGTTCACAAAATTAACACAATCAGCTGTTTGATATTTGAGGAGCTTTGGATCAAAACCGAATAAATCCACTTTTTATGTAAATTAAGTTAGCGGCAGATTTCAACTTATTTTGTTAAATTACATCTTTATAGACTACCTGTCCGAGTAAAATCGAAAAAATCTTTGAAAAATTCAGAGTCAAAATGATGGTTTTGTGCAAAACCGAATAAATTCACTAGTAAAGTGGTGTAACATACCAGCATTCGCTGTAGTTTAAAAACAGTTTATAAGAGATATTTTTTGTTTTGATTTGTTTTTCCTGCACATAGTTTTGAATTTTGATTTGAGTAAAACTGAATAAATCAATTTTTTTGTCATATTTTTAACAAAAATTATTTTTCAAAATTATATTTCCAAAGGATGTATTAATGACTTCTCCAATAGTATTGTTTTAACAAAACAAACGAAAAAACCAGTACTTTTTGTGCAATTGGAAAATCGTGTTTTGCCAAAAATCGTTTATAGAATATTTATTCGGTTTTGCTTCAAAGTTCCTCATTTATTCTTGGAACCCAAATTAAACCTTTGATGTGCATAACATATTCTCTCTTCTAATTTATTTAATTGTGACGTAATCATGAAATTTTCAAAATTACAGATTACCATGGGTGACATGATGACAAGAATTTTCGGGTTACCAAGGCAATGATTGTTTAAAAGAAAATGAGTTTCTTCTAGAATTTTCGAAAACATTATTCATTTAATCAATTCTTCTAAGTATTTAAAGCTGACCTTATCAGGTATAATTAATTTATCTGAATACAAGTAACCGGTGTGAAGATAGCCATCAATTTCAGCAACCAAAATTTTCGGAAACGCGCAAAATAAATATGGAAAAACTAAAAAAAAATCAATAAATATATCAAAAAATAACACTTTAATGAGTTTAATAAATAAACTTATGTTTTGGTTTTCATTGGATATTCATAATTTTGAAATAATCACAAGAGAAATATTTTTTTTGCAATTAAAGGTAGCAAATGACAAGTGTTATATACAGAAGAAAATATTACGGTTGAGTAACTAACCCCTTTGACGGTTCGGAAGCAATTTTCCTTTTAACTGTATAGGATACTTGCCAATTGCTTTTTAATTACTAAATAAATATGATTTTGGCTTTTCATTTATTTTACGATTTATGATTTTTAAAGTATTAGGGTTGAGTAAGCAACCCCTTTGACGGTTCGGAAGCAACTTTCGTTTTAACTGTATACAATATTTGTAATTTGCTATTTAATTGCCAAAAATGAACTCAGAAAATACTGGACCGTCTTTATTATTTATGTTGTTACATCTTCTGTGTATTTCAAAATTATGAATATCCAATGAAAAACAAAAAAATATAAGTTTATTTATTGAACTTATTAAAGCGTTGTTTTTGGGGATATTTAAATTTTATTGAATTTTTTTTTTATTTCGGTGATGATTTCGGTTATGATTTCGGTTATGATTTCGGTGATGTTTTCGATGATGATTTCGGTAATTTTGGAAACACGTACCAGTATTTCGGTAGTGGTTTAACCCCTCGAATAAGGTATATGTCTGCTGGGTAAACTACAAAATATATTAAAAATTCATTGGACACAAATATATAACTCAGTGGCGCGGCTACAATATAAAATTAGTTTCATATATACAGGATGTCCCAAACCAGAATACCAATATTTTCTTTTAATTTTAAGTTCAACTCTTAAAAATAATCTTAGTTTAATAAAGATTCCCTATACCTATTTTTGATAATTGCCGATTTACTTGACAATTTTTAAAAATGTTGTGTTGTTGAAATTAATTAATTACTCTTAATTAAAAAATAATTAACGAATTTTTGGCAGTTCTTTACAAAATGTAACTTTTTATCAAAATCATTAAAATATTCAAAAATGTACGGGGTGTTTGCAATTTGAAGTTTTATCGCAGTAAAATGTTTTATTTAATTACTGCGTCAATTTAAATGGCACACCTTTTATTTTATAGCACCAATATGAAGGAAATTCTATTTACTTTAAAGGTTTTATAAAGTTTCCTATAACTCATATCTACTATTTTTAGGCTTATTAACTTTTAAATGTTAATTTACATTGTTTAAAATCTTTAAACTAACGGCCCTCGAGGGTATTACGAATACTCATTTTCATAACCACAGCGGTTTTCGGTAAAAATTAGAAAATTTATTATGATCGGGAGTAAGTTTATTTTTTTTTTTTTTTTTTTTAATTGCTTATAGGTCTCACTAATTTCTTATTAGCAACAGTTTCCTTGCATTAATAAAATTCAGCCATATTTTTTAAATATTTTCTTGTAATTTTAAGTTCAACTCTTAAAAATAATCTTAGTTTAATACAGATTTTCTATACCTATCTTCGAAAATTTCCGATTTATTTGACATTTTTTGAAAATGTGCTGTCGAAATTAATAATTATTCTTGATTACAAAATAGTTAATTAACGAATTTTTGACAGTTCCTTACAAAATGTTTATCAGAATCATTAAAATATTCAAAAAATGTACGTGGTGTTTGCAATTTGAAGTTTTATTATAGAAAATGTTTTATTTAATCACCCTGTATTTTATGGTACCAATATGAAAAGGAAATTTTATTTTCTTTATAAGTTCTATAAGGTTCCCTGTACCAGTGGCGTGCGGTGACATTTTTGGAAGGGGAAGCGATTATATACAAATACAGCAGGCCAGTAAGCACAGCGCCGCAGACGAAAATTTTTCGCGACGCATTCACCATTTTGTCAAAATCTTGCTTTTTTTCCTCAGTACTAAGGATATTCGAGATTGAGATTTTTGAAGTGTTACTATTACTTTATTACCTAGTTTAGTACTAGAAGCTATAAAAAACTTACCATTGAAAAGCTTCCTTGGTTTATTTAAACGTAAAAAAACATTTAACTGAAGTTTTTTTTTTAATTTCTCCAGCATTTTTCGCACAGTTGACACAGCAGTTGACATTTATTTATACTTAAGATCTATTCGCCTATCCTCAATGGTTGCAAATTTGTCTGTAAGATCGTCGTAAAATTTTGCATTTTCTGATAACTGTTTAACAAGCTGTTTTTCAATGGATATTAGGGCTAAATTAGAGAGTCTGTCTTCACTTGTTGAATTTAGTATAAAACTTTTAATGCGCTTTAAAGCTGAAAAACTTCGCACGCTCAACTGACGCACTTGTGGCTGGGATGGTCGGTACTAATTCACACAACTTGACGACTTCACAAAGGGACTTATTTAAACCAGTTGTTATAAGAAAATTTAGCACATTGATGGGCGTCTTTTTATCACTAATTTCAGTTGTTTCATAAACAACACTTAACTGGGACTTTAATGCTGGAATATCGAAAAATTTCCATAATTTAATTTTAGTGAATTAAAAGCTTCCGATGGAAATTTTGATAAATCGTGTTTACTAATATTAAAATTGCATAATTCAACAAATTTTATTTCGTTAAAGTTTTGAAATCGAGAGTTCATTTGTTGTAGAATATTATCAAAAACTTCGGCGTATAATCGACGATAGGAAGTCTCTGTCGCCGACATTATCAATTCTAAATCTCTTTCAGGTTCTAAGCCAATGTTTTGAGTCTTATTCCAAAAGTGTTCAAACTGATCTCGTTTTTTATTCATTTTATTTTTAAAATCATCAATTTATTTAATGCAAAAGCCAATGTCATTTGACTTTGTAAAATGTCGAATAAAATGTCAGTAAAAGGAACAATCTCTGCAAAAATGTTAAGCAAAAAATTGAAATCAAAGTTTTGTTTGAGCCAATGCAAATACCCTTTAGCAGTAGTAACAGTTTCAGCATCCCATGTTTCTTTATTATCCCAAACGTCTTGAAAAAGGTTTATCAAAGAATCACGGTATTTAAACACTGTTTGCACTAAACGTCCATTGTAGTTCCATCGCGTCGGAGCAACTTTTGGAAACCTTCTTTGAACGTGAACGTCCAAAGCGCGAGTTATTTTTGATGACTTTGAAAAAAAGGAAGCCAAACCACCAAGCGTCCAAAAGAAAACTTTGCAATCTTTAATATTATCCATGCTTCGCGATAAAACCAAATTAAGTCTATGTGCTATATAGTGAACGAAAATTGCATGTTTAAACTTTTCTTTCACTTTAGCTTGAAGACCTAAATGGCCAGCCATTACGGCAGCACCATCGTAGCTCTGGACAACAAGGTTAGAACCACATTCTAAACTTGAAATAATGTCACAAACAATTTTAAACAATGCATCTACAGTTCGTTCGCTAGTGACGTCCAAAAATCCTAAGAATCGCTCTTGAGGAATGCCATCCAATACATATCGCTTATTTTTAAATGATTGTCCAAACTATGTTCAATGCGATAGGTCCCGAATGTATTTTCTTTAATTGTAGCACTTATATGAGATTTGCTATTTACATGTCGTTTTACACTTTTGTGAAAATTATTCAAGTCTGTAATACCGACTGAGTTCCAATGTGTTTTTTCGACTATATTAAAAAGTAGGCAAGGCCAGCAAAACAATTTCTTCAAAGTTTTGCAGCCGGTTAACCATTCATACTTTTCATAGAACCCTACGTGAAAATGCCTGGTAAATTTATTTGCTGATTTTTCTACTTTCGTCTCTAAATTGATAGGATCCTTTAGTCTATTAGAATTAATAATGTCTGTTTTCTCTTAAAAATTTCTACTTGAAAATCTTTTTTTTAATAAAGACCACACAATACAGACACAATTTACCTCATTATTATTATTCACAGGCACAGTACATAGTTCCTCCATTTTACAAAAAGAAAAACAACTACGAAAAACAAACCGAAATCTACCTAAAATCTAAGATTTTCCTCACACGTCGATTCGCGGTGCGAATTGCAATAAGCGTAAGGCGACGTAATAATCGCTGCCTCTCGACCGTATTTCACGTGTGCAAACAGACTGAAACTGTCGCTGCAAAGCAGGGTCAATAACACTAAGCGAAATCACTTGCAAGATGAACAGGTTATTTCAAGAGGCGCTTCCGCTGACAGACCGTTTGTACGTTTACACAATTAATTTTCTCATGGGTGGTGCGTGCGTTTACACACCAATGAATTGTTAGTACATTTACGAAGTTTACGTAATGTTTCAGAGAAAATATAGTACCTAATTTAATATTAATTTATATGCATTGTAAACTTAAAAATATTTATTTTTAAATTTCAAAGTGTAGGGAAGCGGTGCTTTCCCCGCTTCCATGGACCGCACGCCCCTGCCCTGTACCCATATCTACTCTTTTTAAACCTATTATTAATAGTTTCAATGAATCAATAAATTTCAAACGTTTACTAAGTTTTATTTTAATAAAGCCATTAAATAAACATATAATCCAAAATACAGGGTATGTAATTTAAATAATATATTAACCATTTTTCTCTTTCACTGATCATTTCCAGAATATTAGGAGCCTAGGAATGTTTTGATATTTGTTAAACAATGGAACACAATGAACTTATTAAACACTGAGGAAAAGGAGAAACATATACATTTTTTTTCATTCTCTATGGAAATTACCACTTTTCTTTATTTTGAACAATTTATCTTTCAACGTCAACATAATGTGATTAGGTTGAAAAGCTAGGTTATGCTCTAAAACAAACTTTAATTCTTATTAAAACTATGTAGTTTTAAAAGAGCCCTATGGTTTACTAGATTAAAAGTTTTAAAACCTACTTAAGATAACTGCTAAAAAGTATGCCTCTTTAACACCAAACACACCTTGGGAGTATCTTAAAACTAAATAGTTTTAAAATTACTTATTAATTAACCCTTACAGGACAGCGATAAAGCATAGTTTACTTTAGGATAAACTAGTTTTCTTAAACAGATTTAAAGAAATCTATAAAACCAAGTAATAAGATCAATTTATCCAAATAACTGTAATAAAATAATTGATAATTTTTATGCTTTTACAAAATCCTAATAAAACATAAATAAAACTTTATTCTCTTAAATGTGTTACTTGGGGGGAATCTTTGTTAAACTAAGATTATTTTTAAGAGTTGAATTTAAAATTAAAAGAAAATATTGGTATTCTGGGTTGTGACACCCTGAATACATGAAACTAATTTTAATTTGTGGTCGCCGTCGAGTTGTATATTTGTGCCAAAAGAATTTTTAATATCGTTTTTAGTTTACCCACCGCCTACGTCTCGTTGAGCGCACCCTGTATTATGTCAAAAATGACTAAGAAAAATTTAAATTTCCATACCGAAAGGAACAATAATACAAACTATTAAATAACATTTTTTTTTCAAGTTTTTCAAACAGGTTGAACTTTTTTCTTCCATTTGTGGTACTCCTTTATGAGTAGATTACTATGACAACCATACTTAACTGTTTTTAAAAGCCTACCGACTATGTTTAAAATAGACATCAAGCCCGGCTTGTATTCTTAACATAAATAATAATCGCAATAGAGCGGTTATCAATAAAAAGTAATTACAACATTTACAATAAATTAACTCGATAACGATAACCACATTATCTGCTTAATTTATGAGAAAATTACTGTCACTTACTATCTTATACTTATTGTATATTTTTATAATCGCTCTGCAGTTTCATTTCATTAACAAAAAGGATGTTGCTTGATTTAAAAGAATCGTATGTCAAAGTTTAAAGACAATATTGGTACATCGTTTTATTATCGTAGCAGCGATTTTGAATAATGAGAAAAAACACTTCTTTATTTAGATGTTTAAATGTACTGACTAATAAAATATTTTAAGGCGGTATTGCTAAGTCTATGTACAGGGTGTCCCAACAAAAAGTACCCACTCTAAATAACTGCGGAGGTAATAACTTTCTAAAAAAGTGGTGAACTACGTCGACCTTGATTTCAAGGGGGACACATTTTACCATAATACTTGTATACGTAACGTCACCCCTCTACCATTCACAGTTATCCCCTTAAAAAATTTAAATTTCAAGGGGGTTGAGTGATACCTCTTTTAAAAGACCTTTGAATTATCTTTACAATCGTCTACATTTAAAATTTATCAATGGATTTGTGGAAATAACTTATAATAATTATGGATTTTAAAAATAAAAACACGAAGATAAAATGATCGTTTCTTTCTTCAACAGATGTTTGTTGGAATTACCCAAATACACGACACTGGATAGCACAGTAACTACCTACTTGTTATTAGAAAGTTATTACCCCCACAGTAATTTAAAATGAATAAGTGAATGAAATCGAATCTTTAGTATAATTAACTAATTAGCCATAAAAACAGCAGTTGGATCAAACCATTTTGTACTAGTTATATTTAGATATGTTTCACCATATAAATTGGCACCCTTAGGAGAAGATTAAAACTCTTTTATTAAACTATCTGTAATTTCACCTAATCTGTACAAAACATTTATTTATAGCAAATATAAAACTTCATTATCACGTAATTATCTTAATTTTGTGAAGTTTTATTATAGTTTAGTAGCCAGACAAACGTTGACAAATGTTCAGACTGTAATTTAAAGTTTATATAAATTCTATGAAAATTCACTAATACATTTTTCAAAATTACCCCTGCGAAATAATGAAACTCCCAATATGAAAGATCAGTTTAAAATTCATTGAAGTCATTCAGAGTATTCAGACTGATCACATTCTCAAGTTCTATCAAAATTTATTAGGCTCAAAAATTACTAGGCTCTCTTGCTCTCTTACTTACCTACGAAACAATTTTCTTACCACCATTTTTTAAACCCTTTTCTCCACGTTTCCAATCATTCTAAATCCTAAAACTCAAAATGTTCCGAATCGACTTGCGGTTTTATTTTCTTTGATAATTTCTTCTAACTGAGAATTTTCGGTTTAACTTTAGTGCTTCAAATGACAATATTTTTAAAATGCAATTCATTTCTTCTAGAGCTTATTTTATCCACTGCAAAGGAACTGATTTTACTGTGTAAGGATAGCCATCCATACAGTCAACTTTAAAACCATACTTTTTTTTTCTATATTGTTTTCACTCTTAGGTGTCAAATTATTAAAAGATTTTATTTGAGAAGATATTTTTATTGTAAATAAAATTTGTGGTGTAATGCAGATATGTTGAAAAAGGTAAAAATAAGTAAGTGAGTATTATTATAATACTCATAATACTTATAAAACTCAAAAAATGCAGTAAAAACCGCACGTCGATATCTTTTCAATCTAGAATAATTATAATGTTGCTACAAAGTGTTACTTTATAGCAGGACACCTTGCATGCGAGAATACTCCGTACACCCATGAAGGGTAGCCGCTTTACAAATGATTCACCGAAATTCAAGTCGAAGATAGCATCAAACTTCTGCTGTCAACACACTTCCCTGACTCGGTCATCACACTCGTGGCGGTCTGGGCAGAGGAAGAATACACCATCTGTCTATGATTGGCAAACATTCCAAACACATTGTAGACGATGAAAAAATTAGATGGGCAATATCCAGCTTCTCTCCATTTAAATCGCCAGGACCTGACGGTATCTATCCAGCTGTACTTCAGTGGGGTCTGGAAGAACTCACAATGCACCTGGTGGGTATATTCAGATCCTCGTTGGCTCTGAGGTATATCCCCAAAAAATGAAGAGAGGTAAAAGTAGTATTTATACCCAAACCTGGAAGGATGGATTACACTGTCCCAAAAACATACCGACCAATTAGTCTGACATCGTTTTCCATGAAGACATTGGAAAGGCTATGCGAAAGGTACATAAGGGATGCGGTGATTACAACAACTTCACTACACCCAAACCAACATGCATACACCCCAGGCAGATCTACTGGTTCAGCCCTTCAACTAGTTGCTGGCCGGTTAGAAAGATCCCTGGACAATAAGGAGTCCGCCTTGGGTGTTTTCATATATAGAAGATGCTTTTGATAAAACCAACTTCCCAAAGATAATACACTTACTAACCAACAGGAATGTTCCACAAATGGTTAGTGGGTGAATACATAACATGCTCTCACAGCGAGCAGTAACCATAAGTGTAGAAGATGTGAATATAAGAGGCTTGGTTGCGAGGGGATGTCCACAGGGAGGGGTTTTATCACCTCTACTGTGGAATATGGTCCTCGACACCCTCATCAGCCACCTCAATAATGACAGTCACTACACAATAGCATATTATGCAGATGACCTGGTCATTCTGCAAACAGGGAATTTTGAGAACATACTCTGCGAACGAAGTGCAAGAACCATTCACTGTCTATCAATCCTAAGAAGACAGAAATGGTCCTTTTCACAAGGAAAAGGATGAAAATGGAATTAAAACCTCCAGAACTCCTAAACACAAAACTAAACTTTGCAACAGAGGTGAAGTACCTAGGTCTCACCTTTGACAGCAAGTTAACATGGAACTCGCATTTAGAAAATAGAGTTAAAATAGCACACATTGCTTATGAACAATGCCGCCGAACCATGGGGCGCACCTGGGGTTTCTCTCCTAGATTCGTCGCATGGACTTACACGGCTATCATAAGACCTATGCTAACATACGGTGCAGTTGTCTGGGTACCTAAAACTCAAAAATTAACAGCTATCCGTAAACTAGAACAAATTTAAAGAACGGCGTGTCTCAACATAACAGGAGCCATGAAAACAACACCGACTAGGGCCATGGAAATCATTCTTAGTCTCACTGCCCTTGATATTTACATCTGACGACAATGACGCCTCCGCACGATTGTAATAGAACCTGATGCAGGATCTGGTGAGGCGAGACGTCGCTTTTGGCAGGAGGCGCTCGATACGTTCCCACTGCTTCAAGCTAACATGGACTCCATGATATACCTTCCATAAGCCATATAAAGTTATAATAGAACAAATAGAAGAGCCGGAAGTGGCAGGTACGATTTATATCTACACCGACGGTTGTAAAACAAAACAAGGCTCAGGATGTGGAATATACTCCAGATTCTTAAACCTAAACATAAAATGGGCTGTGAGCAATAGTGCCAGTGTAGTTTAAACAGAGCTAACGGGGATTCTCATAGCAACAAAACTAATGAAAACTGCATAATATAAGCCAACCACAAATAAACAGAAAGCAGTAACGCACTACAATTTTGTAGTAATTGAAATACAATAAATGAATTGAATTACTCCAAAATACTTGAATTACCATTCTCCCATAATTCTCACTTTGAGTGATATTGTAATCACAAAAAAAAATTTACTTAAACTAGTCAACAAGGGCAAAGAATGGAAAAGCTTCAAAATTAACTTAGAAGAACTAATTGATATCTCGATTTTATTAAAAACTGAGGAACAATTAGACCAATAAGTAGAACTTTAAGTCATAAACAAACAGCGTGGTAAAACACTCCTGAGATTGAATGCAGAGTGCACGGTAATAATTATCCAAAAGAGATCAGTAATCTTATCTCAGAAAAAAGGAAAATTAGAAGAAAATGGCAACAATCTAAAGCACCAGATAATAAAACAACTTTAAACAATGTAACACAACAGCTAAAACTGAAATACGGCGCATTAATAATGAGTCAACTGGCGAATACTTAAGTCAAAACTAATGATAAATATGTACGGATTATTCACTTTAAAAAGGCCTACTATAGATAACCCACCAGTCATAGATGGAAATTGAAACCGAAACAATTTGCAAAAAGCAAACAGATTTGCGGAACATTTAGAAAGTACCTTTCAACCTAATAATGATGATCTTCAAGACTGGATGGATCTAGCACAAGAAGACAGTCGTTAAACCTACCTCTCCAAAAGAAGTTTATATAAAAATACAAACAAATTTAAATCCGAAAAAGGCCCCTTGATTTGACCTATTACTGGGGAAATTTTGAAAGTGCTTGCAGGGAAAGCTAATGTCAAAATGACAAATTCTATCAATGCCTACTTTAATACGCACCAAAGAAGTTATAATTATAAGCCAGGTAAACTTCCCTATGAAGTTATCTCGTACAAATCCATCTCCTTGTTGCCTGTTACCTCGAAACTATGAAAAATTGCTTCTTAAGAGATTGAAACCTATAACAGAAGAAAAAGACCTAATACCCTCCCATCAGTTTGACTTCAGAGGAAAACACCTGGCCATCGACCAAGTTCATAGAATCACAGACATCATCCCTAGAAGAAAAACAAGTTTGTTGCACTGTCTTTTTGGATGTGGCTCAGGCTTTAGACAAAGTATGGCATAAAGGCCTGTTTTAAAAAGTAAACATGTTCCTACCACGTCAATACTCTATTAAAATCCTATTTATCAGAGAGGTATTAACTTGAAGAAGCCTATTCCGACCTAAGAAAAATGAAGGCAGCAGTACCTGAAGGTAGTGTACTAGAGCCAGTACTCTACTTGTATACCTAATCCTAATATTGAGCCCAATACTATCGCAGCATTTGCTGATTACACTGTAATCAGGCTGTTGGAAAAAATCACGAAGACACTAATAGAAAATTGCAAAGATCTATGGACTAAAAGACACCGAATAAAATTTAATGAAGGCAAATCTGTCCATATCAACTTCAGCAATAAACAAAATGAATATATTCGTGTTAGAATAAATGACTCCTTTTGCCAATACAGCAAAATATCTGGGTATGACACTTGATTATAAACTTCGCTGGAAAGTCTATATTAAAAAAAACGTAAGGAGCTTGGTATAAATTCAAGAGAATGTATTGGTTGCTGAGGTAAAACTCCAAATTATCCACATACAACAAACTGTTTCTTTACAGGTAGATATTGAAACCCGTATGTAGTTAAGGTAAGGTATCCAGCTTTTGGACTGTGCCAGTAAAAGTAACATCCAAGGTATCCAGAATAAAGTATTAAGGGATCCTGCCGCAATACTTATCGTCATAGTGAATACTGTTGAAAATACAATAGAAAACTTTTCCAGTACTCACCAACAACGACTGCTACAAGTGCTACAACATGTAAACGTTGAAGTTATCCAGCCCCTCAGCAATGCCTATCTAATAAGACTCAAGAAAAACCAACCCTTTTGAATTGGTTCAGTGATGTTAGATAAAAGCAGAGTATAGTGTGGTTTAAGACTCATTCACAAATGCCAATGTACTCGACCGAGTACTCTACTAGCAAGCCAATAGCAATCAAATAAAATGTGTGAACACGTACTATTGCTAGTACAACTGGCTTGTGAGTGCACTCTGACGCAGCTTTACTTTTTCATGCTATTAAAGAAAGGAGCTTCAAAAGTACCAGTGTACTGGCAAATGTAAACATCTACTAGCACGTTTCTTGTTTACGTTTCAGGTCTTTTGCAAGTGTTGAAATAATACTCCCATTCCAAGATGATTCGTATACGCGGAAGTATCCAGCTCTCAGTTCCTGCAGAAGGGTGCTAGAGGCTCCCAGAAGGTGAACAAAATACGATTCAATTTCTGACTCCCACTTTATTTCTTCTACCGTTTGGCTTTTGTTCACTCAATATTATATCCTCCAATATGTCCTCTAATTCCTCAATTAAAACCGTTGTTAAGTTGTCTATACAACACTTTATGACCTGATTACTCATATTATTAATTTGTTTTCAAATTAATACCCTTGTCATGTATTGGCTTCTGAGATCGATCTAGAAGGACGCTACATTCAAAGAACCACAATACACTCAATTGAACATTGAACTCGCATGCAAAAAAGCATGCCGACTACACTGGCATGTGTAAATGAGCCTTTTTTAGTGTTATACGTTTACCGTAGTGTAACTAGATTATTAAACTTTAAGGTACACTAGTGAGTATAATCTTAGTCTATGAACTGTTTTCATCCGTAGATAAGTTAGGTTAGAATAAAATTGCTAATTATTGATCTTAATGATCAGATTGTAATAATATAAATGATTTACTTGGGGCATTTAGTAAACAAATATTTTCAATGTGCAAGCTGAATATTAATTTATTATATCTCTTTAATGAACTAATTAAACTAGTTCAGAAAGACTCGATCACATAGCTCATTAGTTCAGTTGAACCTAACGAACGAAAACGTTATAGACACAGTTTCTTATGAATCGTATGATCTTCTTTTCATTTTGATTATTGCCACCTATGTGCCTTGTGAGAGAGTTTTCTCTAATGCTGGGCAGATTTTTAGCGAAAGAATAACTCTATTAAAATCAGAAAGAGTATCTAGTTTCCTTTTTTGCACAACAATATGTAAATTGTAATGTAAATAATGTTTATTTTTCAAAGATTGTTTTAATTATTAGGTAAATAATAATTTTTTAAATGTTTTGGTAAATTTCATTTATTTATTTTTTGTTTATTTTTTAAAGATTGTTTTAATTATTAGGTAAATAATAATTTTTTAAATGTTTTTGTAAATTTATTTAATAAATTTTTATATGTCGTTCATATCTCACATTCTCGTATCACTCGTCGAATCATCACTCATTCTGTTAAAATATTCATCTGAACTATTGAACGATTTGAACTAGTTCATTTCATTCAGTGAACGAGATTGAACGAATCAGCTGAGTAAACGAGCAAGTACAAGTCTACTGCATCTACATATGTCAAACGTTTAGTGGAACACTTGCACCTTCGCTTCATAACTAGTGATACTTTTTGAGGTGTTGCACAATTATTTGGTTTTCTTTCTTGGCACATTACATATTGTGCCACTGTTAAAGAAATAGTTCTTATTTAGTTATGCATCGATTTAGTTGCTAGAGGCACTATTTACTGCTGAATTTTTGTATATTTAAATTTTTCATATTTTTTAATACCATTTATTATTTCTTTTTTCGTTAGGACATGATAGTTACAACATCGCTGCAATAGGGGAAAACAGAAAAAACATATATTTAATTATTAACCAAATCTTTCGCGAAATCCATTAGTAGTATAGTATAGGCTTAATCTTTATTAAAACAAATTGCAGCTCATAATCAATGCTTTACGTGTGTTATCACGGTAATAAAAAAATTTAAACTCATTTATCTGAAAATTTGATGTTTCGCCGACTCACGTGATTTTGTCGTATTTAAACATTTTATCAATTTCATCATATTTTGTTTTGTTTTTGTGGACGATGTAAATGTTTCATTATTATACGAGTAGGTATCTATTCAGAGTGAAAATCTGCTCGACCGCTAGTTTTAACAATACTGAAATGCAGGAATTTTTTTCCAGTAATCCCGGGATTGCTGATCATAAAATAAAATGATGCATTTCTGAATCCCGGGTTTACGAACCCTAATATAAACTTAAAACTAAGATATTACTATACAATGTGGAAATTTGTAGAAGGTCCCTATAAGTAGGATATCGCTCAGTGTTGCCAGAAGTAGCAAAATTTCGCTACGTCGTCGTCGGATTTTAGCTCTTGAAGAAGTGGATAAGACCTTTTATTTAAGAATCAAAATTTGTGTATAGTAATATGTAATCATACTCTATATTTATTTAAGGGTTTTTTTTAGAAAACCGATTTATTATATTAATTTTTTTTAAATTTCAGTTCATTTATTAATTTTGTTTTAAAATCAGTTCATCATTTGGCAACATTGGCGTTCGTGTTCATTGTTTACATTTTAATTTGTATCAATTACAATTCGAGTTTTTTCTTACTTTTTAGCTTTAAATTTGTTTATTTCTTATAGTATGTGACAGTTGATATTAAAAATGAAATCTGCGAAAAAGTTCCCAGCAAATTGCAATCTATATGGTGTTAATGTCAAAATCAAAACTGAAGTATTCATTATTTTCCAAGTACAAGTCGTAAAATTTTGTTTCTTACGATAAATGGATATCTACAAATTCACAATATTGAAATTTTGCAAAACTTTCTTCAGAATCAAACTGTAATCTGATTTGTGACGGTTTTATTACTATTTACATGTATACAAAGTACTACATAATTCACTTCATAATATAAGAATAAGTCTAGTAAGATTTTTAAATAAGTTCATCAATAATAAACGTTTGTACCTGGAATGTCCTTTAAACCACATAATAAAACATGCCTTGAGTTTAGTAAATACATATTTCTAGATGTTTTTGTAGCAACCAATAGGTGAATATTTCCAACAAATTAAGTCATACACATGATAAATATTATATTTATGACGAGACCTAAACTTAAATTAACACTAAATGAAACTCAAACACACTGTTAAAATGAGAATATTATCTAAAAACAGTTAAAAAAATCACAAATACAAAATCCGCCAAAAACAAACATATAAATAAACATCCTACTTATAGGTGACAAATGACAGGCGCGCGAAAGTTAATTTGAATCGCGAATAGGAAGAGTTCTGCTATCTTCTAAAGCAGAGGTTCTCAAACTTTTTTGATAACGGAACCTTTTTGAAAATCGAAATATTTGACGGAGCCCTAAACACATTTCTATATAAAAAAATCAAGCAAAATCATATCTTCCTTCCTCCTAATGACTCCAAAAAAAAAAGAAGGTCCTGAAGCAAAATAATATCCTCATTCCTCCTAGTGGCTTCTAAAAAAAAAGTCCTTAAGCAAAATCCTCCTTCCTCCTAGTGGTTTCTAAAAAAAAGTCCTGAAGCAAAATAATATCCTTCTTTTCTACAAAAAAATAAGGTCCTCAAGCCAAGTCCCTCCATCTTGTAGCGATAGTACTACTTTTTTTTATTATAACTATTATTTTCCTCGTGGAGGCCCCACAAAGGCTTTGCAGAGCCCCAGGGCTCCGCGGACTACACTTTGAGTAACGATGTTCTAAACCATAAGAGACAGGCACATGGTCGGTTAAACGGGAAAAAGTTGCTCAGTTGGGTAAGCCTTAATGATAAAAAAGTCGTCAGTATCAGATAGACGGTATTAAAGATATTTGAAATAAATAATGAAGTTGGGTCCATTTTTATTACATATTATATCGTCTTTATTTGTGCATATAGAAAGAAAATTTGGTTCTTCCGTCTGCTTAAATTGTTGAAGTCAAATTCGATAAGAAATTTTGTTTTTAAAGAATTTAGCTCCGAAATTTGTTTATCAGATGATGCCATAGGCGTCAAAAACAAATTTAAATACCAAGAACGTATTAACGGTAAATTATTTGTAGATTTATAGTTAACGATTTACTTTAAAAAGATGTTAGATTTAACTATATTTGTAAATAAGCTGGCTTAGGGTCTATTTATCATTACTATTTGCATTAGTATTATAATTAAGGATTAAGTTGAACCTTCACAATGTAATGGGGACATTTATACTCAATTTATGATTAGTATTACCATTAATATTTATGCATAATAATTGACAGGTTTAACTTTAGTGTTAAATCTTAAATTTCTTCTTTTCTATCAAATGAATCAATGACGTATTTGGCCTTTGTTTTTAATAGACAACATATAATGAAAATTGACAATGCCCATATGATTGTGTTGTCAGATGTTGTTTATAGGTTTGTTCCAACAAGCACGAAAATAATATTTCGGTACAAATCATGCGCTGTATACAATTTTTGTGTATTAGCGTATTAGCAATGTTTACCGAATACAAAGTTAACAAAGGACATGTCACCACGAGGAAGAAAAGGCCTATTTTCTGTCTGATTTGCCTCAAATGTCTGCTTCATTTTATCTATTATAAATTTGAGACGTAAATCCCTTAAAATGTCCTTTATTAAACCTATTTTTGAATAATATTTTTAAATAAAATTAACTAGTAAAAATATTAATAAAAACACGTCTAAAACTCAAACATCTTAAAAAATATTCTAAGAGCACAAATGTTCTCTTACACATTTCTTCAGTAACCAACATTTTGTTGACTACAGAATTATATCTTATTAGGAAAAAGATTATTAAAAAAGAAGCACTAATGCCAATTATAAAACTAGTACCCTTTTTGAGTATTTAGTCCAGTTTAATGCTTAATCATAATACAAATACTAATACTAAGGGGTCTATTCTGTAACAATTCCTTTATCCGTTAAAATATTGAAGGCCTTTAAAAATATTTTCGGATTTACTAAATTACTTCTGTCATTATTTAAACGGATTCCTTTAAAATACATTAGAGGACTATCTTAAAGAAATCCGTTTAAATAATGACGGAAGTGAATTAGCGACTACGAAAATATTTTTAAAGGCCGCCAATATTTTAAAGGATAAAGGAATTGTTATACAGAATAGACCCCTATGGGAGTATAAATAGACCTAAATCGGCAAAAGCTAATTGAATGAGTAGATATTCAAATTATTTGAATTTTCAGTAATCAATAGTGAGTCAAAATATACCAATACCTGTAGATATTTTACGAAAAAATAATATATCAACAGAGTTGATACCGAAAGTCTAAATAAGAAAGTCGCCCGTCATTTCTATGGAACAGTTTTTTGTACCTACATATTTGAGAATTTTTTGTTTTAACAAAAGTGGTTTTTAGAAATCGTGGAAATTATTTTCAAGTTAATAACTTCTCAGCTGGAGGCCGTAATGCTCATATTATAAATGATAAAAACTCGATAAAAAAGAAAAATAAAGTTATGTCAAAAATATCACAATCATATTCTGTGCGAAATTTTACTGAATGTTCACTTCCCACTCGTTTTTCATTGGTGATACGCATTTTGCCATCTAGTGGCGAACTTAGAAACTTGAAAATAATATCCATCGATTTTTCTTAACCACATTTTTCCTATAATGCTGAATTTCTGAGATACAGGCTATATTCTACAGCCACCATTCGCTCTTTTTTATTTGGACACTCTATATACTTTTAGAAAACAATGAATATCTGCTAAAATAATAATTAAGAAAAAAAATCGATATTTCCCTTTATGACTGATTATTGATGTTTTCAATATATCCAACAGATAATGACGAGCTCTTCGGCATGTTTTTTTTGTCAAGAAAATCGGTTCGCTCACTCCTATCGAAGAGATGGCATGATTTTGATGTTGGCTTCACAACAAATACAATTTTATGAATGATTAATTGGGATGTAAATTTTTCAGACCATTGAGATAGAATAAAGATATAACCATTACTCTTTTACGTCATATGTTAAACTAAAGCTAGCGGAGCTAGTCAGTTTTGATGAGAATAAATGTGATTTCAAAAAGGAAAAACTTGTATTTCGTGCAAAACTTTTTTATTAATCAATGCAAAGCGCTTTCGGCTTATTTGCCATCATCAGTGCTCATCTACAAAAATTGTGGATGTAAACTTACAATTTAAAAAGATTTAAAAAAAATATATTATAAAATCTGAATTAGACTTTTAAGTCAAAAGTTAAAATAGTATATATACAATTGTTTGAACAAATTAAAAATTACAAGAAACAAACAAAGTGACAAAAAACTGGTATTGGGAATAGTGAGTGTGGGATAAGCCCTTACAAATCAAATCTGATCTCCAGAAGCAAGTTAGCTTGTGTGGAATTAAGGAATCATGCCACCCTCACTATTCACAAAATTGAAAAAAGGTTAACAAATTAGTTAAAATTTAAAGAAATTTACAATTAGAGGGTGACTGTGGAAGATATATTGAAATTTGAATCTAGAATGCAATATTTGATATGAAGAAAGTGAAACGCAGAAGGCCAAAGTAAAAAAAACTGAAGGTTTTTTTATATATGTTTTATATACATTATAATTATGAAAAAGTCTACCTACTGTCCACAACGTATCCAACAAGTTCCTGGTCATCCTCACTCCCAAAATTATATATTTCGGGATGTTTACAACTTGCTAAATCATAATTTTATTAATATTAATATTTTCAAATTTAAATTTATCTCTTCATTTTGGTTCAAGTTGTTTAACAGTTTCCACATGACAGTGGTGACAAGCGACACTTGAAGACTTTGACTTGTCACATGTCAACAGAAGGAGGTGCGTTCACCTCAGTGTGGAACATGTTTCTCCGAGTGTGATTCGAGTAATTGGAGGTTAACGGAGATCAAAATTTGTTATTGAATTTAAAGATTTAATTTATTGTTAGTTAAATTTAAATAAATGTTTAATATAAAAGATATTATTATTTTGATGCCAAGACAAAACAAAAATGTCACTCGCGTGATTCAGATGTGTCAACCCGGGCTCTGCAGAACATTCTTTCAGAGAACCCAAGATGGCACAACTGAACCCGCGGTCCCTAAAGGTGAATCTGATGTTTAGTCCTAAAAATTACTAAATCACTCAACAAGCGTACTCATGCTTAAAAGAGACAAAATAGAGAACAAAAAAGTTTTAAACAAACAAACAAACAAACAAAATTTGTTATTGAATTTAAAGATTTAATTTATTGTTAGTCAAATTTAAATAAATGTTTAATATAAAAGATATTATTATTTTGATGTCAAGACAAAACAAAAATGCAAATTAAGTTCGTTTAATTTCTCTGTAATGTCCACGAGAAAACCAAAATCTCTAAGCCAGATTGAATTTTCTAGTTCCGGAGTCGGTTCATCGCGTTGTTTGAAAAATTGAACTATGCAAGATAGGACATCATTAAAACGTTTCAGCACCCGTCCTCTACTTAACCATCGGACTTCAGAGTGAAGGAATAGGTCCCCGTATTGACAGTCAACTTCATCGGCCAAGGTTTTGAATAATCTTCTTTGTAACGCTTGAGCTCTAATCTTGTTCACAATTTTTACCACCAGTTTCATAACGTTGTTTAGTTTCAGGAAATTTCCACATAATGCTTGCTGATGGATAATGCAGTGGTAACAGAAATTGCGGAAATGTTTCATCTTTACGACATAACGCCACCAGACCCTTATCACAACCCACCATAGCTGGAGCGCCATCGGTTGTCAAGCCTACCATTTTCGATATTGGAATTTTCTCGGAAGAAATAATATTTTTTAAATGAGAAAACAACTCCTGTCCAGTAGTGTGTGCTTTCAGTGGAATAAACTTCAAAAGATCTTCTTTAATCGTAAAATCACTAAAAACCATCCTGACGAACACGGCCATCTGGGCAGTGTCAACGACATCTGTTGATTCGTCCAGTTGAAGTGAAAAATAAACACAGTTATCTAAGTCAGTTCTTAACTGTAAAAAAATATCATTGCTCATTACTTCTACACGTCTCATCACTGTATTAGCAGAAAGTTGCATAGATTTTATAGCTGAAACTATCTCGTCTTTATTTCTAAAGTTGACAAATAACGAATCAGCAGCTTCTAAAAACGCCTGTTTTATCATTTCCCCGTCTTTATAAGGTTTCTTTTTTTGTGCAATTATCTGGGACACACGGTACGATGCTTCAGTTGCAGCCTTATTTTTGTCGACTGTTCTTAAAAATATTGATTGTTGTCCAATTAACTGCTTTTTGAACTGTTTCAGTTTCTCCTTTCTGGCGGCAGAATGTAGTGGGAATCATTTTTCAAAATTAGAATGTACAGTTTTATGATGTCTCTCAATATTTTCTTTTTTAGCAACCGGAGACCAAAGTATTACATAACAAACACACATTTTTATCTTTAACTTCTGTAAAAAAGTGTTGTTCTTCCCATTCCGAATGAAAGTGGTATATTTTTACCTTCTTACAACTGCTTGCCATAATATTATTTTTTGTTGTTCTCTACTAACCCAACTGCTGGACGTTGGTTACGCGTTCAGTTTTAAACTAAGCGCAATGTCGCCGCGCCGTGCGTATTTATCCCGTTCAAAGCAATCCTGATCGTTTTCGAACACTAACGCGCTGGTCCGGCTGGTCGGTTCTAGCCGATTCTAGCTTGATGGCGTCAGCGGCAGATCACTCACCGCAACGTTGCCGCTGTTTATGTTTAATATTATGACAATTAGATTTTTTTGTGGAATTTTCGGAAGATTCTCTGATTTTTGCAGTTTGTATTTTTTAAATTAAAATCGTTGTGAGAGCTACCAGAATTGCCTCCGCGAGCTACCGGTAGCTCGCGATCGACAAGTTAGCGACCACTGCTCTATATCGAGATTAGTAATAATGATTAAATATTGCAATTTTTCTACTTTTCTACTTAGTGAGGTAAATTTTTCCAAGTAGGTAACGAATGAGATTGTACATGTAGTAAATCTTGATCTGTAACGAGACCCCGCTATTTTTTTGTCAAGATTGTTGTAATACACCTTGTATAATTAATTTCAGCGTAAATTCGTACAAATAGTATTGCTTGGGTAACAACTAAGGATGAATCATAAACCAGTCAGGAAAAAACGTATTCCTGCGTGACTGTTAAAATTTATTCCATGGTAAATATATTTTGTTAGAGGAAGAATAAAATTTTTTAATGGAATCGTAATATGTTTCAGTCAATTTATAGTTTCTGTAGATGTTTTAAGATTAATAGAAATTTACAATTTATTAATTTTGACTTATAGCGAGATCAGTTCATCAATAACCCTTATTATACTCTTCATACAGTAGTCTGTGAAGAGTTGTTTGTCCGCACGATAAGTCAAAAATCAGATTAAAAATGGGGGGTTAAGGGGGCTTGAAATATTAAAAAAAATCCTAACTCTATAACGAAAAATGATACCAACTTGAAATTTTTAGCAAAAAACGAGCTCTATAATGGGACAAAGTATAAAATAATCTGATTAAAAATGAGGGGTTAAGGGGGGTTGAAATTAAAAAAAAATCCTAAATCAAAAACGAAAAGCGATATCAACACGAATTTTTTTTAGTACAAATCAAGCTCTATAAGAAGATGAAGCCTATCGATTCTGAAAAAAATCGGAATTAAAATGGGGTGTTAGGGAAGGGGGGTTGAAATATTATAAAAAAATCCCAATTTAAAAACGAAAGAAGATACCGACTTAAATTTTTTAGCAAAAAAACAAGCTTTATAAGGGAAAAAAATCCTTTGATTTTGACAAAAATGTGATTAAAAATGGGGGGGGGGGGTTACGATTAAAAAAAAATCATAAATCAAAAATGAAAAGCAATATCAACATAACATTTTTAGTAAAAATTAAGCTCTATAAGGGAATGAAGCATATCGATTTTGAAAAAATCATCTGAATAACGTAGGAGGGGGGTTTGAATTATTGAAAAAAATTCTAATTCAAAAACGAAAAATAACTAGAAATTTTTAACAAAAATCAAGCTCTATAAGGAAATAGGAGCCTATTGATTTGGAAAAAATCTGAATAAAACTACAGGGATAAGAGGGGTTGAAATATTGAAAAAAACTTAGAAACAAACATCTTCAGAAAAAATCAAGCTTTATAAGGGGATAAAGTCTATTGATTTTGATGAAAAAAATCTGATTGAAAATGGGGTTAAACTGTGAAGAGTATAATATGGAATGCCAAGCATTATACAAGGTGTTCCTAAACATGTCATAATTGAAGGAGGTGATTCCTTGGCTCATATTATGAGTTAAAGTTCATATAAACATATGTCCTAAATTGCTTTGTTTCGAAGATACAGGGTGTCCAAATTTTCAAAAAAAATCAGTTATTCATCAGTATCATAAATACTCTTTTGCCGATTTTGATGAAATTTGGTACATTTGTTTGTTTGAGTAAGAGACTGATTTAGAATTGATTAGATCGAAATTATCAATTCCAGTGCAGTACCCAAAGACAACCTTATTGATATTTTGGACAAAAAAAGCACGTTACTGTTTTTTTCCATATTTTCTATTTGGTCTCTGAATTATCCAATTAAAAACCCAACTTTCTTGAATTATGAGTTTTTTTATTCTTTGCATTTTTATCGAGATAAAAAATAAAAACTGATTACACGCCACTACAACCAAAAATTAAAATTGTACAAAATATAAAGTAACGAATTTTTTTCCCAAAAATATCAGAACACCCCCAGCAGCTTCTAGATTTGTTTGTAGTAGTAGGAGCCTTATTTAGATCTACATAATTAGATTTGAGTTATTAACTTATTTAAAAAAAAAAAAATACGTAATTGTTTTTTATATTAATTTTTTCAAATTAAACAATTAAAAACAACTTTTTGTTTCTTGAATTTTTTCGTATATGGCATAATATTCGAAAAAAGTAACGTTTTTTACATATCGCTAGTTGACAAAAAACATACAGATTAGAGAAATATTTACAACATAAATACTAACAAAACCTGGAGTGTTTAAATTTGTATAACAAATAAAATACCAAGAAAAACTCTAAAATCAAGGAACTAGCAACAATAACTGAATACATTATGATTAAAAATATCCTACAATAATTGTTGGAAATGACTGCCCCCCGCCAATATGCATGCCTCTGCTCGTCTTCTTATAGACGCTCGTACTCTCCCAAACATCCCTAATTGTTTTAAATCTATTAATTATTCTATTTCTTAAATCCTCCACATTATTTACTGGTGTTTCTAAACTATTTAAGTAAGTCAGGTGGTGACCTAGAAGGCCATGGCTGTGGTCCGCCCCGACCTATCCATCTCTTAGAATAATTCTTGTGCCAAAAGAGAAAAATGCACCATCGTGCATGAACCATATATTCCTTAACAAAATTGGTACGTTTTCAAGTAGCAAAGGCAATTCATGTTGTAAAAAATCTCTGTATGAGTTACCATCTAGTCGGCCAGGCAAAAAGAAAGGTCCTATAAGATGGTTGTCAAGTATACCACCCCACGTATTCAGGGAGAACTGTTCTTTGAAATGTGTTTCTACTATGCCATGTGGATGCTCATCAGTCCATAGGTGGTTGTTGTGAAAATTTATGATTGCATCCCTTGAGAAGCTTGCCTCATTAGTTACCATGATTTCACGATTAAAATTAGGATTTACCAGCAGCCTTTGAAGGTACTATTGACAAAAAATTATTCTCAACCGGACATAGCGTGGAAACAGTGCCTGAACCAAACAGTTTGGTGGCTAATATTCAGGGTTCTGAAAATTTGTCTGGTGCTGGTTTCTGGATGATTTTCTATTTCTGCTAAAACCGCTTCTTCTATTTGTGGTGTCCTAACAATTCGAGGCCTGTCGCCATCATTGGTATTCTTTTTAAAAGTACCAGATTCTGCAAGGCGACGGTGAATAGCTGAGACGCCTCGCTTCAACTGTATTTCCATTTGCAAGGGCATAGATAAAAAAAATTGTAAAATTATTCAGAGTTAAGGATAATAAACTTTTGTTTAATTCAACGTTTAGTCTCGAATTTCAAGCTTTTACTTTGAACAACGCAACTCGCAAAAACTTTTTCACTCTGCTCAAAAATATTTAAATGACAGTGACAATCTAATATTATTCAATCTGATTCCATGGAAATGCTATAATTTGTTTACATGGCCCACTTGACATTTTGTTCATTTTAAGATTTTGTGCAGGCCTTGGACTCCCATTCTCGAATATGTGATGAGGAATATGAAGCGAACGTTTAACAAAAATGACTTTTTTATTGAGATTATCAGCATAAGTTATTTTCAGAAAATTTTAAGTCATAATATTTTTTGGATCGAAGACCCATTATTGGCGTTCAATCAAACAGTTTTTATTTTAATCTCGATAAAAACACGAAAAATTGAAAAAAGTTTAAGAAACAAAAAATATGTGTTTTTGATTGGCGAATTTGAAAAAAAAAAAAGAAAAAATATGAAAAAGTCAGTGGCGTACTTTTTTTTTCAAAAATATAAATTAAGTTGCCTTTGGGGACGCCACTGGAATTAATAATTTAGATATAACTAGGTCAAAATTAGTCTTTTACTACAACAAATGAATCTGCCAAGTTTTATCAAAATCGGTCGAAGAGTGTTTATGATATGAATGAAAAATTGATTATTTTTAAAAATTTGAACACCCTGTATCTTTGAAACAAAGCAATTTAGGACACATGTATAAATATATAGTTATAAATTGTGCCAAGGAATTACCTCCTTCAATTATGATATGATGTTTAGGAATAGGTATATCTTCATTCTAGTTTTGTACTAATAATTTCCATTTAACGAAAAATGTTAACCTATGGTACGTATTTGTATCACTTGAGGCGGCGAGCGATAACGATAGTGTGTAACTCATTCTTTAAACTTTTACCGATTTGAGTAGTAATACAACACTACATATGCAGTAATTATTGAGGAAGAGAAGCGACGAAAAATTATAAATCAAAATAAATTTTCGGAGCATGTATGTACATATTCATTAGTCAATCTTTGTCTCAAAGAGAAATATCAGTGTAATTTCCTAAAAACTCATTTTTCCATTTTCGATATCTCGTTATTAGAAAACCGATCGAGATATGGAAATCAGATCTTTAAAAATATAATTACTTAATTTTTAGTGCCTTCCAAATTTACAGACTTATTTCAATAATTATTTTTATAAATGGTAGGGTTTTATAGACAACCGTGTCGAATCCATATAAATAAATCCACATTTCGAATTCGACATTCTGCGACATGAAAACGAGTCCAGAAATTGAACCGCGGTCTTAAAAAAAAATTCTACGCCTTTTTTTAAACACCATCCTTATTACAAAAAAGATTTTAATTTGCCAAACCGATAAATTGCTAAAGAAGAGAAATTACAATCTTGAAGCACATTATACAGCATGAATATTGGTATACCTGAGAATCTCGTTTTGTAATCCATTTTTAATAGTCCCTTTTTTTATATTTAATGTCTACCTACCTGTTCGCTATCGAATTATAAATTATCAGTTGATAGTTCTACTTGAAATTCACGGGTATATTAAGCGATAAATTAATCCGCATGGTAGGTAATTATGTGTAAGAAGAAGTAAATTTATGTATCAACTCATTAAAATCCTATATTAACCTACCTGTGAGAAGCGGCGACTCGTCGAACAGGCAGAAGCAAGCAGATAGGATACAAAATAATTAGAACATTTTTCTTTTGTTAAAATTACATTTTAATAAGACAATAGTGATTAATTAAATAAAGATATGGAAATCACAACTAGACCTTTTATTTTATAATGAATTGGACAAGGTATACTAGGATTACGCGTGACACAAAGTCTGTTACGCAGTGCATTACCTATTATGTGACCTCGCGCACGGTACGTGCGACTTTCAGATCTTATCCGTGACAAGACAATAGTTTTTACATTTAAAAAACCAAACAAAAATATATAACATTTATATATCTTCCATTTCCTTTCACATCGCTTCCACCAATAACCGCTAAAAGACTATTTGTACCCAACAGCTATGCATTGATGCTCTTAAAAGTAAGTACACTTGTATTGAACTGTGTGTTATGTCCAATCCAAAAACAAGTGTTCCAAAACGTTTTAATTTAAATTGCTACTCCAAAGTGTTCACCTCGGACATATTTTTTATCTATAATAATTCGGCACAGAAGAAAACATAATATTTTCAAAGAAGTGTCTAGTACAAATTCCTTATGAAGCTATTTGACTAATTGTTTTTATTTTAAGATGCTTCTAATTTGTTATATTTTATTCTTTTATTTTTCCTGCTATCTTTCTTAAATTCTCACTCAATAGCCACCTAGTCTTACTTACTGCTATTAAGATATAAAATGTGACAACTCTAGTACGATGTTATAGATTCTTGCCTTCAATTTATTTATTTTTCAGAGTTTTATTTGATTGATATCTTTTGTGTGGCTTTTTTCTTCTGCAATTTTTTTTATTTTCTCATGACGAACGTCCAAAATTCGCATCAACAAATTATGATACAAAACCCCTAAGAAACACTTTGATGGCGTTACAATTGCCATAACTTTGTTGTTTATAATAATATAATAAACAATGTTTCTAAAGTAGGCCACGATGGACAAAGACAGAGATACGAGTCATGTTCGTGACGGCTCTGAATTAAGCCCAAACTGACACTTAAAAAGAAGAAAATTACGTGCCGACTTACGTGTTTTTTTCCAATCTCTAGAAACATTTTTGTGGATCGTCACTTCATATAAAGAATCGATATCATATTTATGTAATTTTTTATTAGATATAAAAAATTGGTCTAAAGAAAGGTCTAAATCTAAAACAATTTATTATCAAATGATCTAGACCAACCATACTCAACCTGCGGCCCGCGTGGAGTTACTGCAAAAACAAGATAGCTTCACTTTTGGAATTTTCGAGTTAAGTAGGTACACTTTCTACAAGAGTGAAAGAAGTCTATATTTATGATAAACAGATAGCCAATAAAAACTAGCGCCATGTTAATACATTAACAATATGGACAAATAAGATGGAGTGGCATTTATACTAAAACATAATCATAACATTGTGTTCAATTGATAAATGTGTCTACCAAAACCAGATAATAGGCATATAACTTATTTTTGCTAAATATATTTAGTCCGATTCTTAATAGTGTTCCTGCCAAAACAAGATAAAGGCCAGAACCAAGGGAAAACCAATAAGGTCAAAATGTACCCGTATTTCGGAAATCACTTAAAAAATGTTTATGTAATTTAGGTGATTTTACTGAAAATCCACCTTAATTTTATACGATGATCTTTTTTTCTCGCCATTTCGAGTTGTGAGCGACGAATTAATTTCGACCATGATTTTAGATGATGATTTTGGAATTTTCGAGAAAATGTGTAGTGATTTCGGTGATTTCCAGTGAAAACGTACCAGTATTCCGGGAGTGGTTTGGGCTACTTATTTTTGTTGAATGTGTTGAAATATTACAATATTGTGCCCACGCCATTTGTTTTGTTATGACTAGAGCCGTCTCTGACCTTTCTCGATTGTTCTGAAATCCACGAGATGATTACGTCACCCTTTCTTTCCGCGATACAGCTAACCTTAAATAACCACTAGATAATAACACGTGATGTTCAAATTTCCGTGGTGAACGAGTGATTGGTCAAGATGTAACGGGTGATTGGTCAAGCTGTAACGAGTGATTCGTCAAGCCGTAACGAGCGAATCTTTATGTGAAAATTCGTAAATAAAAGTATTAGTGGTAACAGGCGAATATGAATTTTAACCATACTTTCTAATAGACAACGTATCGAAAGATTCAGCTATCCTAAATACATTCCACCAGAAAAATAGATTTAATTTATCAATGGGCGAGGGTGGGGAATTCGGCTTTATATGCCAAACTCGCACAGTATTTATTCAGAGGGGCATGAAAGGATGAAACAAAGTTTTGAAAATACTTACAAAAAAGTGCAAGAAGAAAGATTTACTAAAATTTTGCAAAATCAGATACACCTGGTGAATTTCACCATTATTATCACAATCTACCTGTATCCAATAATGTTACTGAAACTTGGACTGAAGATAGTGACAAATACATTGAATTATGATTTGTATGTAGAGCTGAAATAAGCTAAGTGACGTTTTTTCTCTCCTTTTTTACCAATTATTGATAGATTATTAGTTTATACTTTCTTCATTTAAGTTAATAAACGGTTTGAAGCTTTTACTGATTTTTTATTCAGTTTTAAACGTTTGAATAGTGTTTTATCGAAACTCTAAAAATGTAAGTTATCTTGTTTTTGCAGTAACACAACGGGATATATTTATATTTTGTGTTTTATTTATTAGAGGTCCCTACTAACTAATTTTAGATAGATGGCCTAAAAAAAAGGTCATCATCCAAAAATATTGCGGCCCGTGTAACATAGCACATATACGAATGTGGTCCGAAGGAAAAAAGGTTGAGTATGGCTGGTCTAGACACATGATCTAAAATACATTGGCTTTAATCAAATTTGATCAAAAACACTTATTACCTAAAACTAATTTAATCTAATTACAATGGTTCTAAAATAAATTATTTGTTCTAAAGCGTTAGAAAATTATTAAATACACAAATAATTTAAAACTGTTGAATATGCGGTTCTATACACATTTTTGCTAAATCTTAAACCAATTTAGCCAAATTTAACAATCAAATTATTATAAAATAGAAGAAAAAGAGAAAATCTGAAAGTCCGTGTCACAGCAAAGTCGACTGTCGAACGACCCTTTCCCTCCTGAAAACAACCACTCACTTGGCTAATACCGCAACAGGCGTTGCATTATATTAGTAGGAAAAGAGCAGACAGAAAATAATTTTCAACTCTCCAGCTTTGGAGAATGTCATACTTGGACCGGTTTCGTCCTTATTAGACGATCTCGAATAGTCGCTAATGAAGTCTGCCTGATGTGTTACCTTCACTCGTATGTAATAAAGATGGTTTAGAAAGAGTAGGTAATACACGAGTAAAAAAAAACTTTTGCGATGTTTATACAGAAAATACAAAATATGGGCTTGTAACGTTTGTATGATACGGATATAGATTTTTCAAGCCAAACTGCCGTGTGAGCTATTTTCAACCAGTCCGATCCCGATCTATGTTTATGTTATCGCCATTCAGCCGCTTGCCCTATAAGAAATTTGTGAAATTTTTGAATTTGGTGGAAACAATCTAGAGTGTTCGATAAATGATATGGAATTGCAACTTTGGCAAAGGTGTCATATTGTGATATATTCGAGGAATTTTATGAAGGCTTTTCGAGAGCATTCTCCTTTTAATATAAATGGGCTGTGTTGCTTTGGCACAGTCATTTGAAATCGAGACATAGCTGTGAGCAGATCGATATAGTAATACATAAATAAGTAAGTAAATCTGATATATAAATTAGTATATATCATATGAGTATAATATATAAATTAAGTTATAAAATAAATGAGCAGATACGTGTGAATATAAATTAAAATAATAAACTGCTTAAAAATAAATGTTGCAATGTTACTCAAAGCTCTTGCTTTTATACCAGTTACACTTGTAGATAGAGCGTTATTTAACCGTTTTGTACAAGCGACGACCTGATTTCAGAAGAGACTATCCCTCCTATTTATCCTCAGAGGCTTTGGAACTATTTTAATACGATCCAGTCTCTTGCCTACTACTAATAATCATATTGAACGATGAAACTCGTTCTTAAACAGACAATTTGATGCAAAACAGCCATCTCAGTGGCAATTTTTTAAATTACCATAACAGAGATAAAAATAATAAAAGAACAGACTGCAGTATTGAATCATGTTTCATTTAAATAGAACACTAATTTATGCTGATTTCTGGTGTCCCCTAATTTCTTCAAACAATCATGTCTTCACGCGATGATTTCCATTTTGTGTAAAAAAGCTATTATTTCTCTCTCGCTTTTTGTAACGAATTCATGTAAAATTTGTTTGCTGTTGATAATATAATTTTGGAAATAAATATTGAAGGATGATAAGAAAATTAAATTTTCTTACCACGTATCTATCTCGGCCAATTTGGCCGCTTGGATGAAAATACAAGTACCGCCACTGGTTTAAAACAATTAAGAGCCTGGGCAATCTGTGGACTTTTTTCATCTTTCTCCTTAATACGCCTTACTATAATATTTTATACATTACGGTGTTACACTTCGCTCTGATTTCTCGAACATTAGCCCGAGCAGAAATTAAATTAGTACTTACTTTTTATTGAGGATATTCTAAAAGTTGAACAATTTCAATTTAAAAGCTACAACTCGGTCGGTTTCCTACATTGAGTTGTGGGATTCTTTCGGTAATACGATAAAAACATTATTATTCAATTGATAATCTTTGAGTTTAATTTAATCTTAATTTATTATTAAAACAATTCAATTAAGTGTGCCAAATAATTGATTAAGAAAACGATTGTATAATTGGTTTGTTTTGTCAACTACAAAAATTATTTTTGCGCTTAAATTAAATTTACTAGTATATTTTATTTCTAGACATATTCTAGGCGCTTGTTTTGAATATACATAAAAAAGCAAATTAAGAATGAAAACGACAGGTCAGTCAGTCGACCCTACTCTAGCTGCCTATTTCATACAATCCCTACTCTATCAAATTATAGGCGGAATTTCCGTTGCCTTTCTTAATTTATTTCTTTCAATACTGCATCTGTTAAACAAAAATCCATCATGACAAGATTAACCTAATTATGGCTCATTAATTTTATGGCCACTTTTGCTAGTAAGACATTAGTTTGCGTTGAATTATGTCGAGGAACAAGGAAGTACTGCTTATCTAACTTCGTCATCTTCGTAGTATCCAGTTAAGTTATAATTTTGAATTCTATTCACACATTTACATTTGTAAATAACATCCTCTTGATTGGTCATACAAAGTAACTTGTTTCTTCAATCAACTAACCAAACACCACGTACAATTGGTTGTTTGTTCTTTTTCTATAAATTCAATATCCTTTTGTTCATTGTTCATTTTTTTAATAACAAATACTGGGATACTACTGTTGCTACTACTGTTGCTACTACTAATGCTACTACTGCTTCTACTACTGCTACTGTTGCAATGATCAATATTAAAGATGGAATCACAATGTATTTTCTTCGATCTTTCCTTTTTTTCACTCTTAACACCTGCTGTTCAAATACTTCAATTCGATCTTGCAATGAGGCAAGGTCATTTTGTAAGGATAACATAAATGGTGTTAATTTTATAATACAAATCAACGTCTTTCCTCTTCAGTACGTAGGTGAGATTTGCCGTTTGTAGTCGATGGTCTCTATTTAATGTAAATAAACCTCCCTAATCAGCGTATCCGAATTTAAAAATGCGAAAATAAAAACGACTTTGACAGAAAGGGATTAATTTGAAAAATAAAAGCATTTCCGCTTATACGGGACGTTGTGACCTAGTGCAAATGGTATGCGCGATGTTGTACGTTTTCCAGCATATTTTGATCTCGAATTATAGTCTATTTTTATGTATGAGAGAGTATTAAAATAATAAAGCGTTCGTAATCCATAGGCGTATCACTTCTTTTAGTAGACAGTTAAAATATTTTTTGAAGTTATTCCTCTAGTATACACTTATATTTTCACCTAATTAACCTGCTTATAACTTCTAAACAGCTGAAGGTAAAAAAGTGCAATTTTTTCTAAAATGTTTTATTTTTCCACTAGGTATGTTAAGAACATTGTGTCAAACGGGTTATGTAGGTATAAGGGTTTAAACTTTGACTTTTAAACAACGTTACGTTCATAAATAATAATTTTAATATAAAAACTACTTCTTACCTACAAATCCAAATCAGAATCGAAATCAGAAGAAACTGTAGCAACCAATATTTACAATGAGTGGCTCGATCATTTCATCAGTAATATTGTCCAACTTCCACATTTTCTCTTCTTCTTTACTCGTATGATTTACTGCCTTTTCCCAGTTTTCAGGCTTCACATTATTTACAGCCTCCAAAAACAACTGTTTAACGTCACTCATTTTAAAAGAATTATTTTTTCTTGAAACTTCTCCCTTTATCTGTGCCCATATCAGTTCAATCAGGTTTACTTCGCAATGATATGGTGGTGATCTAACCACCGTAATCCCACGATTTTTTGCAATTTCATCAATTTCATATTTTTTGAATTTCTCTTTATGAAGGGAACACAAATGATACAGTTCTTTTCTCACAGAACCGGGATGGAACTTAATATTCTTTGAGTTTAGCCAATTCTGTAAATCTTTTTTTAACCACTTGGTTGTGGGCATTTTTTCTATAAGTCTCGAGTGATAACTTGCATTATCCATTACTATTATACAGTTCTGAGGAAGAAGATCTATAATTTGTTCGAACCACTCTTTAAAGACATCAGCATTCATGTCCTCATGGTAGTCACCGGTACGAGTAGATTCAAAAGACCAATAAACCACCTTTAACAAAACCGTTTGAACTACCGATGTGTACTATTATTAGTCTGCGCCCCTTTCCTGATGGTGGATTTAAACCAGTAGATAAATTATTTAAAAAAGCCTGTCTTCGACTTGTAACAGTTTCATCTTGCCAAAATGTATTTGGTTTATGTCCCTCGTTGATCCATGTTTCATCTAAATAAAATATATTTCTTCTTTGGTTTCTCATTTCTTTTATAGTCCTTAGGTAATTTCTTCTCCATACTACTATATCGCTTTTTTCTATTAAAATAGACTTTCTGGAATGCTTTTTCCATAGAAAACCTATTTCTTTTAAAAGTTTCCATAGTGTGCTTCGACTCATTTCAGGGTAATCCTTATCATCTCGAACCGTGGCAAGAACTTTGTCTACTGTCGGAAATTCTTTTCTAAAGAAGAACGCATGCAATTTCCTTCGAAGTCTTTCTTTCAAAAGATTTTCTAATTGAAATTTTGGTTTTCCTGGAGCTTTACGTGCTGTTTGAAACTCGCCACATTTCTCTTCTTTAACAACTCTGTAAATCGTAGATTTCCCAACACCAAGCGTACTACTAACTAATTCCACTGTGTCATCAACACTTTTACATAAATGTTTGTCTGTAAATGATTTAAAACAATTAAAATATTAATGTTTTTTTATTAACTGTTAAAGGACCGATTTTTTGTCGTTTACGCGGCTCTTCCAAATTTTCCATGATCACACTAGAATTCACACTGCACCTTGCAAGTTGCAACTAAACGACATTTAGTAAACTGTCAAGAATACACAACTTGGACCTCCTTATTAAATGGAAAACCTATAATCGCATTTTCGGTGAAATTTGTTGGGAAGGTATTTATCTACTTATAATTCGATTACTGTAAGAAATTCTTGGAATTAAAATAAAACAAAATTGGCAAATAGGTACTTATTGAAAATAATCTTAAGATACGGCTATGTAATCTTTAATACACAGAGCTTTTGGCCTGTCCAAACCTTTTTCTATTGTTCTGTACAGCTTATGTTTATAAAGGACCAATAGAAGACCCAAAACTTGTAATAGCTCAGGTACATTTATTACAATTTTAGGAAATATTTAGATTATTCTGTAAAAATATTTAAAATGACCGTACTAAGTTTTGCATTAGAAATGCTGTTTTATTACTCTCTCATACATAAAAATAGACTATAGCACTAGGTAACACCTAGGTAAAAATTAGCAAGATGAGACACTACATTGATTCCGTAAAAATATAGCTATGACTTCGGACATTTAAGTGTGCACCCTGTTGCCAATGTGTATAAAATATAATTATATCATGATGAATACCACTTTTGAAGCATTATCCTAATTAAACACACAATATGTAGCCATAAAAATTCGATGAATTTATCATCAAGAAAGTTTGAACTATATTAAATAATTTTATTTTGAGATATTTAATTTAGTCGGATATTGTCTCGCGAATGTCTGAAATGGTACTAGGATCAAATAGTGTAGGTACGTTTCAATTTGAATGAAATAATATATATGCAAGTTTTTACATGTTGGGTTTGTTGATGTTAACAGTTATCGAACAAAATTGTACGAAATGTTTTTTTATTAAAATATTCATTTAAACTAGGTAATTCAGGATAGGAAAATGTTTGGTTTGAAATAATACAAATAAGTAAAGGTACATAATTCGAAAGCTTTTAAAATATAATAACAATATAATAAATAATTTTGTCTGCAAAGAATTATGAAACATACAAGGCTCAAAATGAATGATGCAATGCCGATAATTTTGATGAAATTTCAAAGTCTCGATTTATCAAATCTTCACGTCCACAAACCTTAAGCCATTACGTTAACTTAAAATAGAGTAAGACATTATTATAAAGGAAATACGTTACTGACAATTTTATGATAGTAATGATTTATTTTTAGTTAAACGTTACTGAATGCTTTAGACTTATTTATAGTGTTAAATAATTCTACTTACCCCGACTCATCATTAAGCATTCTAAAAAACTTAATTTTTTCAACATTATTTTCCGTTCTACTTTGGCAATTTTTATAAATTCACCACAATCCACTTCGTTTACTAGTATCTTTTCCATTTTATTAACAAAAATAAGTTAAAAACTAAACAAAATCACAGACTCAATAACACTAGAGGACAACATAAGTACTACTTAAATAATCAGCCGCCGTCTATGGAATCTATTTCAAATCCTTTAAAATTAGAGTATAGCTCTATCTCTTTCGATTTAAGTTTCTCGCGCTGACTTTCCTCGCTTCTTATTTCTATTTTTTTGAACTAGGTCAAGTCAATATTATATTGAACACAGAATTTTCTAGCAAGGGTGGTACCAGGGAGGGGGTCGTAGTCCCCCCCTCCCCCGAAAATCTAATTCTTACAATCCATGATCCTTTAAAAAAAATAAGCTAAAAAAAGAATGGCTAATGACAATGACCCACTCCAAAAATTCGGAATGTAGCCCTTTTTTTCTGGAGGGTATTGGAAACATGAAAACACAAATTATTTTTCCAATATGCAATGCGGCACATTTGCTTACATTCAATGGAAGTAACCAGTCACAACACCAACGATTTATACAGTCTAAATCGTTTGACATACATATTTGTATCGGCAAAAAATGCTAGATAAGGCTACGAAAAAAAAGGGGTCCAAGGACTAATCCTTGAGGAACGCCGCTTGTTGCAAATCCACTGGACGACTAGGATTGACCAACTTCAACTTTTAACATAACATTTCTATTGGTGATGTAGTCCTTTATCCACGTTGTAGCTTTGATTAAAAACCGTAAAGTTCAAGTTTAAATAGTATCTACTTTTTTCTTAAGCACTTTTTCGAAAGCTTTCGCGAAATCTAAGTATACTATTTAAGTTTTTTTAAATTTGAAAAATATTTTAAGCTGCCTCTCACTTCTAAACTCAACGTGAGAGAGATAACAAAGCAAGCGTCACGCTAATTCTACGTATAACGTGCCGCCCGTTCCGCCATTGACTTACAATTGTAAGAACTTAACAATAATGTCACAAAATAAACATTTGAATTTTAAATTAAAATGTCGCCGCCTATTTCAATAATTTTAATATTTTTTTAGGCATAAATTAATTTTATATTTATAACAGTTTTTCCTGTATATGGACAAGGACGCGAAATTAGTTCAAAATAATAAAAGTTTATTAGTACTCGTAGTCATTTAGAAAATCAAAAAGTAGAAGTAATCTGTCTAGAGACTTATTGAAATACTTTTTATCGTTTTACAAGTTTGCTTGCGTAAATTCGTTATCTTCTTTTTTTCTGTTCTACAATAATTCATGTGGAAATCAATGCTCATTGGTGGAAATTATGTATTAAAGATAAGACAGTAAATTGAGTTTTTTTACGAGCTTTCTATTATTTTTTTTTTATTTCGTTAATAATTTTCAGATACACGCATTTCACAAAAAATGTTTTCAAATTTCTCTGTTATTTTTTATCCATTTTAATTTTCAGATTCAGTTAATGACTTTTAACTATTAACCTCTACTAGGATAAAGATTAAATTGCTATACAGGGCGTTTCAGAGAGAAATATACATACGCTAACTGTAGGTATGGGACACTTAATAATTCGAAATCATCCATTATTAATGAGTACCACTTCACATTACCTAGATACAAGTATAGGAGGTAATTAGATACGTTTTATGGATTTTGTATTTTTTTTTTATTTGGCCCAAACTCAACAACTTAATATTTCTAATTAATAGATAAATTTTCCTCGATATAGCAAAAATAATGCTAAACCATCCTTAAAATCCTGATTCGGCCATTTCTTTTCGCCTCAAAAACAACACCCGATAATACAATTTTGCATATCTGGTAAAATATTTCATAAGAGTGGAAAATTTGATTTAGATTTGGTTCGGTTCAAATTTGCAAATTTCGTTTTTGTAAAATATTAGGTTTTTTAACAATTTGATAAGTTCAGAATTTAAAAATGATTACTTTATAGCAAAATATAGAAAATATAAGGTACTTTTCAAACGTCTCAATTTTGCATTGTTTTAATATTTTATAAATGTTTTACAGGTTCGTAACGTATAGTTCGTAACGTATAGTTCATAATTTTTTGCGAAAAGAAGTTTGAGATCTCATTTTGTGATGTCTAAGTTTTAACATGTTGGCTTTGGAAACAAAAATGTGTTTGTTGTCCAAGCTACAATTTCATATTCATACGTGGTGGTAGTATAATCGACCGACAACGTTCTACAACAGAGAGCTCTCGTTAATTGATTAATTTTTTATACAGGAACATGAACCCTTAAATAGCTTAGTTACCAAGATACAGGGTGTGTTTTTTTTCGATTTATGGCCTAGGTGTATGTACCTAATATGCCAGTCTAAGTTTGTGTTTAAATTCTCAATCATGTGTGATCTGTGTAGGCTTTGTTACTTTTCCCAGCGCCACTTCAGGAACAGCACCGTTAATTAGAACCCAACAGTGAATGGTCGAGTGGGGAATCCTACCTATGCAATAGAATTAATATTTAATATTTTTATTTTTTTTAAATAAAAATTCCTGCCATCGCACCGGTGGGATTCGATCCTGAGACCTTTCGATCTCAAATTCATGGCCCTAACCACTGAGCCAACCTACCCCCATACAGGGTGTTAAAAGTTTTAAGTCAACATTCAAAATTTTCCATAAAATAAAAGGTCTTTAAATATTTTTTCCAAATTTAATCTACCAAGATCTTGTCAAATACACGAACTACTTAAAATTTGACACGTGCTTACTAGATTAGAATTTAGAAATATTGAGTCGTTACAAATTTATGTAAGTACAAGCGGACTTATGTTTAGAAGCAAATTTATGCAAACACCGTTCATTTTAGCTCCGTAAAAGGTTCCTAGTTTTTTTACTTAAAATGAACAGGGAATATAAAAAAAAACGTTTGTTCCAGTGTTGTAAAAAATAGGGAAATTACTACTAACCTTGATATATTGGTTACCAAATATGAAAAAAAATATTTAAAGTTGTTTTTGATTTATGACAAATTTTGAATGTTTATTTCAAACTTTAACCCTGTATCTTGTTGGTAGCTAAGCCGTTTAAGGGTCCATGTTACTATATAATTTTTTTTGGGTACTTTTAACACATACAAATGTACTACAATGGATGGTCTGTCTAAAATGGAGACAACTACGACGTAGGATTATGTCTAAGAGTTTAGAATTTGACATTAAATACGCCCAAACCCTTATGAGGAACATTTAAAAAAACTTGATCCCACAATTAGTCCTCAACTTCCGTTTCGGGTTTTACTTTCTTCCTTAGTTTCATTAGATAGAGGCAGAATAAATATAAAAACTTTCCTCATCAAATATTGATGTACCCGAAGTTTATTTTTTACAATTTAAATTTAATTTTAAATAATTTGTAAAATGGATTTCTTCTAGTGATATTATTCTACAAGCATTTATAATTTATATCTGAATATGACCTTATAAGGTTGAAAGCGCTTGAAACCTTTTTTGAAAAATACACAGTTGTGATAAACTGTGTATTTCTATTCGTAGTCTACTTCGAACAGCTTTGAGATATGGATAATATTTGAAATTGGAAAAATAATGTACTAATTGCTGTTTGTCAAAAAACAATTGAGGTCTAATGGCGAAATGGTCCATAATTAGGCATTCCAAACAAAATGGCTACCAGTGGGTTTTGACAGATTATTATGGCAACCCTGTAAGCCTAGTGATTTGACAGGGTCAATGAAATAAATAGTTATTAGATTGATCATCCATGTTTTACAAAATAAACATAAGTTTATGCCTTGAAGTAAAAATGTAGGTAATTATTTTTTTACTATATTCAAAGGCTAAAAATTGGTTTTAAAACACCTTTTTGCTAAACTGATTCTGATTAATGAGCACTTGGGAGGCAATATGGCTGCTCGCAAAAGGACCCGCTTTTAGCAATCTATACAACTATATATGTATCATTGACCCTGTCAATAACAGCAGGCCACAGTGTTGCCATATCTAAACGTCAGTTCCCACCTGTCAGCATTTTGACAGGTCGTTGGAATGCATAATAGGTACCATTTAAAAAAGTGAGAGTTGTGTATGATCTTCTTTTGGAAAATAGATGGCAACAATTTTTTCATGATTTTTTTTCTTAATTTATTTAACGTCGGCCTATTTCTAACTACGAGGTGTAAACACAAACGCTGGTGAGCTCCAATTACCAGAAATTTAGCCGAATTCTCTGGTGTTTTAACCAGAGATAGGGATCTTTAACGAGCCCAATATCCATAAACTCGGGACCGACGGCTTTACATCTCCTCCGAAAGCTGGCACACCGCTTGCTATGCCTCGTACTCATTGATATAACGCCTGCCCGCTGTGGTATGCAACTACGCAAGCAGTTTGTTTGGACGTACACCGACTTTCATTTAGATGGTCACGCATCCAACTACTAACTGCTCTCGACTTGACTGCAGATATCGATACACAATAAGTGACCTTTGCTAAGATGGGCCGCTGCCCTTAACTTTTCATGATGTGGACGGTGTTTTGGTGGTTGAGTGCATGCAGTAAGGGGCTTTAATTAACAACATGCTTTATGGGAAAACAATCTAACATTTGAAGGTTGGATGGTTTCATTCAGAGATTAGGTATTCAAACCTTTACAATATATGTGGCCAAAAAATATTTTCTTCGCAGAATGTGCAATAATCAATAATTAATCAAGAAGGTTGTTACAGACTGTACAAACTATGAAGACCTATGAGAAGATTTAAAAAGGCAATGATAATAAATAGTAGTTTTGGATATTGTGGCCATATCGCACGAAGACAAAATTTGTACATGGCGTCGGACCGAGGCGGTAGGATGTCCTAAATTCTCTTAGTGCGATACGGAAAATCCACTCAAGATGCACAGTATATTTTTTCTACAACCCACTAAAGAAATTGACAAGATTATCAAAATATATTTAGAAGTTATTAAGATGAACTATTTTCAAATAATTAATACAAATTTTTTAATTTATGAATTTAAACCCTGAATCTGTCGAACGCGAACCCGACACTGAAACCGCTGCTCTAACATCTTCCAAATTATTTTGTCCTAGCATTTATAAGTAATTCAGTTGAGTTTAGATAGTTTTATTAAAATTTACGGTTTCTTTCTAAATATAAACGAATATCTGGTGATTGCCATTATTTATTAATTGTTCACAAAAATCACTAATTTTTAATTATATTTTATATTATTGTGTTCTAAAAAGTATCCTGACAATTAATTGGAAAATTTCACTAATTTAAAATTTAAAAAAAGATTAGCCAGCTGGGAATAACATATAAACTGTGAATTTAATATACATTCTAAATTGGATATGACATTATATCAGTTCAATTACTAATTTTTTCAAGACATTTATTTAAATTTGTTATTACCTAAATTAATGTTATTACCCGTGATATAAACTATAGTATCATCAGCAAACAAATGCATTTTACTTACATTCAGCGAAATATAACTAATAGTTTTTTAATAATACATATGAACACTGCCCTGTGGCACTCCAGTTGGTACAAGTGTCATTTCCGATGTATTATTTATTTTTGTTCTTGATATCTATTGAAGTTGAAGGAAACAACCTGACTTAAAAAAACTCGTGTTGTAACGGTACGTTTTATTTTAAATAAGTATGAATTAAACCAGAATTTTAAATTTGTTGTAAGACGAACCACGTTCATAAATCTGCTTTAGCAACTTCATTAAACCATTCTTTAATATTATTCCTAACTTTTCTTGTTTGTCGGGGACACACAAGGTCTAAAACATCTTTAATATTAGACATAAAAGTTTTGAACACTTATTGAACCAATATTTTTCAATACGAGCTAAACTTAATCTATCATAATTACATTTTCTATATTCAATAATTAATTGTATACTAATGGTGTAACTAGGTAAAACTAGTACACCTCTGGAAAAAATCGATGATTCTATAAAATATCAGAAAAAAAATTAACAAGCAATACTCTTAACTTAATTGTTAATTAGTTTTTTTTATTAATATTAAGTTTTTTTTATACATAGGATGATGTTGAAGATATACGGAGTGATAATTTAAGATTTATCGCAATCTTTATTGGTTATTAATAAAGATCAGGGTTATAATTTAAACAAAAATCGTGTTCTTCCAAGAACCAATTTTAAAAAATTAAGTGTGAGTCAATTTATCAAGCAATTTAGTCGAATTTATGGTTCTTAAAGTGTCTTTTTTTTGGTACTACACCTGGATATAGATTTTTTATAACTTAATAATTCTTCACCTATATCATTTTTTATCAAAATTGACAGGCTATATTAAATGAAAATTGCCACCCACCTTGTAAAGTTCTGTGATGAATCAATTTTTTTTTTTTAACTTCGACGACGATGATGCGGATCTTCGATCCAATCAGTCAATTTTTTTCTTGAAGTCAGGGCGAAATGTTATGAAAAAAGAAATCAATATTGATTGAACCTTAGTTAATCCCACAACGAAGTTCAATTTTTAGGTAGGTATTCTGTTTTTATATCCTCACTGTATTATTTGATCTAGTTTAAAAGTTTCCTACTTTAAACATTTTAATATTTTAAAGACATTGAGACAGGCCATTTCAATAACTCGATCACTTTTTTATAAAAAAATAATATGTTTTAGATGAATTGGAAGTGGAAGTAGATGTTTGCTAGTCTCTAAACGTTTAAAAGTTCTCTATTTTAAAAATAATTCTTGCAAGAAACGTTTCAAAAGTAGCGAAAATGTTCTTTTTGAAAGGAGGAAAGTCGAGTTAGCTCCTGTCTGTTCAGATATATATTAAAAGGAAACAAGTTGGCTCCTGTTAGGGTTCGAATAGTCTCCCATAACTATTTATATACAGTGTGTACCAATCTTGTAGGATCGGTAAGAGTTATTAATCAAATGTATTAAAATTTGTAGGGTGGCTTAAGGGCCACATTTTAAATTTACTTAGAGGTATATAGGGTGTTGCATGACTCAGGTACTAACCAAACATGTTTTTTTAAACCAGAACACCTGTTTATTATTTTAGATTAAAATTATTCTCATTTTTTCCATTCTTCCAATATATGTTTTGTCTAGGTTATATAATAGGGTACTCTAAAAGTAATTGGTACTTTGTATGAAAATCGTAAGTAAATCATTTAGATACATGTATTACACTCTTCTTCAGTAACGTTTTTATTCTATGCTTATTAGTACACAGGGTGACTCAAGACCCGTGATTTTCATGTTTTATTTATATGGGACACCCTATATTTTTTAGTACCAGTAGATTCCACTGAAAAAAGCCTTCCATTTTTATTAGGCATTTCCTATACCTACAAATAATTTATCGATATTTTGTGAGATTAAATGAATATTATGGTTATTTCGATAAATAAAATTAGTTTTTTAAAGAAAAAATAGCTATTTATGTAACCAGTTACGAAATGTCTTATTTTGTGTAACGAGTAAATATTTGGAGTACAAGGAGTACGTCAAAATGTTACCCTCAACATTGCTGTGCAATTTTCAATAACGGTGTTCAATTATTTAAAAAATAAAACAATTTACAGCTTTTATTTTCTTTTTTGTTGTTAAACGTAATATCAAATGTGAAATGTCACTATTCATTGCCTTTTTTTCGATTTTTCCATTTTTGTTTTAAAAACCAAAAAAGGCATTTTTATTTATTTTCATTTCGTAACTGGTGACATAACTTTTCGTAATCAATTGCATAATGTTCGTTTGACCAGAGGTTCCCAAACTTTTGTTTCATAGACCACTTTCAAAATTTTGCTGGATCCGGTGGACCCTCTGTAGCTACATCACTACCAATTTCTAAATCTCGAAAAAAAAAGTGAAGATTAGATCTATCTATGGAAACTTGCGTTGTGGCCGAGTTTTAACGACGAATTAACAGTTTTCGAAAAAAAAAGGTTAGAATTGATTGCTTGATAGGGTTAATTATTTGATAATAAAGTCGACTAAACAAATTTTCAATTAAATTTTAATTGATTGTGCTGTGAGTGGATGTCAAAAAAGCAAAGTTGGCCAAACGAAAAAGTGACTCCATCCAACTTTACTTTTTTGAAACCTACAGTGACTCACGGCACAAGAACCAATCAATTCTCACAAATTTTATTTAGAAAACGTCCTATTCGGAGTAGTAAAAAGAAATATAGTATATTTCCTTGTGTTGTAGGTATTTATTTAAATTTAAATATATAAATTATTACACTATTAATTATTATTGTTATAACCGTCGTAATATAATTAAAATTAAACACTTATAACGTAATGTAATTTCTACAATGGAAATTACAAACATAATATAATTTTAATGAGAGGGATGTACTTGATGGATTGACAGCAAATTATCAATATTTGGTATGAGTTTTGTAAGGAATAACCGTAAATCTCCCCTTTCTGTGATATTCAATCTGCTCCTTTTTTTTTAATATGTTTGTAACGGCACTAAAACTTTTTTTGACGAGATATGACGAGGGAAACGCTATCAGAAGCTTTTTCACAATTCCCCACAGTCCAGGATATTTTTCGGGGATTTCTGCCTGCAGCCAAAATTTTTGATACCATGATACCCTCTTTTAAATGTTACTTTCAGCTCCTCATTAGTGCTAAGCTCGAGTAGCTCCTCTTATAATATCACATTCTCCACTTCCGTTTCATCAAATGGATTTATGATCCATGGTGGTATTTCCATCAACAGAATATCTTCAAATCTGAATTTAAAATCATCATGCAGGGCAATCAAATGTTGAATGTATGTCTGAATATCTTCATCAAGGCATTCTACCTGCGACAAATTTGAAAACTGTGAAAATTTGCGCCGACCAATATTTTCCTTCATAAATTTCAATTTACCAAGAAAAGCTGAAATTACGCTCTTTGTTTTTATTAATTTGAGGCTGTCCCCTTGTAATTGTAAGTTGGGGTCATTAAATTTTTTTTGAAAAAATCTGTCAAATACGCGATGTCTGCTTTAAAATTGATCAAGTTTTTTTTAAATCAGGATCTTTACTTTCTAAAAACTCCAAAAACTGAGTCAAAAAGTAAATAAAATCTTGAAAAACATGCACCTTTCGACAACCAGCGTACTTCGGTATGTAACAGCAATCGTTGGAAGTCTTCATCATTTTCATCGCACAATTGTGCAAATAGACGCGTATTCAATGCATTGCTTCTTATTTTGTTAACTGCATTAATCACAAATTGAAGCGATTGGTGCAATCTATCACTCAAATTTTTCGCTACTAGATGTTGTCGGTGGATAACACAGTGAATCGCAATTACCTCTGGTATAATTCTTTTAAGATGGCTTATAAACCCACGATATCGCCCGACCATGGCACGAGCTCCATCTGTTGCCACCGAAATAACGTTTGTGAATGGAATCGATTTTTCTTTAAAAAAATCACTCAAAACATTAAATATTGATTCATCTTTAGTGTCCGTCTTCAAAGTTTTCGCGAATAGTAGCTCTTCATGAATTTCTTCGCCCATAACAAATTGAACATATGCCAATAATAATGCTTCATTGCCAGGTAAAGTTGACTCGTCCAGTTGAATAGAAAAATGAGCTGTTCGTAGATAATCACACAAGAAACTTTCAACATCAGAGCTGATTTCATCAATACGTCTTTGTACAGTGTTGTTACTCAAAGGAATTCTTTTGAGTATGTCAACTGATAATTTGTGCAGAACAGTTTTGAAAACCTCTTCAACAGCAGGTAAAATTAACTGTTCTCCGATGGTGTGCGGTTTTCCAGATTTTGCGATAAGTAATGAGATATTGTAAAATATTATAAACAGTTGAAGTTTTTTACAAGAATTTCTTCCACATGGAAAAATGAGTAATCAATTGTTTAATAGTACATTGCTTCACTATCGAAACCAAATTAATTTTCATGCACCCCCGCTTACGATTGTGGACCCTCATTTTTTATTCCGCCCAACGTAGACCCCCGTCGAGTCTCCCGAGGACCTAGGGTTGCCAGACGTCACGCTTCATGCACGCTTTTTTTTTTTTTTTTTTTTTAGAAATGGTCACAAAATTATATAAAAATGCTCTATCGTCACGGTTGCCACGCTTTTCACTTCCGGAAATGTGGCAACCCTACGGGGGTCTACCTGAACCACTTTAGGAAATACTGGTTTTGACACTTGCTGCGAATACAAAATATGTCACTTTATATGTTAAAATTAGAAAAAATACTTTATAAACTTTAAAAAATGTGTAAAAGAAAAAACAAAAAAAATTAAAAAGTTGTTGAATATATAATAAAGTGTAGGGGCAATCGTTTTCAAAAAAAGGTATACGCTTTAGTAACATGCGAGCTGCTCGCTATTCTCGGCATTCGTTTTATAAGCGTGTACGTATTTAAAACGGGTGTTTTACAGCGAGCGAAATTTTTCACACGTTTTTGATAAAATATGCATGTTTTCAAGGATTTAGCCAATGTCACTTATATGTCACTTTTAGGATGATTATTAATATTGATTGATTGTAACAAATTCTAGATAAACTACTATTTATTCATACCTACAAAAGTATCTAATTTCTTATAAATATGGTTTGTAGTACTAAAAAAGTCTAATACCTGAGAATTTCTTTCATTTATTATTAATTGTACAATTAGAAAACTTGTAAGATAAGAATCCTCAGACATTTAGACATGCAGAGACAGAATCCATTTTTTGAATTAAATATATATTGAATGAATATTTTTTATATCTTACCGTGTAAGAATTTAATTAATAATTCTTGTATGTTTTATTTACAGATATTAATTTTCTTGCAGTTTCTTGCAAGTAGTAGTTCAAAGCTCTTCTGTATCACACGTTGTGTCCAGAAATTTGTAAATTTGCCACAAAATATTAAAGAACTGAATCAGATAAGTTATTATTTAAATTAATTTGGTACCATAAGAACTAGGTTATTTATAACGTACGATTTTCCTGGAATTATAGGTGGCACTGACTGGACCCGTATAGCTATTTTTCCACCAAAAATTAACGATTCAGTTTATCCTGAACATTTATATATTGTGATTAGAAAAAATCATCATTCGACTACAATTGGTTTGTTGTAATTAAATTACATAATCTCTATTTTTTTGTGGCCTGCACATTACTTTAATTCAACGATATAGACAGTTTACAGTGATGCCAGACTTATTATTTGCTTCTTAAAAACGTACACGTTTTAAAAAACGAATGCTCATCGAATGCCAGTCACTTTTCCCGTTTTTCCCAATAATTAGTCAAGAACTAAAAATCCCCCAGTTTAAGGTACTTTATTCTTAAATACCCTGTATATTTATTGCTTGCAAGATCGAATTCGGATTGTAAATTTTTGAGTTCAGGTATAATTCAAAGTACAGGGGAGTCAACTCCCTTAGAGTTGTCACTTGGACTTACACACGGTTATCAATTTGTCTGGGTACCGAAAATCCAACAATTACAGCTATCCGCAAATTATATATAACAAATTCAAAGAACAGCATCTCTCAACAGGCGCCATGAAAACCACATCAACCAGAGTCATGGAAGTCATTCTTAGGCCCAATCCCCTTGATATTTACATCAAGGAAGTTGCCCTGATGACAATAACACGACTACACACGGCTGGAATAGAAACTGACATATGCACTCGACACGCTTCCACTGCTTCAAGGTAACACGGACTCCCACCGAGTTATATCTTCCATAAGCCATATAAAGTTATAACGGAACAAATAGAAGACCCGGAAGTGGCAGGTACCATGCATATCTACACCGATGATTCTAAAAGAAAACAAGGGTCTGGATGTGGAATATATTCTAGATTCTTAAACCTAAACATAAAATGGGCTGTGAACAATAGTGCCTCACGGGGATTCTCATAGCTGCAAAAGAATTTCCAGAAACAATATCACTGGAAGGGACATGCTATTCAGATAACAGACAATCTCTACTTGCTATGGCCATGAATTTACTCTGGGATAATACTAGAATGTCACGAAGCTTTGACCAAACTATCCATCAACAATGTGGTCACCTTGAGATGGGTCACATTGAAAGGTGGTCTTGTTGATTCTCTAGCCAAGAAGGCAGCCAACCAAATACTTTTTTGACCTGGCCCTTCCATTGGACTGACAAAATCGCTGATGACAAACCTAATAAAGAACATTTCCTTGTGACGTTGTCAACTACATTAAATCTGTATGCTGGCTGATTTAGGAAGATGCACAATGGGCCTAGCCAGGCCTAAGTGCCGTGAGCAATTCGTTACCGATACAGATAACGAAGGTCAATTCGACCCCGTCTTTTAAAGACCGGGCTTCAATTTGTTTTTATAATAACGATGTTTTTGAGGGGTTTGTCTCTAGAAGTTAATTATTGGAATATTAATCGAATGATGAATTGTGTCGAAAGTCTTATGTGAATTCTCTAAAATTTGTAAAAAAATATTTTCAAATGTACCTACTCGCACCAAATACATTAATTTTAGATCTCTGTTGATTTTATTTAAATTTTAATATATACAGTAATCATGTAAATGTTGGAACAATTTCGGTAAAATGTTTGTTGGTCAAGAAAAAAATGAATGCTTTGACAGGTTTATTTGTTTTTTTATGTCATCACTTTTCAAAGTATGACGTTACCGCCAGTTTTTTTAAATAAAACCACCAGTTAAAAGAAAACATCTCAACTAATTTTCAAATAACAAAGTATTAAGTACATTTTTCGTGGTTTGATTGATGTCTTTATCTTAAAATAAAATTAAAATACAATCACCATTATAATCGCGAAATGAGAAAATCGAAATAAATCATTTCAAATTTGTATGTTTAGACAGAATGCGTTTTTTATGAACTACCATGAATTTAGCTTGTATTATTTAATCCATGAATTTAGCTTTTATTATTTAATTTCCCATCCTAAACAAAGGACCATTAATTACATTTTGACGCCGAAAAACTTAAAAACCGTCACCGTCTTGTGGTATCTGCCAATGATAATCCTCAGGTACACTATATTCTCTCCAGAGTAGTGGCGAGTAAATGATAAGACTTTCTGTCATATTAAATAAAATGAAAGTTCTCAATCCCTTCTCAAGGACTAACGATTTAATCTAGGTTAACGTTTAGTAACGGATTACTCCGGGGCTGCGCCCAAAAAATAACAGACTTGAAATATGACCCTTTGGTTTGTGTACAAAATCAACAACTTAAAATTTCTTCGTAAATTACAGAAAACTATTCGATTTTATATGACGGTTTCAAAGTATGGCACATTCTTAAAAAAAGCTTAGACATGTTTGACATTATTCTTAATTAATGGTGCTTAGGATAGTTAAAATAAACAATTCTATTGATAATATCTTTATAATCCAATATTGTCTAAGATGTGTATGACGAACCGATATATTGCAGTTCAAATCATTAAACAACACCTTAAATGAAAAATTTTCCGCTAATCATCGTTATTTAATTAATTTTATTAAATAAAATGTTTATTAATTTATTATCAAATTATCGATTGTTTGTTGATACAAATACTTTTTATTTATTTTAAATTATGGTGTCTATGTTAGTTTTTAAACTAGACTATCAAAATAATGATAAAACTATTGGCATTTGTAAATATGATAGGATTACCTTCAAGTATAGCTGTATCAAAAAACCACATTTTATTTAAAAAAAAAAAAAAATTGAAAAAACTGTTCTGGGTAGGATTCGAACCCTCTACATTATCTTTCTACGTATGCTGGTTTACCAACTCGGCTATCAGGACAATACATGTCCGGAATTTGTTATTTTGAACATTAGATTCAAATCTTAAGACGGTGGACTCCAGACATATAATGTCTTAATAGCCTAGTTAGCAAGGCAACGTGTGTAGAAATATACTGTTAAAAACATAGATATTTTGAACCGTAAATAATAACTGAATACGCCTCTGTGCAGGTACGCCTTCTTAGAAACAAGATATTAAATTGTTATCAGTAGATTGATAACGCCAACTTTCACACAGGTGTCCGAACAGTGACTTCTGCCTAATCACGGTACATAAGATTCATTGGTCCGTTTGCCAGACAAGCTGTGGTTTATCACCGTTTTCACAGCTACAAGTTAAAACATAATATTTATAAAACATTTCATTCCATTTTCATCTTTCAAACAGCACACCACATCATAAATTAAAAGATTGGCGTGGTTTGCTAATATTTTCTGAGAAAAAGATTAAGGGTGAGATTACAGAACGTCTGCAACTTTGCAGATCTGCAAATATGGCGGCAACTTTGAAAATCTACAAATATGACTGACTTACACATGCAAGTATCAAGTTTTCGTATTCCAAATTTGGGTTTAGTGTTCTTGGGGGTAATAAACCACAATAAATATTGCGAATTTGCAGATATTTTTTGGAATACTTGCATTTGTAAGTCCGCCATATTTGCGGATTTGCAAAGTTGCAGATCTGCAAAGTTGCAGACGTTCTGTAATCTCACTCTAATACATTATTAAAATACAATGCTGTAAAAAAAAGCAGTTGATGTTAAAAAAAAATCAGGAATGGTGGAACAATTAATTCACCAAGACAGTCACGCCAAAGAGCTTCTAAAAGGAACATCGCCAAAACTCACCGAGCAGCTACACTAAACCATATTAGGAAAAATACTAGAGTAATAGTAGACCAACTAATAGTATGTGTAGGCTTAACAAACATGTATAACGTCGGTCTAGCTAAAGTTTGCCAATCCTCCCGGAACATAGCTAAAATCTCCCGGATCTTTTAACTATGAATAAATAAATTGACTGGGTTGAATTAAAAGATCTTCTCTCAAGATGCCTATAAATGAGGATAAACTGTGTGATGAATACTGTAATGCGAGAAGTGCGTGATGTTATTGTAAGCAAAACAACGAGATTAGACATGCGCGTAGGGTTAATTTCTTTGAAAAATGTGTAGACGAATCATGCAAAGAAATTAAAAAAAAAACATTTCATTTGCTCTATCGATTCCTATCTCAAACGCCGCTACCGAACGTGTTTCAGCGTAGTTAATAGAGAGTTGAAGTGATGTTATGAACGTAAACGTATACATGAAATTTGACATCTGCGCATGCGTATTAAAATATCCTTCACGTATACATCTACGTTCATACGTAAACTTACGGGATCTGACGTATACACGTAACGCAAACAAAATAACCTCTTTTTAATTGGAAAAGAAGAAATCCCAATATAAATTGTCATTAATTGTCATTATTTGTTATGACACGTAAATGTCACGATGCGTTTAATAACTTCAACTCATATTTTGTACTACAACGTAAACATTATTTTTCTGCGTTCACGTTTACGTTAACGTACTGGAAACACTTCAACTCTCTAATGAACTTTGGTCAAAAAATCATATTTGCCTTAATGCAAGTGGGCACAAATTTCAAATACACATGATGTAGAGTTTTATGAAAAAGTATTGTAAACTGCCCGCGGTGTAAAAAATACAACTTCAAAGAAAAAAATATTGTAACAATAAGTGCAACAACTTTTATAATAAATATAAAAGTTTGTTTACCTCTTGTATTTTAAATCTACAGAAATGGCAACCCTAGGTCTGAAAGAAAAGACCTTGTGCCGATTCTGTTAGGAAGTGGAGGAAACTGCAGTACACATATTGTGCTACTGCGAAGGTCTATCTACACTGAGATATCTTACACTTGCAGAATAAAAACCAAGAGCAACTTAGCTAGACCGAAGAGATACTTTCTAGTCTATAGAGTCTACTATAAAAGACCACTCGAGACAAGGTGGGTGGGGTTTTCCAGGTTTTCCTCATCTGTACTTCAAATTGTACGATCAATCATACATAAGTCGCCCCGGTGCGCCACGGCAAATAATAATACCTGACCCTGAACTTTGTTTATGGTTAAAAAATTCACTCGTATTATTATGTTGTGGAGGTGCGGATGGCGTAGTGCCCTGAAGAAAATATAACCGATTTCCTTTTTATTTTTTCATAATTTTGGCGTCTGTCCTTTTCTAAATGGTAAACAAATTGGCATTAAGCCAAGTCGCTATGTTACTGATTATAATATTTGCAATAATTTCTAAAGTACTGACCGAGGACAATACCATAATCTGTCTAGATGGAATTATTTTTGTTAATAATGTGAAAAAATTATCTCCAGCGGTGTCACTTTCATAATAGAATCCAAAATAGTGATATTTTTTTTATAAATGCTTTTTATTTTGTTAATCTTGCGTAACGCCAAGTTAATTGTCATTGTTTGACGATAAAACCACCAGATTGGGTGTCGACATTTTTCATTGACCTTTAACCCGTCGATAATCGATTTTTCTGCGCACCTAAACCAATCGCTACTAGATAAGTAACACAAATATACATATATGTATATACAAAATCGTATTTGGAAAAAGAGAACAATGAACTGTGCCGAAATTGATAGTCCAGTAATTTGAAGTAATAGAAACAAAATTTAGTCGGATCAAAACAATTTTTTTTATCACTCTAGTCTTACACTAACCATACAAAAGTAGTATTAATCTGTTGAATTTTCAGGTTTTGTGAAGCATTCGCGTTACTTAGACCAACCCACGTAAAGTTGGATGACTTAATGTATTTTTTACACATTACATAAAAAAATATTGGCCATTAATTATGTAATTAATAAGTTTTAACATTTTAAGTCTCGATCGACATTTTTTTATTTTTGTCGGACGCCATATTGGATCCTCCATTTTGTATTTCCGATTTTTAGTATATTCGAATTCAACGATTTCGAAAACCCCTTATTTTCCGGCTCCATATTGGATCCGCCATTTGTTTTTCTAATTTTTAATGCCATATTCAAAATCAGAGACCCCAAAAACCACACTGGAATTTAACATCCATTTTCAAACTTTTTTGTCTCTTTATTTGTTTATTTATTTATTTATTTATTTATTTATTTATTTATTTATTTATTTATTTATTTATTTATTTATTTATTTATTTATTTATTTATTTATTTATTTATTTATTTATTTATTTATTTATTTATTTATTTATTTATTTATTTATTTATTTATTTATTTATTTATTTATTTATTTATTTATTTATTTATTTATTTATTTATTTATTTATAACACCCAACAGTTTTAGCCAATCACAGGGTGAGGAATTTAAGATTACAAGGTTGGTTACTTATTAAATTATAATGTGAACACATTCGGAACAACGGTGAGTTTTGTAAAATATTTATTATTCATTGTATTCTAACACGCTATATAAAATGTTAAACGGTTTAAGAGCAATGATAAAAAAGTTCATCAACACCCTATAACTTTTTGTTTGTGCAATTTTGTACATAGGTAAGTAAAGTTCCATCGACGTATTTTTGACCAAAGAATAGGTGGTATAATTTATGAACAATCATTTTGATACACCCTATATATCAAAGTTTCGAATCAACATTGATTGTATCATAGTGATTCAGTATCAAAAGTAATATCTAACCTAATAGTAGGAGTAATTCAGAGAATTCCTATATGAATGCCTAACTTATGACGAGGACATTATTCTTGTAAACAGCTCGAAAAATAAATAAATTAAAACTACAAGACATAATGTAGACTGACAAGAGCAAATCCAAGTAAATAAAGTGAGGAATACCAGGTGAGAGCTGTTATGATTAAAGTGGATGGCTTAGAAAATAATTCTGAGAATATAACACAATTTGAATATGTACATGAGTGTAATATATAAAAAATGTACAGAGACTATGGAAATGGAAAGTAATAATATGGTAATAAACTAATTCTCAACAAAATAGCAAGGGCAACGAAACCAGATTAGAGTAAATAAACCGTACACACATTACTGACACATAGTTATTAAGCTACATGGAATGTATAAACGATCACACACACACACATATATAAGTTAATAGAATTATTCATATAAAAAATATAGAAGAAAAAGAAGAGGAAGAAGAGAACAACTAAAACATGAAAATAGTTAAGAGCTAAAAGCTGAAGAGAAAAGATATATTAAAGTGGAGAGAAACATTGAAGAACATTTAAATTATTGTTTGGGACGAAAATTTTATTGCAGCTCTCAGCTAGCTCTACAGCATATGCAGAAACTACCCAGCACTCACCACGAGGAGGTGGCTGCAAGCCGAGTGCCGCCCGTGCCCTGCCCAACCACCCAGCCATGGACACGAGCCGTCAGCCTACTCGATCAAAAAATAATAAATGTCGCCACAGTTTCACAAACTTATCAATATTTTTAATAAAAAAATGTTCGTTTTTTCTGGGCCCTTATTCTCGAGTTACACGCCGTTGTTCTCAGAGGAAGGACAAGTGTGCGATTCGAGAATACGCACCCTGCAATATTAAAAAGAACATCGAGAAATATTAGGTTATCAGCATAATAGAATGTGACCTGGTGGATTATTTTGTACAAATTACTACATGAAAATAATTAGAACACAACTAAAAATTGGTATTGCTCTCGGGCTATCTGGTTTGTATTTTTAGGGGTGTTTTTAAATAGTGAGATTTTTTAAGAACGCTACGCAAACGACTAGCTTGGAATACGAAATTCTTATTGAGTCTTCATCTAGTTCTAGAGGATAGTTGTGACAAAAAAACCCCGCGTGAGTACTACCCTATTAGTTTACCCTCTAAAGCATTCTGATGAGAGGTATGTCTTGTTGAAAACCACGCCTTTATGTTTTGCACAGCTTTCATTTCTCTTAAACGAATGGTCGTATCATAATTTTTAAAATACCACCTTATACCTGAATAAATACACTTTACAATAAATAGTTTTTTGTTCGAGTCAGTAGCTTGACAATTAAGAAATCGGCCAGTGCTCAAAATTGGCTCATGTTTTTAAATTTTTATCAAAGTTACCCATATTTTGTTACACTTTATTTTTAAAGCGATTTCTGTAAGATTGAGACGCGATTAAAGCTGCGACATATTGCAGGTATACTTAGCTTTTGTTCAAAATTTATTGCAAAAAAACACTGTTGGAATCAGTTTTTTATTATTAGCGAAGAGAGCTAGCATACGATTTGATTAAAATTCGGATATGTTCATCAGAGCATTTATTTAAGTATACCTGCAAAATTTCCTACGACAACGTGATTAATTTTTCCGAATTTCTTGTCCTACGTGAGGTGTTCAAGGGGGGAGAGGATCAAGCTAAATCTTTCCAAATCTCACTTGGGGAAAAGGGGGTCTTTGTTAATCTGACGTAATTTTTTTCTAGTAGAAAACTGTATAAAATTGCGTGAAAGTAAAGTTAAATTAAAGTAAAGAATGTTTCTAGAAATTTAATATTACAGCAATATTCTCAAATACTAGTCTTTGCTAGTCTAAAAGTAATAGAACGTATTGTGTTTTTGTTTTTTTTTTTAATAATCCAACGCATTTACACCCAAAACACAAAATTTGAAAAATCTCACGTGAGATTAGGGGACGGGGGAGGGAGATGAGCAAAATCTTACGAAAACTCACCAGGGGGAAGGGGGAATCAAAAAATCCTCAAAAATACCTCACGTAATTAATGCGAATACTGTACGACTACAGTATTCGCATTAAAAGTGCACCGTTTTTGCTAATCAGTTTTCAAGGGATATTATAAGTTTAACAAAATATTGGCAACTTTTATGAAATTTACAAACTTCAACCGATTTTGAGTGCTCGCCATTCCCTCAATTCAAATAAAAAACTATTGTAAAGTGTATTTATTTAGGTATAATGCGGTTTTTTAAAAATTAAAATACGACCATCCATTCGGCTCGCGAAATGATAGCAGAGCAAAACATGGAGGCGTGACCTTCAACGACAAGACGTTCAGAACGTTCTAAAAATTTCTAAAAAAAAAATCATGTAAGCCAGATAGTCCGAGAACAATTGAAAGGGGACCCTCAGGACCAACATACCAATTTTTAGCTTTATTCTAAATTTTCACAGGTAACCCCTATCCTGGGCTATTCATTTTTTGGGCTACACCTCACTTCGCATTTGGTTCTAATGATTTGGTGATTCTAGTTTTAGAAAGCTTAAAATTTAATTTAAAAAAATATATTTTCCTATGTACTAATAGTTCAATATCCTTTTAAAACGCTTTCACAATATTCAGTATTGCTATAATTTATATCAGAATCGTGTTGGCTATCTAGAAAGAAATGTACAAATAAAGAATTCTAGCAGAGAAATTATTCCGTTTCTGTTCATTTGATCGTAAAATGGAATCAATTTATGACACAAGTAGCCAATCAGAAGTCGACCGGTTCTATTTACGTCAATTCTTTCATAAAAATTACGCACCAAACTAATTGATACCCGGGGAAAGAAATTATTGGGAAAAATGTTTACACTGTAGCGACTGTTACGTAAGTAAATGTATTGTAATTTTTTTTGAATAAAAACGGAAATAACCAAACTGAACTATTAAAGAATATCTCTAAGATTACAGCTCCGATAAATATGAATACTTTTTTATTTGTTAAATTTTTTACATAACTGGTAATAATAATTATCTTTTTAATAAATAAATGAAACATTTAAACAAAATATAGCGAGTAGTTTCCAAAAATTATAAAACAAAATTTTCTTGAACAAAATGTTCTTAGCAATTTTCAATGAAAGATTTTTAAATAGCCAAACATATGTATATATTATTCTTGAAAACCGTTAAATAAATTAATTTCAAATATGAATAAAAAGGTGAAATAATACTTTTTATTTTGTTTTAAATATATCTAACAATTTTTAAGCAAAATGAAAAACCTGGTTAGACATAAATAAAATGCTAGACAGATTTCACTTAAAATATGGTTAAAACAAATATAATACTTTGTCCAAATTTTTAACAAAATAACCAACCAACATATATTACGAGTATATTAAATGAAAACCGCTCTGAATTTTAATTGATTAAACTTTTGATTGTATGCTTGATCCAGAGTGTCCTAAATAATGTATAAATAACTGAACTTAGAGGTTTTGTGGCCAGAATTAAGATGGATTCCTGGTATAACATTTTTCACGCTAAGTTAGGGTTGCCTTTTTAAGGTAGCTTATCACAATTTAAGAAACTATAAATTTAGTATACCTATCACTTGTATTTAGAGGATATTGAGTTCTTTATAAAAGAGTGAAAGAAACAACCTCTCATACATTTTCAGAAATTTATTTTAATCCACTTATTTAAAAAAACATGTTTTACATGTTTGATAGATTTAAAAACATTTTACTTTTGAAAAAAAAATATCGTAATCAACCTTTTTTGAGAAAATGAAATTAAAGGTAGGTAATGTTTTTAACTAATATTCTTAAATTGCAACAAATAAAATCTATATGTATTGTATGTATTGTTGATTATTACAATTTTAAAAGAATTACTTTTACTTGTGAACTTCTATTCTTTTAAAATTATAATTGATAAACTATTTAGAATGATGCATTTGTATTATTAGTACCTACCAATGGGAGGGTACTTACATAGTATTATAGTACATAGTACTGATTTTAATATATTATACAACTAGACAACTGAAAATTCTCTATTATACGAGATTGTTTTTTTAGGCAATACAACGAGTTTAGAGAATTTTTAATTGTCGAGTTGTAAACAGATAAACTATATCCATGAAATAAAAAATAATCGTTTAATTCTGCAGAAATATTATTAAAACGAGCCATGATGGGAAATTATAACAAAATTGACAAATATCACATTTTGAAGTTTTGGGAATATACGAACTCTTGTATATTCCTTAGAACATCTAATGTCAAAATTAGATACCATCGCGATTCCAAGGTCGTTTAGGATTCCTCCTTCCTGACTATATATATTCTAAGGTATATTCGATTATACAAGGGTTCGCATATGCGCTAGTTCAGTGTGATGTCATTTTGGTTCCACTGACATTTAATTCTAACCAAACTTTTAACAAAAACATCAAAAAATTTGACATATACGTTTTTACTGTTTTTATTTTATTTCAAAATATTGTTTACAGGTCATAAAAAATAGTTTAAAGGTATGTAATTGGTAACTAAACGATTGTATATTTGATACACGCTATCTACTTACTTTAGGAATATATTTATAAAAGTGAAAAACAATATAATTTAGGTAAACAAAACGAACAAAACGCACTCAAAAAATCTACTGTCACTTTGTCAGTGGAACTATAATTACATCATCACTGAACTAGCGCATTTGATTTACTTCATAATACGTAAATAACCGCTGTAATACACAATAACAACGACATATCAAGCGTTTTCATTAGTTCATATTTCAATGAGTGATATAGTCAGAATTATTCCTATTTAGGTGCATGTGACACTTTATATTGAAATATTTTGTATTTTTTTGTGTAAATTAGTGGAAAATAAATTAGTTATTTTAATCAAATCCAATTGAATAAATCATACATAGAGCACAAAACTTTTCTAAACTAATCGGGGGTTAGAAAAATATGTTTTATACAAAATGAGTCAAGTTGATTAAAAGAAATTTTTGAAAATGTTAACGTTGTTGTTTCACTACTTTCTTTAATGAGTAGAAAAGTGATACTTATTCCAAATTTCTATATTTGTGATTAGTGATATTTTCTGTCGCAACTCTGTAGCAAAGTAGTGGTTGCTCGAAAAATGTAACATGAAGAACTCATCTTAATTCTTGCTATACAGAGTGGGCCGGAATGATCGAGTTTAGTTTGGAAGGGAACACTTTTTCTAATTGCAGCATCGTCACTTCAACCCTCGTGTAGTGGCGTGAACAACCCCTACACTTTAGAATGTAAATCGGAAAAGTACCAACACATCATTGAAAATGTAATTTGACTATTTATAGGGATACTTTTGATTTTAGCGCCCTCTAGCTTGATATAAATATCTCCATATTGCACTTAAAACAAAACAAAATTACCAATAAAGCAAACAATGACTAGTTGCAAGTACAAAATGGAAATATTTAGATTAAGGTTATGTAGTGCATTGAATTAGTCATAAAATTAGCTTTCAAATGAAGTGTCACGCTTTACAATGTGTAATAGTTTTTTTTATCAAACTAGAGGGCGCTAATGTCAAAAGTAACGCAATAAATAGTCTTTTTGCCGAATTCTCCATCAAATTACCTTTTTAATGATGTGTCATCCTTGGAACTTTCCTAATTTAAGTTATAGGGTGAACAACCCCTACACTGCTCGAGGATTGAAGTACCGATGCTACAATTTTTGTTTTTTCATTAATACGAAAAAAAAAACTAGGTGTAAAGTTTTCAGAGGACCGCGCTAAATCTTGAGTTTTAAGTTTATTTTACATTTACCAGAATATCCTCTATATTATAGTAGTGTAATTCTGTAGATACTAAACTTTTTCATATAATTTAAATGTTCTTCTATTAAAAGGTTTTCACATACAAATAAATTTGTACATATTTTATAGAAGCAATTTTACAAAATACCTTTCAGAATACATACCTGATTTTTGTGTTCTATGAAAAATATCCTGAATCCATAGTTGCATTTTGGTTTTTTTTTTTTTTTTTGTGAAAATCAGCTAAATTTGATAAAAGTTCTAAAATTTGATTAAAATAATTCACAAGACACTAAATTTTACATCGTAGGGATTATACGTACATCATAGGCATAAGTTAGGTAAAAAATAAATTTTATCTTTTTAGTATTAAAATGTCATTTTAGTAATAATTAATTTGGAAGTTTTAATTGACACAATTTTTGTAGAATATTTAAATAGTATATTATGCAACGATCATGTAATGATGGTTATTAATACACGAGCATTAACCGGGATACGAAACGAGCCAAAGGCGAGTTTCGTATGGTTTATGCGAGTGTTTTAATAACCATTACATGAGAGTTGCATACGCTATTTTTTCTACACCCGATAAATAATCAAGACCTATAAATATTATATTTATATTGGTATTGAACACAATAACAGTAATTACTCGTATTTCTATAAAAAATTCTACAAAATTGTAATTAATGGTATTACTTCAGGTATTGGTATTTCCCTAGATTTTTGCGGTAAAATATTTTGTACTGTATTTTCTGCTTTCTCCGATATGTGTGGAGGAGTCTTCTATATCGCTAATATCAGACATTTTAATATTATAATTATCGAAGTTTAGCTACCTACGAAAATTTAATACGTTTTGACAACTAAAATAATTACATAGGAACCTAGGACAAACGTCAAACAGCATGCTTGATTGAAAAATTGTAGGTTTCTATTGATTAAAAATCTGTATCGTAATGAAAAATCTGTATCATAATGGGTATCATTATGAAACGGATTATGGGCATATAAGTGCATTATTATAATACGGGTGTAGAAAAAAAAAGTTTTGAAATTAAATTCTTTGATAGGTTAATTTAATTTTTCTTAAGATATATTGCAGTGTATCTCAAATAAGGAACTGCATGTTTAAACGGAATGTCAAATATACAGGATAATTCACAAAACCTCAATGCAATAAAGTCAATTCTACCTTTATATGAAATGAAACTTGCCTGGTAAATATTAATTTATTGATATACAAGAAAAATGTATACATATAAAAGGTAATCGAAAATTATTTTTGTGGTTTTATACAGGGTATCCAAGAACTAACCTGCCAAATGGAAACCCCAGATATTAGATTTTATTTTATGTAGATTTAATCTAAATTAACTTTATCCGAAAATGCTATAAGGAAGCTAGAAATATTTGAAGTTGCGCCTTCAAGCCAATTTTTTCTCAAAAATGACATTAGCAAAAAATTTTAAACTTTGCACATTGATTAAGCTTATGTTTTGCTGTATTGCCAAAACCAACTTGGTTAATAAATTAATTTTTCTAAACCCCTTAGATAAAAGAGACCAACCCATATGGATATTATCTATTCTATGCACAGACTACAGAACAAAAAAGTAGGCCATTGCATTCTACTGAACGAACCTAGTTTATATTCATTCTAGTAAGAACACTGTATGGATATTTCATATTTGATCACAGGCTAATATATTTTTTTTAATTTTAAATAATTGACAATTCTGTCAAACTATTTGTCAGTATAGTTTTTAGTTATTGAGATTAAATATAATTAAAATGAGTCTTTCTTGTGGTGAATCGATAAATAACATTCCACAAAATATTCGTCTGTCTATATTTTCAAATAAATTGTAAATTTTAATAGACCTATCTAAAATCAATTTATGTAGTAGTATTAAAAATAAAAAATCAGGTATCTCCTTGGAGCTCATGTAGAGTACTGAGATGCCAAGGGTTCAAATCCAGGACTGAAATTATTTTTAAAATAGTTATTTTGTCTTAATAATCTCTAAATTAATTTTGAAAATGTGTAAATTTTCGTTAGTGAATCGTAGAAAAAATATAGTGTACAACTCGAGTGGATTATCCTTATCGCACTCGGACGATTGAGCAATCTTTGTCCTCGTGAGATATGGCCATTATATCCACTCTTATTGCACAAACTGCTATTTTAAATCACAAAAAAGGCAAAAAAGTTTAAATTTGATTTTCTCGAAAACAATTTTAAACAAGAGTTCATTATTTTTAGAAGATACCTTACAGTTATAAATATGACAAAAAATGTTAAAAATATAAAGATAAAAAAACAAAATGTCTGTTGACTCCCCTACTTTAGCCCTTGTGATTGCAATAGAAAAATCAAATTTACAGTGGTCATTTTAAACTTAGTCAATGTAAGGTAATGTCTTTTTAGAGATATGTTAAAAAAATTGACTTCACAGAACTCTAGCTCGCTTATGAAGCATTTTCGGATTAAACTAATTTAGGTTAAATCGACATAAAATTAAGTATAATATCAGGCATTTCTGTTTAATTGGAAAGTTATGGAATACATGGGAAATTAAGATGAACATGACCGCCTTTTTCCTCAATTTTAAACAGTTAATTGAAAATTTTAATTAAGGAGGTCCTTTCGCCACACCTCTCGCCTCAAATGTTAAAAAAAAGTTATTAGATTATGACTAAAATTAATTTTTTTCTAATAGTTGAAGTCCTTATTTATCTAATACTGAACTTTTAACTATACCTTACCTTGCAAATTTTTGAGAATTTTTTTTTTAAAAATGTGAGTATTTGTACAGTGCCTCACGAGAAAGTAAGTCCTCAACAACAATTCTCGAATTATACTATTATTTATTGATTAGATGGAGTAGAAAAAAACTAAAAATAAGGTTTTTGAAATATTTAGATTTTGTTTTATACAATAAAATATATATAGTAAACCGTGGAACTTATTGAGAAATTAATATTAAAAAATCACAAAAAAATTTCAAGTAACCTAGTTGAAAATTTTTTGTGATTTTTTAATAATAATTTCTCAATAAATTCCACGGTAACCTATATATTTTATTGTAAAAAACAAAACCTAAATATTTCAAAAACCTTATTTTTAGTTTTTTTCTACTCCATCTAATCAATAAATAATAGTAAAATTAATTATAATTCGAAAATTGTTGTTGAAGTCTTACTTTCTCATAAGAAACTGTACAAACACACACATTTAAAAAAAAAATTCTCAAAAATTTGCACGGTAAGGTATAGTTAAAAGTTCACTATTAGATAAATAAGGACATCTACTATTAGAAAAAAAATTAATTTTAGTCATAATCTAATATTTTTTATTTAACATTGGTGGCGAAAGGACCTCCTTAATAATAATATTAAAAGAAATTAAATGACTGCTAGTACAGCACCCATCAAACCCTACAATAAACCATGTGAGTTAAATATAAAATTCATATGGGAACCGAAGCAGAATGTCACTTGACCACTAAAAGAAATGAATATCGAGATTGTTTAGATCTATCAAAATATTCACATTACAATAGTTTGTATCTAGTTTTTATTTCCTCAGGGCAAATTCAAAAATATAAAGATTGATAAAGTATTAAAAATAAAATTGACCTAATCTAATTGCGGCTTTGTAAATTATAAAATGTATATTTTAATTTTGATCCGCTAACCAGCTAAAAATCAAATATTTTTGTTTTTATTATTTAAAATTTTAATGATCTTGTAATCTATATGAACATGAACTATTATTATAAAATACTAAAAAGAAAATTATACGATGCTAGTAAGAAATAAATTCGATAAAATGAAAAGTATTGATTTTTGGAAAATTTCAAAAATGGCCAATTTTGTTTCTAGATCCCGCAGTTTTTACATAATATGCGGTTATGCGTGTACAACTCCCATTTTTGTTTTGTATTCTGACATTACATCCAATTGCCAATATGGTAGTTTAATAAGTTTGTTGAGTAACGTAAATTTCCGTTTTTTTTTTTTTTTTTAGAAAGATTGTGTATAAGAGAGAGTGCATGTTTATTATTTACACGCATTACCCTGTATATCCGAAGGTTATCCAAAAACAAAAAAAAAATTGACTTGTTCTTGAAGTTTTTAAAAAAATAAATATTTATTCCTTACTTTTAGCTCGCATTGTATATATAAATTACTGTAGGAGTAGGACCATCATAAATTGAGATTATTTGGATCAAAATGAAAACGACTAAAAAAATTCTTAAAGTAAAAAATTATTTTCAACCATATTTTTTTAGTTATTTTATCAATGGTTACAAAAATAAACGTAGCTTGCCATTATTTCGTTTTCTGATAAGTTTACAAAAAAAATGTTATGAAGTAAATTAGTAATAAATCAATTAGAACTATATTTGGGCTGCTATTACTCCAAAATAACGCAAAATTTTTTTTAAATAGCACACCTGTATTCAAAACAATATATAAAATAGTCACTATGCGATTTTAACGTTAGTATTTTAAATTTAATAGAGTATGAAGAACTGAAAATGTATACAGGAGGTACTATTTAAAAAAATATATCCTTGCGTTATTTTGGAGTAATTGTGCACCCGATATATTTTTAATTGACATACTGTTAATTGATTTATTTCATAAAACTTTTTTTTAAACCTATCAGAAATCGAAATATTAAAAAGTTGGTATCATATGAAAATCTTTATTTTTAATTAAATAAAAAAGTTATTCCTAATTAAAAGTCCTGCATCACTCCTAAATTAATAGTCAATAATTAAAAATAATACAAGTGCTTATTTTAAATTTTAATATGGAGCAAAATATGAATCGAAAATGGTGATAGGAATATGCTCGTCTAAATAATTGCATTTATTTTTAAGTGATAACCGTTTTAAAAAGGATTACTTTTTTTCGTAAAACTAAAAATAACAAATTTTTCCATATGATTCCAACTTAAGAAGAAAAATGAAATAAAAATTCGCACATGTTTTAATTATGCTAAATACTTACTGTTTTTTACATTGTTTTCCTCATGTTCCTATGTTAAATAAACAATTTACTTGAATCCAAACACAACCTAGACTTTTTATGGAAAAGTATACATTGTATCATTTTAAATGTTTATAAAATTATTACAATTATTATACATTCTTGTGAAGTTCGTATTTAAATAAAGAAATATTTACTAAATATTTCGCGCCAAATTTAAATTCCAAAAATGTTCGCGAGTAGCCGCCACTCTGAAAAAGTTTCGTACTTACCATGTTGTCTTCTTTTTCAACACCGTTTTTGAACACAGAATGTGATAAGAACCACCCTCTAATCATTTATATATGACTGTTAGAGTGTGACGCTGCGCCAGGATCGGGTTTTCCAATATTTCCAAAAGAAAGAAAACGCGCGGGAAAAATAGTTTCTTATAAATACCTATTTACATTACATTCACTATTTCTAAATAATGAATCATGATTATTAGATTATTATTGGATCGAGAAATTTTTATAAAATTTAATACCAGAGTTACTGTATGTGTAAAAATAAAAAAAAATATATATTATATCGTCTTTTTGAAAAAATGTAAAAGAAGATGAAGTAATTAATTTTGTCGCGACTGTCTTTTATCACTATACTTAAACGAATTATTTGTTTATACGTTATACGGTATATTTTTTTACTTTTTTAATTATTTTTATATTAATTAATTATTAATTATTTTTAAATAATGTTTTTGTATTTCGCTTAGTGATTTAATGTATATATAAATAAGTTGTTTTTTTTTTCGTGATATATTTTTCAGGTATTTAAAAAAGGTGTTATAAATGTTAACCTATCATACAATACTTATAATAAGTTAATAGCTATTTATGTAACCAATTACGAAATGCCTTATTTTGTGTAACGAGTAAATGAACGAGTTACACAAAACAGCATTTCGTAACGTCTTACTGCAAGATTTTTTCTAATTTTGACTTGATTATTTATAAAATTGTGTTTGGTTAAAAAATGATTCACCATCATTTTTTTGTAGTTATTTTCCAATTGAATATTTCAGAAAATTGTTGTATTTGATTGCCCTACGACGTTTTTTTTTAATAGTAATAATAAAAATAAGAGACATGTGCAGTGTTGCCGATCTGATTTTTGATATTACCCGCGGGAAATTTGAAAAAAAAAAAACGTTTTTACCCGTTATCCTTAAAGAAGTCAGTCAAATTTTTACCATCAACTAGTGATCATGCGAGACAAGAAATTCTCGTCTCTCGTCTTATCTCGTCTCGAACGAGACGAGAGAGGCATTTCTTCTCAAAAACAGATTCGAGACGAGAGAGTGTCATTTCTCGACGAGAATTTCTCGTTTCTCTCGGGCTCTTTCGAACAATTTTCTCTTAGCTTATTTGAAATTTTCAATTGCTTTTCGTAACTTAAAATTTTAACAAATTAGATTTCGAGATAGTCAAAAAATTAACTATAACACACTATTCTATACAGTATGTCCCCCTAGGTTGGAATCATATGGAAAACTTTTTTATTATTAATTTTAGGAAAAAAGTTATTCTTCATAAAAAGTTCTGCATACAAACGAATGTATTATATGCAGGTCGAAAATTGCACCCCCCTTTAATTTAACTTCTAAATGAAAAAGGATAATGACAAAACAAAAACGAGATATTATATTTTTGTTATGAGATGCACTTTACTTGAGACACGTAAGATAGAGGGAGTTGCTAGCTTTAAATTTTCTAATGGAAAGTGATACCTCATTTAAAAGATATTTTCTATACTTTTACGTTCATGTAAACAGATTCAGGTTTTTATGTTTTTACAGAAATTACATTAAATAAATTCATAAAGTAGGTTAAATTCTTTTTTATTTACCGCTTTAACCTCAAAGGATCATTACCGGAGGTATAATACCTTATAAATGCTGTTTTTTACAATAGTATACAATGGATAATTAACATTTTGGCTAGTACAGAGTAAATGTCAGTATCTTTTATAAATTTAAGTAATTTTTTACTGTTAGAGGGATTTAGCGCTGCACAAATGGCAATTTTTTGTAGCTGGTACTTTGTTCTTATTCAGACATGTTCTGGGCCGTTACTAATAAGTTACATTCTTGATAACTCTCGTATTAACAATTATTGTTTATTACTAAGGAAACGCTTCTTGTATTTACTAAAATAAATAAAATAAGAATATCAAAGGTGATTTAAAAACCACTTGACGTATTAAATTTTTCATAACTTCTTGGCAAAAAAAGCATATTAAAAAATTATCTTCTAACATTATCTACCATTTCTAGGATTATTGCGGTACACGACGATTATCAAGAATGTAATTTTTGTAAAAACAAAAAAAATTAAAACTGTGTGCTTGGACGTAAATATAATATCTTTTAAATGAGGTATTACATGACTTTACTTTCCATTAGAAAATTTAAAGATAGTAACGCCCTATATTTTACGTCTCAAGTGCATCTCATTATAACAAAACTATCATAATGTTTCTCTAATTCCACATCGTTTTTGTTTTATGTCTTTATCTTCTTGCATTTTGAAAACATACTACAAAATGCTTTCATTTGACATCGCAGGATTGCATTAGAAAAATTCTAACTTTCAATTTAACCTCTTCCCCCCCTCCCCAACTGACTTACATGACAAAGTATTTTCGTTTTTAGTTAACGCCTAATCAGGGCCACTTATTACTTCGAATTTCAATTGTAAAACGACTGTGACAGACGGACAGACAGAGAGACATAAGTGTTTCTTATTGCCAAATTTTGGGTACTAATGCACAAATTACTTGAAAAATTCTTTGTTTTTGTCTTACAAATTTTACCGTTTTTTCATGTTTCGTCTTTTTCAAATTTAAATTTGATATTGTTTTATCACGAGAGAAACGAGACGAGACAAGACGAGAGAAAGGCTCTCTCAAGCGAGAGAAGCGCCTTCTCGTCGAGACGAGGAACAGTTTTCTCTCGCCCTACGAGACGAGAGGGGCCACTCTCTCGTCTCTTCTTGTCTCGCGGCATCACTACCCTCAACATTTCTGGGCAGTTTTCAATAACGGTGATTTAAAAAATAAAATGCAATTTACAGCTTTTATTTTTTTGTTTTCTTTGTTGTGAACATAATGTCAAATGTAAAATGACACTATTCCTTGCCTTTTTTGATTTTTCGAATTTTCGATTTTTTTTTCGGTTTTTGGTTTTTAGATTATTCCATTTTTCAATTTTTTTCATTTTTCGATTTTTTCGATTTTTCCTAATTTTCGATTTTACGATTTAAAAATCAAAAAATCAAAAAAGAGGATTTTTTATTTATTTTCATTTTGTAACTGGTGACATCATCAACTTTTCGTAATCAGTTGCATAATGTTCTACTTTCTGCAACATAAGCAAGGGGTGGTAAGGATGAGGATATAATGTAAACATGGGCGTATCGTTAAAAAATAATTCAATTATAAAAAAAAATTATTCGAATTAATCTATATAACATAATACTCGTATAAAATAAATACAATAAAGAATGATAAATTATCCATATTTCAAATGTGGTCAGTTTACTGAAACGAATAAAAACTCAAAATTAATACATCAAATTTAATTTCAATAAATACATGTGCGACTAGTTTCGGCATTGCAGAGCCATCTTCAGGCCTAAAATACATACAATTCTACCTTAAGATAGGAAAAGAAAAATTAAAGTGGTAGTAACTTACAAATAAATAGTAACATAGATCCATATTATAAAGAATTAGTAAAAATGCATAGTTGAAATATGTGGTAATTGAAAGTAGAATGGTATGGAATGTAAAACTTACAAACTAGTAAAGAAAAATGATTAGAAAATAGACGTCAAGAGATTGTTATTCAAAGAAGGATCGAGTGTAACTCAAGGTGGTAGATGTTTTCCAATGCATTAAATGTGGAACGATGACTATGGTGTAGGTGAGCGCTAGAACGTGAGAGGTATGAGGTATGAAATTGAATAAAGGTCGGGAGGTATAGAACATAGGAAAGTTATTGAGGAGGAGGCGGCGGCGATATATTCCAACCAGTTGACCGAGGTTCTAAGGTGGGCCTCTCGCACATTGGATCACACCCAAGTATTGGGCATGACCAAATAATGGCAACCCACCAGATGAAGGAAAGAAACCATTTTATATGTGATGGCGAAAAGTTATGGTCCCCCTCTTGAAATATTTGGTGGAAAATCTCTGAAATGGATTCAAAGAATTTGAGGAAAAAATGGTACCGCCCTTCTTGCAGGAATCAAGGTCAATCATCGACACGAATCGTGAATAAACACCAATACACTTGAAAAAACAGTCACAAAGAGGATGAACAAATTGTCCGTAATACCAGATAACCAACAAAATATGGAAAATTAACGAGGTTCCATCCAAAGTGTCACTTGTCACTGATTCCAGATATTATGTATCGCTTACTTACTTACTTACTTACTTACTTACTTACTTACTTACTTACTTACTTACTTACTTACTTACTTACTTACTTACTTTACTTACTTACTTACTTACTTACTTACTTACTTACTTACTTACTTACTTACTTACTTACTTACTTACTTACTTACTTACTTACGTACTTACTTACTTACTTACTTACTTACTTACTTACGTACTTACTTACTTACTTACTTACTTACTTACTTACTTACTTACTTACCTACTTATTTAAGCAAATATAATTGATTCATCATTCTAAAATGGATGATTCTATTAAACTTGATGGTCCAGTAATACTTGTAATTCGATTGAAGGTAATGGGTCTATAAAGAAAAGAAAGTAATAAAAGTTTAAATAAGTACATATTAATAAATGAATTATGCACATTTAAATTTTAAATTAAGTAATATGTATTCAATCATTTGATACTTTTATGAACCTTTAAAAGTGATGTAACGACTAGCTTTGATCAACAGGAGCGTTGAAAAAAAAAGTATTATCACAAAAGTGGCTTAAACATCATATCAGATTTGGGAATAATTTTATCATCGGCAAATCCCATTAATTCAAACCATATTTTTCTCTTCAACATTTGAAGAAAAACTGAAAAACGATAGACTTACTCTTCTTGGTTTTGAACAATGCAAGGTTGTTCAAAAATAAACATTTTTGTAAACAAATATATTACGAATATGTGATAAAAGTTATTTTATTATTAATAGCCAAACTATGTAATTTGTTTTTTATAATTTTAACATTTAAAGTGAGGTTTTTTTGTATTCGCAAGTGTCAAAATGATCTACTTTACGCAACCAGTTGCATAATGTTGAACATTATGAAACTGGTTACGAAAAAATTCAGTATCACCAGTTGCGAAAAGAAAACAATTAAAAATGAACCTTTTTGGTTTTAAAATCAATATATACATTATTATTGAAAGTTTATATCAAAAAATGTAGGTTTACTTATAAAAATAGAATTTGGTTAAATTTACAACCTAGTAATAATGTTGTTTTGGTCCTTATTTTCTATTCTAATTCAGCACATAATAATTAAACACAATACATGTTAAAATAGCCCACTTTCTTGAAAACTAAATAACTTTAACAAATAATACAAACACACTACAAGTCGTTGAAAATAAATTAATATGATTTTTTATTTATCAATAAAATGAATAAAGTTATGCATATGCAACTAATAATTCATAATTCAAGTAATATTGGTTGCCTAGATGTCAGTAATTTTTTACCAAAACACAATTTTATAAATAATCTGGTCAAAATTAGAAAAAATATTGTATGTAACACGTTACGAAATGCCCTTTTATGTAACTGGTAAAATAGGGCATTTCGTAACTGGTAAATAGCTAATTATATTAACTATGTTATTGAACACAAATTTAATATTTCCTTAAAATAATTGACAAAAATTCTTTAAAATTTCTATTTAATAATACATAATTTTAATATCATCAGTATGCTACTGTGATGCCTATGTTTCGAATTCTAACTTATAATTTACTTACCTATGAAACGAAAGATGAGGATTTAGATAATCCAAGTTCCTACAAACTTAGCTTAACTTGACCATAATTCTCCCAAACTATTATTTTACAACTAAATAAAACGTTTTAAAGGGAAATATACCACTTCAAAAACATAAACGTCAACGCAAAACAAGTACTACAGTCTGTTCGCTATACTTACGCGGGTTTCGGATTAAAAATTTTATGAGGATTTCCAGGTAAGTACCCGAAAGTTTGACCTGTTCTTTGGGGAAATATCAACTGGTTAAATGAAATGAAAAATAATGTACAACTTTTTAATTAAATAATAATGAAGAATCTTTTGTATAATTGAGAGCAGAATTAAACTTCTTCATTAATGGAGTCTCATGTGGCTATTATAAACCTAATAATAATTGTATATTACACTTCACACAGAAAATATGGTCTATGTATAATAAGAGGGTTATTTAGCTCAAATAAAATATTTTCTAACATAAAAATTTGTTCCATGTAGAGAATTTCAAATGAAAAATAAAAAAATTGAACTTGCCAACAAAAATGAAAATCAGTCATTCATCCAAAATATCATAATCGTCATCATCATCACTGTCATCACCATTAATTGTTATTATGATTGGGCTTATTTCGTTTATTTTATTTTCACGAGTCCACCAATCTTCTATTAGTTTCTCGCACTTGGATATACAGTTCCGCCACACTTCTGGAGTTGCAATTTCCCGAACTGCGTCGTCACTATAACCATTAGGCCCAATATGGTTGTCATAATATTGTTTTGCTATTGCCCATATATATTCGATGGGATTAAACTGGCAATGATACGGTGGCAGACGTAAATCTTGATGACCGTAACTTTCAATAATCTGATCCACAACAAAGGTTTTTGGTTTTGCGTGTATATTTGCCAAGCGTAATAATTCTGGTTTTAATACATATTGAGGAAATGGTATATGTTCCTTTGTCAACCATTCTTTAATTTTATCAACAGTTCAAGAATTCGTTGGACTTTTGTTTAATACTTCAGAATGGTAAGGTGCATTGTCTAAAATAATTACGCTGGGCTCACTTAACCCTGGGAGAAGTTTTTCATGCAACCATTTTACAAACATTTCTGTGTTCATATTATCGTGATAGTCACTGGATTTTGATTTAGATGAAAATATTAAATCAACATCTTCTATAAAACCTCATTTCCCTGCTGCATGTAAACTTATTTGTCGCTTCCCTTCTCCATCGGTATGTTTGATGGACTTTACGTTATTATCTTGCCATATTCTCTTGGTTGTACCCCTAGAAAATATCCATGTTTCGTCTAAATATATTAAATTCGCCCCTTCTTCTTTAAATTTAGAATATTTTCTTAAAAAGTTAATTCTCTTGTGCACGACAGAACTTCTTTCACAAAGGGCCTTTCTGTTATCCTCCTTTTGAAATTTGAAACCCAAGTTATGTATCACTTGCCATAGACTTGTTCTGCTAATGTCGTCAAATTTTCTATCTATTAATTCCGAGAGAATTTTATTTAAGGTCACATGTTCCTTGTTGGTCCTCATTCGATAAATGGTATCACGAATTTCAAATTTCTTTCCATCTGGAATATCTTTCGTTTTCAATGATGGGCGAGTTTTGCGGTGATCTTCTTTCGGTAGTTCACTATTGTGATTTTGTAATACTCCTCTTAATTTGGTTTCACTAATTCCTAGAGCATCGCATACGCGTTGTTGTACAGACATTACCGATTTTAAAGGACCGCCATTTTCTTTTTCATCCGTAAAATACTTATGTACACTACGAATTAGACTATCTACATCTAACACACGTCTAGGCATTTTTAAAATTTCCACTACATTTACAATATACATACAATGTCAACACTTGCAAAGAATCAATTCAACTGCAATATTTGTAACAAATTTATTACCTACCCTAATGTTATTTTAATTTAAATCTGACCATTAGGGCAATTTTACCTAATTTCTTGGGAAGAGGCTTATTGGAACTGGTTGTCAATGACTAATTTGCATAATTTTTACTATGAACATTTTTACATGAAAATCTTACTGTTAATAAACTATTTCTTAAAAATCCATGTATATTTTGAAAATTACTTAATTAAAATAGGTTTGTTCGAACAGCAGTACCTACAAAACCGTTCTGAATTTTTCATGAGTAGTACGAAGAGCAGAACAGTTAAATCGTACTAATCTTGCGCAGATAATTTCAGAATGGTTTTGTACTACTGTTGAAACAAACCTTATATCAATAAATTGTGATTTAATTGCTTTAATGAAGAACAAAAAGTTTTATCTAGTTATGTCCTCTCTCTTCAAAAATACTTTCATAACAATTAGAGAACTAGTTGACCAGTGAACAGTTTAAAAGTTGTACGCGACGAATAATTTACTATTTAACTGTTCAACTGGATCTTAGATTAAATTTTAAAAAAAGCCGAGAACATGATTTTTCCCTAATTTTATCTTAGAATGTGAATTAATTATTGTTGGAGTAGGCAGTTATGTAAACAGTTCTATTTGTATTATTTCTATATATATATATATATATGGGTAGTAACCCTAAAATATACCGGTAGGGTTGCCACCTTTTTGAAAAGTGAATAAAGGACTAACATGCTGACAGGGGCTCCGGTATACAAAAAGCCACATCCTACTGAACTTCTAAAAAAAAAACGCCGAGCTTATATCTTTTTTGTACAAACATTTGCCGTAAAAAAGGACATTTTAAGCGTTAAAAAGTCACAAGGACATTTTGCTTCAAAAAAGGACTCCTTTTCAAAATAGGACAGGTGGCAACCCATATACCGGAGAGGCTAGTCGCGAGATTAGTGTGCATCCCCGCCATCCCCACGTTCTCGCAACAGTTAAGCTGTAACGTATCCGGTCACATCGTGGATATGTGAGACGGCTTGGACGTTCTACCATGGGCCATGCCACCATGGGATTAGCCGACACTAGCGTTTAACCATCGACGACGTGGAATGAATGACGATGAAAGTAGTGGTACCTTCAATTATCTGCAGGCTGCAGTGCCGCCACGCTACAAACGAAATAAGGTGATAGCACAATGGTGTCCGAAGAGCTACTTATATTACGCGAAATCATACACCCTTTACCATCTTCATGTATACAATAATACAGTGCGTAATAGTAGTTTGTGGATATGGACAATCCACTCGAGTTGTACAGTATATTTTTTCTACGAACCATTAACGAAAATCTACAAATTTTAAAATCTATTTTAGGTTATTTAAACAAAATAATAATAATAATAATAATTTATGACTTTTACTAATTTATATATAATTAGTCCCCTGCCCAGATGCCGTATCCTCATCTGCAGCTCCACATTTAGGATTTTAGTTTTAATATTTAAATTAGTTTCATACAGTTTGATTCAATTTTAAGTTTTTTTTTTTTAAATGTGGACCAAATAAAAATGCTATTAATTATCGATTCTAGGGGTGGGTGGCTCAGTGGTAGAGTCTCTGCCTGTGGATCCAAGGGTCCCAGGTTCGAATCCCACCGTTGGCCGGAATTTTTTCATTTAATTTAATTATTTAAAATTAATTCTGATGCCTTGGTCGGATTCCCCACTCGACCATTCACTGTTGTGGCGCTGGGAAATAGTAACAAAGCCTACACAGAACACGAGGCGAAATAACCTTAGCAGTTGAAGACGATGACACAAAAAAAAAATTATCGATTCTACACAAAAATATCTCATTTTAATGTATATTTAATCTTAGTAATTAAAAAATACACTGACAATTAGTTTGACAGAATTGTTATTTAATTTAAAATAATAGTAGTTGGGTGTCCAAAATATGAACTTTGATTGGTGGATTTCATTTTTTGCCGTGTTCTCACTACCTAGAATGGATATGAAATATATTCGTTCAGTTGAACGCAATAGCATACTTTTCCGTTTCCGTTAGTGTTTGCATAGATAATCCAATATCCATGTGGGTGTAGAAAAATATTTTTTATTACTCATTTTTAGAAGGTTTTGGCTGTACTGTCTATAGGGTTGCCAACTCGCGGTTGTCATATATTGTATTATCCGAGTTGCACAGTGTATAAACTGAAACATTGAGATCAAAAGTGTCGACGCAGAGTGAGCGAACTGATTCTTTAGCTGTAAACTGTGTCACAGGGTTCAAAATGGCCGCGCCCTATGTTAAGCGTGTCGGACCTCTCTCTTGCCTCGTATAGTAATCAAAGTATGTGGGGTACGCACATACCCCTCGCTCTTTCTCGTCGATTTTCGATATTTAAATCTTCGAAATCGAAACTAGTAACGACATCTATCGGTAGTCAAGGGATATACTTTCATACCTAGGCCAGTGGGATAGCGCTGCGACCGTTAGTTTGTCTGCAGCAGTCATCAAAAGCAGTTTGGGGTGCATACGTACCCCACCATACCATCAACAACGTCGTTTATTCGTAAATTGGAGCCGTGTAGAAAATTTGAATCTTGTGATTAAGCAAAGATGCTCCTTATGTGATCGGAAGAAAGACAAGAAAACAGATAAAGGATGTGCATCCTGCAAACGCCCTGTATGCGTAGACCATAGGATTTTGATGTGCCTTGATTGTAACGGTCATTAATTTAAATTTTTTTTTATAAGCTACAAAGCTTTTTTCATTAACTTTACTTCTTTCAATGATTATTTTGTAATACATATCGTCGCCCTCATCACGAAGTGGCATAAGTAGCAAATAGTAAATTTTACAGCAATAAAACGAAAATACGTAATTCTCATATTGTTATGCGTTAGTGCAGATAGGACACAGAAATAATATGCTGTATTGTATGCACTATTAAGGTTGTATATGTGCCACTTCTTGAGACGATAAAGTAGGTCAAGACTAGTTAAAACGAAGAAAATTTTTTTTTTTTAATTTTTGTTGGTTAGGTCACTTCGTGATAAGGGCGACGATATGTTTAAAAAATAAAAAACAACGACTTTTTTACTATATTTCTAAATTAATTTTTATTCGTAAAACCCATACCGTAATTTCTCTAAATAAATACCTTTTTTTTAAAGACTTGTGAATATAGTGATGTTGATGTAACAGAAGAAGAAACAGCTAAAATTTCATCCCTTTTTATCGAAAAACATAAATTTATTTTTTTTTTGTAAAAAAACGCATTTTTTCAAGTTTTCCAGTTTTACGGATTTTTTATGAACGCTGATTTTATTTTTTTCAACTCGGACCATTATACAGTTTAAAGTGGTATCTAAACATGATCTCTGAATTTTTTGAAGCAAAATAATCAATATTTCAATTTTTACAAAGATTTTTATCACTGGGGTTTGTACGTACCCCACGAGTCCAGGTATGTTACTCAGGATGAGCATGCCAGGTGAAGGTTAATATTAAGGTGGATTTCAGCGAAATCACCGAAATCGTAAGAGTTCCCGAAATACGGATGTGTTTTGACCTTAGTGGTTTACGACTCGGGTTTCCATAAACAAACCATTTCAAAACAGTTAAGCACGAATTTTTCAATTCAATTCAAACAAAACTGAATATATGGATGAATATACAGGGTGTTTCAAAAAGGTATGTCATAAATTCTTCCACAGATAGATTATCAAAAAATAGGTGGATTTGGCTATATTTACCTATATCAAAAACTGGCTCCTAACAAAGTTACAGGGTGTTAAACTAACATTCAAAAAAACGTTTTTTTTTTTTGTAAAAAGTTTGCTGTTGCGAATTTTTTTTTGAAATTGTTGCCAGTGCTGTAGATTTGAAGGCCCAATATTCCAAAGAGAAAAAAAAATTAAAGCAACCCCTTTAAAAAAAGTTGGGGGTTGGGTATCTTTTAACCCCCCCGTATTTTTTTTGTCATAAAGAAACTTGCCTTATCGATCTAAAAATCAAAAAGAACTATGAATTTTAAATTTTTTTGTATCTTTCTTAGTTAACGAGCTATTTACAATTTTTTAACTGCATATCTAGAGCAATTCGTCCGTCTGGACTTAACATATCAACAAAACTAAGAGTAGGTCAGGAATTATTGTACAAAAAACACATATAAAAATCAGTGGTGTGTCTAGGGCTGTGCTTGAGCCGCCCCTGCAAAAACTATCTCTTTTATTTATATTTTTATATTTAAGAAGGAGGAGGACATGTTAAACATTTACTAAATTAAATGTATAATAATTATTGTCAAGTGTTTATTTATAATTGTTAATTTTTTGTTAATTGTTTAATTAAAAAATATTTTTTTTAATTACTATTAAATTTAATAAATACATTTCCAAACTGACGTGTATTTTTATCAGTGACATGGTAAACCAAGGGTGGCACATCATTTTTATGGCACCAATCCAATATTATAAATACCCTTTTTTTTTTAAATATAAATAAAAGAGGTAATTTTTCAGGGGCGGCTCAAGCACAGCCCTAGTACACACCACTGATTTTTATATGCGTTTTTTGTACAATAACTCCTGACCTACTCTTAGTTTTGTTGGTATGTTAAGTCCAGGACGGACGAATTGCTCTAGATATGCAGTTAAAAAATTGTAAATAGCTCGTTAACTAAGAAAGATACAAAAAAATTTAAAATTCATAGTTCTTTTTGATTTTTAGATCGATAAGGCACGTCTCTTTATGACAAAAAAAATACGGGGGGGGGGTTGAAAGGTACCCAACCCCCCAACTTTTTTTAAAGGGGTCGCTTTAATTTTTTTTCTCCTTGGAATATTGGGCTTTCAAATCTACAGCACTGGCAAAAATTTCAAAGAAAAATTCGCAGCAGCAAATTTTTTACAAAAAAAAAAAATCATTTTTTTGAATGTTAGTTTAACACCCTGTAACTTTGTTAGGAGCCAGTTTTTGATATAGGTAAATATAGCCAAATCCACTTATTTTTAGGTAATGTAATCTATCTGTGGAAGAATTTATGACATACCTTTTTGAAACACCCTGTATACATACGGAGGTATATTTGTATAAATGAAATTGAACAAAAAACTTTGTAGAATAGAGTGTTAATAACTAAAAAGTGGGAAATAAAAAATAGTAAAAAAAAAACTAAAAAACATGCTTCAATAGAAAAGCAAACTAAAAAGTAGAAAATAATTTTCAATAAATTTAAATTAAGAATACTGTGATTAACAAAAAAAATTCTTTTATTGTAGAAAAGCGTGAGGTGCTTGATGTCAATTGTTATAAATATTATAATGACAGAAATTGATAAAAGCAGAGTAATTTTGGAAATATCTTAAAAAGCACCCCACGCTTTTCTACAATAAAAGAATTTTTTTGTTAATCGCACTATTCTTAATTTAAATTTTTTGAAAATTATTTTCTACTTTCTAGTTTGCTTTTCTATTAGCGTGTTTTTCAGTTTTTTTGAACTATTATTTATTGTGTATTTATTTACACGTTAAAAAATCTTAAATAATAGACTTACTTTTTAAACAAATTTACAAAAAAAAATTAGTTTAAATTTTTTATGTGGTGTAAACAATTTGTTATCCACAAAAAAATGTTTATAAACTAGGCCATGACCGACAAAGACAGATACGAGTCATGTCCGTGATAACTACGTACGACTCTGAATTAATTATAAACTGATCTTAAAAAGTAGAAGATTTGTACGCTCCGACATGCGTGAATTTTTCCAAGGCCCAGTCTGGAAACATTTTTTTGTGGATCACTCTATACATGAATATTGCTAAATACTATGTATTTAGGTTTCCCACCATCTAAGTTGCGACTTTTCTATACGTATCCATATTTTTAATCATCTCAACTCCTAAATCTTTTGTGAAATAATTTCTTATCTTATTTTTTTGCAATTTTTTCGTGATAACACATGCCTCATTTAATTTTTGCTGCTTATAGACTTTTTGCAATTTTTCCGTGATAACCTATGACTCATTCCCGGAAAGCAGTTTATCAATTTAAATCTTTATTTTGTTAAGTATCGCTACATTCTTTAAATACATAATAAACAATAAAGGACTCTCCGCCTTATCTCCCTTCTTGTGTGGTACTAATGAATTTGTCTATATATCTTCATTTAGCACTATAAATAATTGGCATTGACTACCGTTTCTATTAGATTGTTTTTCCAAATTAATTGTCGTGAAAAAAATAGCAATGTACAAAAAAATTATATAGCATGTATTTAAAAAATAAAAGTTTTCTTTACTCTTTCATGTAAAATGATTTTGAACAGATATTTGTGTTGCTTTAAATTTCTGTCATAACGAACTCATTGTAGATTTTAAAAGACCTGAAAAAAAATATATTCATTATTCATTACAATAATTAATTGTAATTATCTTGCTGTTATGTAACAAGAAACAAGATATATATGTAAGTCAAAACTAAGGTCACAACGTTACTATGATTCATTTTTTCAATGATCGGTATACTAAGAATTTACATAATGTAGAGAAATGCGCTATGTCAGTATAATTTTGTTCGTAGGTCGTGGGATCATACTACGCTTTTTTTAAATTTACGCTTCATTTACCTACATGGCAGATTAGCTTACTAGTAAATATGTGAAGGCGAAAATGCATAAACAATTAATGTCTTTAATAAATGCAAAAATCGTAAAACATAGTTTCTGTTTACTTTTAATGCAATCTTTATTAGCTTCTCTACCATGATGGTGCTTTTTAGCAATAACTCTAAGTACATATTAAGAGTAACGTTGCGTTGAAAGAAATTTTATTAATTTAACTTGAGTAGGTTTATGTTTTGACGATTATTCCAGATAGACTTAACCGGTTAAGTTACAATTTAAAAAAAAACAGCCCCAACTATATGGTTTTCTAAAATACCATTTTCTTTTGATGGAAACTACGTATTTTTCACGAAACGTGAGGATTTGTGTCACTCCAATACTTCATATTTTGAGTGTTAATATTTCCATTGAGGAAGAAATTATTTCGTCACTAAAACATATTGTTTTTACATAATCTGGATGTTGGCCAATTTTAGTGTACAAATTTTCACATAATTCCAGCGTTCGGTCGGGGTCATTTGAACGTAGATGCATATTTATTTGTATTGATGACATTTTGACTGACTTCATAGGTAGACGCAACTTGGGCTGTGGAAAAAGTAAGGTTTACTTCCTACCATTTCTGCTAGTATATCACTTGTCAGTCCTAATTTTTGGTGGACCAGGTCGTTTGACCTAATGAATACTACCTATTGTTTGAAACTCTGAAGAGGCTCTTTTACCAGTTATTAAGCTAGGAGTCGCTATATGCACTTTCACCAATTATTAAGATTGTTATACCTGGAAATACCGCAGAACGCAATCTAGGCGTCGTGCTCAAATTTCGTCTTCGTGCGATATGACCATTATATCCACTCTTGTTGCACAAACTACTATTTTCAAAAGGAATTAGAATAACGGGAAACTATTAAGTAATATAAAAAGGTAATCTAGGACACACGCGAGAACTCTTCGTGTAAGGATTTTATGGGTAGGAGACTCCTGGTAGAGGATTCTCCGGGTAGATAATTTGATTCGTCAATCTTGGTCGCGAAAGCTGAAAGTCGGTTTTTAGTTTCAATCGCAATTTGCACGGTAAATCAAGGGTTGTGGGATGCCCCAAATATTGGAGTTAACTTATACGTATATGTTGTGACCAATTTTACAGAATTGTTGTTGAATAAATATATTTCTTTTACGAAAACTGGGTTTACTTCAGTGTTTTTCAGAAGAAATTATTGGCTAGCTCCTGGAATTTAGCTAGTCAGTCCCTTTTGAGTTGTAAAACCCCAATAATACATCACATACATTTGAAAGAGATCCCATAGCTCTTGACATAGTCGCCCCTTAGAAAGCACGTATATCATAACATTTATTCAAGGAAACTCCCCTATATCGAGATAATACTAAAAAAGAGAGGTATTGTTGCTCATACTCGAACCAGAATCGTGGAGAAGGGCCAGAGCCACCTTCATTCCAAAAGTCATCCTAAATCCTTCCGACCAATCAGCCTCGCATTTTTTGTATTAAAAATAATTGAGAAGGCTGTTGATAATTACATCAGAACAGAAATTCTGGAGATGGTGCCACTAAACCACAGCCAGAATGCGTACCGAGCAGGAAGATCTACAGAAACTGCCCTGCCACAAAAGCCCTAATGTTATGAAGAAACATTGCGGGTAAAAGATGTGGATGTAATCCGAACATACTGCGATGGATGTATACAACAATATTAAGGCCAATCATCACTTATCATGCTGTAGCATGGAGTAACAGAACTAGTTTAGCTACTACAAGAGCTAATATCTCAAAAGTACAAAGATTAGCCTGTGTTTGCATCATTGGTGCAATGTGAACCTGTCCTACGGCCGCAATGGAGGGGATTTTAAAATTTACCCCTCTACATTTAATGATAGGGAACGTGGTAAAAAGACAAGATGTAGAATGATTAAGAACAGAGTAATTAGACAAAAGTTTATTAGCTTTAGGACCGAAGATACTTGGAATATGCCTCAGGACGAAATGAGAAAGACTTCAAAACCATATAATTGGCCTGCAAGAAATAATGAATCCAAGAATCCTTCCTGCTTGCAACCGAAAGACATGCTATTCAGTGGTATACGGATGGTTCCAAAACCATTGAAGGAACTGGAATGGGTGTGTATGGGCCTAGAATCAGGTACGTCTCGCAACACCCTTTGTGGGACCTGAGCCGTTCTACGGTATCAGCAGTAACGAACACAATATTATGAGAGATTAAAAAAGAATTGGGCAATAGAAGAACCGATAAGTGCAACAATCTCTTGAGGTTAAGACAGGCTAAGGTACTTCTGGATGAATATAACCAGGAAAGATCGAAAAAATATTTATTTTATTATATCGAGAAATATTATTTGAAGCAAACTCTGCTTTATTTCAAACAAGTGTAAAGTTTTTCTTGAATATAGATGATAATTTTGTTCTGTGTAACTCGAAGCCACTCAAAATCCTACATTTCTTTGAGAAGATTGAATTGGAAGGCTCGTTATAGGCATCGAGACTATTTCCTCGATGCGACAGAAGAGGGCACAACATATCTTTTAGGTCGCAGTTCATTAATATCCCATACCCAACATAATATACTCATACATCGTACACATAGATTACTTGAATAGATGGGAAACTCAATGGTAAAATTATGAGTCGATGTGCTGCCATCTATCAAATTGGAGTGGTACTAAAATTCAATATGGCCGACACGAGCGGGCTTTTTGAAATTTAACTTTGTAGTAGCGTAAAAATGTAATAAAGAAAATCAAATAAAGCAAAAAAATTGGAAAAATATTTGACTAGTTTTAAATCATAAAACAACCATATTGACTGTTTTGTGATTTGAAACTAGTCAAATATTTTTCCAATTTTTATCTTTATTTGATTTTACTTCATTATATTTTTGCATTAACTTCAAACTTGAAATAAAATGCAATTTATTTAATTTATTACAGTAAATTAACGCCGCATCATATAATTTGTCTATTTAAACATGGAAATACTCAGACAAATATGCATTTACACCATTTAAATAATTAAATATTTATAAAACAAACCTATCAAAAATGTTTTCTGTAACAAAATCAGCATATATAAGTGCTCAAGACCTTTATAAAAGTTTTGCGACTTGGAGTGGCAAATATGTTTGAAAAAATTGAGGTTGAAGCATCCATCATCCTTTTTTACTATCGAAGCAAATTTATGTGTGGATTAAATTTGCCATACGGTTATTGAGTTGACTAGTTAGGTTGAGGAGCATTTCTTCATCCGATAATTGTTTTCTTGATTCATTTATACACCACTTGTAGTTATAAAATTTTTTTTCATCATGTGGGCACGGTGATAAATAAATTTAACTTTTGAGCATAAATTAAACTTACACACGTTTGGAACCTTGAAGATTTTAGGGTGTTTTCTTGTTTGATGTCAATGGCATTGAATCAATTTTTGATATTGATGGCTGAGGCTCAAATATTTCATCGATCGACAGGGTATTTTGGAGGGCCAACATTTTCTTTATAAAAATGATCATTTAAAAACTGAAAACAAAAATAAATTTAAATAACAAACCAATTATTTTAACACTGAATCAAATAAAAGTTTGTAAATATTACTTACCGTTGGTACAGTGATGGTGCATTTTTCTTAAGACACTTATTACAATTTAGGGAACGACTGCATATTTAATGTGGTATAAATTGCATTACTACCAATATCTGGGAGTGCTTTATTGTTTGTTGCTGAAATCCATCTTCCCATCTTTTGAAAACATGCTTAAAATTGGAAGGTGTTGAAAAATAAATCTAGATTCTAGATGAATCAAAATTCAATACACCTTCAAATACAACTGCCATTTTATGTTATCTGAGTTTGAAGTTTTGACGAGCTGACAACTGACATGACAGTTCGATACGAGCGCCATCCCGTTAATTGGAGTGGTACTAAATAACCAGCCTCATGTTTTTCCATTTGAGTTACCAGCCCCTGATCGTACATATATACGCAAGGATGCAAACAAAATAATTTCATTGATTGACATCCTGAAATGTATTCTGGAAAATTTTCAAACCAGTGTATAAACGAAACGTCCAAAACGCTCTAGGTAGAACTAAGCAATTTACTAAATTCTATCCCCTGGGCTCCTACAAAGATTTTCAGTCATTTATTTTATTAAGGAAGTAGAAAGTGATATTTATCTCTCCCTAAGTTCAAGCATAGGTGGTTTGCGATTGCTTTTACCTTATTTCGATGATTTCTCGCTCAGCCATTCAATATACTAACAACCAATAAGCCACATCCACCGCTGAACAAAAGCAGTAGAATCATTCCTTCAGTACAGTACCCGTATCGTTATATTTTACCCACCCTTTGAACAACTTTGTACGCACGCCCATGGAAATCAAAATAATGTGCAATATAATTTTTGTTTCTTTTTGCATAATAAAGGATTATGTAACGGGAGAGTATAATTTGACAATAAATCACTGACGAATTAACCAAAATTAAGGCCAGGTTAGAAAAATGTCCTTCAAGCGACTCCGAGCTTTGTTAGGCCCAGTCACACGTTGAATGTGCATAGAAGGAACAATATGCAGGATATGCTGATTTTCGTGGGACACTACGTCTAAATTTTGCTTTGACGACATTTATTTATAATATTAGCGATTCTATAAATAAATTTGGTGCAATTGCACATCAACATCAATAAATTTGATAGGTGTGTTCTGCATAAATAATGTTATTGATTGACGTAAGAAGGTTTGTAGATGTGTGCAGTGAAATTTTAGGTTTTCGTGTGCTTAGCAAAAGCTTCAGTAAATAAAGAGCAAACTTCAGATATTAAATAACAATACATTTATCTAACACAGATAGATATAATATGAATTATATGATGTAAAGCTACACGGGCTGGTCTGACTATTCGCGGGATATGGCAAGGAAAATTCATAATTGTAGATAGAGGAGACCATTGAAATCTAACAAGGACAGAAATCAATGACACTTCGATGGTCGAGATAAGCAAAAATGCATGTAATCAAGAACTAAGTGTTATTTGTATAAATATCATAAATGTGCCGATGTCCTAATAATTTTTTACCAACACTCCCGACAATTGTTGTTAATACACGGATCCATCTGGGCACCCCAGCGGAATTTTTGAAGGATTTGATCTGTCACTGACCAATTCGCCTCGCGATCACTTTCTTAATTTAATTCTACCTACATCATATTTTAGAGAATTGATATGGTGTAATGGACACTTGCATGCAACGTAGAGTATTCTGTTATCTGAAAATCTGTAGAAAATCGTATTAGAATTGGCTGACACAAAGCTATCTATTTATATATAATAGAAATAGGCAAAAACTTGAAGTAGTCCTGCATTTGTTTAAAGATTAAATTGTGGACATTATGTATATTGAACTCTGCGGTGAACAATAGGAAAACGACATCTAGTGGTTTTGGAATGTATTTACCCCATACCATTTTGTTTTAAGTTATAATAATGCATAACGGAGATAATTATATTTAATGGTGGTAAAAATGAAAATAGACAATTCCATTAACGAATCTTACATTAAAAATATAATTTCTCCAACCAAATTTGGATTTTTCCTTAAATTTGTCTAATACGGTCCATATGGAAAAAATCCTATATTATCGTTCGAAAATTATAGATAACCACATTACAAACAACTCTTATTGAAAGGATTTTCTTCTATAATCATAAATAACAGAAATATATACCTTAATGTAGAAAAATTTCCACATATAATGTACCCCCCAGATGCTCTGACTATGCCCAAAATCTTAAGTTTAAAATTTTGGTGTTTTTCTCTTTATCCGTTTTTGAGTTAACGTGGATACAGACACATATAGACAGACATCATCGTGAAAATGGTCAAAAGGGATTTAGGTTAAGATCCGTCGAAAACTGGAAGTCGATAAAAGTTATTCCTATACTCTCCTTACTTGATACAGGAAAGTAAAAATGAGTATCAATTAAATGTCAGCATTGCCACTGTGCAATACTGCTATATGGAGGTGTACGAGTAGTAAAATATTTTTAACAAAACCTACTTAAAGATACCGATACCAAATTTTAATTTTTTAAGCTATTGCATAGCTTTTATCGCGGGCTTTGAGCGCGGCGACCGAATCAAGAAATTCTGTAACACTGTAACGAAAATAAACCTAACACCCCTACTCCGACCGGCACAGCGGTGCGGCGTTGAAACTTTCAACTTGAAAGCCGTGGAAAGTTTTATCCGACCCTATTCGTATTAGTATGAAGCGGAGTTAAATATACGTCTGCGGACTGGAACATTTATGCAATACAAGAACTAGAAGAGCTGTCTCTGGCTTCTAATAAATTGGTATCACAAATGTTCCCGGCTGGCGTAAATATTAGATATAAATTTTTTTTTGCAAGATTTATAAAATATTAATTTTTATTTTATCAGTGTTAACTATTTCATTATAAAGCTATTGCATAGATTTTATCGCGGGCTTTGAGCGCGGCGACCGAATTGAGAAATTCCGTAACGAAAATAAACCTAACACCCTCAAAAAATCGATAAATCGAAAAATCGGAAAAGAAATTCCATAACGAAAATAAACCTAACACCCGCCACTCCTACTGGCACAGCGGTGCGGCGTTGAAAGCCGTACATCGTCTAACGTTGTTTCAGTTCGGCAGACTTCGGCACAGTGTTTGTGTGCGTGCGACTAGACGTATGCGTGTAGACTAGCTGATAACGCTCATAACTGATTCTATCTCTTTTAGACACAATTTCGGAAAAATTGAATTTAAAAATGAATAATGATCCACAAGAATCCACAACAAAATATGGGACCATCATTGACGCGGTATTTTCCAGATATTTAGAGGATATCAAGTCTCAAACTTATGTTTCTTATTTAAGTTACCTTAAACCTATAGTTTCAATGATAAAAATTCCTGAATAACCTACATGTATTGTAAGATAATAAAAATATTTTAAACAATATTAACTTCTCATTTATTCAATAAAAAAAAAAAATTGTTTTCTTATCGGTCACCACGCTCAAAAAGTGTAACTTGAATTAATATCAAAGAAAAAAAATACTGCATAAATAAAATAAATAAATAATTATAATTGCATAAGTTCATAAAAAACGCTATGCAATAGCTTTACCGCGACAGTCCCCGAGTGCCACACGTATTTTTTTATACATCGTAGCGCCATCTACATATTATATTCAAAAACTAGATACATTTTAAATTTTAACCCTCTTTATGCTCTACAAACTCCCTTTTACATAATTAAAATAGGTATATCTATTCGTTTAGAAAATATCCGGCATACATTTTTATTGTGTGTTTGTTGTAATTATATAAAATATCCTCAATTAAAAATTATAATTTTAAAGCGATAAAATTAATTTAATAAGTAATAATAGATTATCGTTTACACATTAAAATTTAAATTTTATATTATACCTAGTATCTAATATAATTAATTAAAGTTAATGTTAATGGTTGTATACAGGGACGAATAAAAAAAAAATTGAAACGAATTACTTTAATGATAAGTTCTTAGGTTATTCCGGAGGTTCTCAGGGTAACGATTTGGGACCTTGAATATTTAATATATTTATTGTAGAAATTATTGTTAAACATTGTCTGCGACTTATAATCGTTTTCAAATCAATCAAACAAACTTATTTGTTTAAATACTAATGCATTACCTGATAATTGAATTAGAATTATTTAAAGACATCAGATCTGAGAGATTAGGTATTTTCTCTAACCAGCGTTTTTGAAAGCATAGCGGGTCCCTCTAGACACGCGACAAACAACTAACAAAAGTGTAAATTACAAACGTTTCGGTATTCTCTACTCGCTGTGCTGTTCGTATTTGAAAAACGTAAAGCGTTTTCAAAAAACTTACACATAAGTAGCGTTTTGCTGTTCGTACTTCAAGTTTTGACATTTTAGGCTAAGATTTGCGGACGTAGATAAGTTAACATTAAAATATGAATCTAAATAATCTGATTTGCATATTAAAATGTCAGCAGCTTTAGGCTGTTTATTATGTTTTCAATTCGTTATAATTTTGGAATTGGCCCTAATATATTTTGGACCCTACCTAGTTGCTTTTAAACTACCGCGTCCATGTTTAATGATTAATGAATTATAATAATGTCAAAATACCATTCAAATCCTAACCTAGAGTGACCAGACGTCAGGATAAAGCCGGACATGTCCGGCTTTTTCGCTTAAATGAAAACGTCAGGCCGGCTTTTTGTCGTGTCCGGCTTTTTATCAATCGAAAATTGATTAAATCATTTTATTAAAAGACAGTTTAACAACAAAGATTCAAAATGAGGAATTTTTATCATTATCTTTAGATAAAAAGTGGTCTTACTAAAAATTTGTGAATTCTACTTTGCTATTCCGGCACATAATGCTGCCGTCGAGCGAATTTTTTCTTTAATCGCAGCGCAGTGGACCAAAGAAAGAAACCGTTTATCTATCGAATCAATAAAAAGCCTCATAATGTTAAAATTTAATTTAAAAATGTCTTGTGAGGAATATTATAATTATTTGATGGACAATCCCAATATTTTAAAAGAAATTGGTTCTTCTGAAAAGTATAAGTAGTTTTTACCTAAATAAAAATTGTTACATTTTATATATTTGTTAAATTTCAGGTTTTTTTATTAAAAATCAAGCTTTTTTTGTCCTGGTTGTCCTATTTTTCTGCAAATAAATCTGGTCACCCTACCTAACCTTAGTTATTCAGACCAATCAGCATTTACAATTTATAATTATGACAGCTTACGACTAAAATGAAAACCACGAATAGCAAAATCGTCTAGCATTAAAGAATACATTCGATCATGTATTAGGATAGATAGGCCTTACTGGTGGAAGTAGGAGGTTTAATGATTATCAAGACGGAGAGAGAGGAGTGGTACACAAGTGGAAAACTTGTCAGTGCCGTACCGTATGGAAGGGGTTATATATTGTTAATTACTATAAAATACTAGATGAAAGCGGATGGACATGATTTTAAAAATAGTGTTTTATGGTATAATTTTAAACTTTTAATGCAAGACTAGTATTTCATAGTATTTTAAAGTGATATTACATAGACCATGTACATGCCAATACATTTTGATTAAATATACCTACTATAAAGCTTGACTGAAGAAGGAGAAAAGACAATAGAAAAATATTGTCACGAACCCGGTTTCTATGTTTCTATGTGAAGCAAGAATATTATAAATATTTCTGACTACATACTTTCCTTTATGAAATAAAATAAAAACCAATTAAAGCAATTTTATTTATCAACCAAAAATAGTTATACACAAATACGGAGATTAATAAACTTTATTATTTACAAAGTACTGTGGCAAAATTTTTGCCATTCAGAAGTTATAGGGTACGGATGAAATAATATTGTGTCTGTTTTCTATTCTGACAATGCATGAAGTGGTGTGATTAAAATGGACAGCGTCGATTAAAATTTTCTGATAATATATTTTTAAAAACCTATAATAATAATAATAATAATTCCTAATTCAAAATGGTTTTATTTGTATAGAAGATTATTTTTAATAAATTTAAATGCAAGTTAAAACCTACAATAGATAGGTACATTTTATTTAGAAATTAACATTTAATATTACTACATGTAAACAACTCATTTGAAATTGGTCGGTATTAGATACCATAAGTGTTTAGTATATTTACCTGCTGTAAAATTGTTTACAATTCAAAACCCATTGGTTATATTTTGGCGGTGCCCCGCGCATATAAAAGGAACATTATTATGTTTCTCCATAATCCAAGGGGGTTTATCGTTTTGAATATTTTGTCTTGAAATTGAATGTTGATATTTCGAAAGAAGAGTCACTTCCATGATTTTATGCAATATTCAACATTTTAACTGATAGTTGGCAACGTTGTAATCATTTGCAATTATTCTATAGGCTACTTATGAGCGCAAATAATAAACAATATTTTCATATCAATTTGCTTCTAAAGGCCCAATTAAACAAAAACTGAAGACTTTTATGTAAAAACAAGCTGTTGACCGCGGCTTTGCTCGCGACTTTACTAGCATATAGTCGTGTTATTAATATAAAAAATACATGACTTCCTTTTTTTATTAATTTTTATTAGTTTTATTCATTTTTATTCATTTGTATTCATTTTTATTCATTTTTATTAAATTTTATTAATTTTTATTCATTTTATTAATTTTTATTAATTTTTAATAATTTTTATTAATTTTTAATAATTTTTATTATTTTTTATTAATTAATTTTTAATAATAATTTTTTTTTTAAATTTTAGTTTATTATTATGATACTACCATACAACATCTAAAAACCATAGAGCACGTCATTATTTATGCTACAATTATAATTTTCAAGTTCCAACGTTCAAAAAATACATACTTCTATACAAATTTTCACTCCCGTTTCCCCCCCTTAAAATATGAAAATCCAAAAACCCTGAAACACGTCATTATTTATTTATGCTTAGTAGCTGTAATTTAAATTTTCATGTTTCTAACTTTAAAGTACAAAGAGTTTCATTAAAAGCTCTTTCCTCCCATTTCCCCCCTTTAAAGTTAAATTTTCCAAAAATCCTTTCTTAGCGGATGCTTACGTTATAAAATAAACCTATGTTCCGAATTTCAGCTTTCTAGGCTCAGTAGTTTTGACTATAATTGTACAAAAAGGCACATACTTTGATTACTATACGGTGCAAGAGAGAGGTCCGAAACGCCCAACTTATGGCGCGGCCATTTTGATTCCTATGCCACAGTTTATAACTAAAGAATCAGATCGCTCACTCTGCGTCGGCACTTTTGATCTCAATGTTCCAGTTTATACACTGCGCAACTCGGATAATACAATATATGACAACCGCCTATAATAAAACAGCAGTCTTCTGCGTATCCTGAATTTGTATCCCTGGAGTGGATGTTATTTTGGAACTTTCAACTGGTCCGAGTGAGCTAACTGATTCTTTAGCAATAAACTGTGACTCTAAAAATAATATTCACTGACACTGGCAGCAGCAAGCAAAATGCGTTTTAATCATGTTTTAATCATCCGCTTCTGCTTCCGGAATTGTCGGTTTAGTCGTTTTAACCTGTCAGATGTAGGCAACACGTAATAAGGGATCAAAATGGCGGAGTTTTCTATCTCCTTTTAAAAGGCACTCAGCTGCGCAGTGCGACCATTCTCCGTATAGTAAAATAAAATCAAAGTATGTGACAAAAAGGGCTTACCAAAATATGAGTGGTATGTCACGACTATGAAGAGTCTTCATAGTCACGACGCTTTTGTCAAAAATAATGATGGATTAGATTAGATTTAAAAGACATTATTTTTTGTCCGTGTCCACCGCGACCTTTTCAGATCTATTGTGGGACTTCGTTATTTAGAGTATGTCGTCTAGCTTGGTCTTTTTTATTAGACTTAGTTGCCTTGGCAGTGGCATCCGCATGTAGTTACATAATGCTGGCTTTTCTTCATCTAGTATTAGAAACCTCAATCTAGTTATGTCTTCACCTTGGTGCAGGACATGGATTGATGTTTTTTTTTCTTATTCGTAGAACCTGAAAAAATTAAAAAAAGAATTACAAAATATCTTAGAATTTAAAAATAATTTAATTTTGTAAAAGAAGTGAAAACTTACTTTTTTAGAAGATACCTTGAGAGATTCTACTTCACGCGAGCTTGCCGTCAGTGACGGTGAACAAGACGGGATATCGAGTCTTAAGAAAAAAAAACTAACGAAGAGAAGAAAATGAACGTGAGTGGATATCGACTCTTAAAATGCAGCAGAAAAATTAAATGAGAAATGTTATGAATATGATCCAGATTTTTGATTAACATGTTAAATATTAAGCTCTACATATATTAAGTATCTTGAACCTTGAAATATTGGGAACTAATCATTAGTATTCTTATAAGTTTAACCGAAAGAGATACTGTACCACCGTTTGTTGTGCATGCAATTCTGGACCTTATCATACGACAATTGTTTATGTAAACAAGGAGAAACTATTCCAATACATGATCGAATAAGAATACCATAATTATTAGCAAATGTGCGAGTTAAACGCGTATTTTTCTGATTAAAATTTTCAGCATTGCTATACAGCGGGTTACCAAATTACTTGCCAATCTTTTACAAACATGTTGGGAGATCGAGAGAAAATCAAAACCTAAATACCATTTTTCTGAAAAGTACGAAATAAATAATTTACTTTGATCATATTTATTTGAAGAGAACGATATCTTAACTTGAACTTAAACGGCATGCTTGTCCATTTATATACAAATGTGGCGTTCTCGAACATACTACACGTCTTTAGAACAAAATCGGCCCCTCCGCCAGAACATTCTAAACCGGTGCCTCCACCAGAATTTTCTCCTTATGTGTTTCTTTATTATTTATCGACGAGTCCAGTACATTTAGAATGTGACCGTTCACGGGCATATCATAGGGGTGTGGGAGGTTTATTTATTCTATTGAATATTCTTGGTAACGGGAAAAGTGAAGGCCGTAAAAGGCCCAAATGAGGCAGGAAGAGATTTAAAGGATTAGAGCAGGACCGGAATATTCAAAGCTTATTTTAACCACATTGGATAAATGATTAGTGACGAGATAGTTATGAAAACATGGCAACGAGATTTAAATATTGCTTCTCCTAAAATTTCTGAAAAAATCGTAAGAAAATCTAACAAAGATCCAACAAATCGATTTCCGTTCACCAAAAAGTAATAAATAAAAAACGGGACTTCCCAATAAAAGCAATAATAAAACAAGAACATTGCAGGTTTAATAAATATTGAGAGAATTTAATAGTGTACCTTTCAGCACAATCTTTCAAAACAATTGTCAATTAGTGGAATAACCTGTAGTACAAAAGCATTAAATTTAGTAAATTTTCGTAGCACCGTCACTAAATAGCGGAGGATAAAATAGTACAAGGTCGAAATAGCATTAGCAAAAATAACGTTTAAACAAAATAGATCAAGATAAAACACCTCTATAATAAAAGAGCTGAAGAGGAAACAGCGCGGTGACAAAAAGAACTAGAGAAAATAACGACTGGAAAAAATATCGTTGAACACATTAGCACTAAATAGTAAGAAACAGCTGTTTTTTTTTAATATTTATTATTAAATTAAAAATAAAAAAAACTTACTAATTTACCTAACCTGTGCGGCCTGGATCACTAATTTTTCCTGTGATATTTTGACTCAGTGCTATTTTATAATTACTCTTTTACGTCTTAACGCCATTTTTCCCGACGCTATTTTGTATGATCGCTTTTTGTGAGTGCGCTATTTGTTCTTTCATTGCTTTTTTCGCTATACCGTCCCACCCTATATTGCCTTGCGCTATTCAGTGGCGGTGCCTATTTTCCTATAAGTGAAATAAAATGGTATAAGTAGTGTGGTCAAAAGTATTTGTGCGACAGCCATTAATTTGTCAAAAATGCAATTTCTGCATAAATGTGTCAAATAATATACGTATTCGAAATGTGTAATATTATTTAAAAAAAAAAAAAGATTTAAATCAGTTTTCTTGGTAACATTCCAGATGTACTAACTATAATGTAATTGATTAATTAATAGGAAAATTATAAAAAAAAAACTGATAAAACATTAACAAGAATAAAATGAAATATTATAAGAGGACCGACCATCTGGTAATCACTAATCAGGAATTTCATATTAAAACATCTGGGAAGATTTTAAAGCGGAATTGACCAGCTGTGCTCCTTCAGATTGATTGTAATAAATAATTCTAAACCTAGTCATTAGTAGTTTAACTTTTATTGAACAACTTTATTATCAATTTTAAATGTCGTTCAATGTAAAAATATGATTTATTTGTAACGTTCACGACAAGAGTAATGCATTTATACTCGAGAATGATAAATGATAATTTTTTATTAATCAAGTATGAATGCTTCGATATTCATTTTGCAAAAAAGTTTGCTTTTTCTAGTTTGAAAATATTATACAGGGTGTTCCGTAATAATATTCCAATATTCTACTAACCATTTAAGGGGAGTTTTCGTACAAAATTTTGGAATTTTGGAACTGTATGTCGAGATATTTAAGTCTCGAAATTGCGAAAAAATGTTTTTTTTTTTTCTTTAATTTTGGTACACAATATCCGCTAGTCAAACCATATCTTTTAATTCATGTTTCTGAAGGGTAGAAGTTAGCAACCTTTCTTTTTATTTCGAAAAATAAAAATAATTAATAATTTCTATTCACATTTTAATAAAATTTATCGGTTTCTGCGAAAGTTATTATGCGGCTTTTATTTAAGAGTGCGGATACGCATAATATATTTTTCTAGGACCTACTAACTAAAATCTACAAAATTTTAAAAATTAATTTAGAAGTTATTAAAATAAAATAACTATTTTAAATATAATTAACACAACAATTCAAAATTAGGAATTTTACTAATTTTAAAACAATACAAAAAATAGCCCCAGCCGGGTGATTTGAACCCCAGTCTTTAGAATGGGGCACTCGAGTGGATTTTCCATATCCACTCTTGTTGCACAAACTACTATTCTACACCCACATGGATATTATTCTACGCACAGACTGCTAAACGAAAAAGTGTACCATTGTGTTCAACTGAATGAATATATTTCATATCCATTCTACGAATATGAAATTCACCAATCACAGTTTATATTTGGTCACCAGACTACTACTATTTTTTTTTTTTTTTATTTTAAATAAGTGACAATTCTGTCAAAATATTTGTTAGTATATTTTTTAGTCATTATTGGGATTAAATATAATTAAAAATGAGCTGCTCTTGTGAAAAATCGTCCCATAATAGCATTTCACAAGATATGCAGCACAGACTTCAGCTCCCGTGTCTGGGATTGCTTTATATTTAAATGTTATATTCGGATTTGATATCGACTTGACTTGTACGTCAATTTGTCGTTTTTGGAACCTGCTATTTGTATTGCCAACAGTGGTGATTTTCAAGCTTCCTATTTTAGAATCTTCCATTTGTTCCGATGTATCTTCGATATAGTGAATTCCCTTTGTCATGCAACATTTTGTAAAGTGCCCTCTTCGTTTGCACTTCTCACAACTGAATTTATATGCAGGGCAGTCTTTTATGCTTCTATGCCATGGGTTACTACATCTTGGACATTTTTTATTGGTCACAGTGTTAGGTTTATTAAGTTCAATCTTAGCAACGCTATTACTGCAAATATTTTCTTCATTGAGAGCGGCTTCTTCAGCTTCACATATTTTAATATCTTCGACGCTAGCCGTGTCTGGAAGGATTCTACATTTTTTTCTTAAATTTACATCGAAAAGAGATTCTATAATATGATCTGACAAACAACGATCATAGCAATTCAAACAAGGATCTATTAATTGGAAAAGTTTCACTTTCTCCCTATAAAAGGACATAAAAGACTCTCCTTGCTCCTGCTTTCTATTCATAAATTGACTTCGTCTTAAACGACTATTCTCTTTCTTTTTAAAATACTCTTCTAGTTTATTTAAGAGATTTTTAGGTGTTTTTTCAACATTGTCATCGAATTTCAGAACGAGTCTTACTACATCGGAGACGTCTTGACTAAAAAAAGGACTCAAGAAGTGCCAAAACTTGTTTTTCTGGTATTTTTTCCACGTTTTGAAATACTAAATAATTTTCAAATTTACGCCTCCAGTCTTTAAATTGCGAGTAACTTAAAGTCTCTACTATCTTCTCTGGGCTGGCAACAGCACTCGAAAAGCGAACAGAAGTATTAGGTGAGTTTTCACATGTAGGAACGCTTGTATCGTTCCCTCTATCATTTCCATTAAATGTACTAATGTTCTGTTGAGAAAGTGTCATTGCAGGTGCAGGCCTCTGAGTTTTTATTAGTTCTCGCATCATTTCTTGTAAACTGTTCACACCTTCTTCAAGCGAAGTCAGGCGACCCTCAGTTGACTCATCTTTCTCAGACGATTTTGAGCGCTTCTTCTTCGGCATTCTAAGTTTTCGTTTTTAGGTTTTCTTTTGGAAACGTTGGTTTATAATTATTTTAACTGCGCCATGGTAAGTTACACAATAAAAGATAAGACCTTTTGTATCTGACAACTCACTCTTTATTTCCGTCAGATCAACTGACTCCTGTAGACCCAGTAAGTATACATATAACATAAACTAAAACTAACTAAATATCATATATATACAGTAGCTTATTCCCACAATTATTATTATTATTATTATTAATATTATTAATGTTATTAAAAATTTTGTCTTTTAAATATAAGTTATAAATATTAAGTATGTTTTTAGAAATATGTAATATTATTTTATATTATTGTGACGCGTTATAAATAAAATGTAACGTTACATTAACCTTGCTCGCTGGTTTGTGTCGTTTCCTGTTCCTCTTGGTTACGCTCTTCAGTCTCAATATTTTGCAAAACTATATCATTTATGGTGTTTGGCATAGCTTCACCGTCAACCACTTGAAAGTAAAGCCATCATCAGACAAATCCCAACCATGATGGGAAGCATTTTCGTGCACTGTTGGAACTTTCAAATGGGCGTTACGCCAAATGGCAACGTAAGATACTCGCAATAGTTGTTGGTATAACTCAGTTTTGCATGCTGGAAATAGAGCCAATTTGACTTCGTTAACAACCTGCAAGAATGTATAACGTTTCGTACAAATCGATGTATGACTTGTTAATTATTCTATATATTCTATATGGAGGAATAAAAAACAAACCTGCACACAAATCGTTCAAGCACGGAAAAGCTTTCTTCATGTTGTTAATAAAAGCATCTTGGAATTCCTCATTCTGCAAAACAATTTGCAACGGCTTCTTTTTTCCTTTGCAGTACAAAGCTGGGATATAATCGCATCCGGTCATTGCATGAAGACCTGCCAATTATACGATTAATTGTGCACTTTAGCGACATGCCATGGGTATGGCAGTGATATATTCGTGCTTTATACTTTAAAATACACATAAAAATGCCGGTATGGCACTTAACCTATGGAAATGTGACAACTTTGGAAGCCAATATCCGACGTTAGCAACATCGCATCGGTATGGCAGTGATATATTCGTGCTTTATCCTTCAAAATACACATAAAAATGCCGGTATGGCAGTGAGGCCTTTACTACATTTAACCTATACAAATGTAACAACTTTGGAAGCCAATATCTTATGTTGGCGATATCGCATCGGTATGGTGCTATTATAACTTTGTTTAGGACATCAAAATTAACAAAGGAGACACATTTCCATAGTGAGGCCTATTATACATGTTCATTGCTAAAAATAACATGTTTGCCCCATTATGGCAGCCACTTGGCGACGTCCCAGAGGTATGGCGTTTTAAAATCTTTGTTCTACAGTTCATTATTAACAAAGATCACGAAACAACAGTGTGGGGCCCATGATCCACGTCCACAGTGAAAAAATTACACATTTCGGAAAGTATGGCGGACCTTAAGTGACGCCATATTGGTATGGCATATTGAGATCGCGGACTTTGGCAACCTCCTTGATTACATAAAACAAGAACCAAAGTGTTGAAAATTCACCCCCCCCCCCTAAAAGATACACTTTAGAGGTGCCATATCGGGAATTCAAAGTGGTGAATAACGTTGTCTATCAACCCCCAAAGCCTCGGCATGGGGCCTATGATACATGCAAAAACTCTCGGCTCCCGGTCTACTAGTATTATTTTTTAAAAAGTGATCAGTCTGTCAAACTAATTGTCAGTATATTTTTTAGTTATTGAAAATAAATATACATTTAAATGACATTTTTGTGTAGAATCAATTATTAATCAATACTATTTTTATTTGGTCTACATTTAAAAAAAAAAATAAATTTTAATCAAACTATATGAAACTAATTTAATTACATAAATAAAAATTTTCTAGGTGTATTCGAAATAATAATTTAATTACTAGTATTAAAACTAAAAAGTGGTGGTGGAGATGAGGACAGAGCGTCTGCCTTCCACGACCCGGCTTCGAATCTAGGCTGGGGACTAATTAAATTAATTCTTTTTTTATGTTTATTTTATCTTATAAATTAGTAAAATTCATAAATTATTTTAAAATTAGTTATTTTATCTTAATAATCTAAAATATTTTTTTAAATTTGTAGATTTTCGTTAGTGGGTCGTAGAAAAAAACATACTCTACAATTCGAGTGGATTGTCCATATCCACTCTTGTTGCACAAACTACTATTTTGCTGATTTAGAATGGACAATAAGGACCAAAACAACATTTTACTAGGTTGTAAATTTAACCAAATTCTATTTTTATAAGTCAACCTGCCCTTCTTTGATATAAACTTTCAATATTAATGTATATATTTAGGTTTATTTTTATTTCTTTTCTTTTCGCAACTGGTGACAATGAATTTATTCGTAACCAATATCATAATGTTCAACATTATGCAACTGGTTACGTAAAGTAGATCATTTTGACACTCGCTGCGATTACAAAAAATGTCACTTTATATGTAAAAATTAGAAAAATACGTTTATTATACAGGTGTGCCGCATGAAGGTAAGTATCTTCCTCGTCAAGTGTACCGGGTGTCCAAATAAGAAAGGGGGTCGGCGGCAGTAGGGTACAGACTGTATTTCATAAACTATCCGTAAATTTTTGGAAAAAAAAATTAAATAAGAGAAATCGCTGTGCTGTAAATGACTTTCAAGTTGCTAACTTCGACTAGATGGCCTAATGCTTATGACCAATGACAAACAGATAAACAAATGGGTAGTCAAAATTAATTAAAATTTCGCACAGATTATGATTTTCAAATTTTTAACGAAATTACATTTGGCATTTTTTAATAAAACCTGTTTTTATCATTAACCGTGATCATTACGCTCCTTAGCGGTGAAATTAGGAACTTAAAAATAATTTTAAATGATTTTATGACCGTCAGAGATTAAAAAGAATTGGATAGTAGAAGAACCGATAATTGGAACAATCTCTTGGGGCTGAGACAGGCCAAGATACTTCTGGGTGAATATAACCAGAAAAGATCGGAAGCTTGCATCTGCCTGAGCAAGAACAGGCTGCGTATTGTAACAGGGATCCTTACTTGGCGTTGCCGACTAAAAGGACACCTAAGTAAACTGAGAGTAGTAGAGGATAGTGAGTGCAGATTCTGTGAGGAGGAGGACGAAACCTCCATTCACATCCTAACTGAATGTGTAGCACTCCAGAATCCAAGGGCACTATATCTAGGAGGATATCAAATAGAAGAGGGAGATTTACCTAACTTGAAGCTACTTCAAATCCTACACTTCCTTGAGAAAATAGGATTGGAAGGGTCGCTATAGACATTGAGACATTTCCTTAGTGCAGTGGCGACAGAAGGGGACACAATAGATCTTTTAGGTCGCAGTGTATTAACACCCCATTCTTAACATAACATGACCGTCGTCCTTTCTTATTTGGACACCGGTGCGTCAATCGTGTGTTCTTGTTCTTTTTAATCCTATAATGCTATATTTTCAAGTCCTTATGTTTTGAAATGGGGAACAATTTCAAAAAAATTACAGGTATATATGTTCGTGAAAGACTGTCGCTATTCTTGGAATAAGTAGACTGTTACTCAATAATGCAGTAACAGTTTTTTGTTTTATATATTCAAGGATTGGTTGCCATAATTCCATTCTAAACATAAATGTGTTTAATTATTTATTAGTGGTAATAAATTATCGGAATTACTGTATGGTTTCCTGAGAGAAGATAGTTTAATACTTAATTATGTCGGGGGAGAAGTTTAGGTTTAAAATGTTATCATTCATACGAATATCAGAAATAGAAATGGGCCCGATGCATAGAGATATGGATAAAGGTTGTTGCTAGTTTGATTTGAAAATTTTTGTCAACTTATATGAAGAAGCAAATATAAATTCAAAAATATTCGAAAATCACCAATTATCTGCTGGTGAATCTTTTCAACTTTTTTTATTTATCCTCGTAAAGAGAAAACTTTCTTATACAGACATCGTACGATATATCTTACACTATACTTTTAATTTTAATTAATCATTACATAGATAGTAATTTTCCAGTCATCAATTAATATTTTCTCAGCCATGCGACGAATAAAATGGGTTTTTTTGACATCAATTTCTCGTGTCTTCATTAAATAATATAGAAAATAAATGCCACAAAACAAACGGGGTCTAATGAACCTCTATTAAGGGTCTATAGACGATACTTAATTTTCGGATCATAATTGAACTAAGATGACGTTATAATATGAGTCGTTAAAGTCGTCAAACTCTTTTTTTCACTATAAATAGAAAATTAATTACTAGTTAGATGAAGTTGTTTGGTTCTTCTGTTCGGCAGTATCAACGCTGCGTAGGTTTAGGAAAATTCAAGCTATTTTCTATATTTTTAAAATAACAAAGGTAATTGATTGCGAATGGTTGAAAAATTAATAGTATACTATAAGTATGCGATGAAACAAAAGTTAAATTTTTTTTTACCGACCGACCCAAGCCCTTCTAGCCTCCTCAACTAGTCTGAGGTTCTAACATAGTTGATAATTTCTCCGAGAGATGTCTATCTGGCTCCTATTGTCCTCTAAGTCACCTTTTACCAGTGGCGGATAATGTCCTAGTCAACGGGGGGGAGGGGGGGGGGGGGATTTTTGAAAGATAAAATCGTCTTGTATATGAACCTTTTAAACTTTGTCTGCTTGAGTAAGTAGGCCTTGCCAAAGATTTAATATGGCATTATTCAGCCAGCATAAGTCTCGAAAAATATGTTCGCGGTATTAGTCAATTTTATTTGCACAAGTGCTTTAATAGTAGTATAATAATGCCGTAAATATTTATTTTATTTTAAATGATTTTATACTTTTATGTATTCATAGTATTAAGATATTCGTCCATTTTGTTTAACACAGAATTATACGAAAATTATGCGATGTTACACGATATAATCCGAAAATCGGTTAATTATCTGGACACTGGCAACACTGCTAAGATAATAAATAGTCTCACTGTCTACACTCTACACAGGAGTAAGGCGGAAATTTTCGTAGCCTTATCTGACCGCCCAAATACGTGAATTAAGGGCGCTACAACTTTTATTCCAGCCTGCCAGATTATGATTGAAACAACTTTTTATTAATTTTTATTAACTTTTATTAATTTTTATTAATTTTTATTAATTTTTATTAATTTTTATTAATTTTTATTAATTTTTATTAATTTTTATTAATTTTTATTAATTTTTATTAATTTTTATTAATTTTTATTAATTTTTATTAATTTTTATTAATTTTTATTAATTTTTATTAATTTTTATTAATTTTTATTAATTTTTATTAATTTTTATTAATTTTTATTAATTTTTATTAATTTTTATTAATTTTTATTAATTTTTATTAATTTTTATTAATTTTTATTAATTTTTATTAATTTTTATTAATTTTTATTAATTTTTATTAATTTTTATTAATTTTTATTAATTTTTATTAATTTTTATTAATTTTTATTAATTTTTATTAAGTTTTATTAATTTTTATTAATTTTTATTAATTTTTATTGATTTTTATTAATTTTTAATAATTTTTATTAATTTTTAATAATTATTTTTTTCTTTAATTTTAGTTTATTTTTATGATACAAAAATCTAAAAACCACAGAGCACGTCATTATTTATTTATGCTACAATTATAATTTTCAAGTTCCAACGTTCAAAAAATTTATACTTCTATACAAATTTTCACCCCATTTTCCTCTCTTAAAATGTTGAAATTCAAAAACCCTGAAACACTTCATTATTTATTTATGATGAGAACCTACAATTCCAATTTTCAAGTTCCTACCTTTAAAAAATCGATATTTCCAAATAAACTTTCACAGCCCCGTTCCCCCCCCCCCCCCCCCCCCTTAAAATGTGAAAATCCAAAAACCCTAAAACACGTCATTAATAATTTGTAGTCAGTAGCTGCAATTCTAATTTTCATGTTTCAAACTTCATAGAGAACAAAAAAAATCGATAAGTCCCATACACACTTTCACCCCCCGTTTTCCCCCCCTTAAAATGTAAAAATCCAAAACCCTGAAACACGTCATTATTTATTTATGCTTAGTAGCTGTAATTTAAATTTTCATGTTTCTAACTTTAAAGAACAAAGAGTTTCATTAAAAGCTCCCTCCCTCCATTTCCCCCCTTTAATGTTAAAATTTCCAAAAATCCTTTCTTAGCAAATGCTTACGTTATAAAATAAACCTTTGTTCCAAATTTCAGCTTTCTAGACTCAGTAGTTTTGGCTGTACGTTAATAGGTCAGTCAGTCAGTCAGTCAGGACAAACAATTTTATATACAGGGTGAGTCGGGAGGAGTGCACCAAACTCTAGGAGTATATTATACACGTGAAAATAATGTTAAAAAACTCATATGTTCTTATCCGATTTTCATTTGTTTTCAAGTTATAGCATATTAACAAATAAACAAAATACACATAAAAATTCTCTTAATCATAGCGTTCTTTCAATAAATGTTCAAAAATACCGCCATTGACTTCTAAATTTGAATAAGTATCTGGCATTTTGCAACACTAACAATCACATAAATTCGAAATTAAACGTTCAGTTACTGTTCACTGTACACTGACAGTTCATCAAAACGTCAGAATTATCAAATGCCTTTGAGCCATGAACATATGGCATACTTTGATAATGTTAAAATTCAGAAGTGGAAAGCTAGATGAACATTTTTAATTACGCCATAACTTGAAAACAAATGAAAATCAGATAAGAACATATGAGTTTTTTTACATTATTTTCACGTGTATAATATACTCCTAGAATTTGGTGGGCTCCTCCCGACTCACCCTGTATATATAGATAGATAGAAGATAGATAGAGGGACGAAACAAAGATAAATATAATTTTAGTGGATATTTACATACTACAAGAAATTAGATTTGAATAGTATAGTAACCATTTGGTTACATTAACCGATAAAAAATTTCCTTTTAAAAAAATGAGAGGTTTATTCAAGGAAATATCGGCAGAATACTCAGATTTGGAAAAAACACTTACAATCTCATGCAATTACGGTTTCAACTTCTCAAGGTAAAAAAAGAAAAGTTCAAGCAATTTTCAATTGGAGTAAAGACGATCTACCAACAAATGATTCGTTTTTGATAAGAAGAAGAAATTTTATTCCCGTAACCAATGGAGAAGTACACGGATTTTATACAAAATATTGTAGACTAAACTAAAATAAAAACTTTCTACGGCTATCACAATATTTTTTTTAATTTTCTCTATTTTTTTATTATCAAAGTTCTCCTTTTTCAAAAACTTGGGTATTCTACTACTTCTGTTAGCTTTAGATGGGCACTAAAAATGTATGAGTAAAATAACATATTTTTCTATGTTTGCCCGATAAAGGGTTAATAGTAATTTTTATTTAAAAAATTTCGAATAACATATTTTAGGACTTTATTGAATTTCAAATTTGCCTGCTATAATTTGCTCAAATCTACCAATTCATGGCGCTTCCGGTGGCCTTGTTTGCACAAATATAACCTATAATATAGGCCCTATACTTGTCCAGTTAATAGTACAGATCAGTGAATCTACCTTATTACTTTAAAATTTAATTAGCTATAACAAAAAAATAATACCTACCTAATACCCTCAACAACAGAACACATACAAAACGTTTCTGCCACTGTATCTAGTCTCTACGCTTGACCAACAATTTTATCCAACACTCTCCGCCAAAATGTTGATATATTTTTACCTGGAACTGTCTCTGTATCCAGTGAATGATGATAATGTTCTCCAAATTCGACGAATGCATTTGTGTTTGTACGAAGGTGTGTCCTCTAGTCCTCTATAAATTTTCTAAGAACGAATAGCATAGAATATTTATTAATTATTCTAACATTGTTCTGTTAAAATACGAGGGCATTTCTACAAGTTCATGCTAAACGGTATGCGATTGAAAACATTAATTTTATAACGTATTGTTTTGTTTTTCTGTTTTGAGTAACGCTGCGTAGATAAACGCATTATTTTCAGACGAAATCCTAAAAGACCTATTTTAAATTTTAAACACCGTTTTTATCAAAATTTATTTGTCTCTGAAACTAGCTCTTTCTGAAACTCACCCACTCTGAAATTCGCTCATTCTGTATATAGTTTTACTATTTATTAGGCATTCCAAACAAAAGAATTGTCGGTGCCAAGGATTGGTATTTAGATTTTTTTCCTACGACCACTTAGGAAAGTGACACATATCACACTATATACTCCTATGGAAAGTGCCCTATATCACACGCGTATGAATAAGAATTTACTTTCCACCCGAGTGAGAATATGTTACTTTCCGCAGTAGTTGTCACAAAATGTCAAACACCTAATTTCTATTTTGATCTATGTAATGTCCATATTAATACTAAAATCGATATGATTGTTAAATTATTGAAATTGTTGTAAATTAGATCCTAGATATTTATCTTTAACAATTATTAAAATAATTTTAAAATAATGTTTGCTCTTTATTCTGGTTAAATACATAACCGATTAGATCATTCAATTGACACAAGGGCTATTAGCTCAGGTGGTTAGGACGTCGAACTTATCAACTTTGCCATTTTTCGGCCGCGTTCAAATCCTGGAGGGGCAGAATTTTTTTTTTGTTTTTTTTTTAATTTTTTTTTTAGTTTTTTTTTGTTTAGAAAATTGAATAAATACGATTATTGTTGATTATTTTTTTAAATACCTTTTAATTATTATAGTAATAACCTTGGTTTTACATTTTTTTGATGACATTATTTTGTGGTCGTAGGAAAAATATTGTACATCACTTGTGTGAAAAGTGATTTTCCACACTCGTGTGATATTCGCACTTGGCTTGCGCCTCGTGCGACAATATTTCCCACTCGTGTGAAAAATGTCACTTTCCACACTCGTAATGTAATATACTATTTCAGAATTAATATGCTTCATTTCCTCATAGAGCTTTATTTTTATTAAACATTCCATGTTATCGCTTTTGGTTTTTGATTTCAATTTTTTTTTTCTTTTCAACCCCCCTTAATCACCGATTCTATTTTGATTTTATTTTTAATAAAATGGCTTTATTGATATTATTGTTCGTTTTTGAGTTAGGTTTCCCCCATTTTTATTCAATTTTTTTTTAGAATGAATAAGCTTCATCTTCTTATAGAGCTTGACTTTTAATAAAAATTTCATATCGCTTTTCGTTTTTCATTTATTTTTTTTTTTTAATTTCAACATCCCTTAAGCCTCCCGATTTTTGATTAGATTTTTTTTTTGAAAATCAAAGGACATCTTCCCCTTATAGAGCTTAATTTTTGACAAAAATTTCAAGTGGATATTATTGTTCGTTTTTGAGATGGGTTTTTGTAATAATTCAACCCCCCTTAACCCCCTAATTTTTATTAAAAACATTTTAAGTTCATATTGTTTTTTATTTTTGGCTTATAGTGCGGATAAAAAACGTGACATCAGACGGACGAATATTTTTAAAATTTGATGAGAGGGATTTTAGTATAAAAATTTTGGTTTTTTGAAAGTAAACCTATAATTCGAGAGGCGCTAAAATGGTGGTTCCCACCTTATCGAGACTGAGGCCCACAAGGCTAAACTCGTAGCGTAACAAAAACGAGAAATGATTTAACTTGGAACGAAATACCGAAAGCCGATAGTAGTATTGGGACGTTGAATTTTTTGGTTTGTGAATCGATGGCATTAATTAGGTTAAACCATGTGATGATTTCCATAAGCCTTGATATTTAAAACCATTCTATATCGCCTTTTGATTAGGGTTTACAAACTTGTTTGAGCAATTTATCCAATAATAATAATAATTGGCCCCTTTACCTCTTAAGCCTGCTCATGTAAAATATTTGGGCTCCTTACTTCGCCTGTTTATATAATATTAATAAAAGTCAGAAGGATGAGTATTGCAACTATGTTAAAAGAAATACATTGGCTTTCAGTTCAGAATTATGTTCAGTACATGACTGATATTTATTTATAAAATAAAAATGACATAGTACCATAGCATCAGATCTATTAGAAAAGATTCAATATAATTCGAAATATCACAACTAAAATACAAGAAGCCAATCTGACTTTCATGTATGGCAAGCCATCACTAAAAGTTCCCAAAATACAATTTTTTATTAAAAGTTTAAAAAATTTAATAGACTGCCTACAGAAATTAAAAAAAAAACAATAAATGTATTCAAAAGTAACCTCAAACAATACTTGATAAATAAACAGAACGGATATACTTTCTTGTGATAATACTTAATTTATTGTTATTTTACCCCTCGTTTTACCCGCATTTATTATAAATTATTTCTATTTTGAGATGATGTACTTTATTTTAAAAAATTACTTGATGTTATAATAATACTACTTACTATGTTTAAATTATTAATAGTTTTGCGACGATAGGTTATAGCAACTTATAGCCACAAAACTATTTTTGAGCTAAAGTAGATCCATACAGAGCAATGTAATTTACAAAGGCCTTCTTTCAACATACAAATAAATGACAACTTTATAATTAAAATAAAAAACACAACAAAATACCTCGGTACCAAGGCAAGAAGATTCATTTTTAAATTTTATTTATTGAGGAAATTTATGACTAGAAGTTTACTATATTATTTATAATTCGCTGGTTGAATATGTAATCCAAAATCGTATAATAAAAATTTTCTACAAAATAACTACATAACTACATCTATCTTGCTGTACCTTTATGGAAAGCCTGAATTGAGAATTTGAGATATACTACAAATTATTTGCAATAAATATCAAAAGAAGTATACATTTTTAAATAATTTGACATTTAGGAGCCATTCACACATCACAGTTGACATCTTGATACTTGACAGGCACAGCCAAGCATTATTCTGATTTTTGCCAAATAAAATGGCCGGTTAATTATTCTATAGGATTGCGACAGAGAGCCAATAAATTTGATGAAGGTGTTTTTGTGGCTAGGGGCGAAATAGTAGTACGCACCACCATAAAAAAGTCATTTTTAAGAAATTGCTTATATATTTTTCATAAATTGGCAGGCTTGGCTACTAATTTCGAATAAAAATAGCCTCCAAAATGGCTATGATTGCAAGTATGAAGGTCGCAACCTGCCTTAGAATTTTCACCTTTACTATCAACAGCTGTTGTTTGACAGGTCGTTAGAGAATGTTTGCAATTTATGGAATTTTAAGAATGTTAGGAATGTTGACTTAGAAATAAATGAAATTTCTAAAATTGTAACATAAGAAATGCATATGCGGATTTTAAGAAAATTGATTATAAAGTAGTTAGGATAAACCAAAAATTCTGAAAATCAATAGGGTCTAAGTTAGAAGTAATTATTCAAGAAAATCAAAACCGCAAGTCAATCATAACTTTCGTTCTAGAGTTATCGTGCCGGTATACATACATACAGACGACCAGACGAAAATTTTTTTTTGCATTTTCGGACTCTGAATGATCGGAAACATAAAAAAAAGTTTTAAAAAATGGGGGTAAGAAAATTTTTTCGTCTATATGAATGCAATACTGAGGCACCATAGGAAGGGCCTCAGTAATACTCTTCCCAGACTATTGTGCGAAGAGTCTAATTATATTAAAAAAAAAACACTTAAATTTTTCATAAAATGGCATTGAATTAAATAATTTTATTGACGATTTTTTAAATTAATGTTTATAAAGAATAAGTTTATTTTTTTTATTCTATTAATTAACGACACTGTCAAATAATAAAAAATAGTATATTACTTTAAAGTCTAATTTTCATTGTTTGAACATATTTTACTTATTATATTAATGAACACCATTCTAAATGCCATCTAGTTAATAGTTCATTATAAACACTAGAATGAAGATATATAATGGTTGGCATTCTATATGACACTCTTCACAGTTTAACAGACCCGTCCCCTTAACCCCTCATTTTTATTCATATATTTTTTTCAGAATTAATAGGCTTTATCCGCTTAGAATGCTTGATTTTTCTTAAAGATTTCATGTTGATATCGCTTTTGGTGTTTGATTTCTATTTTTTGGTATTTCAACCCTCCTTAAGGGTTAACTCTCCATTTTGTTCACATTTTTGTTTTAAAAAGTTTTAAAACTTTAACCCCATATAGAGCTTGATTTTTGCTAAAAATTTCAAGTTGATATTGTTTTTGGTTTTTAATATTTTTAATATTTCAACCACCTTAACATCTCATTCTTATTTAGTTTCTTTTTTTTTTTTTCAAAATCAAGGCTTCATCTCCTTATAAAGCTTGATTTTTTCTGAAGTTTTAATTTGATATTGTTTTTTATTTCTGAATTAGGATTTTTTTCAATATATCAACTAGGGGTGGGAAAAATAATCGATTAATAATCTAATATATATTTTTTAATCGATTAATTGATTATTTTCGATTAATCGATTATTTTAGATCATCAATTATTTTTAATTTATCGATTAATTTTAATTTATCGATTATTTTGATTAATCGATTACTTTGATTATTCCATTATTTTCGACAATTGATTATTTTCTACAATCAATTATTTTCGATTAATAGATTATTTTTTAATCAAATATTTTAGATTAATCGATTTTTTTAGATTAATCGTTTATTTTCAAATAATCCTTTCTTTTTAATTAATAGTTTATTTTCAAATAATCCATATTTTTGATTATTTTCTAAAATTTTTAATAAGTCGATTATTCGATTAATCGATTATTTTCGAATAATCGATTATTGTAGATTATTTTGGATTAATCGGTTATTTTCGATTATTTTAGATTAATCGATAATTTTCAATTAATCGATAATTTTCGATTAATCGATAATTTTCGATTAATCGATTATTTTCGAATAATCGATTATTGTAGATTATTTTGAATTAATCGATTATTGTAGATTATTTTGAATTAATCGGTTATTTTCGATTAGTCAATTATTTTCAATTAATCGATTATTTTCGATTATTCGATTATTTTAGATTAATCGATAATTTTCAATTAATGGATAATTTTCGATTAATCGATTATTTTTGATTATTTTCGATTATTTTCGATTATTTTTAATAAGTAGATTATTCGATTAATCGATTATTTTCGAATAATCGAATATTGTAGATTATTTTGGATTAATCGGTTATTTTCGATTAGTTAATTATTTTCAATTAATCGATTATTTTCGGTTATTCGATTATTTTAGATTAATCGATAATTTTTGATTAATCGATTATTTTCAATTAATCGATTATTTATTTTGATAATCGCCCAGCCTTAATTTCAACCCCTCTTCTCCCTCATTTTTTTTTTTCAGAATCAACAGTCTTCATTTCCTTGTAGAGCTTGATTTTTACTAAAAATTTCATGTTGGTATCGCTTTTCGTTTATGATTTTTGATTTTTTATTAATTTCAACCCCCCCTAACCCCCCCCCCATTTGTATTCCAGATGTTTTTTTTCAAAATCAATAAATAGTCTTCATTGCCTTGTAGAGCTTGATTTTTGCTAAAAATTTCATGTTGATATCGCTTTTCATCTTTGATTTGTTGAATTTTTTTAATATTACAACCCTTCTCAATCCCCCATTTTAATTCAGATTGTTTTAAAATCAATAGGCATCATCTTCTTATAGGGCTTGATTTTTACTAAAAATTTCATGGTCGATATCGCTTTTCGTTTTTATTTGATTTTTTCTAACCCCTATTTTCATTCAGATTTTTTTTCAAAATCAATATGCTTCGTCCCCTTTTATAGCTTGATTTTCCTGAAATTTTCAAATTGATATCGTTTTTCGTTTTTGCCTTAAGCCTTGGTTTCTTTGAACACTTCGTCGCGGTGAGCGGACAGTCCGTCAACCGTCGCGTTTTGACGATTTTATCCAACCAGAGTATTTAAATGGGAATGGTTTTCTTGAATCCGCTTAGCTGAGCAGGACGGCGTCATGCCGCTGATTTGTCGCGAAGAGTCGGTTGATATCTGTTGAGTTTGATATCAGCGGAATCGTCGGCGTGTGCGGAGACTATATTGTTATTAATTTTAAAACAATGAGTGACAAATTCACACATACAGATGACATCATGACTTTATTTTTAGGTTTCTTGCAAATTATGTCCTTTATAAAACTCAACACGAATTCAAAAAGATCTGTAGAAAGTCTAAAATACTCCCTAAATTTGATTTCATTTCCAAAAAGCCTCCGCTGCACAGTTATATTAAAGGCACCTTCTGTATCGCGTTACAAAAACAACTCATTCACTGGCTTATTGGAAACTTTGACGGTTGCAATTGCCAGTTCCTCTTGTTCTTCCTCTTCCAACAATAATAACAACAACACAAACAATTTATTTGCATCCATTTTAGTACCTTTCGTTTACATTCATAATACATAAACAGCACGTACAGACATAGAGAAAGTATCATTTTCTATATTTTTTAACAAACCACCTCGGGCGAAAATTGCTGTCCTCAGCGGTCGACGGACTGTCCGCTCGCCGCGACGGAGTGTTCAAAGAAACCAAGGCTTTATGCGGACAAAAAACGTGACATCAGACGAACGACAGACAGGCAGACAGATGAAGCGAATGCATAATTCTCTTCACAGACTACTGTGTGAAGAGTATAATAACAGCATCATTATATTATTATTGTATTAAATTACTAGCATTTTATTTTAATTTACGCGAAATTGAATTTTTTAAAACAAGTTTTTAGGTCATCAAGTTGTTTATTCCTCTTTACTTTTTTGAAGAGACAGCACAACACAGCATTCAATAAAATTAGCTATACGTGTAACTAATTTCTGGTTAAATAGTCCTATTGTAATGTCATTATCTAGTTATTTCATAAAAAGATAAAATAAGATATTATTTATTATGTTAAGATCACAAATACAGACCACAGACAAAAAAAAAACATTTGGTAAAACAGCTATAATAATTAATTACGGAAAAATATCTAGATAAAGTCATAAAAATTCTAATCTAAATATGTTTTTCCAAATAAACCTTGTTCAGTTTTAAAATCAATATACAGTATGTCCCCCTAAGTTGGAATCATATGGAAAACTTTTTTATTATTAATTTTAGGAAAAAAAGTTATTCATAAAAAGTTCTGCATTATCTAAAACCTAGAATACAGTCATCAAATATAATTTTTTTTCAGTGGTATAAGAGGTTTGTCAAAAAATATGAGTTTTACTCAAGAGTAAAGTACCTTTATTCTTTATACGACTGATAAAATTTGATATCTGATGGTTGTATTTTAGGTTTAAGACCATGCTCGACATTTTATAGAGAATAACTTTTTTTCCAATATTAATAATAAAATAGATTTTCATGTGCCGCTAATTTACGTAGACAGTTAGTGGCATAGGAAAGCTTTTTTATTACTAATTTTAGGAAAAATGTTGTTCTTTATAAAAAGTCTAGCATGGTCTAAAACCTAAAATACAACCATCAAATATCAAATTTTATCAGTCGTATAAAGAATAAAGGTACTTTACTCTTGAGTAAAACTCATTTTTTGGCAGACCTCGTATACCACTGAAAAAAATTTGATATTTGGTGACTGTATTCTAGGCTTTAGATAAAGCAGAACTTTTTATGAAGAATAACTTTTTTCCTAAAATTAATAATAAAAAAGTTTTTCATATGATTCCAACTTAGGGGGACATACTGTATATATATTGAAGAAAATGAAAGATTTTTTATTTAAAGTGTGTATAGGAGAAATTGTTTTAAAATAATTTCACTCATTATTCTAGGCATCATCAGGACTCGTCAAAAAATCGTAAAAAAACTTGGAGAAAAACATCAAATAAACATCAAAAGCCTGTTCAAAAGTAATAGTAAACTATGATTATAATTAAAATCTTCAATCTTTGTACACAGGTTCTTCACCATTGTAAATAGTGAACGAAACAACATGGCGTAATTTCAATAAATACATTTATTTAATGTGAAGAACTATTTGTAGTTTATTGAACTTATTCAGGCTCATAAAGAATAAATTTCGGCTTAATTTCAATAAGAAACTCATCAATTCAATAACTTTATTTATATTTATAACATTTTTGGTTTTGTATGAAGAACTGTTGCACTAAGCACATTATTAAAAGATATTCTGATAACATTCTGCTGTATATATTTTTTGATTTATTACTAATCTCCAATTTCAAAAATATATCAACTTCATAAAATATATCAAACATATAAAGTGTGCGTTATTTATATAAAAGATGTACCTATATAACTGAAAAACTCCACGGCCAGTATACTTTTTTGACTATCAAACACAAATAAGGCTATTCACTATTTGTATTTATTGAACACGAATATGTATACTGATTAAATTTTTGAAAATTAAATGTCTAACCCATTTGTAAATGTTAATGCAATTATTGTTGCCTTATGAAAAATCTAATGTTGACAAAAATATCATGTTAAACTGCTTTAAAATTTGCTGATTTTTCCAAGATAGTATCTTCTGTAGTTTCACTGAAACCCGTAACAATTAAATATTTTGAAATTTGGTTTATTTTCCATTAGTAAAATAATATAAAATCTTCTCAAAAAACAATTTTTCACTTAAATAAAGGCCTGTAAACGTTTTCTAATGAGGTTAGTAATTGTTGTTCGTGGGATATTTTGCTACTATTATAAGCGTCCTATAGACTGTCTCAAAATTCGATATCCTAAATTAAATTTTTATCTCATACTTTAAATACAGCAACATCTGCTAAAAAATCCAGATTACTTAGCTTTTATATCAGTGAACGAAAATCATACTGTATTATTTAATTTACGACAGTTATGTGAATATTTTTATAATTTTGTGATCGACTATTGCAATTGACCCAGACCGTATTCTTGTTAGTCTCAAGTCTCTATATAATACACGTAGACCCTTTTCGAATTTTCGAGAAATATGCATTTCTGCACGTAGATACCTGCACTCGAGAGTTATGTCCGCATAATTATTATCACATCACGCATCAGGCCAGACTTGCATCTCAGACCAATATTTATTACTCATCTTTTAGATCTACATTTCTTCAATAATCATAAGCGTAGAGTCGTCAAAATAATCACCGGAAAAGGGTTTTGTCAAGATTAAATAAAAATACTAATTTTTATACATAAAAAAATAATTTAAATTTCATTGACCTTTTTGTTTTAGTGAGACGGGCACTTTTTTATTTTGACAGATTTAAAAACCTACTTTCCAAAGATTACCAAGATGGGACACTGCAGTTATGCCGTAAAAATAAAGCTCTTGACCTAGGAATGTAAACGGGAGTGTGCACTATATTGCCAAAGTGATCCCTATAATTGTATTTTATGGTGACTACTGTTTTTAATGTATTAGAAAAGCTTCCAAAATGATTAAAAAAGAAACATCCCCCAATCGGACAGACATATACCAACCATAAAAATCCAATAAACTCCCCACAAGATAGTTAAATTAGTAAATATGAAATAATTTTATGTTGAGATATTAATTTTAGTCCGATTTCTTAACGGATATTTTCTTCACATAAAGCTACACCGCTCTCGAGAAAAATGATGGTCCATTGTTGTCCTCGTCACACTTCTTTCAAGTGAGTAAAATAGAGAATAGTGTTTATGAATGAATTGCCATTAAACATTTTTACAATAAGCAATTCTACCTGGGTCGTTTTCTGAAAAAGTTATGGTGCCAAACGTCTGGATCGATACGAAAGTTTTACTTCGTAAAATATACAAATTTTTAATTTTATCAGTAAAAGTAATTCCAAGACCAAACAAATAAAACACAGGCTCAATCAAATAATACTAGTTGACACGTAAAGTGAAACTGTATAAAAATCGCCTGTTAACAATACACTACTTAAATAATCATCCGCCACCTATGAAATCCATTTAAAATCCCTTGAAGTGCAGCTTTGTCTCCCTCAATTTTACTTTCTCGCTCTGACTACCTTCTCTTGTTTTTTTTTGTGTCATCGGCATCAATTGCTAGTGTTATTAGCCTCGTGTTCTGTGTAGGCTTTGTTACTGTTTCCCAGTGCCACTTTAGGAACAGCACTGTTAATTAGAACCCAACAGTGAATGGCCTTCTCTTGTTATTTCTACTCTTTGAACAACAAACCCTATTGGTTCTTTCGTTCGCTGTTGGTGCAGTGTCCACCAGTCTAAATTACGCCAGTTACACCACCTTTATTTACCTAGTTTACTTCCTCCTTATTCCTGATACTCATGTTGAGTGTAATTCACTCCTGCTAAATAGCTTGTGGAAAAAATATCCATCAGTGGACACCACATCGCCGACAGGAAGGTGTAATGGATTTTACACCGGATCAAACGAAAGGTATGGTGTGCGTTGGTGTAGTTCATTCCTACACCAGTGGGACGAACGAAAGAACCTTATCAGTCTTTATATAATCTACACCAGAAAATTCTGACCATGTGTCATTTATTCCAACTGCACTACAGATCGTTTTTGGTTTTATTCTAGTTCTTCGTCTCTAAGTTTTTGTTTACCATACACCTTTTTGTTTTGTTCCATCATACCGATATTCCGAAACCAATCATGCAAATTCATATTTCTCATTAAAAAAAAATTATCCATTTTTTGTTGTTAGTTTTATTTTTTAGATTTGTATCATTACTAGACTTGGGCAAATATGCACTTAAAAAAGTCGAGTTTATGCGCATAAATATGCATGATTGGAGTCCAAAATATGCAAAAAAAAACCTCAATATAAGCAATAAAACGGATATCTAAAATGATTAGCTATGGCATATACATATATTATTAAAACTTTCATACAATAAACTAAATTAATTAAATAAATTTTTTATATATTAAAACAATAAATTGCCAAATGTTTTTCAAAATATTTAACCAAAAATTTACGCAATTTACACATCAACAGGCGAATTTTTTAAATTTAGTATAACATCCCCATGTAAAAATTTTCGAAAAAATTTTCACTTAAAATACTTGCGACTTAACAAGTGTCTTAAATCCAAGATTTTTTCAATCTTTGTGTTCAACTTTTCATATATTTCGATTCCAATTTTACCCATAACGTTTTTACTAGACAAAGTTGTCATAATTGATACACTCTGTAAATTGATCTAGCGAATTCTAGCAGAAAATTACAGTTAGCAATATAAAATAATATTTCGTGTCCCTTTTCTAACGTTTTAAACCCTTGAAATGATGTGCCGCCGCCCTTGGATTCTTGTGTCTTAAAGCCAATACCATGACGGTTTTAATCAACTTGTAGAGTAAATTCAGTTCAAGGAAATTGAAATCTAGTGGCCATCTGGACCCAGAGATGTGGACTCCCTGACTTTCAACACGTACGCCACTAATTCTTAAGAATATCTCTTAATCGATTAAGAATGATGGTATTATTAACATAATTATTGTACAATTATTTATCAAATGTAAAAGTAGAATAACTTGATAGGCTGTCCTTCTATCTAAATAAAAACTAATAAATATATGAGGTAATTTGTTTATTTTTGATAAATCCTTATACATAACCATTCAAGTTAATTAGGTCTATTCTGTAACAATTCCTTTGGGGTCTATTCTGTAACAATTCCTTTATATTTAACGGCCTTTAAAAATATTGGCGACCTTTAAAAATATGTTTGTATTCGTTAATTTACTTCTGTCATTATTTAAACAGATTTCTTTAAGATAGTCCTCTAATTAATTTTAAAGATCCGTTTAAATAATGACAGAAGTAAAGAACAAAATATTTTTAAAGGCCGTTAAATATAAAAGAATTGTTATAGAATAGACCCCAATATCCGTTAAAATATTCGTGGCCTTTAAAAATATTTTCGTATTCGCTAATTTACTTCTGTCACTATTTAAACGGATTTCTTTAAGATAGTCCTCTAATGCATTTTAAGGGAATCCGTTTAAATAATGACAGAAGTAATTTAGTAAATACGAAAATATTTTTAAAGGCCTCCAATATTTTAACGGCCGTTAAAATATAAAGGAATTGTTACAGAATAGACCCCATTGTATGTTTACATTTTAGTTGGCGAAAAGTAAAATACGCTTCTTTACAAAAATCAATAAAATATCAAAAATATGGAATATAGTTCTTATAAATAAATAGACACATTCCCTATACATTCAGATATTTTTAGATTTATATTAATATATATTGTTCTGAAATAATAAGAATAATATGTACAAGAATTATCAAGTCACTACCCAGTATTTATGCTTTGGTAATCACGTTGACCCAATTCAAAAATGGTTAAAATGTGTAAGAGATATCTTAATACGATATCATGAGGCAATATTTGGTTTCTACTTCATAAGAAGATTCCTGGAAACGATCTCGAAGGTTTACTAATCAAAAGTATGTATTTATATGAGCCTTACGATCCATTGCACATGCCTCTGAAGACAAGAAACTTTTCTATTGAGACACCTCTAATATTCTGGGTTAACGCAAAAGCTGGAGTACTTGTGAACCTTTTTTTATACGATCACTATCCCAAGTAGGCTTCTGTGCTTCGAAATACAACTGCAAAGGCTAATGTCAAGTTGCCACAGTAATGTTTCTGAAAATGGAAATAGATAAATGGACCGGAAATGCCCCTCGTTTGGGCTCATTGAGCCCATAATACTCAGCATTTGGGCTCATACCGTTTTCGAGATATAGTTTCCGAAAATATGCGATGCCATCGTGTGTACTCAATACCTAACTCATGAACGGATAAACATCAAATTTTAAACCTAAGTTTTAACCCATCCTGCAGTGAGATGTTTAGATTTTGAGCATATTCTTGAGCATACTTTATTGGGGTGGTTTTTCTACTTTATGGAAAATATATGTTATTTACGCTTTGTGAAGAAAATTCTTTTAATAAAAGTTGCTTGCAATAGTATTTTCTATGATTTTTGTCCTATACATAATTTTCCTAAAATGGTCCGTATTCGAGAAATATTACAAAAAGTCGTATACATAATTTCTCTACAAGTGTAAATTAAAAATTTAAAAAAAACCGACTTCAAAAACGTGCAGATACCATCACAACATCTTAACCAAATTTATATGGGATTACCCCTGAGGTACCCCCTTTCTAACAAAAAAAGAATCATATAAATCGAACAAGGTAGTAAAGCATTATCGCTAAACATACATAAAAAATGAAGAGTTTGAGGATTTTCTCATTTTTAGATTTTGACCAAATTTATATGGGACCACCCCTGAAGAAGTAGCCCCTTTCTAACAAAAAAAGAATTATTGAAATCGGACACCGTGTTAAAGAATTATCGCTGAACATACACATAAAAAAAAAAAATATCGCGACGAATTGATAACCTCCTCCTTTTTTGAAGTCGGTTAAAAATAGACCGTATTCCACATTTATGATGAAAAGTGCAAATTTTGAATTTTGCAGATAACTCAAAAACGGATAGGCACAAAAATACCCAGATTAGAGCTGAGCTGATGATATTTTGGGCATAATCGGAACATCTGAGGTGGTGCTAATTTACTAGCCCATTAAGCCAATTTCTTACTAAATCAGGCCCAATGTTTTGCGATGCTACCGTCAAGATGACATCGCATATTTTGGGAGACCATATCTCGAAAACGATATGAGCCCAACCAAAACAAATTGCTGGCTCATTGAGTCCATTGCTTACTGAATCAGGCATTATGGCTATTTATCTATTTCCATTTTCTGAAACATTGCAATGCCAACTTGACATCAGCACCGCAAAGTTGACGTTTTCCGTGAACTGACATTAAGTGACAGCTGTGTTGCTCGCCTAATTTAAATTAGATATAATATAATAATATTTCTTTTTAATAAATTAGTTTGATGTTATTTGTCCGTAGTTTGATGTTTTTTTATTTTATTATCTAAGTTAAAATTGATTTTCAATATAAACTCGTTTTTTCATTATTAACGTTGATATAGGCAACACATTATACACTACCTACTACAAATTTTCAGTTTGTATATCTATGTCTTAAAATAATGTTAACGTAGAAAAAATCTTGTGTGCGTTTTGAGAAAAAGTTCGTTGCCGCTTTCGACAGATTATGTTTATAAAGGATAGGTATTTCCCATAATTTGTCTTTTTTTAATTTTTTGATCTCGCAACCCTAATAGGCGTGTTTTAATTTCAATGCAAAGCGAACATTTTCTGTACTAACTAGTTGGTACTTAACTCATTTCATTATCAGTTCATATATTATTGATATCTCTCGTCAAAGAGTTGTCACATTGTGAAAGAGTGATAATATTGTTACAGAAACGATTAAATAATGATTTACTGCCGGCTCCTTTCTTTCATTCTTTAATGCGAAGAATGCAATAATTTAATTGAAAGCGATATTTTTATTTCTGTTTACATTGTCTTGAGTTGGATGTACGAGGACAGCACCGAAAAATTCTGCAACAGGGTATTTATTATGTCGCGAATACAACTTATTTTGATAGGTGCATATACTGTACTCCAATTTAAATTTTTGGATTCATAGTTGTAGAATCACGATGAATAATAGGTGTTTCAACTCTCTAAAAAAGCTTAGTTCTAAAAAAAATCTGCCAGAGGTCGTCAGAAATATTGACTTAATTTTAGTTTTTATCAAAAATAAAGTCACATTTTATCGATAAAATTTTCAGTTTCCACGAAAACGTCTTTATTTGGAAAATCCACTCTTGCTGGGGATTTCAACTTTACAAAAGTGCGCTACTAACTAAACTAAATCTAAGATATGGTCTTTTCGATGAATTATTTAAATACTCCAAGTATATGTAATGTTAAATCTCCTCTGTGTATTGTATATAAACACCATAGATAAAACTGTTTTTCTCTAATTGGATACCTATATTTATAGATTATTATAATTAAACTGGGTTGTTCTATTGTTTTTTTTTAAGTAAATTATATTGTTCATACATCAACTAGAAACTGAAAATATATTTTTTATTTCTGATATAAATATACATTGTATGTTTTTTCTGAAGTCCAACATGCCCTTGTTGTCTTCTATAAAATTATTTGTAACTACTTTTTACTAAAAACTTCCTGTAGCAAATACTTTTCTCAATAATGTTGGTTCTTTTAGTAAAGCTATTTGATTTTTCTTGCTTTTCTTTGTGTTTAATTCTTGTAAGAAACTATCTCATCTGCTTTTATTAGACAAAGCTGCAATTAATTTAATAATGGTGAATGATATTTGCAAAATAATACTCTAAAATCTTACTTACCAGTAGCCTTTAATTTCAGTTTGGGCTCAGTTCCTGTATTTCTTCTAATGATTTTTGTCAGATTTTTGTGTGTAAAAAGTAAAAATTCTTTGCCAAGCTAACAGCAACACTACGGCTGGCTCCAGGCTTACCAAAATTTTAAAATATTTCGGGATATAAACAAAATGTGATCCGAATTCAGCTTAGAGGCCGTGCCTTAACCCAAAATGTATAAAATAAACCATTTACACTATAATATTTCACTTTATAATTTAAATAAAAAGTAATTAATTTGAAATTTGATAGAAATCATTACATGATTTTTCCATGCCGTTTGTAGCTTGTCTAAAAAAATCAAATTATCGATTATATAAAAACTCCATCCCAGGTATATAGTCCAAAAATAAAAATATAAACACCATTAAATATTAATAAAATAATAGATTTTTAAAAAGCTAATGTACGACCCCAAGTAGAATATTTTCTGTCAGCTCGATTTTTCATTCCGTGACGTCACTGCGTCCTTAGCAACCGTAATGATTCCACCGTGTTGTCTACGAACCGTGGGTATATCTTAACACGTTGAGTACGGGTGTGAAGAAAAAAAAGTCATGTCGAAGGACGCCTCTTGCTTTCAGGTACCTAATACATATTTTTTTTTGTGTAATTACATTATTGTTAATTTGTATTTATGAAAGCAATAAAGTCATTTATTATTATTATTATTATTATTATTATTATTATTATATGCATATTCTAGATATTATTGCCTTATTTATTTTCCCAAAATTTTATTTTCTTAAAAAAATTACTTTTTGAGATATGCTTGTCCGAAAATTATAAGGGGTGATGTAATCACCTTAAGCTGACTACCTATCCTATCCTGACTATTTTCCCCCTAGCCTCAGTCACCCCCTCATTCATTAACTAGGACTATGTCGAAACCACCTAAAGGTCTCCATAGACGTACCAGTATACTTGAACGGTATACATGTACAACTTTCTACATTTTCTATTAGTGACCTAATTGACATATTACGCTGCGTCATGTCATGTTCAACCCTAATTATAACGAACAATAATTGAACATACGGCCATGACATCGGTCTTGGCTCCTCCAGGAGTCAACGTAGTGGAATACTTCCGGGACGCGATTTTACGTTTCCGTGTTCAGTTCAAACCGACGCGGTCTTGAAATAAACACGGGGAAGTATTGAAATATTTATTGGCAAACCCGTGTTGATTTCGAGGCGCCAGTCAATATACAACGCACGGATTTTTATTTGGAAATGAATGAAGGTATATACATGTTCACGTTTCCGTTTTCATTCCAGAGCATCTTGGTACTGAACATGGAGACGTTACACAAAAAGGACAACGCATTCGTAAATGGCCTAATTTTTCTTTATAAAAGTACTCATCACAAAAAGGATCGCATAATTTACGTTTAAAGCAATGGAACAAAATTGTGTTAAATATTCTAGTAATATAAAAGTGATTTAACTAAACTAATTTTTATTTGTATACTTATATCAACATAAAATAATGACGAAACAATTGGTAAGTAGTAGATATAGTCTATACGTATAGGTATTTCATCAGCCAACCCCTCAATAAAAACTCTTTGCATTATTGGAGTAATCAAAACGCAAATAATGGGGTCCTCACAATACACATTTTACCATTAGGTTCTAGTAGTGCCGTCTGTTTTCTTTTTAAAATGTCTTCTATTTCCATTTTGTCTCTACTGCCGTAATTTTTTAGCCGCCACTGTTCATATAAATGGGTAACCTGACGAACAAGCGGATTTTTTTGTCCATTAGACAATACCTTATATGCATCTTCCTCACTTTTCTACATGATGCTAAACTCGTGATACGATTTAGCTGCTGCAGCTGTCATTCCCGAATTAAAATAGGATATGAATATCTATTTTGTGTCTTCAGAGCAACGCAATAGGCTTAAAGATTGTGCTACATTTACCTTATGGGAATGATCGAAATTGATGTTTATGGTGACATTTAAACCTTTTACATACTATTTACTCCTTTTGTCTTGTTTTTCGATTTGTTTCTTTCTGCAAGTTGACAAACGTATACTTTTCGGAACTCGTAACGTACAGGTTTAGGGTATCGGCGCTTTATTATCCAAATTGTCCAAAGAAAATGCATTGACTAAACAACTTCATTGTTCATCGTTAGTTCCGGTATAAAATAACGCACACTGCACCCTGCAAACATAGTTAACCGAAGAGTGTTCTTCAAACTTTAAAATTTCCAAGTCTTTAGTGTGTTTACGAAGGAAACTTTTAAAATCTTCCATGACTTAGCCGGCAAATTAAAAACTGCGATAACCTCAAACAAAACCTAAATAAAACAATTTTAATCAGCTGTTGTTACAATCGATCAATTTAAGTAGGCAACCTGTGAAAGTCAGTATAGTACCATTTCGTCCTTAAGATCAACACGGATTTGGATGTGAGCAAATACGGCTTGTTTCCAAACAAATCCGTGCGTGGTTCATTGTCTGGCACCTCGATATCAACACGGGTTTGACTATAAATATTTCATTACTTTGCCGTGTTTATTGCACAAGTATGCTTGAATATCGCGTCGACAACACACGTACAAGTATGCTTGGACAATGCGCCAGTTTAAAGTTGAACGCGTTGTCAGAAGACGACAACGCGTTGACCACTGTTTATTTTTTTTCTTCTCCTTCCTGTGATTCGTTCGGAAGGCGTTAAGTTTTTTAACCGCTGTATTACGATCAGCTTTTAGGTCTATTTCCCCTTAACTTTTCTCTTAGGTTTTTAAATACTGCTCCTCTCTTTCCCCTATATTGGTACTCTTTGTTTTTAATGCACCACATACATGACTCATGTTCGTAAATAGAAATAAATTATTCGAAACATTTTCGATGTCCCTTTTTTCAAGTGACTCCTCATAGCACCAAAATCGTAAATATCGACTTTTTGAAGCAAAAAAGAAACAATCATTAGTTTGGGTTTTTGATAATAAGTCGGCTCCAACAAAAGTTGTCGGAAACAAAAAAATGATCGCCATTTGTTTTTGAATTACTGGGCATATTTCCACTGTAGGACTATATGATAGACGTACTGTTAATTTATTACTATAGTTTGTTTTCCTCAGGTTCTCCAAAAGTTTCGCGAAAAACGTACACACAAACGTGCACACTGATGTTCGAACATCGGCCGAATAAGCGGTTGATGCATTTAAGAGCCAATATCCAGGGCGCAACCACCAAAAAAAAAAAATACTTTAATAACTTAATAACTTTTAAAATAATAATATTTTAGGCTTAATTACTGTGATATTGCTTTAATATTGTCTTTGTTATTAGTCTGATCAACTATGAAAATATACATATAAATGTAAATTATACTGATTTATACAGAATAATCAAAATCTTCTACTTTGGTAAACATTCAGTCTTTGTTTATGGTACAATTTTAACCAAATTTTAGGAGTGGTAAAGGTTCCACATGATTAAAAATACATGCTTTTTTTTTTTTCATATTTTACTTTCCCTCAATTATACCACTCCCAAAAATCTTATTAAAATTGAATAATGGTATAATTGGGGGAAAGTGAAACTTAATATCAAAAAAAAATTTTCATGCTTTCTTAAGCATGTGGAACCTTTACCACTCCTAAAATTTGGTTAAAATTGTACCATAAACAAAGACGGAATGTGTACCAAAGTAGAAAATTTCGTTTATTCTGTATAAATCAGTATATTTTATATTTATATTTTTTAAAATATTATTATTTTAAAAGTTATTAAGTTAATTAACAAATTTTTTTTGGAGGGTGCGCCCTGGTTATATTTTCTTAAAAATGAAATAAACAAACTAGATCTAAAAAATTGGAGAAATAGTTCTCAAGAATGGTTTTCGCTGATGCAAGAATGCATTGACTCTGGAAGAGAATACTATAAATGCTTTTTTTTCTACACCCGTATTATAATAATGCACTTATATGCCCATAATCCGTTTCATAATGATACCCGTTAATAATACAGATTTTTCATAACGATACAGATTTTTAATCAATAAAAACCCATAATTTTTCAATCAAGCAAGCTGTGCATTTGACGTTTGTCCTAGGTTCCTATGTAATTGTTTTAGTTGTCAAAATCAGTACCAGTACGTATTAAACTTTCGTAGATAGCTAAACTTCGATAATTATATTATCAAAATGTCTGATATCAGCGATATAGAAGACTTACCATCGACTTACCATTCGACAGAAAATGCTGTACAAAATATTTCGCCCCAAAAATCTATGGTAATAGCAATACCCGAGGCAATACTATTAATTACAATTTTGTAGAATTTTTTTATAGAAATACGAGTAATTACTGTTATTGTGTTCAATACAAATATAAATATAATATTTATAGTTCTTGATTATTTATCGGGTGTAGAAAAAATAGCATATGCAACTCTCATGTAATGGTTATTACATGATCGTTGCATAATATACTATTGTAAGTAAACTATGTTTTACTTTACTAGGCTCGACGAAAAGAGAACAGCCCTCGTATAATTATCTACACCCCAGACATTCCGTCCATCTAAGTCTAACTCCATCTACCATTCTAAATAGAATGGTTATAATAAGCTATAAAATTTGCACCGAAGTAGGATGCAGGCAAATTTCTGAAAAACTGGTCTCGTCTCCCATTACACACGTAGCTACCCAATAATTCGAATTATGAGATTGACAGCCAGTAACAGGTGCTTGCCTTAGGCACCATAGTTGCCGACTGGCTTTATTTTTTGTTTTTTTTTAGCCCGTCGGTGAGTCACTATGGAGTTGATTAAATTTCGAAGAATGCCTGCATTAAAAAAAGGTACCAGTGGAACAATGGTTGATCGCCTGTTAATTATTGAATTATTAATGAAAGATGGTTGCGTAAGTTTTTTAAAATTTCTCAAAAAAGTGTAGAGTACGAGGGCGACAAATCAATATATTTATTTTCGTTGTCTTAATTGTGGTTGGAATTGGTGCTTAGTTGATGACATGTAATTCTTTTCGAGTTAAATGTAACTTTGTTAGATTTATCAGTGTTGACTTGGATTTTCTAGCAGGTAAACCAGATTTTTATCAGGTCTAACTGATTTTTAAGTTTTTCTGATGCTGTGATTCGGTCTAGGTCGGATGTTAAGGAGGATGACAAGGAGGAGGATCAAGAGGAGTATGAGGACGAGGAGATTGTGATTGAAATCTTTTTTGTTGATTTTTTAATGTGGCTACTAGACAGCTACCTGCCAATCTTGATTCCACCTTCTCTTCGCGTTGAAATCGTATCTAGGGAGGTTTCATGTTGATGTTTTCTGATATTTCATACCTCACTTTCGGATACATTTTCCTGTATGATTCATCTTGACGACCTACACATTTTGAAGAGGTTGTCCCCCTGTCTGAGTCTACTCTTATTATCATTTCTAGTTTTTTCAGGCTCGTTTCTATGATTCCGTTAGCATTTTAGACATTAAATTGTTTGAGAAGTGGAAATTGTAGTTTTTTATTTCTTTTTTAAATGGCATAGGTGGTCCACAAATCGCCCTGTGAATAAGTGGATATTCTTAAAAGTAAAATTTTATATATATTTTTCAAAAGTAAAAATTTTCTTTAAAATCATAATAAAAAATCAAGTTTGTCTCTACATCCTGTAAGGCAAAATATATTTTTAAAATTTCAAAATTTTTATGGTCTTAAATGGCATACAATTATGTAATTATTTATTTACTCGGTTTGATGTCCAAAAAAATGTATATTTTACCCATTATATTCGTCGATATAAAAACTGCAAAAATTGGTCAAAATGTATTCTTGATTATTACCAAATAAAAACTTAAGGATTCTAATGGTTGTCAAATAATAATTTTATCTTTAATAGTAAGAGAGATATTTAAAATAAACTAAGGCATAGCTTAGACTCGCATTTATACTGTTTCGATTCTCAATTCTAAACAAAATTAATCTTGTTAACATACAATGGGTAAGGCAGTTGACTATTCAGCGGGCGTTTAACTCAATTTTTTAAGTTTTTCTCCCTTGAGTATTCTTGGGTAGTAACCATTTAATTTTTGACAACCTTTTGAATAAATATTTTAATGTTATATTGATTTCGTCTTTTTTTTTTTTCTAAAATAGTAATAGGCATTAGAACGAGTGAGTTTTAAAAATATGTTTGGTTTCGATTGTTTACATTACCATGATACGCTTTGAGTGATGTTGTCGCTGTATTAACTTTGAATATTGCCATGTTGGCAAAATTCTGGATTGAAATGAATATAGTTAGTCAAGCTTGGCAATTGATAAAATTAGCATTTCACCGTGGCTCTGTATTTTTATTAATAAAAATCGTTGTTTTTGGACTTTAAAACATTTATTTTCTTGTATATTCTTAACATATCAGAAGTTGGATATTGAATCCAGTGATCGCCCGTTGATAGAGACAGTATTTAGAAATGTTGTTGTGTACTTTTGTGTCTGATAAATCGTGACAACGAGTGATGACGAAAAAAACACATGGAATTAAATTTAAATGTTTAGCAGACACCGGCAGTTCATATATATACAGTAATCCGGCAAAGTAGTTTAGAGAAACTGCATCTTGAAATTCACTCTGATAGATCGTGTTTTACGAAGCTTTATGAGCAGTCGCGTTATTTCTCAGGGTACTGTAAAATTAAATGTCAACCAAGTGCGTCAATTAACGTTTTTGTGCTAGACGACAATAAGATGATACATGATTGTATAATCGAACGTGATTTTATTAATTTGTCAAATGTAATGCTGATAAAGATAGGCATATGTTTATATTCGTGAATGAGAATGAATAACGAACTAGTAAACGAGTTAAGTTACTTTGAAATTGGAAACTCCGAAATAAACTGTGGCAACATAAACAATAAACGAAAACTTGAGTTTGAAATACTGCTGAGTGAATTTAAAGATTGAATTTCAAGGTCCATATTTGAACTTGAAAAACTGACACTGCATATTGAAATTATTAAAGTTATCACTAATAAACCTATTTACCGTTTACCACTTGCTGAAACAGAAATATTACGAGGGATGATTGATGAGTTGTTGGTTGTTGACGAATAATATCATTAGGCAATCCATATCAGCCTATGCGAGTCCAATATCAATGTAGAAAACGACAGCGATAAATGGGACTCATGTAGAGGAGTTACAAAGTACTTTAAATATTTTATTTAATAAAAGCATTAATACTACGCCAGTTTTAGCATTATTTGTTATCAAATAAAGCTTATTTGTTAAACTCGATTCAGTCATCAATCAATCGTATTAATATTTCAGAATTGAAAAGTAATAAAGTTAAAGAACACTTTGATCAAGACCAACTTAAACAGATAGAACGTTATGATAAAACACGTGAAACGGAGCGATTGGAAATTGGTGACTTTGTACGAGTACTGATTATGAGTGAGCCGTGTACCAGGTCTAGCAAGAAATTACTAGCAAAATTCAAAGGACATTTTTAAATAACAAAAGTGCTGTACAATGTACAATGACCGATACGAAGCATTACGAAGTCGAAGATTTGCTCAAAAATCATCGCAAACGGACATGCACGTTGGTTGCAGCAGACAAACTTGCTAGATCTAACTATAATGCATCCCTAATATGTCACATGGAATGGTCACAAGATATAAGTGACGAATCTTCATTAAGTACCTGATGAGGTAAGGTTTTGTTTGTTTGTTATTAGGTAACAGATCAGGCCGACACTGTCTGTTTGTTACATAGTTTAAGGCCAATACTGCCTCGATGGGCCGATACTGCCCAATGGCCGTCGCGTTGCCGTCATAGTTCAAGGCCGATAATGCCCGATGCTGTGGCTGTTGTCACCATAGTTTAAGGCCGATTTTGCCCGATGCGATGACCGTTACCGCCATAGTTCAATGCCGACACTGCCCCCATGCCATGGTTCAGGGCCGATACTGCCTTGGTGAACCGATACTGCCCGATGTGATGGCCGTGACTGCCATTGATGATGAGGCCAAGACTGCCTTTTGCTAATATGGGTTATATGTTTATTTTCTTTTGGCCGTTAATGCCTTAGTTTGTAAGGTGATCTCTAGTTATTCTATCCACTTGTATAATGTGTTTGAGCTCAACTGATTGGGCGTGGGTTAGGTTATTAAATAACTCGAATAACTTTGAAAAAATAAGTTGGGCACCACTATATTTAAAGCGTACTACACTTGACTTCAGATTAGTGATAAAAATATAGAAAATCACTAACCACTAACAAATTATATTTAAACTATGCTTTAGATAAGGTAGTAGCAAATTCTAATTCACATAGTTTTACTAAATTCATATTTAAGATGATTTATTCAAAAGCACTTATCTTTAGTTAAAAGGAGGTAATATAAGAAATGTTTATTGCATGGTATATCTTCAAGTAACTTCTTCAAAGGGATTCGGGATCCTTATTCGTAATTCTGCAACTTAAATGATCTCGTGATAGTTGGTATTCTAACTGAAACTTGAAACTGTCTAGATCTTCTAGAGATGAATCAAACCACGGTCTTCAGATTGTACCAAAACCAAAACAAACTTCTAGGTATAAAAACCATAAAACTTCTTGATAGGAATTCAAAAACGTCTAGATATAAATCCAAATAAACCGTCTAGATATAGCCATGCTAAAAATAAAGGGTTAAAATGTTAGGACAGGAAATAGGAAATTTTAACAGGATTTAGATAAAATGCCTTAACTATTAAATGAACAATTTAAAACTATTAAATGAATACTTTCACAGGGGTCTATTCTGTAACAATTCCTCTTTATATTTAACGGCCTTTAAAAATATTGGCGGCCTTTAAAAATATATTCGTATTCGTTAATTTACTTCTGTCATTATTTAAACAGATTTCTTTAAGATAGTCCGCTAATGTATTTTAAAGATCCGTTTAAATAATGACAGAAGTAAAGAAAAAAATATTTTTAAAGGTCGTTAAATATAAAGGAATTGTTACAGAATAGACCCCACAGAGACTGAAATTAATATGAAAAGGAAAAATCTTATTTAATACATTCAAACATAGTAAAGCATAATATCTTATTAAAAAAAAAAATAATATATAAATTAATATAAAACGAACATGTGTTATCCATTGTTGATATTGAGATTATGTATAATACTTGACACTCTATTTAAGAAATCCTTATACAAAATATATATTTTTAACAATATATCATATTTAAAACTTACCTTATAAAATCAGACGGAATTTACGATAGATTAAAATCATTTAGAACATCGGATGGACAAGATATATTGAAATTCAAATCAACTTGATTCGTTGACATCCAAGTCAAAAATAATTATCACTATCACAATTAGGCATTCCAACGACCTGTCCAAATGGCTACCAGTGGGTAATGACAGTTTAGATATGGCAACCCTGTTGTCATGTTGTCATTAACAGGGTCAATGATACATATATAGTTATATAGATTGCTCAAAGCTGGTCGTTTACGAGCGGCCATATTGCCTGGCAAATATTTATTAATTTGAATCGGTTTAGCAAAAATGTGTTTTAAAACCAATTTTTAGCCTTTAGATATTTAAAAAAAAATAATTGCTTACATTTTTACTTCAAGGCATAAGTTTATGTTTATTTTGAAAAATATGGATGATCAATCTATGTAACTATCTATTTCATTGACCTTGTCAAATCACCAGGCCTACAGGGTTGCCATAATTTTGCCATATCATAACCCGTCAGAACCCACTGGTAGACATTCAGTTTGGAATGCCTAATATGAATCAAGGAAGAAGAAAACGACAAATGACATTTGAGTAGAGGTGATTGTGTCAAAATAACGAATAACGAGAATTCTATGCATAAAGTAAAATTAAAAAGAAATGAAATTAAAATTCAGCCATGGATTACCAAGGGGCTACTTACATCTATCAAACAAAAGAATACATTATACAAATTGATGAAAAATAATTATACCGAACAAAATAAAATAAACTTCAAAAATCACCGCAATTACTTAAATTTATTAATAAGAAAGGCTAAAACTGAATATTATAACCAAAAAATTGAAAAAAATAAAAATGTTACCAAAAATATTTGGAACTGCATTAAAGAGATATCTAATTCAAAAGGAACAACACAATCTATTACACAAATAAAGACTCCATATGGAGATATTACAAATGACCCAGAAAAAATATCAAATATTTTTTGCGAACATTATACTACAGTTGGGGAAACTATGGCCTTAAAATTATCTAGAAATCAAAAATTAAAAATTTTTCAAAGAAAAAACAAATCAATATTTTTATCAAATACAGACAACAAAGAAGTTACAGAAACTATCTTTTCCCTAAAAAATCATAAAAAGCCAGGTTTAGACAACATAACATCCGAAATTCTTAAAGAGTTATATCAAGAAATTTCTCCAGTATTTACCTTTCTTATAAATAAATCAATTGATGCTGGTATATTTCCAGATTTCCTTAAAGAGTCGTTAATAATACCGATGTATAAAAAAGGAGACTCATTTAATGTTATTAATTACCGACCAGTTTCTATTATATCAAGCGTTGGAAAAATATTTGAAAAAATTATTGAAAAGAGAATGACGTCGTTTTTAAATAAATATGCAATCCTTTCAGATAGGCAATATGGTTTTCGAAAACAAACCTCAACTTCGGATGCTATTGCAAGATTGACAAAACTTATCAACAATTCTATAGATGAAAAACAACCATCATTGTGCATTTTTGTCGATCTTGCAAAAGCATTTGATACGGTTAACCATCAAAAACTCTTAGAAACACTAGAAAATTACGGATTTAGAGGAGTAACGTACAAATTACTAAGTAGCTATTTAAAAAATAGAAAACAAATGGTTAACATCAACGATATCCTTAGTGATTACAAAGTTATTAAATGTGGTGTTCCTCAGGGAACAGTCCTCGGACCATTATTGTTTAATATTTATTTAAACGACCTATTTGAACAGAAATTCAAAGGAGAAGTTATCAGTTTTGCCGATGACACCTCAATTTTTTATCAACATAATAACTGGGAAACACTTAAAAATACTGCTGAACAAGATTTTCAAAATATTTCTAACTTTTTTAATTATAAGGCCCTTACTATAAACTATGAGAAGACATCATTCATACCTTTTACCTCATATAATAATAATTTACCAACATATAAGTACCTTCAAATAATTCAGAAAGGAAATCAACAAATAAAAATTAGGTCTACCAATAACACCAAATACCTAGGAATATACATAGATTCTCATTTAAAATGGGATTTTCAAATAAATTATGTAATAAAAAAACTTCGATCAATTGTGTACAAATTTAAAAATCTTTCGAATTTATTAAATATTAAATATCTTAAAATATTATGCTCTCGTGGAATCTCATTTATCCTATGGAATAATTGTATGGGGCTCCGCAGGAATAACACTTATAGAAAACTTACAAAAATCCAGAAATGTATCCTAAAAAACATGTATAAATTACCAAGAATTTACCCGACTGAAATGCTCTATACGCATACACAATTTTTTAATGTGTACCAATTGTATGCCAAAATTCTATTGTTAAGACAATATAAAGATAAAAAATACTCCGAACCTGTTATCCATCCATACAATACTAGACACAAAATCGATTCAATTACTGTACCAAGAACAGCAAAAACAATCGGCCAGAAATGCTTTACTTATCTGAGCCCTAAATTATATAATGAACTCCCCTCTGATATTAAAAAAATCAACTCATATAATTTATATAAAAAGAAAATTACAGAATGGATTCTAAGTTTACCATTCACAAAGTTAAAACAATTTCTTCATTCAAGTATATTTTGTTATAGTCTGAAAGATTACTGACATTCTTTCACTCGCGAAATTACGTGAAACTCTCAGCGCTTATCCCCAAGAATAACTAAATAGTTACCTATTTTATGTTTTTTATTTTAAATATTTTACAAAATTATTATTGTTGAAGCATGGAATAAAAAATGAAATTTCTCACCCACACTCAGGATTTTCCTTTTGTGGGGTTTCATTTTTATTTACCAACAAAACAAATTATTAATTAATGTATACCTATGTATTTTAAATATTGTATTTTTTATGGTAAATAAAAATTACTATTACTATATAATAACGGTTCCAACCGTTACAAGTTCAAGGTCGATAGTGCCTCGGTGGGCCGATACTGCCCAATGGCCGTTATCGCCATAGTTCTAGGCCGATACTGCCAATGACTGTTATTGCCATGGTTTAAAGCCGATACTGCCTTGGTGGGCCGATACTGCCTTGGTGGACCGATACTGCCTGATGCAATGACCGTGACTGCCATTGATGATAAAAGCGAGACTGCCTTTTGCTCTTATGGATTTTATGTTTATTTTCTTTAAGTAAAACAAGAACTCTTAAAAAAGAAACTTTTTATATTTTGTATTATCTATGACCAAGTTGATGTTATTTTTAGTTTAGTATGTTTTAGAGTTACAATACTTAGGATATTAGATTGTTTAGTTGAGATGAGGACATCTTAAACTTAGGAAGGTCGAATATAAGGCACTGTTTTAAAAACATGTTTGGTTTCGATTGTTTATATTACCATGATACGCTTTGAGTGATGTTGCCGCTATATTAACTTTGAATGTTGCTAGGTTGGCGAAATTCGGGATTGGAATGAATATAGTTAGTTAAGCTTGGTAATTAATAGAATTAGCATTTCGGAGTGACTATATTTTTATTATTAAAACTTTTTTTTTTACTTTAACACATTTGTATTCTTACATTTTCTATGAAATTGCTTGCTATATTAGTTGTAGCAAATGCAAAAAATGCGAGAATGACTGTCTTATTAATTTTACGTCAAAACGGAGTAAAGAAAGCTTTTCAGCGCGGCCCGTCGGGCTGTCCCAGTTAGCAAATTGCTAAATCGCCGCTTTGGCGATATTTCAATTCGTGATTTATCGCGTGACAACAACACGTAAGACTGAGTCAAAGCAACATTGTTGCAATCATTGCGACCGGCATAAATTATAATTCTGCCAATTTAAATGCATCAAGTGCCCTTTAGGCATATCCACTTGTAATTCCTACGCTTGATTGGTTGTCCAAGTCTTTTTTCCTTTTTTCAACGAGATTTATTGCCATGAATGCTAGGAAGAGATTACAGTGATTGGTTTAAGTAGTTCGAGAAAATAATAGGAAGATCTGTCTCGAGAAAGATTTCGATTTTTTCCGTATACGAATTTGCTTTTGAATGTGTGTATGACACGAGATCCGAAATATTTCATTGAATGTATCTTTTCGTGCAAAACATTTTTAAGTTGATATAGACCTATCTGAAAATTAACATGGTACGTACATGCCGAAGTTGCCTCAATAAACGATGATCGATGACCGATAAGCAATGGTTAACTGGAAGTCAATCGATGTAATATATGTGTACTGATTTGAATGATATACCCAAGATTAGCACACCATCACACCATCGATGCTTACAGCGATAATATGTTTAGTATGTATACTCTCATTTAAATCAGTACATCTGTGTTACATCGATTGACATCCACTTAACCATCGCCTATCGATCACCGCCCATCGAGGCATCTCAAGGGTGCGTGTATGCCGAAGATGCCTCGATGATCCATGACCGATATGCGATGGTAACACAAATGTACTGATTCAAATGAGAGTACATACTAATGATTAGCACACCCTCGCACCATACATTACATCGATTGACATCCACTTAACCACCGCCTATCAGTCAGCGATCATCGAGGCACCTTCACAGCATGTGCACCTGTCTAAACAATACAATGATTTGACCGTATCGTTTATAAACCAGACAGGGAAAGGGGAGGATATACAATTGGCTGGGCTGAAATAGATATATTTTAAAAAATCTAAAAATTAAGTTTACAATACCTGTGAAAACTTGTGTTTTGCTGTGCTTACTTTTCGTAATTTTTTTAAAATTTCTAAATCCACATTTTCAGCCCTCTACTACCCTCTTTAACCAATGTTTATTCCTTTTGTCTTTAAAAGATAAGCTTAAAATTCCTCGAACAACAAATAAATATTGCACGATTAAAACTAAACAACACATTTATTTAAAAAATGGTAAAAAGTACCTAAATAAATCAAACATAACAGCTAACAAATCAAACATAAAAGCTTACATATCAAATATAAAAAGCTAATACATCAAGCACAAAAAAAACAGTAATAAAAAACTTTACTGAATTTTAAACTGTCGTTTACTTTCAAATGTAGGTATAATTTTTGATTTTAATCTTGAGCGAATAAAGTCGTCTCTTGATTCTGGACCATTTACTAAAGAAGATGACTCAAAGATGAAAATCAAAGTCTGGAATTTCGGTTTCATTTATAAAATCCCTTAAAACAGGAGGCGGTGTCACATCGCACTCATTCCAAAAAATTAACTTAAAGTAGTCTGTAGCACTGAAATTAATTTTTGGTACCACAAAGTGTTTTACTTCAACGGTTTCTCGACTGGTTTATCCAGCTTTTAAGATTCTTCGTAGAGATAGTTCCCAAACCCATTCACGAGTGTCTGTTAGCATGCACAAAATAATGTTTTCTGGGTGTATAAAATACTCGTTTCTTTGGATTACCGTATCCACAATACTTTTTAAATCATCTCTTTAATACCTTGACAGTTAATCGTTTTAAATGCATGCAAACTACCACTAGTTGAACTGATATTTAGTTTAATATTAAACCACACTGGGGCATACACTTTAATTATGAATTCGGCCCATCGAGATAGAATAAAGTAGAGACGACATAAACACCATTTTGCAATAGGACAGATCGACACACTTCAAGTGATGGAAAAATGTAATGAAAATGGCGACTTCAGTCGAACTTTGATTTATTTGAAGTCAATAATTTTATATTTGAAATAAAATGAATTTAGCTCAAAGCCAATATCACATAAAATACAACGACCGTTTCCCCTTTAAAAAACAACTACTCCTTTGGTTAATACCGCAAAAGGCATTGAATTACATCCGAAGGAAAGACAGCAGAGATAGAAATTAATTTTCAACACTCTCTACTTTGATTTTGCTCACCAAGGACAACAATTTTATATTTGGAGACTGACGGTATGAAAATGATATTATATCATTTAAATGAAGCCATATACAAAAAATGGCATTTATTTTCATCAAAACTGACTAGCACCATTATTTTGAGTGTGACATATGACGTAAACATGTAATGCAAAGGTGCTCTTTATTATCAATGATTCGGCCATAACTATAAGGCTTGGTGTTGGCTTTTCCGTTCCAGCATAGAGTCGAAGAACACGATTTGCCATTGTGAGCCATCTAGAGTGCGCTAATTTCCTAGGATTACGGTGTCCTAATTTTGATGAGAAATTGCCCCTTGATATTGCATTGCAAATGGCATATAAATATGATTGATCAGAACTTAAATCTCTAGACATTACAGTTATATTTGGCAACTCACATTTTATTGAGGTAAAATTTACAATTTTAAGATTCTTCGTAGAGATAGTTCCCAAACCCATTCACGAGTGTCTGTTAGCATTCACAAAAGAATGTTTTCGGGGTGTATAAAATACTCGTTTCTTTGGATTACCGTATCCACAATACACAATACTCCCCGATTTCACCAGAATATTGACAAGGTCCCACTGTGCTGCAGTCTAAATGTTGGAATACATTTCTTAATGGCAATTCGTTGGCGTGTAGTTGGCAAATATATTATTCTAAAGGACGTTTTAATTCAGTCTCAATATAATAATAATAATAATAATAATACTCTCCCTAATTCACCCCCTTACGAGTGAATTTCAACCCCTGAAGTTGACTGAACAACTTGTGTAGGGGAAGGGACGGCTATTATTATTATTTGCCGTGGCGCTCCGGGGCGACTTAAAGATGATTGATGGTGCCATTTGACTTACAGGTGAGGAAAACCCGGAAAACCTCACCCACCATCATCGAGACGGTAATGCATGGCGATTTTATAATCTGCATACCTAATATCATTTTTATTACCGGTGTTAACAACAGTACCATCGCAACTCACAGCCGCCAATTAGTTCCAAATTGTTTTTATAAAAAAGTCCAATATTACTTTTCCAATTAACTTGGCCGTCCCTGTAGTTGGAGTTACGTGGCCAATATAAATAGATTTAGGTTCCTCGGTAAGCGATATGTGTTCTTCGACAAAAGTTTTTTTTTATAATCTACCGTTTTTCTTCTCTTGCGGTAAAGTTTTGTCCTAAAAAAATACAGATTTCTTCTTCTGTTATGACTTTCAAACTCCTTTGCAGTATTTCTAGATTTCTTTCGCTCTCTTCTAACTTTATTTTTGTCAACTATTTTCGACGGATTTTCTGTGGTAATTATTCCTACATCTTTTAATATTGCACTAGAAATCGCAGCAGCTAATCGATCAGATAATACTATAATGTATCTCAAACAAGACCTAATGTAGGTAACTTTTTTCTCATTTGAGTGTTTTTTGAGGTAGAGTAAGTTTGGATTGATAAAGTCGTCATCTGAAACGAATTGATATTTTGAGGGGTCAGATTCTGACCCTGACAAGAATGTAGTAGTTTGAGAGGAACAAATAGGTCTTAATAAACTGCAAGATTCTGATTAATATTTTTTTAGTCTTTCAATTTTTCTGGATTGCCTTTGTTTATTCGACAATATTTTCTTTGTTTCTTCACGATCTACATTTCCTATGCTCATTTTTCTGACCGATCTTTGATCAGAAAGAAAATGTTGTTCCTTAGTAGGTACTTTCTGGATCTTTTCACACATGCATGCAGGAAAATCGCATTTACAAGAATCATGATTCCTATCCTTTCCTTATCTGCATACAGTAGGAAAGGAAAGTAAAAAGTAGGTACTTTTTTATGTAAGGGTAGGAGTGAGACGTTAAAAAGAGTGTAAATTAAAGGGCGTTTTGTAGTGGAAACTAGTTGGGTCAGAATTTTATTAAAAAACGGCATTTCAATTTTGTAATGACGAAAGTAAGTTTCTCTGTCTATATAAATTTTCTAAGGGGATGGCAGAGGGCTTAAAACGTATTTTTAACAACCAGTGTAAATGCTTAAACACAGCTTTTAATGGGTATAGCTAATTAAAATGTTACATTTAATTTTAATTTTATTTTTAGCTATTTTGGGGGATGGTAGAGGGCTGAAAATATAATTTTAAAATTGTAAAAATAATTCTGTACCAACCGTGAATAAATGGATAAGTTAAATTTTAGTAAAAATAGGATATCTACATATATCTAAAGGGCTCTTCCCATTCTGTTTGGTGAATAAAAGGGTGATTCAAATTCGCAGTAGTTTCCTCCATGAATTTACTTCAGAGGACGCCGTGAATAGTTGAATTTCTCCAATTTTTTTGTGCCAAAACCGGTAACTACAGCTATACCCGGATTTGGAAGAGGTTTATCCAAATGATCAGTCGTTTTTTAGTTCTCTTTTCCAACCAAAATGTATGTTATTTGAAATAAGTTCACTTTGCTTTTTTCATGAATAAATAAAAATATTAAAAAAAATTTGTCCTGTTTATTTATACTAGAATAAGTCAGTAACTCAACAACAACACACACATTTGAGGTCAATAAATAGGCAAGTCAGATTTTTTCCATTAAGTAATATAATTTCACAGGTCATAAGTATTTACATTGTTGGTTGTATAATTAACAACCTATTTCAAAAAAACGAACATCAACTTAAAATTTGTTTTTCGAAAATATCAAAATGTTGTTTAAAATGGCCATACTGAAAAACTTCAATTTTTGACTTACCGACTTATTCACAGATGGTACAGAATTACAAGCAGTTTTTATAATGAAACGCAGCTTTCATTTTTTCGGCACATCCTAGTTCTTTTATATTTTATATAAATAATTTAATGTTTAAATCTTGATAACTTATACACACACGTCTTTTGAATCAAAAGTTAATTTAAAGAAACAATTTTCAATACACAATATTTTTGTTAAGTATTTTAAAGTGCTGAATTACTATTTTGTTATTCTAGTTTCCTTTGCAAAAAATACATGAAGAGTAAATAAAAACATAAGGTTCAACATTAGATGATGTTGCTACATTTACAGTATTTTCATCAGAACATCTCATTTTATTTATAATATTTTGGTGGTGCTGTTCATCCATTTGTAAATATAGCTTGATTGACGAAGAACTTCCGTGTCCTGTGATTTTGATTAATTCTTGTTCAGAAACTCCAGATTTGGCTAATTGTGAAACGGCATTTGAGCGGCACGAATGATTGGAAATTTTTACTTTTTTTGGTATTCACACCGATCGATTCTGCTCCTATTTTTGTCCATTTTGACAACTCATTTTTACCGACTGGTTGATTTTTATACCACTGAACAAGCTTAAAATATAATTCTTGCAAACTTTTAGCTATGGAATTCCACGTACATTTTAATGTGTATTCTTTATATTCTTCTCCATTGGTTTTCTTCATATTCCATGCCCAGTCTTTCAAAATATTGTTTAATTCACCTTCTGATGTATGTGCATCTAATGTATACTTACGCACTGTACAAAATTGGGTAAATTGAGCCCAGATACTATTTTTACTCCGCACCGTATTCGTGGGTACCAAAGATTTTACAGCCTTTTCTATAGAATTTTTATCAAAAACACCGAATCTTTCCATTTTATTATAATTTATTAAATTGCGACAGAACTGCGTGAGCAAAAACTGACAGAAGCATTTGACATTTTTATGTGACGTATTATTGACTATTTCTCTAGGGAAATAGTCGCTGATATTTGGTCTCTGTAACTGAATCCGATTGGTCTGAATTTTAAAAATTGTGACATTTTATTGGTTAATATAAATCAAGGGAAATAATCAATAAAATATCAGGCAACAAAACTTTTTGCCTCTTACGATAAATTGCCTCTTCACGCTGGAGCGTCGCACGGAAACTTTTTATCTCAAGCGGCAAAGTAGCACTTTCCGCTCTTGATACAAAAATAGCTATTTCCCTCGCTAATTCCCCAATTAATTGCTTCACTGAATGATTCTGAACTAAATTGTCTAGTTGGATTAGTTCATATTATGAACTAACTAGTTCTTCGAATTGAACTATTAAGGATATTTTGTATCTGATTTTACCTTTATTTTATGCCATCTAACTTAGACATTTTTTCCAATTTTAATTGAATACATTTTTCTAGAACTAATTTTAGAGTTCCTTTTTACCTGAAATACATTTTATTTCTCTGGAGAAAGGTTATTTCAAATTAATTTACCTAAACAAAAAAGCGACTTTTTCTCACTTCGTATATTTCAAGTACCAATTCGTTATTTAAAAGTAATGATGCATATTTAATATATCTTGTTGAAAAATATTGAGAAGAAACCAAGAAACAACTTATGATGACGATCATCAAGATCAATAGTTTCAGTGCCACTGAAAGTGGCTAATTTTTCGAACAGAGGCGGACTGACCTGAATTTTTTAATATACAATTAATAATGAATGATTCAATGGCATAAAGACCCTCCAAAATTATCTTTCCTCCATGGACGCCCATTTACATCATTCTGTTTGGACGGCATCCAAATGGATTTTACGTTTAGAAACTGTTTGATGTTAGGGATGTCGGGATATCCAGCAAAACTGCCACATCTAAACATTAAATCTTCAACATTCACGAAGGGATTTTCGAATGCACTCCATTTGGACATTTTGCGTGCTTGTGAATGAGGTCATGAGGCCCCCATTCACAGCAAATGGAATGAATCCGTTTAAAGGGCATCCAAATGGATTTTACGTTTGGAAACTGTTCATTTACGGTCACTCTAAATGGATGAGTAAATAATGTAGTTGTTTGTGTTGTGTAATGCACCACCAAGTCGGGGTTTACAGTGTTCACGCAGACTGCTAGCATAATTCGTTGGATGTTTTGGCTGGATATCCAGACATCCAGCCAAACTACCACTACCGCAACAGGCATTGAATTATAATTAAAGGGAAACAAACGAGATAGTAGTTTGTCTAACAAGAGTGGATATGGACAATTCACTCGAGTTGTACATTATAATTTGTCTACAACGGAAATCTACAAATATTAAAAATTATTTTGGTTATTAATTAAGATAAAATAACTACAAATAATTTGACTTTTACTAATTTGTAAACTAAAATAAACAAGAAAATATTTAATTTGTTCCAATCCGAGTTTTGAACTCGAGCTTTCTGCATGAAAGGCAAGTGCGCTCAACTCACACCTATGCGCTTAATAATTTTGCTTTAATACTTGTAACCATGGTGTAAGTAACTAAATTGACTTCATATAGTTTTATTTAAATTAACAAATTATTTATAATTATAGACGAAATAAATATAGAAGGCTATTATTTATCGATTCTAGACAATATTGACTTATTTTAAAGTATATTTAATCTTAATAACTAAAAAATGTACTAACAATTAGTTTGACAGCATTATCACCTATTTAAAATTTTAAAAATAATATCAGTTGGTTGACCAAAATATTAGCTGTGATTGGTGAATTTAACTTTTTTACAGTTTTCTCACTACCTAGAATGGATAAGAAATATATTCATTCAATTGAACGCAATACTATTACATTTTGTAGTCTGTACATAATTAACCTAATATCCATGTGGGATTTTGTTTACTAAGGAAAACGTCATTTTTGGTCCGGTTTCCTCCTTATTAGTACTCATCAGCATTAAATTTCTTCGTCATGGTCAATGTTTGTATGAAGAAAGCGAAGAAATTTAACGCATATAGATTTAAACAACTTTGATAAGAGATAAACTTTCGAAAGAGATGTAACGAGATTATATGTGCATTTATCTTATTCTTAGTAAAAATTATTCTACATATTTTAAAAGCAGATACGCTAAACATTCAATCGTGTTGTTTTTTTTTGCGAATTTTACTAAGTCACTAGATTTTTCTATCTTCATGAAATTACAATTAAAGTAAATATTTAAAGTTGCTTTGTAAATACGTATGTAAATCTAATAACATCACAATTGTGGCTTACATGGCTAAAATATATTCTGTATTCGTTTAAAAGATATCCGACCGGAGTGTTTATTGGAATACCCTGTATACCGCAATTATAAAAATTGTTACTAGTGACTGATATTGTGGGTCCGTCCCTGTTTTCACCCCCATTAACGCGAGTAGAAGCGATTTCGCTTTATTTCTATTTTCTCAATTGTTATCATATCAATTATTTTTGCTCCCGTCACTCTATCAATGAAGCCCAATAAAAATATATGTCCTGATGAGTTCGACTTTGATGAACACCAACACTTTCTTGCTCTCCCACTTCCTTCCGTCTCTCTCTCTCTCTGATGTCATCCTTGTAAATCTAAAGGATTTTATTTTCGCTTTGGCTATTTATAATTTTTACACCAATCGAAGTCTATGAACTTTATCTAAAAGTTATTAAATAATATAGAATTTTAATGCTTATTTGCGATTTTTTTTTTACTTTTCCGAAAGTGTAAAGTCTCAACTGAAAATGCGCCTTTTTTTGATTCGTTAAAAATTAATTATAAATCGTACCGGTAAATCAACAAGTATCCCTATGATTTCATTTTATAACCAAGTAATTGAGGCAGTCGAGTGCGATCTTTTAAGATCTTAACAAGGCATTCGACTGTGTTAATCACAATATATTATTATCAATTTTAAAAATATACGGAATATGAGGTGTTGCATTTAAAAGATCGAAAATTTGTTAACATTTAAATAAACCCAATAATTACCATTAACTTTGATTATTTAAATACATCTTCTGGTGTTCCGTAGGGATCCTATTAGGTCCGATTTTGTTGATAATATGTACTAATAATTTAACTAACCACATACATGCTTGTTGAAATACATTACATTCAATATACATTCAACGTTACTTTCAATATACATTCAACGTTACTTTCAATATACATTCAACGTTACTTTCAATATACATTCAGTATCACTCATTTCCAAATAATATTAACTCCTACTGCCGTCCCTGTATCCTGTACTATCTCAGCCGATAAGAAAGTTATCTAACAGATGAGTAGGTACGTCATGCGCGTCAGCCACTCCTCATTGGTTAAAAATTACTACGTCAGCTTCAAGCTCGCTTGGCGGTTCATCATCGGGTCACTTCGTGTCCACCAGTCAACCAAACAACATGTGTTTCTAACAGTAAAAAGGGCCATCGTATAAAATGAAATTCAACTCAGCTTAAGTAATCAATTTCCGAGAAATTATGTTATTATAAATAATGTAGAAAGTTATTTAGTTGTTGTAAACAATGTACTAATGGTAAATTAAACTGATTTTGATTCAGTATTAAAATAAAATGTGTTCAGTAAGAGGTGGCCTTTGAATCCAAGTATCTACATCTCCAAGACCTTAATGGATCACACAGGTATTCTAACTTTTACATTGAAAAACAAACTTAATTAGGTTTCACGTTAGCTATAAACTGAACGAATTTTCCGTTACAATTGGTAACTGCAGTTTGAAAACCACGCATGAAAATGTTTGTCTCTTGGGTATCCAACTAGATGAAAGACTAGACTGAAAATATCATTGTAAAACTCTTACAGCTAAAATTAACTCCCATCAAATATATTCACAAATGCTCGTATTATTTCATAACTGGTTTTGGAAAGGGGAGAAAAATAATAAGTTTTAAAACGGTAACATAATAGGATCTTTCGTTCGTCCCACTGGTGTAGTTGGGTGTAGTAATGAACTACACCAACCCACACCCATACCTTTCGTTTGGTCCGGTGTAAAACCCATTATACCTTCCTGTCGGCGATGTGGTGTACACTGGTGGATATTTTCTCCACCAGCTGTTTACAGGAGTGAATTACACTCGACGATGTGTATAAGGAATAAGGAGGAAGTAAATTAGGGTAAATAAGGTGGTGTAACTGGTGTAATTTACACTGGTGGACACTACACCAATAGCGAACGAAAGAACCTAATATGTATATTTAAAATAAGTACAAAATGACTAATAGTCTCAAGAATTAATATTCAATTTATATTTAAGAAATACGTATTGACATAAATGAATATTGATAATATAAAATAATGTAAGATAAATGTAAGATAGATAAAACTGGGAAAAATTTGCATTTATATGGAACTCAAATTAATTATCTCAAAACAAAACCCAAACGACTTGATAAAATAATTTAAAGATATTTACCTCTAGTACATACATCACTGCTTAAAACTTTACCTTACACATTAGGCTGTTTCGATACCTAGGGTGCTGAAGACCCCGGAAATACTGGAGATCACGATACATATACTAGAGATGCCAAATAACTAGAATTTCGGACCGCAGTTATTACTCAAGACTAGTCTGTCTATTTAAACAGGAGAAAATCAAAGTATGTGATTTAAACTTAAACCCTAAATTTACGTGAGAGTTTTACTTTTTAGAATGTCAACGGACTACCTTGGCTAATTCTCTAGTTAAATGTAAGCCATTGACTGAGTGCATAACCTTATCGTTTGATTTATTTCAATTTGTGTGTTTTATTTTTAAATATTTAGTTAAAACATTAAAAAATACTTTTTAGAAAATTTGTGTAATTCTTTATATTTTACTTATACTAATGCCAATTATTTACTTGATTTTTAGCTTTTATTGATTTCTTGTTATACAAACATAAATAACTTATTTTGCCTGATGGAAAATAAAGTATTGTATTGTAAAACAGTTTTGACATTTGTTCTGAAAATATGGCACCAACAGATTCGTCCTAAGATATTCGTCGCCAGAATGCAACTAAAAATAATGCGCCCCATTTTATTAGAAAACACAGTGACAAAGTTATACAAAAGTATCAGAACTAGAAAAAGTCAATTTATTACCATTATACGAAACATTAACAAAAAATTTATACAAAATTAAAAAAACCTATATGAACAAAATCAAACTGTACAGTAACCAAAAAACAAAAGTAACTTCTATAATGACAAAAAATTAAAACCAATAAAAATGTCCGCCCACAAAAGACTTGCGATCTCTAGTCTTCATACTTGCGACCCATGGGTGTATCCTGTGATTAGGGTGGCCCTGAATAACAAAATATTGGGTAAAGAGTAGAGAGGTATGACATATGACAGTTGAATATAGGATTGAAATGTTCCCGTCTTAAGAATACGCTGATGATAATATAATGATGACTGCTCTCTCTAAGAGCTCATCGTTCAACTAAGTTTTCATCATTGGGGAGGTCGTCGACCTACTGGTCAAGCTTAACGGTTTAAGATCTGGACAGACGAACGTATACTTCCAGAAAGGCAGCAAAAGTGGGTCAGAATGCGCCCAATATCCAGCAAATTCCTTCACATGTGGAGAAATGCAAATTCCACGAGGGTTGCTTTTGTTCCTGCATGCTATCAATGGGTGTGCCCTTTTCTGGCAAGACAAAATGAAGTGGTGCAACTGGATAGACTTCGCCAGCATTTTCCTTGATCAAAACTTCAACCAAAAAGAAGTAGAAAATGCTGAGAAAATCTTGATGAACCTCTACGGATGAGATGAGGGGACCCTGCGATACTTGGCATTTGTAAAATCAGCAGCAACGGTAAAAATCGACCTTTTCCATCTGACCCCCACCACAGGCTGCAAAATATCATTCTAGGAAGACCTACCACCAGGTGCAAAAATGGTTGAGGGTCGACAAAACCCGGGTGACTTGGGATGGGCCACCAGCAAACAAGATCTCATGCCCGTGACAATCTACGCAGAGCCCGCTCATCGGACTTTGCTTAAAATGGTGGCTTGCAAATGCAAGAAAGGATGCTTAGGATCGTGCACCTGTAGAAAGGCATTTAAGTGCACTATTCTATGCTCCTTTTGACAAGAGCGAAGTCGCAACAACTTCACCCCTATTATTGTTCTGGTAGATGAGGACAAGGATGTGGACGACCCAACACCACAGGAATGCAAACAATAAAATTTGTCCTTTATTTCAAATGTAAATGTATTTTTATTATATGACGACCCGCCTCCATCTCCAGAAAATGTCGTCCCTCCTTCCCCTCTCTCCCTCAATGATCCAGACTTGATGAGACCCGGCCTTTCCAAAAGGGCAACGTTTTAAACTACTATATAAATAGTATTTTATAGTTTACATTTAGGTATACGTTCGTTATATATTTTATTTTTATTTATTTGAAGCCGTATACTACATCTAAAATGTTAAATTCACATTCTTGTACGTTTCATTTTTAAGAAATATATACCAACATTATTCAATACAATGTTTTCATCATTTTCTCAAAATTCGATACAAATTTTTATTTTTTGAGGAACCCATGAGGCCTAGAGGCGGCACTATTTTAGAATCAAATTGAAGCTAATTTAATTAGTTAGAAATTATTTGGTTATGACTTTTCTCTAGCACCATAGTTTGGCCGATACTTGTCTTGGAAAATGGCGCTACAGATAAATGTTCACTTTTTGAAAAAAAAATGCCCATATTTGACTGGCTGTATCTCCGCAACCAATTCAAATTGTAGAAAATGTGCTTTACAAAAGTACAGAATGAAGATACCCGAAAAACGCTTTCTTAAGTAGTTTTTTTTGCAAGAAGTGCCAGAATTTTCCGTTTTTCAAGCATTAGCTACAGTTAGGGGTGCAAACAACATACAGTGCGTCAAGTTTAGAATCCAGAATATTGGAGAACGGTTTAGAAAAACAATAGCATTGAATAGAGAGAAATAGATGCTATCCTACTACCGCGGTAGAGGTGTAACCATGTTTTCAAACGTCCAATGACGTAGGCGGACAAGCGAGTCTTATTTTAAAATTCGTTTTATTTTTTGAAAGTATCTATTTGCATTTTTTGAATTAATTGAATGCCTTAGCAAAAGCTAAGCATTTTATTTGTAAGATATTACCGATAAATATGTAACTTTCGCTATGTTAAACAACAAGCGACGACATACACCCCAAAACTGAAATTTGTGCTGTGCTATGATCGCTGACTGCGGGCAGCAGTGTTGCCTCCTTGTCATCGAAAGGGCATAGTTAAACAAGTTTCTCTCTTTATTTTACTTACGTCCAAATATAATTAGGCGTCTCATCTTTATTTCTCGGGATACCTAGTTTTACACGTGTACAAGAAAATCGTAGTTACATGCGCGTTTACAATGTTGAGTTTTATTGACTCTCCTTAATATATTATTTGTAGTGAAAAATAAAATCTTAAATGATAACATCCATCACTTGCTCCAAAGGCTTTCTGGCTGTAATATGTCACCTTACGGGCATTAGCATCTATATAACGCCCTTGGTACATAAACAGCTATTACTTTAGACATTCTGATTGGTTGTCTTTGCGCACTCAAGGGAACGTTACAACTGGTTATTTAAATCATGCTTATTTACCATATCTTATTAGAATTTATTATGTTTTACAAAGAATACAGCATTTTTTTAACTTGTCACTAAAACTATTTTTTTATTTCCAGATCCTCGTAAAGTTATCGTCGAAAAACAAGAAACCATAAACCTGCCTCTTGTTGCAGAAGATGAATCCTTGCCAAGAACATCGTTGCCGTATTTATCAAGTATCAACCGCGATGAATTTCACACGACTCCGAGCCATGCTTTTACTTTTTCCAGAAGTTCATCATTTTCAAACGAAAAACAGCAACATTTCAACATTCCACAAAAAAAAGGAAGATTTTATAGAAGTGTTAGTGATACACCAAAACAAAATCGTGCAGAAACTAAAATGACTTCAAGAAAAGATACCCCAATGAAACCCAAGAGAGTGTATGAAAAACGTGATCCAAAAAAAATAATCGATGATTTGGGGAAATTTAGATCCAAAAGAAAAGATGCCACTAGAAAGAAAACAAATACAGAAGACTCGAAAATTGTTTTTAATAATTTCAGTATTACTGAAACAGACTGGAAGGAAGTGTTTAAAAATACAGTGAAGAATCCAGGAATTGTTTTAAAGTCGCCACAATCACTATTGAAAAGTAAAGAAGGCCATTTATTTATGTTTGTTTGTTTTGTCTGTTCGTTTGTTTGTTTTATTCGTTGGTTCTTTCGTTCGTTCTTTCGTTTGTTTGTTTTTCTAATATCCATGAGATATACCCATTGTAAGTTTTTAAACTGTTTAAAGCAAATTATACGAACGTTTGACAGTTTGGTTCTCCATGGGCCTATCAAGTAGTTTTTCCAAATGATTGTTTTTTAAATATTTTGTAAAGAACAAATTAAAAGAAAAAATGCAATTTAAGCATACATTTTGATTTTTCTGCTATTATCTATTCAAATTTGCGACCAGTCCGGTAATTAAAAATAATATTTATTTGTTTATTTTATAATTTTTCCTATCGTCTCGACACATGCTATGAGTGTTATTTATTATGTCATCTCCAAATCCTTCCTATAATAACAATTTATGAGCTCTTTGAATGGACTATAGACGGCCGCAGTAAGATTGAGGCCCGCGTCACCATAGAAACATAGTGGCACACGCGCTAACGTGTACGTCTTGTAGCTGTTTTAGTGCAGATTAGGGCACATTTTTTCACGGCGGACCAGCATGTATAATTTAGATGATTAAGCGTCAGGCGACTATAATAACTAGACAGGAAAGTCATGTGTTGGACACATCAGATTTCTAAATTGTACTGATTAGGGTGAAAGATGGGAGGTAAAGTAAAAGACATATGATAGAAAGATAGATGTCCTTCTTTAATAAAAAAAATTACGTGTCCAAACTTTTGTCTAAAATATTGACGCAGTTCCTGATAATGGCTCTGATACGTTTTTGTAGGGCCACCCTGTATCGATGGGATATTTGCAACTCTTATAATTTGTTGGGTGATTTTCTAAAAGCTAATTTACGCTGCCTAAATATCAAATTTATTTTAATTTTAAATTTCTTATACAGAGTGGTCCAGTTTATATCGCTAGGATTTAACCAGCCAGTTTATTGAAAAATAACGGCAGTTTGTCTGATAAAAGATGGTTCAGTGAAACAACACTGAACTGATGTACAGGGTGATTCTTTTATCATGGGAAATGAGTTTTTCTCGTAAACGGTTGCAGCAAATTAAGTTCTGTAAAAAATATTTTATTTACGCCGATTAATGCTTGAGATTGGGATGGATATTGAAGTTATAATTAAGCGACGCTGGGCGTCGCAACGCTTCACAATTTTTTTTGTCATGAGCATGCCATTTTTGTTTCAGAAATTGAAAGATTTATTTAATAGAAACGCTTTTTTTAAATACAATTTGTTTTCATCTAAAACCATTCGAAAATTACAGACCAGTTTTTATGTTTTAAATTTTTTAATTGTCATACAAAGAATGCATGGTTTTTTAAATTTCACTAAATCAGGCAGGATAACTTTTATGCTAATATTGACCACAAATATAATGTAGCATTTAAAGAAAACAATTTACAAAATGTTACTACATTTATGCTGCGTTTGAATATCCATATCCGATGCATTTTTTACATGTCGAGCATTTTGTTTATCCACATCGGACACATCTACTACATCTGCATCTGCGTTTGTTTCAACGAGATGTAGCTGTCCAGATAACAATTTTTACATCTCGATTTGAAATGAGATGTTCATTCTATGCCAGAAAGTAGGTGTCCTGTAGGTGTAAGTATAAACGTCATTGTCATTTTTATTATATCTAGAGTTTGTTTATTACATCTACATTTAAATCTAATCCTCTATCACGAAAAAATTCACTACATCGCAGATGCATCCGATGTGGATATTCAAACGCAGCTTTAATAACACTAATTTAATTGTTTAGGAAATAATGAACGTTTACACTAACAACAATCAATACATGAAACACTAAAGAATAACATGAACTGTATTTAGTAAAAATTAATTCACAAATCTTATTTTAACAATTGCTCGATATATGCGCCATCGTTATCTAAACATAAATTGTACCGCTTTCTTATTTTGAAAGAGGTAACTTTTTTAAAACATTACCAGATATTCCATTGTACGCATCAATAATATTTTTTTTTAATTATCTAAATTATTAGATTTTATTTTATACACAATATTTTTTAAAGTTCCCCATAAAAAGAAATCTAAGGGTGTCAACTCCGGGGACCTAGGCAGAAATTTCAAAGGCCCATGTGTCCCCAACCATCTTCCGTGGTAGAATTCATTGAAATAATTTTGAACAATGGCCGCATTGTGGCAAGGAGCTCAATCTAGTTGAAACCATAAGTTTCTTCTGATTTGCAGTGGCACATGTTCCAGCAAAAGAGGATGCTAATTTTGAAGAAAATCTTATCCTGCTCCCGTCAAGGCGCCTTTATAAAAGTGTAGCCCTACTAAGTGCCGCCTGACTATTCCACACCAGACGTTTATGCCAAAGTGGCCCTACCTTTGATGATTTTTTTTGTTTGGTAATCCATGACTAATAAAATGACTCGTATGTCCATAATATATGAAAAAATAAATTAGAATCATCATCCAAAGACACCAAAAACTGACAAATAAATTCCTCCCGCTGCTCAAAATCTCTTAGCGAAAGTTCTTGTAAATTATGAAATTTATAGTCACGGTATTTGTTGCTTTTTAAAACTATCACGCTATAATTTAAATTTAAGTATCTTGAAGCCTCTCTGATAGAAGCTTCATGATGATTGTTAAAGTAATTTAAAATAATTGCCACATTTTCATCCGTCGTGACAGATTTTGTTCTTGATCTTTTACCTGCAAATTTGGCTTATTGTATTTATGGATAGTTAAAAAAAAAAAACACAAAACTCAGCTTTAAATGCTTTAGGGTTTTGACGCAAACTACTTTCTAACTTAGTAAAAATGTTGTGGTTTGGAAGATCCGTTCGGGATATTTTTCTTGCAGTTAAAGCATTTTTTTGGGCTTCTCCGTATAAAAGAAGCATGTCAACTTTTTTAAATGTGTAAACATATTTCTTATTACTTACTATTTTAATAGAAATAATAATCATTACACTGACAGTTTCAGACAATCAATCAGTATAAGCTAATTTAGTTTTTCAAAGCCTACCTGATTTAATGAAATTTAAAAAAATCCTGCATTCTTTATATGGCAATCGGCAAATTAAAAGATAAAACTGCTCTGTAATTTTCGAATGGTTTTAGATGAAAAAAAAAAATGGTATTTAAAAAAAGTGTTTCTATTGAATAGATCTTTAAATTTCTGAAATAAATATGGTATTCTTCTGACAAAAAAAATTGTGAAGCGTCGCGGCGTCTAGCGTCCATTAATTATAACTTCCATATCCATCCAAATTTCAAGAATCAATCGGCGTAAATAAAATACTTTTTACAGAACTCAATTTGCTGCAGCCGGTTACGAGAAAAACTTATTTCCCATGATAAAAGAATCACCCTGTACAAGGTGGTTTTTTTTTTTCAGAGTTTTTATTATTATCTAAAAGGGCTTACCGATTTTAATAAAATTTTCATAGACTGTTGATAACTTTATGAGGTGTCTTTCGGACATGTTACAGTGGATTCAGTAATTTTAGAGGCACAGGGCACTTCGATTAGTTTTCTGCACTTTTCTGACTTTTTCATATATATTTTTTAAGGAGGTCCTTTCGCCACACCTCTCGCTTCAAATGTTAAAAAAAAGTTATTAGATTATGACTAAAATTTATTTTTTTCTAATAGTTGAAGTCCTTATTTATCTAATACTGAACTTTTAACTATACCTTACCTTGCAAATTTTTGAGAATTTTTTTTTTAAAAATGTGAGTATTTGTACAGTGCCTCACGAGAAAGTAAGTCCTCATCAACAATTCTCGAATTATACTATTATTTATTGATTAGATGGAGTAGAAAAAAACTAAAAATAAGGTTTCTGAAATATTTAGATTTTGTTTTATGCAATAAAATATATATAGTAAACCGTGAAACTTATTGAGAAATTAATATTAAAAAATCACAAAAAATTTTCAAGTAACCTAGTTGAAAATTTTTTGTGATTTTTTAATAATAATTTTTCAATAAATTCCACGGTAACCTATATATTTTATTGTAAAAAACAAAACCTAAATATTTCAAAAACCTTATTTTTAGTTTTTTTCTACTCCATCTAATCAATAAATAATAGTAAAATTAATTATAATTCGAAAATTGTTGTTGAAGTCTTATTTTCTCATAAGACACTGTACAAACACACACATTTTTAAAAAAAAAATTCTTAAAAATTTGCACGGTAAGGTATAGTTAAAAGTTCACTATTAGATAAATAAGGACATCTACTATTAGAAAAAAATTAATTTTAGTCATAATCTAATATTTTTTATTTAACATTGGTGGCGAAAGGACCTCCTTAATTAACAAAAAATACAACTTTTTAATAAATTAAAATTAACAATTTTGCACGTATCTGAAAGCAAAATTGGATCATATTTTATTGGACAAATTATCAGTTGGTGAAGTCTTGATGATATAAACTGGGCCACCCTATATAGTTCCAAAATAAAAATAGATTTATCTTTTTAGGTCAAACTGCTAAGAACAAAATTACTTCAGCAAAACCATCTGAACGCTGTCATGATATAACCATATATGACAACGGCGATAAAGGAATAAAAAAAGGAGAAACGTTACCGATGAAAAATCCTTTCGCAACAAAATCACAACAAATGACTGAGTGTAAAATTCAAAATAATTCATATTTTAAAGAACAACAAAAGCCCCTATACAATAATGACGTATTTTTGGGAGAATCTTCGAACAGCATAGATCTAGAAAAAACCCAATTTCATAACCAATCCAATTATTTGCAAAATTTTTCACATTTTAAAACGTATTTACATGATTTCTCACAGTTACCAGATTTTTCACAAATCCAAGACACTTCTCAATTCCAAGATGCCTCTCTTCTTCAGTGTGATTCAAAATTCGAGTATTATTTACAAAATCCAAGCTGTTCACATTTCCAATATGATTCAAAAATTCAAGACAATTTAGAAATTAACAATTATTCACGAGTTCCAAATTATCCAAATATTCAAAATAATGATCAAGACCAAAAAAGTTCACAAATTATAAATTGTACGACAAATTATGATTCACAAAATAGCGAGCAATTCCAAATTCAAGTTTATAAACAAATTCAAAACTGTGAGCAAGATTTAAATGTCAAAAAAGTTCAGGATTTTCCCATTCAAGACTGTACACAACTACAAAGGTTTTCGGTGTTACAAAAACCTCTACCACTTTTTAATGAAAATTCAGTTCAAAATATTAAAATGCTCGCTGATATAGCTTGTAAACATGAAAAAAATTACGACAGTAAAGATAAACCGGAAGTTCTACCAAAAATTGCTTACAGTGAAGAAGTGCTGCCTCCCATGTCGAAAAATGATTCAGAATTGGATAGTTTTCCTAACATAATTGAACGTTATAAAGTTGTAGACAATGAACAAACTTTTGAAAACATTTCGATTTGTGAAGTAAAAAACGAAGATGAAATAAAAGAGCCAATAAATAATAATAGCTTAAAAATCGATATTGATATTTCTAGTAATACTTCAATTAAAGTTCTAGAAGATTTAGAAGATTTGGATAAATATATAGATTTTAACCCAAAATACGACGACAATATTATAAAAGATTTGTGCCAAATTCTCGATAACAAAAAAGAAAAAGAGATTATCGACACTGTTGATTTGGTATCAGCTTTTCCCCAAGAAGAAAAAATTGAAATGAACTACACTAAAAAAAGTGTAAAAGATACAAACGGTAAAATAGCGGAAATTTTTGAAGATAAAACTGAAATGCGTCAAATCGAAAATAAAAATGATGTTCAGACAATCAAAAATAATATTGAAAACAATTATCCATTTAAACCTTCAACGACTGAGGAATTTTTGGATTATTATGAAAAATTCATGGAAGACCTTTCTAAACAAGATAAAACCAAAATTACTTCTGAAAAGAAAAATAAGAGGTCTAAAAAAAATAAAATTCAAAATAACAAAATTATTATTAATTTTAATTTAAAAAACGCTTCCGATGAATATGTATCAAAAATGGAAAGAAGCATACACAAAATAAGAAATACTGTTGATTCAAATTCGTTCGATTTATTTTATTCGAAATTAGTAAACTTTTCAAATCTTAAAATCGAAAATGGTCCAACAACTAAACAAATATTTATTGAACCCAAAAATACAGTTCAAGATTCAATAACTCAAACTTCTATAACAGATATAAAACTTCAAAATTCCGCTTCGCAAACTTCAATAATTTGCACCAAGGATCAGGAAACATATGTTGATTTTAACACAACTGAAAATAATGATAACGAATCAAAAATGGATAAGAAAGATAAAGAACCGACTACAGAATCTGAAGAAAATCGAATCATTACAGTTATGAAGAATCAACATGCTTTGATTATTCAATATTTGAAACAACTTAACAACAAATTGGATGAAAATAAGACTGCTGAAAATAATACTGATAGTGAGAACACATTTTACGCAGACATTGAACATAATGCAGTCAAGAAATTGAGGACGTACTCAAAAAATAGTAACATTCTATCTGAGATCCAAAATAATTATAGAAAATATGAAGTTTGTGAGAAAGTTGGAGAAAGGTCAAGGAACAATGTCGAAAATGATATAGAGATAGTCGTAGAAGGTAAGTTTTTAATTAAATTTTTCAATTGAAGAGCTTATTGGAATAACATGACAAGGTACAATATTAATTTATAGTTTAAATAGTTTAAAATAAACTTCTAAAACTACTACAACTTTGTTAAAATGCAATAACTTGATTTTTCGGCTAATAATGGAATTTTTTGGAGAATTTTCATTTCGTTTATCACTTTCGTAATCTAATTTTTTGTTGTCGTAAAGCAAAAAAGCATTTATTTTAAAATGTGTGGCTTGTCACGTTTTTCCAATAAGCCCTTCAATTAGTGTTTTTTATACAAAATATTGTTCATTGAAAAGCCCAATTCAACTAAACTCAGTTATGATTCAGTTATAAATTTTCACTTCACAATGCAAAGCAATTTAATAGCTGTGTGAATCTCTCCCTCAAAATTCGAAAATTTGTTGACCATGTTTGACCGTCCAGTACATAAAAATTGAAAGGCTAATATTTTTCAGAATTGCATCCACCATAGGATTAACCAACGTTTTACCATGTTTGACTAAAATTAATTTTTTTCTAATAGTAGATGTCCTTATTTATCTAATAGTGAACTTTTAACTATACCTTACCGTCCAAATTTTTGAGAATTTTTTTTTTAAAATGTGTGTGTTTGTACAGTGTCTTATGAGAAAGTAAGACTTCAACAACAATTTTCGAATTATAATTAATTTTACTATTATTTATTGATTAGATGGAGTAGAAAAAAACTAAAAATAAGGTTTTTGAAATATTTAGGTTTTGTTTTTTACAATAAAATATATAGGTTACCGTGGTATTTATTGAGAAATTATTATTAAAAAATCACAAAAAATTTTCAACTAGGTTACTTGAAAATTTTTTGTGATTTTTTAATATTAATTTCTCAATAAGTTCCACGGTTTACTATATATATTTTATTGTATAAAACAAAATCTAAATATTTCAAAAACCTTACTTTTAGTTTTTTTCTACTCCATCTAATCAATAAATAATAGTATAATTCGAGAATTGTTTTGAGGACTTACTTTCTCGTGAGGCACTGTACAAATACATTAAAAAAAAAAATTCTCAAAAATTTGCAAGGTAAGGTAAAGTTAAAAGTTCAGTATTAGATAAATAAGGACTTCAACTATTAGAAAAAAATTAATTTTAGTCATAATCTAATAACTTTTTTTTTAACATTTGAGGCGAGAGGTGTGGCGAAAGGACCTCCTTAAAATAAAAAAAAAAATAAAAATATAATTTCGGCGTTTGACCACCTCCTAAAGAACTCCAAAGAATGTGCAAATAATTCTAAAAATACCAGAGAGGCGTATATTCTAAAAAACATCAAATTTCGACTAAAAAAATGGTCAATCGTTATGAGCACACAATAAACATCCAAACTGGTTTAGAATTATGTTTCGATGTTTAACCACCCCGTAAAATAAATATAAGGATTCTAAAGCATGTGAAAATTCGAAAAATAAAATTTTTACATCTAATTTCGTATTAAAAAAAAAATGTCAATCATCAGGAGAACACAAATAACTTTAAAAATCGTTTAGAATTAAGTATCGACGTTTGACCATTCCCTAAATTAATTCTAAAAACCCCAGAGCGGGTGAAAATTCTTAAAAACAATTTCCAAATCAAATTATGACTTGGAAAAAATGATCAATCGTTAGTAGGCAACAACGATGTAAAAGGGGTTAGAATTATATTTAGACGTTTGACCACCCCCTAAATTATATCTAATGATTCCAAAGAATGTGAAAATTTGAAAAATACCATTTTCAAATCTAATTTCGTCTTGGAAAAAATTGCCAACCATCATGAGGGGATAAGTAAGGTAAAAAATCGTTTAGAATTATGTATCCACGTTTGACTGACCATTCCCTAAAATAATTCTAAAAACCCCAGAAAGTTTATCTTGTAATATAAAATTATTTATCGCGTTACATAGCAGCAAGTTACAATGTTAAAAATATTTTAGTATTTTCTTTTGTACGATTCTTTAACAAAAATTCAAAAATTGTCTATGAAACGGTTCCAGAAGTATGGTCAGTAGCCGCCTTTAATATATCCTCATTTGACATAATTATCTAAGGCAAAAACAAAAAAAAATAAAAATAAAACAACTCACAATGTGGATTTTTCAATCGTTGTGTATACATATAAACATAATTATGAATCAAATTTTACCAGTTTAGAGTAAATGTACTTTTTTGGCTTTTTCACTTGCAAATCTGTTTTCATTACTTCCAACTTTTTCTCTCTACCCTCTATGATCTTACATTATGGTTTACTTTTTGTGCCCGTATTCTCGAGTAACGCTCATCGTTACAGGATTTTCAGTAGAAAGTCCTTTCAGATTCGAGAATATGAGACCAGGGGTCAACACTTTTTTGAAGATACAAATATATAATTTTTCAGAAACAAATATTACGCCTCCAAGAGCAAACACCGGTAAAAGAAGACTAAGTGAACGAGTCCGTGAGTTATTGCTTTCTTATATTTTAATTTAACTAGAGAGTACAAATATTTTTGTTTTAGAGGGGAGGCGGAAGAAATCAAGTCGAATCGAAAAGAGAAAAGCTGAAGGTATTTAATTGATACATATTTATATATCAAGCTATAATTTTTTTTTTCAGATCATTCTCCAAATATATCAAAAATACCACGCCGTACACGCCGTAAACCGAATCCTCCAGGTACAGTTAATATTCTATATGATTTTATATTTTCCACAGTTCATGTTTGTGTAAATTGAAATATAATTTTGTTACAGAAAAATCACGTAGAATATTGAGGAGTGCCATTGCAAAACAAAATGAATAACGATTTATTTAGCTACAATCGTTTTTGAAAGTCGTTGCTAAATTGTCTTTAATATTTTTAGTTTAAGTGTTTAACTGTGATTTTAAATATAAATTACTTTAAGTTGTTTTATTATTTATTTCCTATTTTGATTTATTGTATAAATAAGTCGAAACTTGCCATTGTCTGTTAGTTTTTATTTGTATGTTACAAACAGTACCATTTGATAATTTTATTTGTATTTCCTACTATTTGTTTCGTTTTTTGTACTTTGAAATTCGTTACTAAATTATCTTTAATATTGCTAATATTGTTAATATTGTTAGTATTGTTAGTTTTAAGTGTTAAGCTTATATAACTGTGATTTTTAGTATAAATTACTTTTAAGTTGTTTTATTATTTATTTGCTATAACGACTTGTTTTATAAATAAGTCAAATCTTGTCTTTATCTGTTTAATAGGAATATGTAAAACTTTAGTTTATTTGTATATTACAAACATTGTACCGTTTGGTACTTTTGTTTGTATTTCGTACTTTTTGTTTCGTTTTTTGTACCGTTTGTTCCGTTTTGTTTTCATAATAAATTTGTTTACTTTTTACAGCAATATTTTTATTTTCAAGCTTAGTCTAAACCTGAATTTTTCTACGATCACTATCCAAAGTAGGCCTTTGCACATTCAAATCTAACTTGACGTTTTCCATGAATTGTCATAGTTTGACATTATCGCCGCATATAGGCGGAAAGTTACTTTTTGCACACTCCTAGTTTTCATTAGAAAAGTTGTTATTATAAAGCTAATCGGTATTTTAAAAGAAAATGTAGACTAATCTGAATCTTTTAGTTGAACATTTATTACTGAAACTCATTTTCCTTAATATTTAAATGATAATTAAAATATTAAAAATAAATTACCCTGTTTTTTTTTTACATGTATTGTTGGTGTAGAGCCTAGCGCGTTTGTCTTTAAACCTGATGGTCGTGAGTTCAATCCTCACCAGTTATTATTTTTTTTTTATATTTGATTTTTTGTTTGTAAAATTAAATAAAACTTACAACAGTGCTTGAGCCATTAATTTGCGATTTGAGTATTCTAACTGATGATCTTGTAAGTTGTTTTTTAGATGTAAGTACTTACTAACAAATATTTTTTATGCATATCATAAAATTAATCCTAGAGTAAGCAAGCAGCACAATATACTGTTACGCAGCACCCTGTAGCGTAAAGTACGAGTAAATAAAGAAGATAAAATAATCCAGAAATGTCTCGAAATGTCATTCCTTATCAAAGAAAAGTCCGGATTGTTCGAGAAGGTTCTAGAAGGTCGAGGCAAGCTATATAAGTCGACGACCTGACGTCAGAGTTTCAGTTTGATGATAGACTTTACATGTTAATGTTATCAGTTGTATAATTGTTGTTAAAGTTGAGTTGAAATAAATTGTGATACTAAAAACCTGCGTAACATTGGTGACAGCGGTGGGATAGAAATTAGAAATTAATGGTAAATACTAGATCCACTGAATACGAAACAGACATGGATACTTCAGGTCCGCAGGCATGGTTTTTGAAGATGGAGGAGGAAAAGGAAAAGCGTAGGAAGGAAGAAGAGGTGGAAAAGGAGAGGAGTAGGAAGGAAGAAGAGGAGGAAAAGGAAAGGCGTAGGAAGGAGGAAAAGGAAATGCGTAGGAAGGAAGAGGAGGAGGAAAAAGAAAGGCGTAGAAAAGCTGAGATAGAAATTATGAATGCTTTGCTAAAAATCCAGGAAACCTTTAAGCAAGAGATTGATCAGCTCAAAATTAGAGTAGATCTTTTAGAACAACAACAAGAGCATTTAAAAACTAATTTAGAACAGCAGCAAGAGCATTTAAAAACTAATTTAGAACAACGAGATAATTTAAAACAACAGGAAAAGGATAGAGTAGAGTTCGAAAGGAAAATTAGAACTGAACTAGTTGAGTTAGAAAGAAGAATTCGTAGCCTAGCTTCGATAAGCAACAGAGAAGCTGAAAACACTACCTCGTCCTCATCTGTAATCGAACCAAGCCATATTCAACACCCAGTTTCACAATTCCATACTAGCAAGATCATTAAGCCACCCACGTTTGACGGTCAGACAACATGGGAAACGTATCGCCTCCAATTTGAAGCTGCAGCTAGAGCCAATAGCTGAGCTGAAAAGGAGAAGGCGGCTGCATTGATAGTGTCGCTGCAGGACAAGCAGCAACCGTTTTACAGTTACTCCCTCAAGAAGAACCCAGCTATTCATCTCTCGTCCAAGCTTTGGAGACAAGATATGACCAGCAGCATTTGAAACGGGTATTTCAAAGCCAGCTAAAGATTCGTAGTCAGAAACATAATGAGAGTCTACAGAAATTTGGGGATGACATAAGAAGATTGATTCATTTGGCCTATCCACAGGCGCCCGAAGATGTCCAAGAACAAATCGGAATAGAGGCATTGATGGACTACAAGATGCGGAAATGCAGCAAGTCCTTCGTCTACAACATCACAAGACGCTGAAGGAGAAACTGATTGCAGCCCAGGAATATGAAGCGGTAAAACGCATATCCAGATCTTCTCGCGCAAAAATGAGAGAAATTAAATCCCAGGAAAGTGAAGACGCTAATGCTATTCCCCAACCTATCCTCTCGCAAATATTAAATATCCTGCAAAATATACAACGAAATAGCCAAAATAAGAACAAAAGATGCTTCAATTGCGGAAGAATCGGGCACCTTTTTGTAAGTAATGCAAATAGCATTGGAATTATATTTGTCTCCTCTGGTGTGCTACGTATATCAATATGGATAATATATATTTGACTAAATTGCTTACTGCAGCTTTTGAATGTTCCATTGATAATACGATGTCCTACTTAACAGGAAATAAGGACACCGTATTATCGGTGAAACATAGTTAACGCTAGAATCTCCCTAGCTTTGTTGCTGGCAAACTCCAAGATGCTGTCCTTGGAGTCAATAAACAAAGATTTCGTTTTGTCGCTCATTGTAATAATTTCTTCTGGAAATATTATTTCCGATGCTGTAGCGGGATCTATCTGCAGGCCATGTGCACGTTTTCTACAGTGGTATAAAATACATTTTTCTAAAGAAAATTTTGGTATTTCTGTCACGAAATACAGTCTTTGATGATACAATATTTGAAATTCATGCCGATATATTTTTGACATGGCAAATATTCTTTCCTAGTTCTTTTTATAACATTGAAGATACAATACTTCATTGCAACACTAGGCTTACACATATGTTCGGCTTCTCTATTATTCTGTTGTTCTCCATAATGATATTGCCCCGACATTTTTTAGTGTTTTCTTTCCTTCAACTCCAAAAAACGAATCATTTTTATTTGTTTTTATTTTATACTAAAGCTTTATTCTTTATATAAAACACAGTTCAAGGTTTCAATTGGTTTGTTCCAACAACGATCTTGAGACCATACATAAATCACTCCAGCAGTGGGATTTTCATCTATCAATACAGCATATGTTGAGACGCCTATATCTTCGTTCGACAGACTGCGATTCTTATGTAATGTTTCTCTCTATTCAACATATAACGTGTCGTATTCGCACATAAGAATCCCTGTGCAGGACTTATTGTTGGCACTCTGTCGACAACTAGTAATTGACAACCTGTCGGGGATTGAGACTCAACTCGGGGAACTCGGTTAAGTTGGAATACATTTTTAGTAAATTCAACAAACGCACTATTACACTATTAAACCACAAAATAAAATAAATGATATTGAACAAAAAACTACGAAGACCAAACTGGATTGACAAATACAAATTAGAGCTGAGCAAACAAGAAATTAACAAGTTACTGCGTCTTTGCGCAAGTCTTGAAAATACGTTCTTATTCAGATCCAAGAACTGATTTGACAGTAGGTTTTCGTACAGGGGTGGAATTCCGTTTCACGATTCGACTCGAATTTGATATCAAACTCCCTAAAAGCAATTCCGTTCAACGAAATTCGACAATAAACTTGATTATTAAACTCGACATCTCTAGAGTAGTCGATTAAGTTGGATTATTTTGACATTAGGTATGACCTGTCAATGAGGTTGAATAATAAACCCATGGATTAAAATTTTAGGCAAGAAAAAATTTAGTTTCCAGGACCTATATCTCTGGCAATGCCTTTTCTGGATGACCTCTCCTGCAACAGAGGCTCTTTATGTTATTAGAACATTAATAAAAGGATTTTTATACAAAACCATGATACTGTGACGAAAATCTAATTTATGTTTGGTTTATTTATTTAAAAACTATTTACAATTTATTTCAGACGTACTATTTAATTTATGTAATATTTAGACACTAACTAACAATTCTAATTTATTTCTTAACTTTAACTTTTCAATACAATGTTCTATATTAAACTAAACTCGGCGCTGATACGTCGGCTATTTATATTAGTCCAACTCCGCTACTGGAAAATGCTAGAGGCTCGCGAAGATTCTACCCCTGACTAATCGGCACTCCCCGCCGTTCCAGCTGCTTCCAGTGCATCAGCGGCAGACATTCCGTCGTATTCTTGTACATTCGAGACGCGGTCCGGCTGTTTCCACACGTCAGCGTTGCTTCGATTACGAGTTGGTTGCGTGCGTACACAGGGTCGGATTAGGAATTCATGACAATACAAAACGCTACAAAATATAAACATAGGTAGGCACTCTTTATTCAGCTGAAAAAATTTTCCACAACGATTTTCAGAGAGTTACAAATTATCACTTTTTTCTTAGCTTATCCTTTCTTTAGCATAATAATAATAAATCATATTTTTTATCATTTACTCCATTTATAGTGATCCCTGCAACTCTGAAAGCAGGGTTGTTTGTGTCGGGGAGGGATGACTTTTATTATTTTCAATGGCGCTCCGAGGCAACTTACCAGATGAGGACAACCCGGAAAACCCCCACCAATAAGCATACAAACTAATAAATAATTCACGTCAAAGCTTGTTTAAACGTCGGAGTAGTTCGAATGTTTCATTATTCTGTCAAATTTCTGAAGGTTTCCGAAATCAAAACAGATCGAGTTATAGAATAGCTTTTCATAATTCGATCGAATTGTGAATCGTATCGAGATCGAGTTACTGGACACAGAACGAAATCCCAACCCAGTTTTGAGTCTGAAGTTTGTTGAAACATGAATTCTAGATAGACTGCGCAGAATCCCGTAAACTGATTTTGTTTATGTTGGAACAAACCTCATGATTTGCACATCCATTTTTGAAATACTGATTCAAAAAGTAAAGACTATTACTATCCTACAAGTTGATCGCTAGACAATAAAGAGTTCGCCTTGGCTGTTTTCAAAGACATAGAAGATGCTTTTGTTATGACAATCTTCCCAAGATAATAGGGGTTTTCTATTTAAACTCTTTTAGTTGGGGTAGGTGGGACCTAGGAGGTTAATGGGGGTGAGTTCTCTTAATGTCATTTTAGTTCCCCCTTCCTATCCTATTAAGCATTATTTGATATCATCTTTCGTTTGTGAGATATATTGTAAGTTTTTAAATTGTTCACACCGTAGAATAGCATGTCTCAACATAACAGGAACCATGAAAACCACATCAACCAGAGCCATGGAAGTCATTCTTAGTCTCACTTCCCTTGATAACATTGGCACGCCTCTGCACAGTTGGAATAGTACCTGATGTAGGATCTGATGAGGCGAGATGTCGCTTTTGGCAGGAGACGTTCGATACGTTTCCACTGCCTCCATCTCACCGAGATATGTCTTCCATAAGCCATATAGAGTTATAATAGACCAAATAGAAGAGCCGGAAGTGGCATATACGATTCATATCTACACCGACGGTTCTAAAACAAGACAAGGCTCAGGATGTGGAATATACTCCACATTCTTAAATATAAACATAAAATGGGCTGTGAGTAATAATGCCAGTGTTGTTCAGAGCTCGCGGAACTCTCGTAGCAGAAAAAGAAGTTACCAGAAACAATATTACTGGAAGGAACATGCTCATCTATAAAGGCAAGATTTCACGGTGCTAGTACTGGATTTAGTACTTGCTTAGCGTAAACATATATTTTAGTACCAAATTCCAGTACTAGTTTAAGTAATGATTCCAGTCGAGTAAATAGAAAGCATCTCTATTTACTGGCGCAAGTGGCTACTTGCACTTCTACTAGCCAATTAACTTGTGTTGTGTAAACACGCTTTTTAGCTGTGCGTCTAGCATTTGGTGCCAGTCAATATAATTTACAGTTGGCGTTTCTTAGTGTGTTATCAAATAATCTATCAAATTCACAATGTGCTCAAGATGGACGGTGAAATTTGTAAAACTACATGTAGAGATGAAAAATGTCTATGGAATTCGAATCTTCTAATTTATAGAAATAAACAAGCACGTGAAGCGGCAATAAAAAGAATTATGGATGCAATGAATGTAGAAGACTTTGGTTCAACAGATGAAAAAACGAAAATAAAAAAACTTGGCATCGAAATATGTACAAGAGTCACTTAAAATGAAAAAAATCGCAAAATAAAATCTAATTTTGTTCTGGCATCATTCTCATTGTGGTATAAGATCAATATTTTTTCAGAAGTATGTCAAAGAAAGCAGGAGACATTCTCATACAATTTCTGTATTCTTCAACATCTTCAATATCAAGTTATTTCAAAAGCATGTTAGAAGCACCATGGGTACTTCTAGCCAGTAATTTTCCTACCCAATTTTTTCTTGGGATTAGCTACTAATTCATTGCGAGAATTGTCGATTAACTCATCTGTTAATATTTTCACCCACGACATTATTGCTCTTTTCTTGAGTAAAATACATTTCGACTTGGAATTTATCTTTTAAACAACAAACTTTTGCGACTCGTAATTGTGTAATCCTTGGATTTTGTAATTTGATATTTTTCTTAAATTTAAAATCATATTACAGGAGAGCGTAAATCGGTCGACTGAAGAAAATAGGGTAGATATACATTGTGATTATTAAAATCGCAGAGCGAAAACTGGTCGATTCAGGTAAGAGCGCAACACAGTCGAGAGCAAACTGGCAGACACCTTTTGATCTTAGTGAATTGCCCCTCGTTCTCAGCTGATCTTCTAACATTAAACTACGACAAAAAATTACAATGGTTTGAAAGCTTACCATCATCAGGTCAGTTGCTAACAACTCCTTGGTTAAAATGGATAGGTCAAAAAAATACTTTGTTTCTTTTTTTTTATTTCGCGTTTTGTACAGTTTATAAAATACTTAAGAAAAAACTTTCCGAAAGAAATATACACTCAGTACTCGAATTCGGACACCCACTTGTTCTCTTGATTGGTACCTAAAGATTGTCGTGAGAAAATCCATCCTCTATCTGATACAAGTGGTATACGGTATAAATATGAATAAGTTATTGGATTATTGCCAGCATTTTTATATAACTATCTTGCAGTTATAAGAATTAATCCACAATTCACGATCACTAAAGAGAGTATTACAGAAGACAAGCCAGATCACGCAAACTGCTGGATTATGGTGGAGAGCGATAAATATTCGTAGTTATAAAAATATTGCTTCTCGCTGAGCTAGCAATGCTTTCGCAAGGACCCTGCAGAGCAGTTAGCAGGGGGTAGACGGAATGGGTCAAGCAGGTTTCAATCCAGTTTACAGGATGGGGACTTACTCGACTCGGGCCTTACATAATCTGTGTGACGATTACAAACAAACAAAATTCTTCTTGTTCGGGTTATCTGGCGCAGACTGAATAAAACAAGTAGAACTAGTGCTAGTCACTCTAGTCAGTCACAAATGTATATAAAACCAATTTATTACATTTCAAAATAGGGAAAACTAGTTCTGCTTATTTTATAACACTCAAAAGCCGTATGTAAATTAAATTTCGGATTTGGGAAAGAATCTTTGTCCAAAACCAGTTTTGCGTTTCTTTCAGGCATTACACGAATTCGAGTATTGAACGTAATATATCTCTGTAATAAAAAATATTTTTACAAAGTTAAATATATTGTCGGAAATAGAATAGATTTTGATCCTTATATATATAGAAAAAATATCAGTCGTTCACTTTTTGAATTCTACGGTAGGTTCGTCGTCATCAGTCCCTAATAGTAATTGGCGGACGCTCTTGTTTTTATCCAAGTATCTGCAAAAAAAAAACAAAGTTCCTCAAAACAATTTAAATTAACTACTTTTTTTGTAGACAATCAATTACACTGATAAAATATTCATAAATCATAATTTAGTTTTATAGTGGGTTGTATAAGTTGGTTTTTAATCGCTTAATAAAGTGTCATAGAAATTTGGTGGCGATGTACATAGACAATGCCTGCGGGATCCACCAACAATCAGCAAAAGACTTCAGATAAACACACGCATCGACGCTTTTTGAAATAATATCATAATGTTACATATTTATAGTCTTAAATAACCTGTTCCATCGAAACCAAACAGAAAAGTCAAGTCTCCTGATGCCAAGAATATAAGTAACGACTGTAGTCAACTTGTTTATCCGTAAAATATGTAAAACTTTAGTTTATTTGTATACTTATTTGTACTTTTTGTTTCCTTTTTTGTACTTTTGTTCATAATAAAATGTTTACTTTTTACTGGAATATTTTTATTTTGAAGGTTAGTCTAAAATTAAATTTGAATGTGTTTTGAAACCGAAAATTCTTGTCACTTTTTTTTGGGAAGTTCATCTATATTGGGGTTTTGACTGTACGTTTTAGGGGCGCATATTCGGGACGGAGGGGTAATGGGCGTAATTACCCCCTCCAGAATTTTTAAACCTAATTTTATAGGTACTAAAAATGTATTATTAGAAATAGTCTTAAATATTACCACTACTATATGAATTTTATACCGCCAATAATAAGAAGCGTAGAGTAACTTTTGGTCATGTCGCTATTTTTAAACATGGATCAATATCACGGAAGAGTGCCATCTAGCAATCTAAGTCCAACTAAATGAGACATGTAAACCTATGGATATTGGTTACTGTGTCAACTACCGATCTTTTACTGAAAACGATCCACGGTAGTATAAGTACCAGTTGATTACATAATAACACTTATATGGATAGTTATCCAGAGGGCGGTCATCCTGAATACTTGCCTCCTATCGTTAGAACGTTTTTACAGGTTTGATGATCGAACCTAATACATTTTTTTATAAGTTTCAGAAACGAAATATGTTCTTTCTTGGGATTGAGTTCATTCGTAAGTTTAGTTTTCTATAGGGTTCATCTGATAATGGCTTGCCAAAACCAAAGCCATTAAATGAAAACCCACCAAACAAGAAAATTAACATTATGTTGAGATTGCAAAAGAGAAGGTGGTCGTGTTGTCAATAGTTATGGTTCCAGATTACTAGCGAAAGTAAACGAGTGATTTATATACTATTTTTTTAAATTAAACTTAGAAACAACATTTCTACAGCCGTTACCAGCATATAAAAAAACTATCTCAAAACGCAGGATTTAACATTACATAGTATGTGTCTATACCCATGTACCATAGTTGGCGCACGTAGATTGTTCGTGAGATTTGGAACGTAGGTACCACTGGTGGTACACGTCGTCGCGAAAGTGTTCATTTCGGGCACCAATAGATTTAAACCAAGTTTGTAGTTACGTACATGTTTCTCATACCTGCATCATTAGAAATGACCGTTACAAATTTAGTTGGTGTAAGTTTAGTTTACAATATTTTCCTGATAATGCTATTTTCTCTTATGTCAAAACTCACAAAATGAATAGATGCTAATTTATCCATAACAGTTCAACAGCCGGTTACGAGAACGTTCATTAAAATTTAGTAGCTTGATAAACTTTGTAAGTTAGGTTTAGACTAAGTAATTTGAAATTTATGTAATTTAGATAGTTCAGGTTCTCAAGCTACGTCAACAGTTATTGAACTCATAAATTTTAAAGAATCTTCTTGGAACAGTGGTAAATATTTTAAATAAGACATAAGCCCTTGTCAACCAAAACAATGGAGTAGAGACAAAATAAAAATGACGCTCATTTGCATAATCATAAATGATAAAGTATATTAGGTCTTTTCCTTTGCATCGAAAGTGTAGCACTGAGCTACACCACTTCTGAAAATATTGTTCCATTTATAGAACAGGAGTAAAAGTTGGAAATGCTTTTGCCAGTTCTCCCACTTTATACACATAAAATGACAGGTTTCCGTAGGATCTCACCGAAGTGGACGCGATACATTGGCGTACAAAATTATTTTATAGATGTTAATAACAATTTCGAGTAAATAGTTTAATAAATTGTGAATAGCTGTTGAAATTTTGTAAAATTATAATTTGAATATTATAATACATGTTTAATAATTATTTATAATCCAGAAATACATGCGATTGTCCGGTTTCGCCGATAACAATTTAAAATTACTTATTCTATGAAACGACACTGGCAGGTAAACATTACTGTGAAATTCTCGGAGCCGCCCGACGTGGTTTGACGTTTACCCCCTCTCTACCTACCAAAAGACTTTTCAACTTTTACTTTCTCTATACAAATTGTATGGATGGAACAATATTTTCAGAAGTGACGTAGCTCAGTGCTACACTGTCGATGCAAAGGAAAAGACCTAATGTATAGCAGCTTCAATCAACAAGCCCAATAACTAACATAATATGACAAAAGCATATAGTATATGCTTTTGTGGCATGTTTGGCGCCTGGCTGTAAGTTCATATGATTGTGATGTCACACCTGTCAAACAAGGTCAGAAGGACCATACCATTATATTATCAAACTTTGTGTCCTCATCACGGAAATGTTAGTGACGATGCGCATATTTTTTAAACTTCTGAAAGTATGTGTGTGTAATTGCATTTTCCTAAAGATAATTGAGGATAAAGAGAACTAATGGTATATCCGAACATTTGACGTTGTTTAGGTTGGCGCGACAATTGCCATGTTGCTATGATGATAACATTGGTTTGTTTGGAATCAGTAATAACGTCCCTCTATCACGTTTTATTAGCTTTTTGTGATTACATTGTTAAGGTAGGTAGGTAGGTAGGTAGGTAGGTAAGTACTTACTTAAAAATTATATAAGGTGGCAGAATACATATTGATATCAGAGATAAAGATACTACAAGCCTTTTTTATATTGATTTACCTTATAAAATGTAAAACCCTAATGGTGAATCGAAATACCTATTGATGTTAAAGCGTATGTTATATGTAAAAAACGTCAAACATATACTAAATATATAAGTACTTCTAGTCCAGGATATTCCTCCCAGAAAGTGGGTCAGTAGTCATATTAACACGTATATAAAAAAACGATTCGTTTGGCCTGCGCCTTTTATACATTTTTTCTCACATTTAAGCAATAGCATATTATAGTTATTTATCTACAAAGATAACGCCCAGAGAGCGCCAGGATACAGCCCGAGGGCCTAACCCAAGGGATAGATGTTGCCGGATGGGCGTTATCATTTAATAATGCAAGTGGTGCATACAAGATTTCATTTTTCATTATTTAGTTGATTTCAAAATTCAGTTCCATTCAGTCTTATTTAGTAGTCAGTTCAATTCAGTATTCAGTCTTATTCTATAATCAGTTCAATTCAGTATTTAGTTTTATTCTGTAGTTAGTTCAATTTAGTCTCCAAACCATTAACGACGCTTCTCCAACCCGACGCTTCTCCTAGCCGATGCTTCTACGTTCCGACGCCCCGGCGCATTATTTTAAAATAAGCTCCGCTTACACTTATCAAACAACACTACAGAAATGTCTGGAATAGAAACGGACGACATACGTCCAACGCTCAGACTGGTGAGTCACTTAACTTATTATAAAAAATGTATTATAGAAATTCATTATTCAACGAAGTCACCATCCTAAAATTATTTAAGAATCTTTACCTAAATGCCGATACACCCTAACTGGCTAGTAAATTTAACAGCTCAGCTAATTGTGGTGAATGATAATTCTGAAAACTAGATTCTCATTTTTTAACAGATGATTGGTACTGCAGGGTTGTACTGTCTTAACTAATTATCTCTCAATCTTCGCACCGTAGGTAACTCTTGTGTTGGTATGGGTTCTGAGGAGTTATAACTATGAAACTATGAGACTCGTAACAACTTTTATTAATTTAACAAACAGAAAAATACAGGTTAAAAACTTTACGCCGGGTTCAAAGCTCATCGACCCTTTCTCATCGCTTGCTTCGAACCGACTGCTGTTCCACGATTCCGCCGTTGTCGCGCACACGCGCACCTTTCGAACTGAAATGCCAGTGGCGGCTCACTGGGTACCACTTCACCACCCCCCAACTTAAATGATGCTTTACAAACATAAGCAGTGTTTAAGTTCAAACAAAACAAAAAAAGAAAAACTACGGTAACATTCATATAGCTGTAACTATTATTATTCACAGCATGACTGTACAAAAAAAATAATAACAATAAAACAATAAACACACTAGTTAGAAATAAAAATAAAAGTAAACTTTACTCCAAGATTGGGGAGACCTTATAAGGTTTTAAATTAATAATATTTTGTTTCGAAATTTCTCTCCCATCTATGTCCCCTATTATATACGAGTTGGGGCCAGCTACCCGCAATATGATAAAAGGACCCTCAAAAAGCAAAAAGAACTTTTTAATGGTTCGTTCTTCAGCCGAAGACCGTAAGTGCGTTCGGACCAAAACCCTATCTCCCGGTTCAAAAGAAATCGGCCGAATCTTGTTATTAAATTTATCAGCTTGTTTTTTCGCGCGCTTCTTCAAATTTTCTCGAGCGAAGTTCCATATAATCTGTCTGGGTACCTCCGGTGGCACCTGACCCGGGTATTTAACATATTTTTGTATGGTCGGTTCCGGATTGTCCCCTGTTTGCAAATAATTAGGCGAATAACCTGTGCTCAGACTGACGCTATTATTTAAACATTTTTCTATGAAGGATAAAACATTCGGCCAACCTGTATGTTTTTCGAAACAATAAGCACGTAACATCCGTACTACCTCTTTGTTATATCGCTCGGTGAGGTTGCCTTGAGGGAAGTATGTGGATATTAATTTGACTTTAATGTCAAGGCTATTTAGAACTTCCTGCCATTTTGGACTCGAAAATTGTGTGGCATTATCAGAGAGGATAGCTTTTGGCTTCTGAACCTCGGTACAATAATTTTTTGTCACACGTCTCAGAATGGCCTGAGTGGTAGCTTTTTTTAAAGAATATAATTTTACATATTTTGAAAACGCGTCCACGATTACCAATAGATATGTTACACCCCCCCTTCCTTCCGGTAAGGGTCCAATTAGATCCAAGCAAACGAGATCTCCTATATTATTGGGGATAATCGAATTTAAGTTGCCCCTGCTCGAGGGCGATGACTTGGACTTTTGGCACAGGTCACAAGCCGCTACAATCTGCCGTACCTGCTTTGCCATTTTTGGCCAGAAAAATAAACCGCGCATGTACAGATAAGTTTTGGTCTTGCCAAAATGTCCCATTGTTTCATGATGCGCCAGTACCAGTTCAGAGCATTGCGATTTCGGCACACATAGCTTAAAACCCGGGTTTTTATTGTTACCTCGCTTAAATAGTAAACCTTCGTGCATTACAAACCACTCTCGAATTTTTGTTTCGGCCGCATTACTCTCTAAAATTCTAATCTTTTCTCCTATCCATTTTTCGTCTAATTGGTCGTCGCGCATTTTTTTAAAATTTTTTCTTAAGTGGTCAAAGTTGTCGCTGATTTTAAAAAGACATATATTTGCATCTGTTCTAGAGTCTGGCTTATGATCGATCGTATTGTTTTCTGGAATTCGTGATAGAATGTCCGCTGTCACATTTTGAGAGCCACTACAATGCTCTACTGTAAAATCGTATTCCTGTAGGAACATTGTCCACCTAGCTAATCTCGAAGTTCGTAACTTGCAAGTCAGTATGTACGATAACGATTTATGATCTGTTCTAATTATCAGATTCCGGCCTAAAACTAAAACGCGCCATTGTTTTAGACAATGAATCACCGCATACGCCTCCTTTTCTGTTACGGTATAACGCGATTGACTACCCTTTAAAGTTGAGCTCGTATATGCTATAACCATTTTGTCTCCTGTCTCGGAATACTGAAATAAGCTGCCACCGACGGCCACTGCAGATGCGTCACATTGTATGTAAAACGGTTTCGCGAAATCTGGGTGATGTGCAATCATTGCTTTTATAAAAGCATCTTTAATTGATTTGAGCGCCTCCTTTTCTTCTACCCCCCAAACCCATTTTTGATTTTTCTTTAATAATCTTAACAGAGGCACGGTTAAATGAGCGTAATTTTCCACAAATCTTTTTTCATAATTAACAAGCCCCAAGAATCCCCTTAACTCCCTTAGGTTACGTGGTTGGGGGAAACTACTAATGGTAGCAATCCGTTTGGGGTCCAAAATTATACCAGTCGTTGTAATAATGTGTCCTAGGAAGTTTACTTCTGACCGTAAAAACATCGACTTACGTAGCTTAACCGAAAAATTTGCAGCTTTTAATTTTTTAAACACGATTTTTAAATGTTCAAAGTGTTTATCAATGTGATCTGAAAATATAATAAGGTCGTCTACGTAGACGCATGTAAATTCTCTGCATTCGTTACCTAAAACCTGACTTACACACCGAATTAAGCTAGCCATTGATGTAGCTAGGCCGAAAGGTAGCCGACAAAAAGTATAACTCTTTCCTTCATAAACGAAACCTAAATATTTAGTGTGTTCTGGTTTGATCCTTATCTGCCAATAAGCTGCGGTCAAGTCTATGGTGTTAAATATTTGTCCCCCTTTAAATTTAAATAATAATTCACCCGGATTTGGTGGAATTACCGGATCATTGGTCATTTTTTTATTTAATGCCCTGGCATCTAAACAAACGCGCACCGACTTGTCCTTTTTTGTTACACACACTAAAGGAGAAATAAATTCCGTTTTCTCCGCTCGTATAATTTCCCATTGTAACATTTCTAAAATCTGATTTCTTACATCGTTTGCAAACGCGAAAGGTATCGGATAAACATGAGGCCTAAAATCCCTGTCATCATCTTTTAATTTTATTTCGTGCCAATAATCATTGACACAGCCGGGTGTCTCTGAAAAAATATCTTTAAACTCAATTAATAAATTGAAAAGCTCTTGTTTCCTACTAATACCTTTGTTTGCGGTCGCCCGAAGGTCATCGTCGCTATACCGATGTTCACCCATTGGCGTGCATCTGAGTTTGTCGTCAGTTGTTACCGTTTCTGACGCTCCTTGACAAACATTAATTTGAATTTCGGATTTTTTTATTTTATAAGTTATTTTTAGGTCTATGACGTTTTCATTTATTTTTAGCTTTAATTCTGATTTATCAAAATTAATGATACCTTTATATTTGGTCAACCAATTAGACCCGAATAATAAGTCGCTATTTAGACTGGGGATTACTAAACAGTTTACATCTATGTTCTCTTCTGCTATTTTAATAGGCAATAAAATTTGTTTTCTAACGCGGTGTGTTTTCTTTCCAGCCGCGACAGTTATATTTGTATTAGAAACGGGTAATTCAGGGATGTTACTAAGGGTTTTACAAATTTTTAAAAAAAATTCTTCCGAAATAGCGCATACGTCGGCTCCGCTGTCGAGTAACACGTCCATTTCTTTGTTGTCGAGGGTTATTTTAACAGACGGTGCTAACCTTTCAAAATCGTCTTCTACGTCCTCAGGGTCCGATAGCATATCTTCCGGATCACTGTTAAAAATTGTTATCTGCCTAACATTTTCGCCATTGGCGTTATTCGCATCTCTGCCCCTATTCCTAACATTGGGATTATAATTATTAACGTTACGCCGCGAGTTAAAGTTTTGGTCCGAGGCGTAGGTTTCGTCAATTTTTCTCAAGTAAGTTTCTACCTGATCGATAGTTTTTAACCCTAAAATTACTATCCCTCTTTCGATTTCCGCAGAAAAGTGCTTGGAGAGCATACTGATTATTTTTTCTTCCGATATGATTTCGTTCAGAAAACCGGCCACACCCACCAAACTTAAAAAATAATCCGCCCTACTTTCCCCTGTAAATTTCCCATAATTTAATTCTAAAAAAAGTTCTCTTTGCTTTTCTACCCCCCAAAATTTTGATTTAAAAACATTTTCGAAATTATTATAATTTTCAAACTGACTTTCTTTTATAGCTGCCCAATCGGCTGCTGCACCCCTCAAACAATTTATTGCTAAACTTAATTTGCTTTCGTCAGGTACTCCTGCCTCTATAAAAAGTTTATTTAATTTGTTTATAAAATTCATAGGGTGAGTCCTACCACTGGGGTAAAAAGTTAAATTTGACCCCCCTAGTTCACGCCAGTTTGCAAGATATGCCTTAGTGTTTATTGTAAGAGTGTCAGTATTTTTTTTAGGAATATCGTTATTTAAAATATTGACTTTTACTTTATCTTTACTGTCTATAGTTTGAACACTTGTTGCCAATGATTCCACCATTTTATACAAATTAGCAATGTTCGCGGATAGTTCGTCGATTTTTTTATCTATTAAACCGCTACTCGCCTCACTTTCCACCTCATCTGCTTTCCGTTGGTTTTTTCGCCTTGGAGGCATCTTTTTAGTTTATGGATTTATCGTTTATCCGTTTACGACGAGCACGCCGGTAACAACACAAAAGTTTTACAACTAATTATACAAATGGAAAGCTCTCACCAGGTTTTTTTTTTTTAGTTCTGTCGAACGCTTCGATGCTCCTGTTCCTGCTGCAATGCTATGGCCTGCAGCTTCTCTCTCCTTTCGTCGTTGCACGTGGATACTAGGTGCACACTTTTCACTTTACTTAATTTATAACTCCTCGCCGCTCGTTGGGTGCCAATTATGTGTTGGTATGGGTTCTGAGGAGTTATAACTATGAAACTATGAGACTCGTAACAACTTTTATTAATTTAACAAACAGAAAAATACAGGTTAAAAACTTTACGCCGGGTTCAAAGCTCATCGACCCTTTCTCATCGCTTGCTTCGAACCGACTGCTGTTCCACGATTCCGCCGTTGTCGCGCACACGCGCACCTTTCGAACTGAAATGCCAGTGGCGGCTCACTGGGTACCACTTCACTCTGAACACAAGGCGTAGTTCGCTGGTACTGATTTGGAACTATTCTAGTAAGATTACGCTACATAAACTCCCCATCGGTGAGTCTGGATATAAGGCACCCTCGGACATGGGTGAAATTCAGTTTTTTTCCAGACATACTTCATTTTTTTTACAACAAAAACAAACCACATTTTCATTTTGCTTTTTTTTATTAACTTAAACAGCTTCTTTGCGACTTATTTAGCAATATTTGGCAAAAATCGACATAAAAGGGCGAAGGGGCATTCGGTGATCGGGTATTTTAACCGCGCTTATCGTTCAATTAATATAGTTTCCCCCTGACCCAATAAGTGTCAGACACTTTTTTGAAACCCCGCCCGGAAGCTCTCAAATCCAGGGAAATCGGACGGATGTCAGCTCTACCTTTAGGTCATAAGATATAGCCATTGTAAGTTTTTAAAATGTCACTCCGTAGATAAGTGGTACAGCGTTTGTGCCACCTCGTCCCAGAATAAAACGAGTATGAAACACGTATTGTCTCAAGCCGTAGGTACTCAACGTGTTAAAAAAGCAAGGAAATATGATAATTGTAAAGTAAAAGTGACAAAGACGTATTTAGCCGATTTTTACCTTTCGATCGTTTCTGTTATCTTCAACGTCATTAAATAACTGCTTTTCACTTGTAGGAGACGTGTTCAACATCCATATACCTTTCTTATTTCAATCGTATACACGAATATTGTAACATAAACCTTCGACGCTTGATATGACTGGGACTCTGGAAAAGGAATTTGGGAATTGAGAGGATTATTAAAAAAAAAGACGGTTATTTTTGGAACTTAACTTTTAGCGAAAACAATACTAAAACCGCATCACGTTCACAGAGAAAGCGTTTTGAACGTTTTTAGCAGCTTATACTTTTGGAGCGTGTTTCGCTTCTAGAAACAACACAATACAAATAAATGCAAATGACCACATAAAATGCGTGTCAAGCTTCTCGCGCTTCTCCCTCTGCAAGAAAAGTTGGAAATAAATTAGTTTGTTTTTTGACGTGTAGCGTGCAGCTTCTTTTGCGTTTTTTTATGTTGTTTATTCGACGTGTTTATTTTATTATAATGTCATTTAGTCTGTTTTAACTTACCTTAATAGATACTACTAGCCTTTCTTCATATCTCTATAATTTAACTATATTTTTTGTAATAGAAAATGAATTCTCTTTAATATTAAACCAAAGTGGCCATTCTAGTGTACCTCGAAAATGTTTTCAGTAGTCCACCGGAATTAGACAAAAAATTAGCCTGAAAATTTTTAGTACAGCATATAGACTCAGATAACAATGAAAATGTTGACTTCTTTTGATAAAATTTCACTATACGCAGAGATGAGAATGATCGGAAGAAGGTATTATATATACATATAAACATTTTTCGGCGGTTTTTCCCAGATTTTTGTATTTTACTTGAAAACGATGCGTTTTCATGAAACATTTTACTGTACTTTTTTTGAAGAACAAACGATTTTCTATCGATTATGTCCTTATACATTTTTTGCTAAATTTTATATAAACTGTATATATTTTGTTACTTTTCGCATTTTACATAAAAACCATGCACTTGGTGAAAAATTTCATCAGAACAAAGTTGTAGAGCAAAAAATTTTCTATCGAACCTATGAAACGAATTTTCCGGAAACCCATTCATTCTGCCGGTACAGTGCATGCGCAAAAGTTAAAGTCGCTTTTTCAATAAACGATCATTCAATTTTTGTCAAAACTGTCCGCTATTATATAAAGAAGAGCGGTATTGCTCGAATTACGCATTAATGGGACACCCTGTATATTTAAGTCATGCACCCATAGAGATTTATCACTGTTATTCAATTTTAATTAATATTTTCCACTAACAATAATTTTCTAGCAAGTTTACTTAACGCCATCTTGAAAGAAATTTGAGACTGGAAACTCGCCACAACCCTGTGGCATGTGTTTTTATTTATGGACACATCTGAAGGAAATCTTAAAACGCTCAAATCGCTTAAAAAGTTAAAAACGCCAAACACGCTTCAATTGTTCAAATCGCTTTCTGTGTGGTCTGTGTACACTTGGTTATATATCTATGGTGTACACTAAGGTACCGTATTTTATCAAAATTGGTGGACTTGTCCATTTTTCTTTTTAGAGTATAAAAACCCCATAAGCGAGATCATTTTTAATGTTACCTTTATTCAAGCAGAATAAGTAGTGAGTCATTTAAACGTGATCTGTTTTATTTTGAACCACAGATAACATCCGATCTAATTAAATTAATTGTTTATGTAATATAATTTTATTTTGTACCGTATGTTTATTTATTAAATAGATGGTGGGATATTTTTAATCCAAATCCAGAGATATGTGTTAATTTAACCTATTTGTAGCAAACATTCTTAAGGATAGTATTGTTTTTACAAAGTAGCCTTTTTTGGCAAGATGTATATAGGGCGAGGCTTTTAATTTGGCATAACCAAATATTGCGACAACAAAGTGTTATATTAAAAAATGATTTAGACAAATAATGTAATTTGACATTGAACAGTCAGCAGACCAGTCTTAGGCCCGTATTTATAAACAAAACTCAGCTGAGTCGGACTTGGGTAAGTCGTCCTTGAACGAAAATCGAAATTCGGTTACAACGTCTCTGAGGTTCCAGGTTGTTCCGGTGTTACACTGGAATTTAGAGATGGATATTTGCAAATATGAAACTGTTATGTACATTTACGGATTTGTTACTACCCATCTCTAAATTCACGCGATATAACCGAACTTCGATGTTCGTTCAAGGACGACTTACCCAAGTCCGACTCAGCTGAGTTTTGTTTATAAATACGGGCCTTAAGTGACCGAGTCTGTATTTTTAAGGACTTTTCGAGGTCAACTTTTTTTAAAGGAAACCTGCACTTATTTTATGATTAGGATTGTTTTTCACAAGCAAATTGAATTATTTTACATGAATATACATGAACTTATTAAGATCATAAGTTCTTCATTTTTTCATTGATTTATTGATTTGATTATTTATTTACAAGCGATATGGGATTGAATGTATTGGGTGATGTTGTAACTATATACATTCTAAACCATATATTTTTTACAAAGAAACCTTATAGTAAGTAATTTATTTTAAGGCTTAGATGGCGATCGCGTTTATAGCAGCACAGATGGGATTTATTTTTAACAATCTTCTAAGGGGATTTCTTACAAACCATTTAAAGATATTAAATAATGAAAGGTGGAATGTACTTTATACAAAGCGTAAGGTGTATGTGATCTAACTTGGATTATCTACAGCAGCAGCTTTGACGAAATATTCTTTGTTCCATGTTGTTTAAATCTATATGAGTTATGAAAAAAGTTAAAATAAATAAGAATATATGTGATTTTATCCACTTCCAAATACTGAAAATATATCATATCTATTTTTGAAAATGCACAATACATTTGTCAACGTATAGAAGTGCATAAAATACACCAGGTGCTATGTATATGTTAAAATGACCATATATGGTTTTGCCATCTAACCACAGCCATAATGGATTTGAAAAGGTCGCGGTGGACGAGAGAGGACAAGTGTCAAACCCCTACAATAATCCAGTCGCATGTTCAAAGTAGAGATTTTGGCGCGATGGTTCAGCGCTTCGATCATATAAACACTAGATTCGTAACGAATACTTTACATTAGGTTCTTTCGTTCGTCCCACTGGTGTAGGAATGAACTACACCAACGGACACTACACCTTTCGTTTGGCCCGGTGTAAAATCCACTACACCATCCTGTCGGCGATGTGGTGTCCACTGCTAGATATTTTCTCCATCAGCTATTTAGCAGGAATGAATTACACTCGACATGTGTATACGGAGGAAGTAAACTAGGTAAATAAGGTGGTGTAATTGACACTGGTGTGTACACTGCACCAACAGTGAAAGAAAGACCCTATTATTACAAACGTTTTTTTCCATCATCTCGTGTTTAATTCGGCTATTGTTGTTATTACAATCTTAAACATAGGCGGGTAAAATAAAAATTTAAGAGGATCAGCAACAAATTTATTAACGATAATTGTCGACTAAAATAATGTTATTCATTAAATTTTAATAAAAAATACCGTTGTAAATATTCGATGGCTCAATCAAGTACTGCCACAAATAAAATACTATTGTTTCGAGAAATTTCATTTTTAAATTTTGTAAGTCTCTATTATCATTATTTGGTTTTTGACATAAAATCTTTATATGTTATTTAAAAGCTTCTATATTTTGCTGTTATAATTAACGATTACAATTATAAAAGCGAGTTATTGCATAGTTTGTAAAAAGTTTAGATGTTTTTGAAGAAAGTAACTCGAATTGAGGCAGTTTTAGACACAGTTTGTGACTAGATTTTAAATAATTGTCGGGCATCTTATTTAAAGTAAAACCTTAATGATGTTTTGCATCCATTGAACCAAAAATGTAATTTTCTTTGTTTTTTGACTTGTGGCGTTTTTTTGATTGACCCATCGAATGTCGATGGTTAAGAGCACAATAACGGCATGTTTAAGAAAGTGACATTTGAAATTATGCATATTAAAATTTTGAGCGTTTAAGTCACAGAAACTATTTCAGATATATGGGCAAACGAGGTACATTGTATAATAAAACTTAATAAGCAGTTACAAGTAGCCTTAAAGTTATTACACTTATAATGAAAAAATGTTCGGACATAATATAAATGTGTACAAATTTGTCTAGGGGGAGGAGGGTATCTGATCAACAAGACCGAAATAATAAATCAATAGTTTACATTTCACAATCATATTTTTAGTTTTATTAAACTTGGCATTAAACAATCAGAATCAGGTACCATACAAAAAATATTAGTATGTCTTATACAATAAGTAGTAGTAAGTATATTCAATTAAATATGCTTAAACTCTCATACTTCGCTGATTGGCAGCATTCGTTTGGAGTCCAATAAAAAAAAATGTCCACGATATCAAGTGTATAAAAATTAAACTCCCTTGCCTCTAAAATCACAACAAGTAAATACTTATTGGTTGTGATATTTGGCAAAACGAAACATTTTCCTTTTTCTCAGTTTATTAAATGTAGAAGGGCTTATCAATGATAATTTTATAATTAATAATGGACATTTTGGAGACTAGGGAATTTAAATTTAAAGTTTTTTTTTTCATTCAGGGGACTCTATGACACCCGAGTCCAAACTTTGAGATAGCTCAATTTGAATAACTTTTGAGTGGATACTGAAACTTTTTCTTTTCTCTTAAACTGAATTAGTGATTATTCACTGATTATGTGATTGTCAAATATACCACAGGAATAACGGTAATCGACTTAGCTCTGGAAAACGATCAATAGTTACTGGCTTTCGCTGATTCGTTTAAAGAAAGTTAGCTAATTTTCTGAGTATTGCATGTGGGACACTGGCAGTTTTGTTCCCAAAATATATAATCGCTAATTTTGCTATTTCTAACCTTATATTTGGAGCAAATCCAGTATAAGGTGGAAAATATGATTTAAGGAAACCACGAAAGCCTAAATCACAATACAATAGTGTTACAATGGCTATATACAGGCTGTTTCAGAATAATGTACCATAAACAGAGGGACTTGTAGGTCTTAACTAATTATTAAGAAAAGATAAATATAATTTTCATGTAAAAGTCTCAGTTTTCATTCTACAGGGCGATAAAGTTAATTTCATAAATACATAATTTTCTAAATATCTTCCCTTATGGTAAAGATTTTTAACTTAAAAATAACATTCCATTACAGAGATTTTTCAGTTTAGGCGTACTCAAACATGAAATCTATGTAAAATTTTATCAAGGGCCGATTTCATAATGAATATTAAAAGGTCCATTAACTAATGGGACCAAGATCTTATGGACTTAATGGTCTCATTAGATAATGTATCTTTTAATATTCATTATGAAATCGTCATTTAATAATGTACATAACTTTCATGTGTGAGTAGGGCTAAAACTGAAAAATCTCGGGAGATCAATCAAGAGCCCCTTTTTGTGACAAATTGCGAGAGGAATAATTATTAATCTTAATTTTTATGAAATATAGGTTGTTCAAAAAGTTGGGATTAAAATTGTTTTCTTAGCCCTTGATTCTATGCTAATGGGCTATCGTAATAATAATGATTAAGTAACAAGTACATATTTTTAAGTCTTTAACGTAAGGGAAGATATTTAGAAAATTATGTATTTATGAAATTCACTTTATCACCCTGTAGAATGAAAACTGGGACGTTTAGAGGAAAAACTTTACTTAATAATTATTAAAGATCTACAAGTTTACAGTACTCTATTCTGAAACACCCTATATATGATATAAGGATAGGTAGGTTTATCTAATACAAAGAGGCACAGAATCCAGTATATCCTGGAGGTCTGCGGCTAGAGAGAGGTCTTAAGCATCTGGGAGCAGACGAAAGTTTGGTTGGGGAAGTTTTTTGGTAGGTTTATAGAAGAGGGAAGGTGGGGTACGTGTCAGTGAGTTTGAAGTGTTTATTTGTGTGTAGGTACTTAAAATAGCACTTTTTTTTTGGAGGGGAGCCCTAGTCATTCTGGGGTGACCGTACTTACCACCGCCGTTCCTCTGGCTACGCCAATGTACAATAAGCATGAAGTTAGACAATAAGGTTATATTTAATCGAATATGTCCAACATTTGACAAATGTGCAGAAAATATTTCTTCTAGAGGTTAATTCGAGAGTATTAGGTATTGGATAATCAATTTTTGTCAAGTTGTAAAGACAGACGTTCTAGTTGTGTCTGTTTCAATAAAACTTAAATATATTACTATTGTGCCCTTAGCCATCCATCTATGTAATTATAATAAAGAAAACAAATACAATAAGTTGAAGTTGACAGAAAAACATTATGATCTAATAAATTAGAACAAAAGTAGCAAGTAATGACTTTTTCCAAGTCTTTATAAATCCTGTTATATAATGATGCCAAGCTGGTGAAACTAAATAGTCCAATTCGAATAACTTTTTATTGAACTTATATTCACTTGATTCTAATATTTTTTTTCAGTTTTGGTTTTTATTGTACTGGAAAAAATGAGAATTGTACAGGAATCTAGAGCAGTAGAGCTTACTGCCAAGCTGTTATACACCATTTTCTAAACATATCTCATCATCACTGCAATACTATCACAACTAGGAAAGGTAAAAGATTAACCGTCTATATTTACATGAAGAAAAAACTAACATAATTTACTTTGGCTTAAATTTTTAATTCATTATGCAGTGGTTTTGTGTTTGAATTTTGTGTACCTACTATTTCATACATAACTCAAAATGGCGATATTTCGAGTTGCGTTGGGATTGTATTGATGCTGAGATGTGTTACTTATCAACAGCTTAAATTTATTGAAATAATTCAAAATAAAAGATTATGTTTCAAGAGATAAAGGTTTTATATACTTACCTTTATTTAGATCATTTATGCCCATTGAATATATCAAATACATTTTCAAAAATATCTAATTTCATTTCATAAACGACAAAAGCATCTAGCAATGAAAAACTTGTATTCGTGCAAAATTTATTTAAAAATACGAAATACATTTTTTTCATTGCTAATGTAAGCTACATGCACACAGCAACAACTTCTATTGGTTCGTTTTAAAAAAGGTATCTGCTACGCTGTTACTAAATGGCCGTCACTTTAATTTTTTTCTTTCACCACAAAAATTGCCTGTTATCAATTTTGTTCCAGCTCTTAAACCTCTGTATCCTGTATTTCTACATTTTTTCAAAATAGTGGGAAATGATGCTATCGGCGCAGATTATACTTCCACAACTCAACCAATTAAAACGGGCCAATGGCCAATATCAAATCTTTCAATCGAATCATAGATGGGGTGGTATCGCTTTCTAAAGATTCCAGTTTCATGTGGCGGACAAAATATAGTCAAGATTATTTATCTAGTATTTATATGATCGAAGGTCCAGCGTGACCCTTATATTACAATGAAAGAGCACTTCAGTATAGTGACGGTAAAATATATAAGACCAAGGTGTAGAGAGGCAAGGTGAAAGAAATCAGTGCATAATAATGATTGATTTATCTTTAGTACCGCAGTAAGTTATCTAGAATCTAGATAAAAATAATAGTAGTTGGGTATCAAAAATATGAACTGTAATTGGTAGATTTATTTTTTGCAGTGTTTTACTACCTACAATGGATATGAAATATATTCGTTCAGTTGAACACTTTTTCGTTTTGTAATCTGTGCTTAGATAAGCCAATATCCATGTGGGTGTAGAACAAATTAATTTGAATCGCGAATACTTCCACTGAATGTTGCCTATGAACCAAATTATTTTTTTGTAATTATAAAATACAATTTTACCTGCGACCACACATATCGCACTATAGTCTTACGGGAAGTGCTCTATATCACCCGTGTGTAAATATCTACTTTCCGCATCAACTGTCAAATATGTCAAACCCTTAATTTCTATTTTGATCGATCTATGTAATGTCCATATTAATAGTAAAATAGATTTGATGATTAAATCGTGAATACCTACCTAGTTTCTAAATATTAATTTTCAACAAATTATTAAAATAATTTTAAAGCAATACATTAGTTTTTTCTTGGTTAATATACATATTTGATTAGGTATTTTATGTGATATAAGCTTGTTAGCTCAGTTCGTAGAGCGTTCAACTTAATCAACTTTGCATGTTTCGACCACATCGCGACACGGTTTCAATCCCCACAGATGGAAGCAATCTTTTTTTATTTTTGACAAATATAAAAATAGAAAAAATACGACTATTGTTATTTATTTTAAATAAGTACATTTTTTTATGCATATAACATCTGCAGTTTCTTTTCGCTATTTATTTTATATTATTTTAATTAATGTTCAGAAAATAATTGTAAGTAGTTAAGTAGAAAATCATCTTTAATGATAAAAAAAGTTCTTGTTAAAGTTGTTTATCTTATTATTTGCTGTATTTAAAAACTGAACTAATAAAAAACAGTAATTATTGTATTCTAATATTTTTTATACCTAATGTTATTTTACAGTTATTCTCCTATGACAGTGATTGTAAAAAAATTAAATCAATTTAATTTCGACAAAACACAATAGGTAAAACACTTTAAAAATTATTCAATAAGGCATATAAAAAATACCAGCCACATTTTGATTGAACTTTTATAGCCAGATTTCCTGATTTTACATTTTTTTGATAAAAATATTTTGTAGTCGTAAGAAAAATATTGTACATCACTTGTGTAAAAGTGACTGTCGCATTTATGGCTTATGCCTCGTGCGGCAATATTTTCCACTCGTGTGCAAAATGTCACTTTCCATACTCGTAATGTAATTTACTATTATACTTACCTAGATAACTTACTGGCCTTACTGCGGTACTATACAAACAAACTTATAATTTTGCGTTATGACAACTGCGTTAGTTTGATAAATCTTTAATTCTGTTAAAGTTTAGTTCATTCAGAACCATATCTTAGGCTTTGCATTTTCTTTCCAATAATACTCTTGTATATGTTTTTTAAGGACCTGCTGATAAATTTTACACGAGATATTTTTTCTTTAGTGTTAATCCAAACCGTCATGCATTTGTTAAAAATCAATATTTTTATGAAAATACATATTAGCAAAAATAAAAAGAATGCAAAAGATGGGAAGCAGGTAAAAACGAACACAAACATATAAAATAAAAAAATAAACTAAATTTCAGACTATTATTAATGTAAAAAATATACAAAATAAAAATGGCAACAACAAAACACAAAAACAAACGCTATCACTTACTACGCTTTTGTTTTTGTTTATAGTTTCTGACAACTCTCTCACTGAGAGATTTCTGCAATTTGAAAAAAAAAATAAAGATAGTTTAGCAGACTATTAAACAAGTTATGTATCAATGGCTGTACATATAAAAACAAACAAATCTCAAGAATAAAATCTGCAATAATATCTTTGGCACCTATATTTAATTTTATTTTATTTACATTTTTTTTAACTAATACTAGGAAAAATGCACTCGTCTACCATTTTGCTACGCTGCCAATTATTGATAAAAAAAAGATTATATCACAATTAGAACTGCCAATTTATAAATTTCAATTATACACCAAAAAATGATGAAAAATGCAGCTTTCCAGTAAATAAGCTTTAAATGACAATACAAATTGTTAATTTAAAGACACTATGAAAGTCTGATCCAATCAAAACATGCAATTGAAAATAAGTAACTTGTATATATAATTTTTAAAATCACCTTTTGTATCATCATTTAACCTCGACTATATCAATCGGTTACAAGAACATTCATTAAAGTTTATTGGTCTGATAAACTTTGACAGAACTTGTCGATATGATCTGTATGAGTGACACGAACTTCAAATTATTCACAGTGTAAACATCTACCAGGCACATAAATTTTAATGATTGGCTGTATGACTTGCACCTGAATATATTAGTATTTGCTCGTCCTACCACCAAATAACACTATCATAAGGTACAAAATGACTTTCATCCATCAACGTATCAACTATGTAAACTACCACCTCAAAACCATTTTATTTACTCATTCTTTTATACCTTGAAAACTTCGAAGAACTTCCTGTGATATTGTCGATATCGTCGAGTCCTCTGTGTATTGAGATTGAATCCAGACTATCACTATTTTTAATAGCCAAATATTCAGCCGTTTCCAATTTTTGCCTAGTTGGTTTCTTCCATAATTTAAGCAAAAGGCTCGAACCCACCACGGACACGGAACTGAGAGCCATTGCTGCGCTGGCCATCCAAGGTGCAAGCATAAAACCTATCATACTGAAGGCTCCCGCGGCGAGAGGTATACCTATAGAAAATAAGCAAATTAATCAACTACTGAAAACGAAATATGTATAAAGCAGTCGAATTAAATAAAAACCAAGAAATGTATGTGATCTTAAAAAATCCAAAAATAAGCATAGGGCTCTAATCGTTAGGGACACATTGTAGGTATAAAAGGTGTACGTAATTTGTGTTCAACTGATCCTTAACTTTAACAAAAACATTCTGTTTTTGAATTTTAAATCTACGTTTTTAGTTTTTTTTATATTATTTCCAGGTCGTGAAAAGTGGTTTAACGAGTGGTACACCAATGTGTTAGAAGAGGTTGCAGAAGAAATTTCTAAGCACTATGCTTTTAGTCTGGGTTATATAGGTAGAGCGACATCAACTATCAATCAATTAATACTATTTGTAACTTATAGTGGATTCGACTCAAATGCTCTTGCTCGATGACAAAGTGATTTTAGTTCTGAATTGATTTTGGGCAGCATTTATATAATTCAAATTTATATCTAGCAGTGCACACAGCAAGCAAGAGCTAGAGTTCGACATTGGTGTAGCGCGTCTCTATCGTTATTCGACTGGTACAGTTAGCACTTGACATTTCAGATATCTAACAAATTTTTAACGATATTTATTTATAGTTGCCAAACCAAAAATTATGTCGCATCGGCTGCCGGATTAGAAAGGAGACAGCTGCTAATTTGAGTGGGAATGTTTTGTGCGAGTATGTTTATTTGAGGAGCTAGCATGTTTTTTATGAATGCATCTGTATTTACGTCTACTACGCTTGCTTTACACTGCTGTCACACTTCAAAATTAATTACGTACTTTCCTGAAAAAACAATAGAACTTAATTACAACAAGAAAAATACATTACACTGATAATACCTGAAATTAGAGCTTTATAGAGGGTGTCTCATTAAGAATGGGACACAGAACAACTGAAGATTCTCTGAATAAAAATAAGAAGATTAAACGAAACATGCTTAGATAAACTATTTCTGGTTTCCGAAATACAGGGTGTTAAAGTTGAAAATTCAAAAATAATTAATGGCTATAATTTTTTTAATTCTCAGTATAATTTTACTAAAAAATAAACTTACCAGTGGTGTACGACACAGATAATTAACATTTTCATCCCCTCTAAAATTTACGCCACTTTCCAAAAACTTATTTGGACTATACTTTTACATTTTTTGATGAGTTAAAAATAGCAATATTTGTGGATGACACTGCAATATTGGCAGAAATAATGGAGACCTCAGAAAAACTCCAGAAAATTGCAACAGAATCAATCGATGGTCATTCGGAAACGATTATCTTTATAGAGACTTGAAGAGGCAAACAGTCAAAAGAAATAAAGAGATTTGCTGCGAAACATGAGGGTCGACTTCACTTCCACGTCAATGAAGAAGCACTACAATTACTGAACAACTCAGCAGAAGGCTCAAAATGAAGCTATACCAGGGAGATTGGTACAACTGGATGACGTTGACCAAGAACAAATGACAGAAGAAACTAGAAAATTTTGACGCAATATAGTGTTGTATAATCAGTGATGTCAATAACGTCATAATTCAAGAATGGTAAATATAAAAATGTTGTTTGCATCTAGATTAGAAAATATCCTATCGCATTTACACAGTAAACGTTCAAGTTTACCCACATGGCTCTATCAGTATCTGACTTACCTAAAAGATTATATACGCTGGCAAAGAAAAAATTAAGTCTTATTCTATTAACAGTTTTTCTGGACAATTCCAGACAAGCCACCACGTCTAAGAGATCATTTCTCATAAGTACAACATGAGCAGCCTCAACGGCGACGTCAGTCCCAGCTGCGATAGCCATTCCAACATCAGCTTGTGCTAGGGCGGGAGAATCGTTGATTCCATCACCCACCATGCATACTTTGATGCCTTTGGCTTGCAATCTGAAAATACAACATATTTTTGCAATAAATTACAGTCTTAGTAATAACTTAAGTAGCACAATATACTCTACCTCTGTACTCGGATGACTTTGTGGGAAGGAAGCACCTCTGCATAAATTTTGGTAATCCCTACTTGTCTGGCGATACTAGCTGCAGTCTTTCTATTATCGCCTGTCAAAAGAATAACTTCTAGGCCCATTTTTCTTAAAGTATAAACAGCTAGATGAGCCTCAGGTTTTACTATATCAGCAACGCTGAGCATAGCGACAATACTTCCTAAAAATAAACACGATTTTATTTAGTAATTATCATTATTAAGAGTCCGTTCCTTACCATTAATAGCGCAAAGTACAGCTGATCTACCCTGTTCTTCTTCGGTAACCATGTTTCTGTCAATCTCAGGAGCAATTATGAACCCGTTACGGTTCATCCACTCCCTATTTCCTACGATAACCTCATACAAGCCACTTTCATTTTCCAAGGACGAACTGACTCCTATCAACTGACCCAACTTAATATTTTGCGAATGGCTGACTTCTATTTGTACGTTTTTGACAGTAAATAGTCCCGAACTACCAGCTTGAACCAAGTTAATGAAGTTTGTGAGTTCTGTGCTGTTTTGGGATGCATTAATAACTTCTGAAAGGTTCGATATTGTGCATTTCATACCACAACCAGGTACGGTCTGTAAAAGGAGTATAAAAAATTAAATTGAATGTTCAAAATCAAATGAAACGTACATAAGGTAACAAGGTAATTGCCGTTAGTAACGCTAACAGTAAAAACTAAATATATACTGTATTTAAAAACTGCAGAATAGCAATATTCGGTAAAACTTTTAATTGGTAAAAGAGTTATCAAATTTACCTGAAAATTTGTTGATTTTCCTACTAATTCAGTTCCCAAAGCAGAGCGGACATATTTTATAATGGCTGCTGCGATAGGATGTTCAGAGTTGGATTCTGCAGAACCAACAGCTGCTAAAATGACAGCTGGACTGAGACTGTCGCCTTGGAGCCATATTTTTGCGACTTCCAACGTTCCTTTCGTGATGGTACCTGTCTTGTCGAACATTATAGCTTTGACTTTGTGTGCGCTCTCCAGTGGTTCGGCACCTTTGATGAGGATACCATTTAAGGCTCCAACGCCTGTGAAAAAGAATATTAATATAGAACATATACAAAAATATTTTTAAAGGAAGCTGATGACACTAAAAATTCGCTACAATAACTTCATCCTCTTTATTTTCTGTTCAATTAAGAAGTCTAATAAAGAAACATTCAGGATAGCTATTCTTGAATTCGAGGGACTAAAAACCGGTTTTTCCATTTTATCTGCAAAGTACTAAATTTGTATTTGTCTAATCCTTCACTCAAAATTTCAACTCCCTAAGATTTAATCATAGATAACTTGAGATTAAGCAAAATATAAAGGCAAAAGGATATTTTAAAAATGGAAAACATCATGTTATATGGGACATTTTTGGTACGGTAGGGTACGGTCCGTTATTAACTGAAATATCGGTTACTTGGTCCAAAACTAACCACTCTGAAAAATCGGTTAAATTAGGGAAGCGGTTACCTGAAAATGATTAATCAAACGTTAATTCACTAACCGATATATTTTTATGGTTAACATTAAGTTGAATGTCAATCTGTCACAAAAGTGACGCAATTCTCAGCCGTGATCCAAAAGTAACTAACAAATTAGTATTTTTTTTCATGAACCGCTGTCAAAAAATCCTGGTTAATTACGGTCAGTAATCGGTTAATATCGGATCATACCCTAGGTGTTTAAAAAATAATCAGGATGAATATAGCATTGCTTACCTGTTCCCACCATCACAGCTGTAGGCGTGGCCAATCCGAGAGCACAAGGACAAGCAATCGCCAATACACTCAGAGCGCATCTGAATACAAATTGTAAAATAATCTCAGTGTTGTTAAACCCTATTTTCTCTGATTCGCGCAGAGGCAAATTATTGATATCCATAAAACCGACAATAGACCAAATGATTAAAGTGATAAGGGACAAAAGAACTACTGTCGGTACGAAATAACCAGCGATTTTGTCGGCTAGTTGTTGAATGGGGGCTTTAGAAGTTTGAGCCTCTTCTACCAGCTTGACGATTTGTGATAATGTTGTGGCTTCGCCTGTATGCGTTGCTTCTACTATTAGCAAACCGTGTTGGTTGATCGAGCCACCTATTACGGTGTTTCCAATTTTTTTAGGTACTGGCATGCTTTCGCCCGTTATAAGGCTTTCGTCACACATCGATTGACCCTGAAAATTAAAATATATCACTCACTATTTATAGATTGACCTGTTAATTAAAAAATCGATGACAACTGGCTTTTAACCGTACCTGTACAACCTTACCATCGACAGGTACTTTGGCACCAGGTACTATTTTAAGTATATCCCCTCTTTGAACCAAATCGACGTTAACTTGTTCTTCTGACGCAATTTCACCGTTTTTACCCAAAGTTATGATCACAGCATCCGTAGCTTTTAGAGACAGTAATCTTAAATAAAAATTAGACATAAATAATCAAAGTATTGAACAAAAACAGACTATTAAATAGCACACAAAAACAAGCACTTATGAGCTATAAAATGCTACAACTACATACATTAGATACAGAACTGTAACATACAAAGGTAATTAAGAATTATCAAGAAATAGATAATCCAATCGTATGGAGGTTGAATTGAAACACTGGTATAAAAATAATTACGGAGTACCAAAAAGCCAGGGTTGAAAAAAAGGAGTGTATGTGAGAAGGAAGCCAACTGGTTCAAATTCAGAAACCAGGAAAGAGCTAGAATTAAAGGCACAAAACATTGGATATTAGTCTAAGATCCGAAATAAGGTCGACCTTCACCCATCTGTTTACCGGATGAAAGTTTTTTTTTTATTAAATAAAATATGTTTTTAAATATACCGCAAATGGGTTGCCTAAGAAAATTCGGTCCACACTATTTATTTTCTTAAAGTAAAAAAAACGACACCCTATAAAGTATTCCCAAAATGCTTTGACTGTGCCCAAACTTTAATCAGCTCATCGCAGGATAGATTAAAGCTTAAGTTCAAAATTTGGTGTTTTTCTCTTCATCCGTTTTTGAGTTATCTTCAAAATTCGAAATTTGCACTTTTCATCGAGTATCTCAAATTAGGTCCATTTTAGGAAAATCATGTATAGAGACAAAATAATAAAGAATGACATCATAAACAACTTTTATCATGATTCCTATACTTTCCTTATCTGTACACAGAGAGGAAAGTAAAAAATAGCGGTAACCGTATTTTCTTAGGCGGTATATTTAAAAACATATTTTATTTAATAAAAAAAAAACTTTCATCCGGTAAACAGATGGGTGAAGGTCAACCTTACCTTACCTTACAAAGTGAGAAGGGTAATTGCGATGTATCACTACGTGAAAGATAATAAAATTGGCGAGGGATCTGAACCCCAGACCTTTCTAAGAGGAACTTAATGCTCAAACATCTTATACATTTTTGACGACTTAATATTTATAATTTAATTGTTTTTAGATAGCTTTATTACAATTTACTAAAATTTACGGTTTCTTTTTTGTAAATATAAATGAATATTAAATTGGTATTATTTATCGATTCGTGAGAAGAATTGCTCATTCTTAATTATATTTTATCTCGCTAACAACTGTACTGACAATTAGATTGACATAATTTTCAATAATTTAATATTTAAAAAAGAACAGTGAGCTGTGAATGGTGGATTTCATATCTTAATAATATACATATATTGGATACGAAATGATATCCATACAGTAGACTGATATCGCCTAGGTACTTTGTTCTGTAGTTTGTGCACAAACTGGATACTAAACATGTGAGTCAAAACGTGTGTGTAGATAAAAATGTTATATATTCATGCTGCGAATGAGAAAAGGCAACATAATAAAAAACTTTTTTTATTTTCTTTTAGATGTTCAGATTTCTAGTTATTAATTTTTTTCTACGCTGGTTTATTATTAGAAGTAAATTAAACCACGTTTCACCGTTCTTATTTTATTAGTTTTATCATGAGTACATTTGTCAGGTCCTAAAAATATTGTAAATTATACCCCTTACCTAAATACCTGTTTCTACAGTGCTTTCTTATGTGAATCTGTCCCTGTTCCAAATAAAAATGTCTGTACATTTAATTGTCGTGGCATAATTATTTAAATAATTTAGTTAACATGTAGACCAATAATATGGGCATTGCTAGAGCGGCTATATTTATACTTTATTTAATAAATCAAGTCGATAGCTTTAATAGTTTTCAAAATATAATGAAGTAAAAGCAAAAAATAATTTCAAAAATAGACAATTTTTTATGTTTTTTGTCATAATTTTTGTTTTAATCTATTTCGTGAATTATACCTGTATAATACGACAATAAATCCTACGGGATCTAACGGCGTAACTTTGCTCAAAATTCTAAAGAATCATCCAGACCGTCACTCGTCCCTATCTCAGGTCGTTAAGTGATTGTCAAAGCATTATTATTGCTATCGGAGCCTATCTACAAACTGTAGCTGGAAAAAATTCGTGTGAATATGACGATGCAGTACTGTTTACTCTTGATAGAGATTTAACAAACGTTTAAGCAAGAAATCAAAATAGATTCTGAAAACTTTAAACTCCAACCATCATAACCTCTCCACAAACTCTAATTATACTTAACCATTGATAAAACAATCTGAGGATAAGTCATTTATAACTATTTTCGATATACAAAAATTGGGATCGGTATACATCTAGGCATTACGCACTTTATAAAGTTTTTAACACTCAAAAATCGTTCAAACACAAATAAAAATTAAATTTAATTACAAAAAGACACTACAAAAAAAACTTATAAAATTGACAAATTGCATTCACAATAGTGGGGGTTCGATCCCACTTTGTGCTTACAAATCGTATCCTCAGGTTGCCAGATCAATGTACTAACACTTCTTTGGGCGACACTCACAAATTTGACCATCAAGACTTGTTTATTTCTTACCTACTTAACGCTTCCGAGGTCTTCCCTTTGGCAATATGCTCCAACCATCTACCTAAACTTATGAAAACCAACAACATAGGAGGCGTATCGAAAAACGTTTGAGGCGAGGTGTTTTGTTGCATAACCATGGCAGCAATAACGACGCAAACACTGTAAGTGTAAGATATTGACGTCGCCATGGCTATAAGTACATCCATATTCGTGGTTCTATGACTTAAGGCTTTGTAGGCTTGAACGAAAAAGTGCCTGCCACCAAATATTAGGACCGGTGTAGATAGAGACCACAGAATTAAGTTTTCTATTGACAGGCCTAAAAAAAGTATTTTTTAAAAGAAATAAGTAAAAAGAGGTTTCAAATTGATTATATATACCTGGTACCACACAGCACATCTCTTCATGCGACATGGTAGACATCTGAACCATAAAGTACATCATGGCTATCATACAAGGACCTCCAAAAGCTAGAGAAAATATAAAACTTCTTTTCCATTTTCTAATTTCTTCTTTATGATGTAAATAATCATCGCTGCCACCTTCTCTACTAAACAGTTGTGCTTCAAATCCAAGTTTCTTTATAGCATCGATAATGTACCTAAAAGAAAATTGTATTATTTCAGTAAGTAAAAACTGGTCCATCATGGGAAAACCTAATTCGAGAAGAGAATAAAATCAAACTCACAACCCTAAAAGAAGTAGACACCGGAAAATATTAACCAGAAAAAAGCACCAGGATTTGAGTTAATTACAGGGAAGATACTAAAACTAATTCCTAGGAAAGCTATAGATAAACTGACATATCTTATTAATGTCCTCTTCAGATTGAAGTATGTACCTAAGATATGGAAAGTGCCCGAAATAATAATGATACCTAAACCAGGCAAACCACCAAATGAAGTTTCAACTATTTTAAAAAATATTCCTGAAGAGATTAGAACCCATCATAAAAGAAAAAAATAATTCCGACACATCAGTTTGGCTTTAGAAACATTCAACCAAGTCCAACAAACATCATTGAAACATCACTAGAAGAAAGAAAAGTTTACTCTACTATCTTCTTAGACGTAGCGCAAGCTTTCCTCAGAGTATGGCACGAGGGACTGGCCCAGACAATACATACAATTATTGAAATCATACATTACAGATAGAACATTTAGAATAAAGTAGGAAGAAGTTTACTCGAAATAAAAAGAGATTAAAGGAGTATCATAAGGAAGTATATTGGAATCTGTTATGTATCTGCCCGAGTTTCGAAAAAAAAATGCATTTTCTAAAAGTTATTTTCGTGTTCCCTCGAGTCGGAAAAAATAATTTAGGTACCGCTGGATACTTTATTTTTTTTTAACATTATTTTTGAAGTTATTGTGTCGTATATGGGATATGTAGCCATTTAGATTAGTAATAATGGCATATTCCTAAGCCTTTTAGTAAATACAAGTTGAGATATGTAAATTTGTCTAATGTTTTTTAATGTTCTGGGTGAGATTTTGCTATTTTGCTTAGTTCATGTAATGCGGAATTTTTCAAGCTAGCTGATACGTTAAAGAATAGTCTTTTCTGATATACCGCTTTTTGGCTTAGGAAGGCTGTATTCATCCATGATATTATAAAAAAGAAGGTATGATATTACGCAGATTGACGCTATACGTCACGGTGACGTATTATGGTGGAAGACGTGACTTTTACGAATTAGAGGTACCAGATGATCGATAACAGTGCGCGAAAATAAATTTTAATCTGCTCATGGCCAATTAGATGATCATATTCGACACCACAATAATACGTCATGCGCGAACTTTATGAGATTTCATCCGCTAAATATCATACCTCTGTGATTTTTTGTATCATGGTATACATCAGTGATATTTTGAGACTAGAAAATATTACAATAGACACCTTTGCAGATGACATTGCTATCTTGGCAGTAGGAGAAAATCAATTAGAAAATTGCAGAACTACCTTAATAAAATGTGTACATATACATCTTGCAAATACAAGAAAACACCATGTTCCAGTTAGAATAAATAATGCCCAAATACCCTACATGGATACAGCAAAATATTTAGATATTACTTTGGATGTAAAACTGTGCTGGATAGCCCACGTAAGAAAAAAAAGAAGAACTATTAATAAGATACAAGAAAATGTATTGGCTGAGCGGAGGGAATTCTGACTTGTCCAATTACAATAAATAACTCCTGTATAAACAGATACTCAAACCAGTGTGGACATAATATATGACATTCAGCTGTGGGGATGTGCCAGCAAGACTGACATTGAAATAATACAGCACTTCCAGAATATAGTTAATGCCCTTTTGTACATTAGAAACAGTAATCTTCACAGAGACCTGGAGATGGACACCATTAACCAGACAGACCATCGATAATTTAAGGAGAAAACCCTTTGAGTTAGCGAAATAGTGTAAAGCAGAGTAAAGTGTGGCAGATACACACCTTAATTTTAGTGTAAATAAGTTATTAAGAGTTTTAAAGATTATTGTTGAATAAGACATTAGTTTTTTATTTTGCTATGTAGTATTTTCTAATTAAAAAAACACGTCATCTTACCTTGGTCCTGTAATTTCCGGATCATATTTGAACTTCCCGCGCCGAGTTGTCAAAGCAACCTGCGCCGTCTTGACTCCAGGCACCTTCATAATGTTCGTTTCTATTTTGTGGACGCAGCTCGAGCACGTCATACCGATAATTTCGACGTCAGCTTCAGATTCGATGATGCCCGACTGTTGAATCACGGTTGTGGGGAATCCCAGATCGGTCACTGATTCCGCTATGTCTACTGGCGTTGTCATCGATGGGTCGAATTGGATTTCCGCCCGCGCCCCCAGTAGGGAAACCAAAATTTTGTAACAGCCTACAAAAAAAAATACTCAGCGATTTAATACCATAAACTAAATTATAGAAGAGCTAAGCTAATAAGCACCAAAATTCTAAAAGTGTATTAAGCAGGAAACAGGAATTAATGAAGAAGAGATATTCGATTTACAAAGAAAAATATAGAAAAGTAAGACAGGAAAAGGCGGAATAAGATGGAAACAAATTAAATTCTCTCAAATGAATCATATCCTTAAATGATACTATCTAAGAATAGCGCTAAACAATATGAAATATAAAAACTGACGGAATTTATGATATATTTTATAATGTCTTTACTATCTTGATGATGCTTACCTGGTAACTTTTGAACGTGTTTTTCAATAGCTGCCACACAGGAGCCGCATGTCATGCCTTTTACTTGCAAATAACATTTTTGTACATTTATAGAAGTATCTTCTTCCGCATCACTGTTTATCGACGGAGCATCAGTGGGACTATGTCTAACTTGTTTTTGTAAAACGTTTTTTCCGTTTATTATCTTAACGTACGCTTCGAAACCCATGTCTTCTATTTGCTCCGCTATCTGTTCTGGCGTTATCTTGATTGGTATGAATTCTACGTAGCCCTCCTGGTTTTTAAGATGTACTTTTATCTTTGAAATGCCTTCTTTGGTCGATAACATCCCCTCTATGCTTTGGACGCACGAATTACATGTCATACCTTTGATATCTATATAACAGGAGCTTCTTTCAGTTTTTGTAAGTAGCGGTAACGATGCTTCAAAACCCATGTCATCTATATAGTCGCATATTCCTTGAGGGTTTATAATTTTTGGATCATAATGTACCATGCCGTATTTTTCTTGTAAATTTACCTAAAAAACCAGAAAGGTTGAGTAATTGAAAAATGCGCATACGTTAGTAGATTGGGGACAATCGAGGTGGCCAAATAGCCTACAATTTATGGGTGTCAGACTCTTTATAACCAAGATATAGGGTAATTTATCAATTTTGCTCATTTCTTCAATTATTCATAACGAACCACACTATATATTTTTATTCTTTGTCCAGTATGGTGCCGAATAGCGTATAAATAAAAGCTGAAATCCTGATCTGGACTTAAAAAAAATCAACAAAGAACCCTTCATTTTTCTTAAGAAATTGGTACTAGGTTAAATTTTCCAAATTTTTGATATGTTGTAGTACTCTTTACAAATATGTGTCAATTTAACTTGTTGCCAAATGATGTGGTGTATTTTACTCATGGTAATGATTTGCAGATTACCAATTCGGAGTATCATGTTTTACAAAATTCGGTAGGTACACTATATTTCATATAGTATTGAATTGAAGTCTGATAAACGTGTAAAAGGGTTAAAATATGAGGTAGTTACATTATCATCTCAAAAATGGTGACTTTATTTAATTGAACAATTATTATTTTGGTGGCATTGTATGATTGGAATGCATATAGTGGTTAAAATTTCAAAATTCTTGGCCATAATTCAAAAATCGTTGCCGCTGATTTTTTTCTTTTCTTTAAAACGGGTACAAATGAAAATTTAGCCTAGTATCTATTATAGTGACAATCATATTTTTTGTTGGTTTAAGGTATGGGGGAGATTGGGGCACATTATATATTAAATTTAGGTACCCATTCAAAAAAAATTTATTTATAATTTTTATAAAAAAAATTTTCTCTGGTTCTTTAAGTAACTTTTTACCACTTCAGTTAATTTTTATATTTTTTGTTAATCCCTTTAAAAACCAATGTTTTTCAGACTTACAAGTTTTCCAAACCGTAAAAATCAATAAAAATCTCGAATTTGTAATTTTGAGCTATATCAATAAATATAAACATATAGATAATCATTTTGTGTTATTGAAGAATAGTAACAAGGGGTCGTTATACGTTATTCGCAAGTATTCGCAGAATTTATTTATTTGTCATATTGCAGGACAATCCATTATACAGGGTCCGGCAGTGAAAAGGAAAGATTTGAGGTATGGTTTGCAGCGAGCCGCGAGGTAGTGGGAAAGAAAGTAGCTGACTTGCCAAGACCTGCATGATTTACCATTTAGTTTACATCGCGGTTACACAGTCAAAGCCTATTTTCAAAATAGTGAGAGTTTAGTGCAAACGCGTCGTGACTTTCAACGGCATTTTAACATACCGCGCAACTAACCTATTCCATCAGATAAAGCGATAAAGAAATGGGTAAACAACTTGGAACAAACAGGATCGACGTCTAAAAAAGGGGTGGTAGTGACAAAATAGTTCGAACCCCTGAAAATATCGAACGTGTTCGACAAGCTATGTTAAGAAGTCCACGCCGATCGGCGATCCGTCACGCCACACGTCTTGGAATAAGTGACAGATCGATAAGAAGGATTCTCCATAAGGATCTTGGATATCTCCCTTACAAAATACAGGTTGTGCAATCACTTTACCCGGGTGATTATCCACAGGTATCCGTTTTTGTGAAATTATGCTTGCCAGACTGAAGGAAAATGACAACCAAATTAACAATTTGTGGATGAGTGATGAGGCACACTTTCATCTCCCTGGTTTTGTTAATAAACAAAATTTTAGATACTGGGCGGAGGAAAACCTTCGTTTACTTCATGAACCACCTCTTCATGCTCAGAAAGTGACAGTATGGTGTGCGATTTCGGCAAATGAAATCATCGGTCCATATTTTTTTTTGAGAATGAGGCTGAAAATGCCGTTACCGATAATTTTGTATGATACGTGGCAATGATTCAAAATTTTCTTACACCTCAACTTGAAGGCTTTCCAGTAGATGAACACACACTTTTTCAACAAGACGGGGCAACAAGTCACACTGCAAGAATTTCAATTAATGCTGTAAATGCTTTGTTTCTAGGGCGTATCGTTTCTCGAAACGGGGATATCAGTTAGCCCCCTCGGTTTCCCGACCTAACCGCCTACGACTTCTGTTTTTGGGGATACCTAAAGACAAATGTGTTTGCAAATGATCCACCCAGGACAATCCCAGCTCTTAAACAACGGATTCGTGACGAGATTGCAGCAATACCTGTTGATATGCTGCGCAGAGTTATGCAAAACTTTCAGGCACGACTCCAAGAATGCATAAATTGTAACGGAGGACATTTGGCGGATGTAGTGTTTAAAAAATAATTTTTTTGATGTTGTAAACCAAATGGCTACTTTCTCATTTTCCATTAATGTATTAAAAATTATTTAAAAAAATATTCTTAAACATTTTCGAAATCTTTACGTTTCACTGCCGGACCCTGTATAAGTTAATTACAATAATATGACGGAAATCATAATCATTGGTCTACACAAAATAAATAAATAAATGTGGAACAAACAGAAAATGTGATAGCTAATTTGTTAAACTTAGTTCATAATTAACAAGTAGTCATAAATGTTAATATACATTTAAAAAACCTTGCTCATACCTATAGTTACAAAATCCATACTGTTAAAATAAATGAATATCTGCTAAAATAATAATTAATAATAAAAAAATGGGTTCGATGAGATCAATAAATTTTTACTGCTGAAATTAATTAACATTAAATATTTTCCTTTACGAATGGATGTTTTCATTATACCATCAGATAATGACGAGCCGATTGCCATATTCCCCAGACCATCCTTTTTCTCACTCCTATATAGAGATAGCATGATTTTGATGTTAGTTTCAAAACAAAATACAATTTTATGAATGAGTAGTTGGGAATGTGGGTAAATGGATTGATAATTATACAATACAATTCCGGAACACATAAAAATCATTGATAGTATATACTTGTTCAAAACAGAGCTAAAAGATTTTATTTTCAAAGGCGAGCGTCACATTATTGATGATTACTTCTAATACTATAGCAACATATACTTAAGTTTAGGCAAATTAAAAATAAGTTATCTGTATATCATAGTTAGAAATGTATTAGTACCTATTGTGTGATTTTATTATTATTATTATTATTAGTATTAATTATTATTAGATTTTACTCTTCTGTAACCTTTTATTTACTTTTGGCCAAAACAAGTGTCTATACACTTATTGGAATCCAAAGCTTTATTCTTGACATTACTGTGATGTATCTATAGTTATTTTATCTATTGCATTTATTGTATAAAATTAACTGTATTATTATTATTATTATTATTATTATTATTATTATACACGGGATATATTCCTTTTAATACCCTGAACCTTCAATTCAATATGTGCACGTTCAACTTAAGGATTTTTTTTAACATGGACCCTAATTTGATGACAGTAACTCTCATTTTAAAAACCTCAATGTAAGCTTTTACTTGATAATTGAATTTAAATACTTTTTTTTTCCTGGGCTCGTCTGACTATGTGTCTCCCGAATAACACTGAAGCCTATTGGCTTATTGTGTTTTACCCCATGTTAGTTCATAGCACCCATTCTATCACCTTTGTACCTTGTAATTTAAATACTTACATTTATGCTAAGTATACCGGGTTTCTTTCCAACAGTTTCTTCGATATTTCTTACACACGACATACATGTCATGCCGACGATGTTGACTCTAAGCGCGCCCTCATCATCAGACTCTGGCTCGGCGACGGTGGTTGAAAAATCACCCGCTGAAGGAGAATAGGTCGTTACTAGTTCATTTTCGGTTTTGTGACTTAGCAGAGGCTCAAAGCCTAGCGTGTCCGAAGTATTCCTGTAAAAAAGAAATACATGATAAAACACTTGTTAAATTTATTCATTTCTAAATTACAATGAAATGTGGTATCAATGATCATAAATAGTATATTCAAAAAGATATACCAACTATAATAATTAGAATGACCTGTGAGCAGTTTAGTACTTCACAATGATGTTGAATGACTGAAATACAAGCTGATGGTATAGACTTGCTACTAAAACATTAAGAAACAATCATGGACTGTCAGGATTCTGGACTGTCAGGATTCTGTTCTGTAGATTTTTAAGTACAAAGGTTTTATTCTGATTTCAATCCAATATCATGTGGAACAGTTGAACACCAAATTATTCATCTGGTACAACTTTTAAACTTATGTATACACTTATTAACTAGTCCTTCGATAGTTTTCAACATATTATTGAAGAACCATAAAAAATCTGTTAATTTCGCATTATTAATACTTACGAACTTTAGTAACTTTCTTTGGATATTAATGATTATCAAAGATATAGATTTATATCCTAATACACTAAAGAAATTCTACTGCTATGTCGCTACTGAATTATCCAATGGTTTATTGTCTACAGCTGATCCTATGAGATTTTAAATTTATTTTACTGTTACCGAATGGTTTTATTTCAGCCCCACTGATCTTTTAGAAATCAAAGACTAATTCCCGACGGGTTCAAGTGGGGGCCCGGCAGCTTTGGTGAGGACGTTTTTTTATTTTTTTAAGTTCGACACAAGACCTTTTTTTTAGAAATTTCACTATAGAGGAGAAGTTTTTGCTTGAAGACCTTTTTTTTAGAAATGTGATATTGAAAGGGCATAATTTTTTTATAAAATTGTCTCGGGGCCCGACCTGGAAAATTGTCCCGGGGCCCCGACCTGGCTCTCGGCGGCCCTAAGTGTTTGTGCTGAAGCTACAAACTTATCTTTTACATTAAACATCTTTAGCAGTTGTTTAAAATTTGCCAATGTAATACCTATCGTAATCAGTGCTCTAATTACAGGCCCATATCTTTGATTCCAATCCTGGTCAAAATTGTAGAAAACACGTATTTTAAAACGGCATCTATTTCTTCCTCCAAATCAATTTGGTTTTCAGTCATCTAAAAATACTACAAATATAGTAAGTAAATACTACAAATATAGTATTTTTACATTTTTGGAGTTAAATGAGGAATGTATAGCGGTAGCAATATTCCGTGATTTATATAACGCTTTCGATTGCGTAAATTACGGAGTACTATTAATCAAGTCATTTCAAAAAACCTACTCCTAAATCGTGCAGATGTCTTTGCAAAATGAAGAGTTTGATAATTTTCTCATGGATCCCATTATCAGATCTTGACCAAATTTATATGGTAGCATAACATAAATTTAAAAAAAATGTTCCGACGAATTGGGAACCTCCTCATTTTTTGAAGTCGGTCAATAAACTAAAAAGATATGAATTTGAGGACATTGCATTGAAATGGTTTACGTCATATTTATCCGATAGATGTCAAAATGTATTACTGAATGGTAAAGACTCGTCTAGTCTTTATATTTCAGATGGCGTACCACAGGGTTCTGTCCTTGATCCTGTTTCGTTTTTAATCTGTCAATGATATAAATTATATAGACATATTACACTCTTTGCGGATGACACGACCATATTATGGTACAGTAAATCCAATGATGTATTATCGGATATGTCTTTGATAGAAGAGTGGTGTGACCTGAATTCTTTATTATTAAATATTTAAATAAGTATAACATTCAGACTGTAAATAATAATCAATCTTAAAAATTCCAAAATCATATCAATAATTTTTTATAATTCATATTTACTTAGTATCTGATATAAGAAAATATTTATACTACATATTTTCTGTATTTTGTAGTTTTAAATATGTACCTACGTATATGTTTTGAATTTTGCAATTTGAATTTGAAAAGCAGAGTTAATTTGTGTAATGTGGAAACACTTAAAAATCCACACGAAGTGTATGAATTTTTCTTTATTTTTACATGAACTTGTCGAACAGCAACCGAATGTACGATAGTATGTACAATCAGGTTTATATTTAAAAAAATGTCTCGCACGCTCTCGTATTCTCTAAACAAAACGTTTGTGTGTTTCGGTAAAACAAACATATCGACCTTTTCCATTATGCAGGAGACCATGCATATTTTTCTTATACACGTTCAGCAAAAAAAAAGGAAAAAAATAACACCTAAGTCCATTGCTTCGGCCGCACGTGTATTGGAACCATGGCTGATTTTTCTTACATACAAACATGGGAACCCTCGTTAATGATAATGTAAAATATTCATCAAATGAAGAAAACAGTGTCTGTTCTTCGCTACAAAATGGCGCATCAAAATCAATGAAAAACAAAGGGCGTAGTCTGCAGTCGGCATAATTTTATAATAACCACGTATTTTAGTAGATGGAATTAAAAAGTTCATTATAAAAAAAACAAAGTTAAATTGGAAATAATATATACCAGTCATCATCCTGAGTAAGCAGAGGAGTTCTATCACCTCTATCGGCCATTTATGTACTCAAACAAATAAACTGATTAGATTTTTTTTTTCGATAAGGACCCCCGTTAAGGTTCACACTTTGCACCTATCACTCGAAACTACAAATATCTTACTGAGGGCGATATAACTAAATAACATGATGAAGCGAAATGACAAAACAGCATTTCCCCACTTTATCGGATTATAATAATAAAAAAGATTACGATGTATAAACATTAGAGCGAGATTAACCAAAACATATTTCGGTTTATCTCTAAAACATCGTCCAATAAATAATTCCTCTTTAATCTAAATTGGTTCTTATAATATAATACGTTTATTACCACTTGCATTTAAGTTGTACCGGAGAAGTCCGAATGTTTGCTAACACGAACCAGAATATATGGATAACAATCGACGAATGCTTTTTACATATTTTTTTAGGATACTAGTCTAGTCTGTTAAAGAATAATATTCTTTAACAGGCTAGGCTAGTAATATAATAATATATTTACCAAATAACAAAAGAACTCGACCTGAAAAAGTTAAACGAGCGATGGGTACCGACAATGTTAATGACATAAAAATAAATCTAAACTTTAAATGGAATACTTTCATACATCAGAAGAGTTTTTTGGTTGGTTTTATTATGGACCAATTCAAAAGTGGAAGTGAAATAGTACCAAAAATGAAATATTTTTTATTTAATTAAAGCTCTACAGAAAATTAACTTCAAATGACTTATACAGGTTATTTAAAAAAATAACAAAAATACTAATACCGTAGTCTATAAGTAAGACAACATAAATATACAATATGCATATAAACAAAACTTCTTTATAATATCGAAGGCGCGTCCACACCAATACGTGTTGTGCGTTGTATTTTGAATTCAAAGAAAATATGTGTGGCAAAAATTTGTATAATTTACCATATTTTTCGACGAAATGTTTTGTTTTATGTTTTGTATGATGTGAATCCACTTTCGTTGGATCAGGCATACAGAGATATATGCAGTATATGTACTGTCAATCACTCAGGTACAAAGATGAGCAACTACTAATAATGTTTACAAAAATCGAATTGCAAACATTCATGGTGTCATCCACGTAGTTGTCAAATTATTATGAGATAATATGGGAGAGTATTGTTACAAGGATTGTGTTTGGTTATAAATTCGGAATTAACTTAACATAAGGCTCCTTTGACAACCTATCTTGGCTGGGGAAACCATTATTTTTGTGGAGGAGGTGAAATATCTGGGGATCATCCAAGATAAGAAACTGACTTGGAACCCCCAATTGGATAAAACCATTAACAGAGTCAGACTATCCCTCTGGACCCTCAGAAGGATATCTGGCAACACTGCATGAACACCACGCTGGATCTAACCCCTCTCCACATTTTGCTGGAAAGGGAGGCCAGGGTGGTATCCTATAGACTCCTGAAGGTGGGTAGATAATGCAACGAAGAATTGCGATGGGACAAGACGGGGCTAATGAGTGAAATTAATAACCACCACGTCCTCGGCATGGTCTCGGACTCGCTAGTTCCCCGACAGCACATTGAAAAGCCATAAAGCGTCCTCATTCCAGAGAGACATATGGAGCAGGGGGGAAAAACCATTTTCCAGGCGGTCTATGTGTTGTACACGGACGGCTCCAAAACTGAAAAAGAAGTGGGAGCTCGAGCTTTCGGCCAGAGGCCCCTCAAACAAGACTATAAAGATCTTTTCGGATAGCCACGTAGCCCTCAATGCCCTGAGCTCCAATCGAGTTGACTCAAAGCTAGTTTGTAACTGTATAAATACCCTTGATTGTCTCGGTGCTGGAACAAAGTTATTTTGATCAGGGTTCCGGGACACAGCGGCAATGAAAAAGGCATCGCGCTTGTTAAAAGAGGAACCAAATCTGAGTTCATAGGACCAGAACCATTCCTGGGCATTGCAAAGAGCACTGCCAAAGAAATATCAAAATGGACGGAGGGTGCAACACTCACGAACTGGAGAGATACCTCTGGGCTAACTCATTCGAAGGCGTTTATAATTAATCCTATGAACGCCTCTGCTCAGATCCGAGAATGGAGTAGGAAAAATCTACGCATTTTCCCGGAAATGATGACAGGATACTGCCGTCTGGGCAACCACATGAGAAGGCTAGGTCTGCAACAAACATCGAGTCTGTAGCGTGGAAGTCGAATCTGCAGAGTACATTTTATGTACCTGCTCCGCTTTGGAAATAACCTGATATTCGGATTTACCGACTTTTAAACAAGTTCACTTAATTCAACCATGGCTTTCATCAAAAGGTGTGGCTTGTACGGTGAACTATAAGTTAGTCATAAGCCTAAATAGATCCATCTGGGTCGCAGTGGAAGGCGATGAGATCAATCCACTCATTTTATGCAATTTTCGATGGATTTTAATTAAATACTCCGTAATGCGCATGCGTTATATTGTCTCTAAACATCGCACAACTACCATTTGTTATTAGGACGGTAAGATTTTGTAGTGTTCTATTGGTGGGGAGTTCAGTGATATTACGCCAATTTGTTGTCCTGACTCTGCTGAATATAAAGTTAAATTCAGCTATGTCTTCTGAAAAATGGGTGTTGCTCTTTAATATATTGCTTATAAGTGTTAAATACTACGTCAACTAGAATTGACTTGGCTGATAACAAGAACATGTCTCTATATTTGATTATGTCAGTATTGAACACAGGAAAAACAGCTGGCTCCTCCCAAATCGAAAGGAAAATAAACGGAAAGAGAATTGTAGCATTTCTTCAAGAACAGATATATAGATTTATTAGAATCTAGTAGAAGTATTCTTTTTTGTAACATCGTTGACTGAAAATTGGTATGAGACTAAGTCGTCGATGAATGGTAGAATTAATTATAAACATATTTTACTTTAAATTATACATATTTATCTTGTATGATAAATTGTATAATATCGTAAACATTGCAGCATCTTCGGGTTTTTCCAATATGCTAGCAGAAGTAGAGGAAATAATAGGTCATCGTTCCTCTTAATACCTACGTTGTATTTTATTTAAATAGATAAATTATCGACAACACTAACTACAAAATTTTAAATAAAAAAAACAATTGGAATCCATACAATTTATAACTACTGATAAAATTTTCTAGATTCCAAGTTTATAGATTTTCTAATTAAAGAAAAATAAATCCAGAACAATGTCAGACAAACTTTTATTGTTTTTCTGTTAGTAGTGGAGAAGAGATCATTCCTTTCGAGTTGAAAAAAAAAAAAATATCCGAAACAGTGTCTACATCGTTAAAAACGTTTTGAATCGAGAAATTTCTGTTAAAAGGCAGATACAGACATTAAAAAGGTTTATATTCAATTTTAATATTAAATAGAAAAATAGCAATCTTCACTGATCGAAAAGGTCAATACCATTATTAAGTAAAATTAGCCTACGTGATAAATCACACGCAGGAACTTCTACGGCCAATTTACAATGCAAGCAAAAAAATGTCGACTTAACTCATTGATAAACAAATAAATATTATATACGAGGGCTATGAATATTTCCAACGTTTTTTCTTGGAATAAAATTTTCAAATAAAGAATATTTTTCTTTACTATTTAATTTATTTCAGTACTAAAGCTCTAGGCGTTTTGACCCCTATCAGTTTTTTATCCCAACAGGTTATTCGTTATGATCTTGAGTTATTTCCTTCTAAAGTTTAGCAATTGGTTTTGTTTGCTATTTGACCACACACCACTCCTCAGAATTCTTAAAGTGAATGACCTATCTAGTGATACCTCATTGGATAGGAATTCAGCTATGTCATTTTCAAGAATGATTTTTTATGACAGTTCTAAAAGATTTTTAGAGTGGTTTCTTTTTAAAAAATCACCCTGAAGATTGTATATTATCAATATCATTTCTATTAGATTTCAAACAACTCTTGCTTCCAATTATTGTATAAAATGTAAACACATCTTATAAATAACTAACTTGAAAAATTACCACAAATTTATTCAGACTTGTATTCTGATAATCTTAATAATAAAAAAAAATAAGATTATTAACAACTACGTTGCAGAATGATTCATTATTTAAATTATACAGTTTATTGAAATATATTAATTGATTTACATCGCAATGTTGAATTTTATTTTTTTATTAAAATTTATATTTCAAAATATAGTATATTACATTATGAGTGTGGAAAGTGACATTTTTTGCACGAGTGGGAAATATTGTCGCACGAGGCACAAGCCGAGTGCGACTATCACACGAGTGTGGAAAATCACTTTTCACACAAGTGATGTACAATATTTTTCCTACGACCACAAAATAATATCACCAAAAAATGTAAAACCAAGGTTATTATTACTATAATAATTAAAATGTATTTAAAAAAATAATCAACAATAATCGTATTTATTCAATTTTCATATTTTCTAAACAAAAAAAAAAACTAAAAAGAAATAAAAAAAAAACAAAAAATTGTGGCCCCGCCAGGATTTGAACGCGCTTGCTCGCGGCAAAGTTGATAAGTTCGACGTTCTAACCAACTGAGCTAATAGCCCTTGTGTCAATTGAATGATCTAATCGGTCATGTATTTATTTAACCAGAATAAAAAGCAAACATTTTAAAATTATTTGAATAATAATTGTTAAAGAAAAATATCTAGGATCTAATTTACAACAATTTCAATAATTTAACAATCATCGATTTTAGTATGAATATGAACATTACATAGATCAAAATAGAAATTATGTGTTTGACATTTTGTGACAGCTACTGCGGAAACTAACATATTCGTACACGGGTGGAAAGTAAATTCTTATTAATACGCGTGTGGACTATATAGTGTGATATGTGTCACTTTCCTAAGTGGTCGTAGGAAAAAGTAATTTTATTTATGACTATTAAATAAATCATCTGTTATTATATTATACAGCATAAAAGTGGCATATCAGTGATAATGGTTTACTTTATTGCTGAGAGAGTGCAAATAATTTCACTTGTTTTGCGAACAATGAATGTGCCAATAGAACTGCCTAACTGTTTAACAATCAACATCAAAATCGACAAGTCCATCGAAACTATATTTTGGAGTTAGTCCAAACATTTTGGAAAACGGGGTCAGTAGCTAACAAATAGCGTGAAATGGAAAATTCTGTAGTAAATGAAGCTACAGAGGTGGCGATAACATCTGGTATTAAGAGAAGTAGCATTCAGAAGATATTGAAAAAACACAAGTTTCATCCCTACAAAATACATCTGGTAAAAGAACTTAACGAAGACGATTTTGATGGGCGATTACAATTTTGTGAAATTATGACTGAACGGGCATTAAATGATCAGCAATTTCTTTTCAACGTGTGTTATTTAGACAATGGCACTTTTTTCCTAAATGGTACGGTGAATCGTCACAATTGTCGTTATTGGTCCGATTCAAATCACAGAATATTTCATGAAGTGGATAGGCAACATCCGGAAAAACTGAATGTTTGGGCTGGCATTTTTGGTAACCTTTTTATTACCAGACACTTTAACCGCAGAAATGTATCTGGAATTATTATAAAACGCTATTCATCCAGCATTACTAGAGTTGATTGAAAATGACGATCAGTACATAGCAAACAACTTAATATTCCAGCATGACGGTGCGCCACTGTTCGTCAATATTTGGATCAAACGTTTCCAGGTTTCCAGGATCGGAAGAAGAGGAAGTATTGAGTGGGTCCCACAGTCTTCGGATCTAAGCCCGTTGAATTTTTTATGGGGCCAGTTAAAAACTAAAATTTATGCAACCCAGCCAACTATCACTGGAAAATCTGTGACGACGGATAATTGATGAATGTCATCAAATCACCCCACAGATGCTTCAAAATGTCCGAGAGCATTTTGAACAAAACCTCTATTATTGCATGGAGGCCCAGGGACAGCCTAGCATTTACTCGAGCAACTGGTAGGCTTCTACAGAAAATAAAAATCGTTAAAAGAACATGGCTAGGAAGAAAGTAGCGATTTAAAACTCGGGGGTTATAATCTATGTAAAAATACCTTCAAAATACCAGTGGTGGCTGCACCGAGCATATAGGGTTGCCAGATATCTCGTTTTAGGTGGGAGCCTCCAGCCTATCCAGCAATTAGACAGTTGACAATACCTTTTTTTTTTTTCAAGAAAAAATCAACTTTAAAATAGCTTTTTAAAAAACCGGTGGTGCCTTTTAGTGAGGTGTGGAGGGTGGATAGCCCCCATTTTCCGCACAAGAGCCGGGCACCCAAAGCGAATTTTGAATTCCGGCGCCTATGCTCTAGATGTCCCATTTTTGGGAAGTGGCCATTTAGTGAAGTCATTCTATTCGGCCGCTCCACAGGGCAAATAAACCCTATATTAACCCTTAACCTATAACCGTTCCGTCTATTAATCAAAAATGTCCGAGTACTGCTGTTTGGAACGATTAAATGCCTATCTATAGAATTCCATTAAATAATTACACCAAATCAGCATGGTTTGCAATTATCAAAATCTACTAATAATTGCATTGTTATTTTTATAAGCATTCAACAACATTGATTGATGCATGCGAGTGCCCTATTGGGATATTTTGCGATCTGAACAAAGCATTTGACTGTGTCAACTATACTATATTAATAAATAAACTTTACAATATTGGTGTACGGGGATACGGGACCAAGCATTAAGCTGAATCAAATCTTATTTCCATAGTCGACAACAATCTGTCAGTTTTTCGAAGGAGACTGAATGGAACCTATACGCGACAAGCTGATCACATAAAATAGCCGAGCGTCGCTTTAAGCGACAGCGGTGAAATATTGTCAGGAAACCTCTTTATTCTTATGAAGTTTTATTATTTTGAGACTACTTATTATAGTTGAACGTCGCTCTTGGTCGACATTCCTAAGCCTTACGCTCCGGTTTTTATTAAATTTCGTTACGGAAATTTCCGGGAAAATATGCGTGCCAACCAAAAAGACGAAATTCCGGACATAATACAAGTGTGGTGTTTATTGGTTTGGAATAGCAGTGACTATTATTGAAAAATTAGGATATGCAGGAGAACGACTTATTAACGATGTCTTTGAAATAGAAAGTATTCATCGAAAAAATAATTTATAACTCAATAACTTCTTTTCGGTACTTTTCAGAAAAAAAAATACATGTGGCAACAAACATCAACAAAAACTTGAAGTACATTTGACAAAACCGAAATGTGAACGCCAAAATTTAATGGTGTGATTTATACTTTGCATCATAGTCATTCGTCGCATTCAAATTCGACTGCTCTTAAAAAATCGAAGGCAAAATTTAAGCCATATTCGAGCGGTCTCTTTGGTTTAAAAATATTTTCAACAACTTTTAGAACCAGTTTTAATACTACGTCATAGATTTTGAAAGCGCTCAAATAGATGATTTTAAAATAGTGATGTCACTAACAGTTAAGGATTTGTGAGTGTGTAAATCTCTAGCAACAGATAATTTTTGACTCAAAAAAAGCTCATATTACCAGAATTTTATAAAAAATGGATCGTTATATTTAGAATCCGATTTTAACCAGTTATTTAGAATTACAAGGTCAAGTTTTCAAAAATTACTAAAAATTATAAACCTTCATAATTATGCATTTTCTATTTTTCCTTATAACCGTAATATAAAATAATCTTTTTTGATAATTGATTTTAATGCATGTTCTTTGCTACTATTTTTGACATTAATGACATTTCTATTTCCAGAACCGTTCTCAATCAAACGTTTCAAAAACTGATGCAGCTGGTTTCATAGACATCATATTATCTAAGATAGACTCGCCCTACACACTGTATATCCAATACACCTTCTGTCCGCATGTTTTACCAGACGGGGAAAGGGGAATCGTACGTCGCACATTGACGTAGTGTTTCGGGAGGGTTTACATATATTTTTAGTAAAAATTATTTAATGACAAATCAATAAACTATGGGTCTTCGGAATCAAAGGTAAATTTAAAGAAAACATATTCAATTTATACAGGGCATTCAAAAAGTCATTTTATATATTTTCTTATAGTTTAAAATAGTAGGTAGCTCAAAGTGGAAGAACATTTTTGTTAGTATTTTATTATATATTTACATGGGTACTCTTTGAAAACCTTTTCTACAGGCCGAAAAAAGAATAATTATATTGTCGGACTACCTTTTTTTATGAAATAAAAAGCTATTAAAAACAGAATAATTTTATTTCAGATACATAAATATACAAATATGATCTTTCTATTACATACCATTTGGGTTGCATGTCACGACACCTATTTTTAGAATTATTTGTGTAATGATATAATAATGATATAAGTAATCAGCAATGATTTTATAATATCTGGACAAGGGTAAAACACATTAGCTTAAGATTATCAAGAGATACTTTATTTCTAATTTGTCCGAATAGAAAAAACACTAAAGGAAGCTTCTTTTGTGACATTTCGAATGTCATTTTACTATCAATGGTTACTCCTACAAACACTCTTGGTAAAGAATCTGCTCAATAGATTTATTTAGTGTTATAGGATAACTGATATTTTGTAAAGCATATTTTGGAATAAAAGACAAAATAGGTATTTGTGTATTAAGAACAGAAAGTAGCACCTTTGACAGTTGCGACAGAAAGTCTGTCGAAGAGAAAATATTTATTTTATATTTATTCAAAAAGGAGGAAAAATACAATATCAAAACTGTTATCTCAGTCATCATTTTCAGTATTTGTGTTTTTCCAACTGACCATAGCAACTGACCATTATTTTGTTATTGAGATGAAAAACCGTACGAGTCGCAGATATGTACGGTTTTTCACCTAATTTCACGGATATAATCAGCTGTACTACATTAACAGCTAGGTATCTAGTACGGTTTTTAAGCTCAATGCGCTAGTTCAGTGTGATGTCATTTTGGTTCCACTGACATTTAATTCTAACCCAACTTTTAACAGAAACATCAATAAATTTGACGTATACGTTTTTACTGTTTTTATTTTATTTCAAAATATTGTTTACAGGTCATAAAAAATAGTTTAAATATATATAATTGGTAACTAAACGATTGTATATTTGATACATGCTATCTACTTACTTTAGGAATATATTAATAAAAGTGAAAAAAACGATATAATTTAGATAAACAAAACGAACAAAACGCACTCAAAAAATCTACTGTCACTTTAATTGTCAGTGGAACCATAATTACATCATCACTGAACTAGCGCATCGATAAAGAGACAAATTTTAAACGAAATGGCTTATTTTGAAATGTCAAATTTGATACTTGTACGGTTTTCGAACTCACTGGTTCAATTGCAGAACACTGTTTGCAGTGAATCTTTTTCTTTAAGGATTTTACTATAAAACCAGAAATATAAGCAACTACATCCTGAATGTATTCGCTCAGAAAATATATAGATAAGTAATCATGGTCACGAAGCTCATTTGTAAATTCCAAATTTTGTTAAGTGTCTGATTCGTAACATTTTAAATTTAACGCAATTTGGCTACTAGTGTTGCTACAATCCAAGATGCTGGTGCCATCTAAAGCAATTGCATTGGCAGTTTTATTTGACTTTACTTCATTATGAATTAATAATTTTTTATAACAATTTTGAAACAATCTCCATGTGAGATTGTTATTGAAGCATCTGTTACGAACTGCACTAAAAAAAAGTATTTTTTTTTTCATTTTTCGCCTATTCAACTACCTCTCCCAAAATTCTGTAAAATGTGATGATTACTGTATAATTTTAGAGCTTACATATAATAAAAATACTTATAATAAATACTGTACTTACTTGATAGGTATAGCATTATGTTTTAAAATGTGTCTACCACTTAAATTTTCATAAATATTTGCCATACAAAAATGGTCAGAACATATACTAAGGCTTCTTTCATTTTCATAATGTTTTCCTCCACCAAGCATATATTTTGCAGCCAGATTCTACGTCGAATAATTTCTCTAGGAAATGATCAGAAAATATAGAACATTATTATTTAAATAAATAATGCTAGTGCTAAATGCCTTTACACTGTTAAATAAATTAAGCCTTATTCCCTGTATATGCCTACGTCTATGCTAACATAATCTTATTTATGAAATGACCGAATAACATTCTTATTCTGCGTATTTCGGCACACTATACATTTCCTCCCCATCGTAAAAGTCCTTAATAAAAAGTTCAGGGTTTAAATTATTCTTGAAAACTACAAAAAACCACAAAAATCACAATAAAACTTGATATGTCACTTTGACAACATCAGCAAAATGTCTTAGGTTGCCAAAGTTAAATGATTTATACCAAAATGTTTAATATTCCCATATGATACACATGTAAAAATAGCTACTTAAAAGTCTTAAGTGATTGCAATTAATAAAAAACTCATATTGATGCTTTCAATTCTTTATTTCCTTTTTTTATTAGATTGTATTAAAGGTAATAGTAACTTTTTAAATAAAAATTTAATGTTTGATATTTGATGAAAGAGATCTGACAACATAGGAAGAGCGTACCGTCAAAAAAAAGTTGCGGACAAGTGTAATGTATACAAGGCGTATCTATTATCCGATATCTTTGGCTGGTTTAAACCTATTTCAACGTGACGTCATTGTTTGGTCACTCGAATGGGAATAGTTCAAACCGTTTTCGAACCGCATGAAATATATTTAAACGAGTAGGCCGCTCGAATATGGCTTTAATTTGTCTTTGAATAAAGTGACAGCTAAATTAAATGTCAGTAAAAGTTGCACAAACTGCGTCAACCGAAGAAGAAAACCGACCAACATAACTAGTCATGACTAATCGGCCAGGGTCGTCAGCACGATCGGGTAATTTTGTATGGCTTTGATAGTCAAAACACATAAAAAAAGAATCTTCGTCAATTTAATATCAGTGAATTAAATGTTTTAAGAATTGACATAACGTCAAACCTCAATAGCCCATATTTATAAACAGGGTGTTTCATAATATATGCGCAGGACTTCAGGACGTGATAGCTCGTCCAAAAATATGAAAAAACGTTTCTTTCTTACCCTCTAAAATGCACCATTTTTGAGATACAGGGTGTTGAAACTGAAAAAAAAAATTCTACGCTACTGGAAAAAGTACGGTTTTGAGACGCCCATTTGAACCGCCAATGTTTTCTACACAAAAAAGGTACTCTTGGTCATACGCTGTAAAGTCGGCCGTTTTCGAGAAAAATCAAATTTTGTTTCATCAAGTATGTATGACCATGTATTTGCAAACGGAAAAAAATATTTTTAGTTCTAAATTTAGTACTAAATTAATAACTTAATTTAGTGCTAAATTTAGTACTTAATTTAGTATCGTGACATACAGCCTTTACAGCAAAAAATCGTTCATTTTTAAAATAGCGTAAATATGTATATAATAATTATTGCGTGTTCGTTTTTGTCCTTAAATAAGTGAATATAACAAAGTGCAGTTCTTCAGCCTTTGATTACAGTTCGTCTGTATCGGCCTTAGCCGATGTATAAACAAGAGATTTAATATTTAAAAAGTTTACATACACTTTTATCTAAAATTCAATGGTTAAGGAGTTTTGGGCAATATTGATTTAACACAGTGTATAGAATAAAACAAGATTATGTTGAATAAAGTAATGTAATGTTTGATTAATTAGGAATATTTTATTACTAACACAAATTTAATTACAGTTTTGATTCAAAATGTCCCCTCCGCCATTTCACAACACGTTCCTGTTCTTCTAATAATTAAAAACATGGCTATTTAAAGATTATATGGGTCGTCTCGTATGAATGCAGCTGTAGCCATAATATTTTGAATTAGCTCATCTATGGTTTGTGGTCCTCAAAGATAATAGGACACGTTAGGTCTCGTGACGGAGGCCAGAGAAATGGACCTTCTCTTCCAATCCAACGTTTAGCAAACTTGTTATTTAGATATTCTCTCACATGTACACCAAAATGATGTGTTGCTGAAACCACATGTCATATTCTCTTACATTTACACCAAAATGAGGTGTTGCTGAAACCACATGTCCACTCTATTTTGAAGTGGAACATTTTCCATTAATTTTGTAAAGAAAATTAGAAAATGTTCAGATAGTTAACGTAACAAATATTGAAAATGTATTTCCCTGTTTTAAAAGGTTTCTTCTGGTATTCGTAAATCCATCTGTAGTAAACGTGGATTCATCCGTAAACATAATTTTTTGTTCACAAAGCTGTTGGTGTGCAATCATCAAACGACAAAATCCAACATGCGCTGGTTGTAAATTTTGAATAAATTTTAATGTGTTATGGGTACAAACCAAAATTGTGTAATGTTCTATGAAATTTCATTCAACTAACATGAACACAATTAGAGATTCTTCGTATACTAGTAGAGGGACTATTTGCGATCATGTTAAGAATAGCTTCTTCTTCGGTACGTTTTAGCTGTAGCAGTAGCTTTAGAAAAATTACCTTTTTCAGTCCTTTATGAACACTTGTTTATTAGGTATTCTTCAAACAGGAAACCTCCGCTGACCTGCACTGACACGCTCTTGCATTTCCATCTCCGTCAAAATATCCGAACGACAGTATCCGTAAATAATATATGCATACTCTGGATTTGCAAACGTAGCCATATCAAATTAATCAAAGAATAATCAATGTCAACAAAACAAAACAAATTACATGGTCACAACATTGATTTACTAATAAATTTAATATTGCCCATAACTTTTTAATTATTCAGTTTTTTACAAAAGTATATAAGGCACTTTCGACTTAAGACTGTTCAAGAAATATGATCTTAGGCCATGGCCATCGACTCACGGGACACTTTGTATGTGATGAATATGCAAAAATATACAGTGTTGTTCGTAAATTATGAATAATTGAACAAATTAAGCAAAATGGATAAATCACCCTGTATCTTAGTTATAAAAAATCAGAGACACATTAAATATAGATTATTTTAGAATCATTTCGATATCCCCTATCTACTAGTAACGTATGCGTATTTCCCAATTAATTACCCTCTATAAACCATAATAATTGTATGATATGATTATGCGAGAATTTTTTAAGTCTAATCAGCCTTGACGCCACAGAACAGAAACATAATTAAGTATTACGGTTTATATGCCAAGTGTTGTTATTCGACTGTTTGCAGCGCTGGTCATAAAATTTCGAAAAAAAAAAATCGTGATTTTTGCTTATTCTAATTAAATACGGTCAGTGAAGATGATGAACATAATATTAGTGGCAGACCATCCGAAAAAAATGGAATATATCAAATCTTTAACTTTCGGATTGCTTCTAGAAAAATCGAAACAGTACTATGGAATGGAAAACAAGGTACCTAAATATTAAGCTGTCGTAGATAAACCGTCGTATTTGACTCCCAAATTGTAGTTATATTTTATATTTCATAATTTGTTTTGTTAAAAAATATAGGTACCGCTCGGTTATCATTTTATTTTATTGTCAATAATAGGTAGGTAATTAGTACAAAAACAAAAAGCTTTACGTGCGGTAATTTGAAAGAGTTTATCGCACCAGGGGTACAAACTATTTGTTGTGCATCAAATAAATCTAAGGGTTGAAACTTTGCCGATCTGCAAATATGGCGGATTTACAGATGCAATAAGTCTACATGTATCCATGTTGCATATTCCGAAAAGCATCTGCAAATCCGCCATATTTAGTGCCGAAAAACAGTTTTGTTGCCACTGGTTTAGGTACTTACACTGTCTGTATGTCAGAATTTCCATATAATGACAGACTAAATCTTAATCAAGGAGAGGAATATAATTCAGTTATTCAAAAGTCGCGTTAGAAAAGCAAAGGCTAATAAAACGGCCATGATCCCGATGTTCTAGAAGTAGATTAAAATAAAATGTATATAATCGAGATAATAAATTATGTTAATGGTTACTCGAAGACATAATACCTATTACTAGGCCAGTCATTAGAGATAATCAATTCACAATAAATACACAAGTTTTTAAACTTTGTTGGAATATTTATTAAATTGAAATAATTTTAAAACTTTTTCTGAGGTTCGGAACATATTAATAATTCCAAAAAATTAAAATTTATTATAACTTTCTTAAAAATTGCAAAAGTGCTGCAAACTTGAAGCAATATACTATATTATTTTCAACATTATATCAGATTTGCAACTGTTTTGAAAGTCCGGAACATGATTTTTTTTGTAAAATAGTGTTTTTGTTTAAGTATATCATAGACAAAAAAAAATTGCAAAAGTGCTGCAAACCGATGACATAACTCATAGAAGTTTTTGAAACACCTATTCCAATTTGCAATCTTTTATTTAGCATGGAAATATTTTTTTTTGTAAAAATATCAAAATAATTTTTTATTTTCCTCTAATTTTGTCAAAAAAATGCAAAGTTTTGAAAATTGGTTGCAAATGTAAATATTATTTTTCTTAACAATCTGGTAAATTTGCAACTTCGGACAAGGTCCGGAACCTTGAAAATGAACGATAATCAAGAATTCGCACCATGGCGATTTAATTCAATTTTATCTTTAAAAATCTTTATATACAGAAGCTAAAAGAAAAATGTTCAATATAAAGATGCATGCGAGGTATTAGAAGTGCGGATATATAAAAGTTATAACTAAAGGTGGTGCATAAATATAAAACTAATTCCGAGAATAAAATAATATTAATCATTATTTTAATGGAATTTCTTACAACTAACAAAAACCCAAAATATATATCCCTAAGGTTTAATGAAAAGTTCGATCTTGACTCACTGATGCCAAATTACATCTGGAAAACGGGTAGTTACACCAGGCCAATGTAGATGGACCAAATATTTTTATGTTTCAACGACATAGGTATCTTAAATACTTTTATAAATGATGCATCATGCAATCCGAGTTTAATAAAATATTTCTTAACGTATCTTTAGTCAGAAATGTCTATCGAGTATTTTAACATATTTAATGCAGATATCGTGATAAACGGTTCACATTTACAAGATGAAATAACATCCGAGTAACATCCGCATTTCAAGGGCCAGTGCTCGCGAACGTTTGTTGCAGTCGCGTCGACGCAACGGTTGGTGGCGTCGAAATACATTCAATCAAGTCGGAGGGTACCTTCTATTATGTTTTTATTTATATTATCTTTCTATTTTTAATATTTTAATTGTTATTTGTAATCTAATTTGTATTTGCATTTTATATTTTTTTAGGTTTGTTCTAATTTTAAAAAATTATTTAAATTTATGTTGTTGGGTTTTATAGGGACATATATGCTTTGTATGTATTGTATATGTGCCTTATCACATACAAGCAGTTTTAAACTGCTTCTGTGATTGCCCCCTATTGTTTATTCAATTTTTTTTTTTTAACTGTATATGTATCAATGTATTATCTGAATAAACATTATTATTATTATTATTATTATTGCATACGGTTTTTTATTCGATTTTTATCGTTGTAAAAATTATATAAATTATGGACATTTTTCTGTAAATAATAATGAGAAAAAGCTAAAAGCTTCTTAAAGGTATAGTTTTATTTTTTCATTTGTCAATTTAAGGTTTCAGTTATAAGGCCGAATAAATAACAAAACATTATTAAATGACCCACAAGAATGTTATGTTTGATAAGAAAGTTCTACTAGTAACTTTTTAAAATAATCATTGTATTGATTATATACAGAATATTTATTGATAAAACAAGGAAATGGAAAACGGTATTTTGTCACCAAAGAAATACATCATTTGAAACTTTGAGACAGTTAGTTCTACTTCAAACAAAATTTAAATATTTTTGATTTTCACAAAATTGAAAAATACAATTGAAAGGAAATAATACATTTTTTTTAAACTTCTGTTTAGAGTTACTTTTATCAGTCTTGTCAATTTATCGATAGGTAGGTAGGTACGTTAAATGAATAAGTTTTTTAGTTGTTTAATTTCCTAATAAATTAATGAACTAATAATAAATTGTTTACCGTTATTAAAATTAACTAAACATGTTTTCCTCTTTTTCACCTTTATAAAGACACATCGCCCGGAATTTAAAAACGTTTGGAACATTTAATTTGTTTATTGCACTACTTTCCCCTATTTGCATCTTCATCGTGTAAGAATGATTTTATTTTCTATACAAATTTATTAAGTTTTATTTTACGAATCACCCGGTTCTTTTTAAACGCACGAAATATTTGTCTTCCAAAACAGCTACAATGTTTACATTAACACCATTAAGATATGGAGATATCGGATTACGAATATGGGAACTAAGGGTAAAATATCGAAACAGGCATAAAATACAGATCATTCTGAATTTGAGTTAGTTACTTTACGGAACAAAATTAAAGTTCGTTCCAATAATAATAATAAAAAAAAAACTAGTGAATAATAATTTTTGTGAGTGGCTGTTTGCTGAACAGGGTGAGTTTTTCTCACTGAGTAATTATGTTTTATCAATTAGTTTTGTTTTAATTTGTAATCAAGTTATTTTGCAAATTATATTACCCAATTATTATCCATTAACCTTTTATAGTTAATTTGTCAATTCTGACGTAAAGATATTTTGTCAAGTATTGAGGAAACCTTATATCCTAAATTAACAGGGTTATATTAAATAATTAAAACTTATTTGAATTTGACTATTTACTTATATTTTGTTTTCCTCTACGAGGTGTAATCAAAAGTAAAGTGAGTTAGATTGTCTGTTCTGGCGTAGTACATTGCGGTCAGTGTTTGCGTTTATTTAGGGATTATTCCCGGAGTCGTCGCACCATGGTTGGTGCGGGCTAGTGGCATTGCGGTCAGTGTTCTAGTAATGGCTTTTTATATATCGATCGATGTTTGGGCATTGCGGTCAGTGCCTACAGAATTGAGAATATAACTTTTTGTCAATTATGGAAAATTTAAAGTTGTGTCAATTATATTTTTTTTTTATAATCAATATTTTGACATATTTATCATGTATAATTTTCTTGTTAATTAAAAGGATAATAAGTATTTTATTTATGGATATCACCTTTTCATGACTTTCTTTAATGTAAAGCTGTTTTTGGTAAACTTGATTACTCATACTTGTTTTCTTTTATTTCAGGTACGCCATCTCATACGTGCATTAAGTATTTTATCTATTTTATTTTATTATTATTTTATTTGCATTTTATTCTTTTTTCATTTAATACTTATTTCTAAATAATCTGATTTTGTTCTATATTTTATATTTCAATTTAAAGTTATTAAATCGTTTATTGAATTAATTTCTAGTTTTTCCTGACATAGATTAAATAACTAAATATTACCGCCCAAATTTATAATAGATATTTTTAAATTACAAATATCGTCCTATAGTATTTATCAGAAGTGGGATAACCATCTTCTTCAGAGGTGGAATAATATCTCCTTCAGAGGATGGATAACCATCTCCTTCAGAGGTGGAATCACCATCTCCTTCAGAGGATGGATTTCCATCTCCTTCAGAGAAGGAATAATTTTATATTCTTCTATATTTTTTTTAAACACCTATAACAATATTTATCACAAAGTAAAATAAGTATAGCCAGGCCTATGAGATGACGTACTAACAAAGTTCAAAGTTTAAGGATTCTTTTTTTTTTATTTATTTATAAAATGATCACGTATATACACAACGCAATATCCTTTAGTTCCCAGCGCCGTAAAAAAAGCACAATTCAAAACCAAAACATGAATAATTTGCAAGATCTTTTACTTACCAAAGATATAAATATAACATGCTACAAATCCAATAAACCTGGACGCACTGCTAACGTTTGCCAAAATTCTAATAAGTCATTTTGTCAACGCAATGGTCACTTAGAGGCAGAATGTTTTTCTAAGAAAAAAAAACGTCATTACAGTTTTTCAAACAATTAAATGAGCCTCAATTACTTTCTACAAAAGCCACCCAAGGAAAATTAAAAGTTATCTTACGCATAACTGAAAATTTTACAGTGTTGCCAAATCAATGGGGAAATGTACCCATATATAGCGACGGATTTGAAGGAGACGTATTTATCGACGCCAGCTTCAGATCTCCAGAAAATAACGACTATTTTATCCCTAATTCCATAATATCACTTAAGGAAAATGTATGCTCAGTAATGCCATGTATCAACGTGGCAGACAGAAATATTAGTTTAAAGAAAGGCACAATTTTTGCAAGAGCATGGCCCTGTGTCAAAGAAGAAGAATCTCACGAGAAAATAATGTCTATTACCGAAAAAGAAATATCACCATTACCGTTAGAAGATGTGCAGATCGGCATAATCGACGAGGCACAAAAACTTCAACTGTTTAACCTTTTAAATGAATTTCGAGATTGTTTTGCTCTGGACACAAGTGAACTGGGTTGTTCAAGATCAGCAACCATGAAAATTACATTAAACGACGACAAACCCTTTACATACAGACCATACAGAATGTCAAAATCGGAACAGAACGTAGTCAAAGAAATTGTAGACGACCTGCTGGTAAACAAAATTGTACAAGAATCAGACTCACAATAGGCTTCCCCTGTTTTACTGGTCAAGAAGAAAAATGGAGAACAAAGGCTTTGTGTTGACTACCGAAAATGAAACTCTTTAACTGTAAAAGATAATCATTTTTTTGCCTAGGATAGATGATCAAATAGACAAATTACAAAATGGAAATTATTTTATAAGTCTAGACCTTAGATCAGGATATCACCAAGTGCCAATTGAAGAGTTATCAAAACAATATACTGCTTTCGTAACTGCTGAAGGTCAGTACGAATATACCAAAGTTCCGTTTGGTCTATCGAATGCTCCAAGAGTATTCCAAAGACTGATGACCAAAATCATAAAACCTATCAGAGAAAAATCAGCATTATACTTAGATGATGTTCTTTTGTTTGGTAAAACAATAGAAGAAACTCTAAATGTTTTTAGAGAAGCGTTAGAAATTTTTAGAAAAGAGGGTCTGACACTAAATTTGAAGAAGTGTAGTTTCCTCAAAACATCTATAACTTATCTTGGATTTGAGATAGAACAAGGAACAGTTAAACCTGGTAGCGATAAAATTAAAGCTGTTGAAAACTTTCCAACTCCAAAATCGATTCACAACATTCGCCAATTTATGGGACTAACAGGTTATTTCCGGCATTTTGTTAAAGACGATGCCATTTTAACAAGACCTTCGACAAATCTAACCAAAAAGTCAGTAAGTTGGAAATGGGGTGATAAAGAAGAGAATGCATTTACAAAACTCAAAGAAATCTTAGTTAGTCAACCTGTATTAAATTTATTTGATCCGAATGCAAAAACCGAAGTCCACACAGATGCTAGTCAGTTAGGTTTAGCAGGTATTTTATTACAACGAAGTAATCGAGACGATAGACTGCACCCAGTCGCTTACTACAGCAGACAAACTTCCGAAGCGGAACAAAGGTACCATTCGTATGAGCTCGAAACTTTGGCTGTACTGGAAAGCTTACGAAAATTTAGAAGCTATATTTTAGGTATTTCGTTTACTGTGATAACCGACTGTAATTCATTGAAGGCTACAAGTAACAAAAAACAGTTAATACCTAGAATCGCAAGATGGTGGTTAGAACTACAAGAATACAATTTTGAAGTCCAATATAGACCCGGAAATAGGATGAATCACGTGGACGCATTAAGTCGAAATCCCAATGTATCTACACCAATTGAATGTGAAGTTATTTTCCGAATAGAAGAAGCAGATTGGATTTTATCTGGACAATTGACAGACGATAAAATCAAAGAAATACATCAAATATTAACTAAACCGCCAGTATTAGAATACGAAAAGCACATTTACAAAAATTACTGTTTACGAGATGAACGACTATATCGAATAACTGCACGAGGTATATTATGGGTAGTTCCACAAGGAATGAGACAAAGAGTGGTAAAGGCAGCTCACGACGATTTCGGACATTTCGGTGTGGAAAGAACATTACATCGTTTGTGTGAGAACTATTGGTTCCCAAGAATGCGCAAATATGTTGAAAAATATATTTCTTGTTGCATTCCATGTTTATACAACAAGCGTAATTCTGGAAAGAAGGAAGGATTTTTACATCCTATTCCAAAAGGCACCCAACCTCTTTCTACCTTTCATGTTGACCACTTAGGACCGTTTCCAAAATCCAAGAAAAATAACATCCATCTGATAGTTGGCATTGATGCTTTTACAAAATTTATTTTTCTACGAGCAGTCAAATCTACTAAAACAAAATATGTCATAGAATATTTTAAAGATATTTTTGCAACTTATGGGACACCGAAAAACTTAATATCAGATCAAGGTAGTTGTTTTACGTCGAAACATTTCAAGTCATTTTGCAAACAAAACAATATTCGACACATTGTTAATGCAGTAGCAACACCTAGAGCAAATGGACAGGTAGAACGTTTGAACCGGACAATACTATCATCACTATTACCATCAATTCCGGAGGAAGATTTATGGGATCAATACGTAAGATCTGTACAATTTGCAATTAACAATGTACCTAATAAGTCTACAGGCAAAACACCTAGTCAGCTAATGTTTGGTTATATACCACGAGGTGGAGATGATTCTCTACTTAAAGACGAAATACAACAGATTCCAGAATTAATTGATGACCTAATTAATATCCGAAAGGAAGCTTCCGAGAAGATAATTGCGAGCCAATTAAGACAAAAAGCCAATTTTGACAAGAGACGCAAGAAGGCTAAAATATACAATGAAGGTGATCTAGTAGTCATCTTGAAGCAAACTCCAGCAACTGGGACGAGTCGTAAGCTAGCGCCAAATTACTCAGGTCCAATGGTTATAAAGAAAGTATTGCCAAATGACCGTTATATTGTCAAAGATATGGCAGGGTCGCATCGTACGTTAAGGTCCTCTAAATACGAGAAGACGATTGCAGTAGACAGCATCAGAGCTTGGTGTCCACCTAGAGGAGTTTCTGATGACACTGGAAGTGAAAGCGAGGGAGATGGAGTTGTTCTTTCTTCCGAAGAAGAGGAGGCAACCCTAGAATAGGATATGTATCTCGGGACGAGATATTTGCAGGATGGCCGACTGTAAGAATGATTTTATTTTCTATACAAATTTATTAAGTTTTATTTTACGAATCACCCGGTTCTTTTTAAACGCACGAAATATTTGTCTTCCAAAACAGCTACAATGTTTACATTAACACCATTAAGATATGGAGATATCGGATTACGAATATGGGAACTAAGGGTAAAATATCGAAACAGGCATAAAATACAGATCATTCTGAATTTGAGTTAGTTACTTTACGGAACAAAATTAAAGTTCGTTCCAATAATAATAATAAAAAAAAAACTAGTGAATAATAATTTTTGTGAGTGGCTGTTTGCTGAACAGGGTGAGTTTTTCTCACTGAGTAATTATGTTTTATCAATTAGTTTTGTTTTAATTTGTAATCAAGTTATTTTGCAAATTATATTACCCAATTATTATCCATTAACCTTTTATAGTTAATTTGTCAATTCTGACGTAAAGATATTTTGTCAAGTATTGAGGAAACCTTATATCCTAAATTAACAGGGTTATATTAAATAATTAAAACTTATTTGAATTTGACTATTTACTTATATTTTGTTTTCCTCTACGAGGTGTAATCAAAAGTAAAGTGAGTTAGATTGTCTGTTCTGGCGTAGTACATTGCGGTCAGTGTTTGCGTTTATTTAGGGATTATTCCCGGAGTCGTCGCACCATGGTTGGTGCGGGCTAGTGGCATTGCGGTCAGTGTTCTAGTAATGGCTTTTTATATATCGATCGATGTTTGGGCATTGCGGTCAGTGCCTACAGAATTGAGAATATAACTTTTTGTCAATTATGGAAAATTTAAAGTTGTGTCAATTATATTTTTTTTTTATAATCAATATTTTGACATATTTATCATGTATAATTTTCTTGTTAATTAAAAGGATAATAAGTATTTTATTTATGGATATCACCTTTTCATGACTTTCTTTAATGTAAAGCTGTTTTTGGTAAACTTGATTACTCATACTTGTTTTCTTTTATTTCAGGTACGCCATCTCATACGTGCATTAAGTATTTTATCTATTTTATTTTATTATTATTTTATTTGCATTTTATTCTTTTTTCATTTAATACTTATTTCTAAATAATCTGATTTTGTTCTATATTTTATATTTCAATTTAAAGTTATTAAATCGTTTATTGAATTAATTTCTAGTTTTTCCTGACATAGATTAAATAACTAAATATTACCGCCCAAATTTATAATAGATATTTTTAAATTACAAATATCGTCCTATAATCGAGGGTGAAAAGCACTTTCTTTCTCTCTTAGAAGCACGGACATTTCGTTTGTTTATGAAAGTAAGTTTTTCTTTGTCAGTCTTGTTTCGGAATCCGATAACGTCAAAAATCCGAGAACGACCTTAAGAGATAGGGAAATTTAAATTGTGAAAAAAGTGATATTGGCTCGCAAAGTTTAGCAAATTCGCTTTTTATAACTTACTTAAACAATTTCAACTGTTTGTAAAATTGTAAAGAAGACATCGAAATTTCGTGAAAGTAACACGTTCTTATCAAAAAGGAAACTACATAGATAAACAATAATTATTAACATTTCAGTAAATATCACTCAAAATATTGTTATTCTAAAAGGTAATGTACGTAGGTACTACAGATACAGTGAACGAAAAAAATATATCTAGATACGAGTATATATAATGGCGAGTGAGCTAATCCAATTACATTCACGGATGCAATATATGAATATTAGCTTATCTAAGCGCAGACTACAAAACGAAAAAGTATGCCATTGCATTCAACTGAACGAATATATTTCATACCCATTCTTCCTAAGAACACTGCAAAAAAATGAAATCCACCAATCACAGTTCATATTATGGTCATCTGGCTACTATTTTTAAATGTTAAGTAAATAAATGACAATTCTGTCAAACTACTTGTCAGTATATTTTTTAGTTATTGAAAGTAAATATAGGTAAAAATAAGTTATTATTGTATAGAATCGTTAAATAATAGCATTTATATTTCGCCCATTTGCATATAAATAATAAATTTTACACAGTGTCTAGGTACATGCTAACTTGTACGCAATTCAAAAAGTTATATACATGCGAAACGTCTTGACAGAGTAAGTGAGCTGTGTCTAGGCCGTTGGTGTTTATGCCGGTCGGCGTAGCCGCCACCCTACGAGAACTAGTTGCTTCGTTTTCTTGTTGTCACGGCATTATTATTATTTGTTCATGTATGTGAAATTTGCTTCTAAGGTTTATAAAATACTAGTGCTAGTCACGGCGTAAAAACAAACAAACAAGACGCATTCACACAAACACCTCCCACCTCAGCAATATAACGTTTCGCGTGTATATAATTTTTTGATTTGTGTACACTTTAGCGTGTACCTAGCAACAGCAACAGCGTAAATTTTAATCAAACTATATGAAACTAATTTAATTACGAGTATTAAAATTAAAATGGTAAGTGTGGCGATGTAGGTTAGAACAGGCCATTTGGTTTTCATGCGAGAAGATCGGGTTCAAATCTGGGCTAGATACTAATTAAATTAAATGTTTATTTTATTTTTATATTTATTTTTTTTATAAATTAGTAAAAGTCAAATTATTTTAAAATTAGTTATTTAATAACCTAAAATTATTTTTAATATATGTAGATTTTCGTTAGTGGTTCGTAGAAAAAACATACTTTACATCTCGAATGGATTGTCGATACCCACTCTTGTTGCACTACTATTTTTTAATTTTGACATAAAGTGACATTTTTTGTAATCACAGCAAGTGTCAAATTATCTACTTTACGAAACCAGTTGCATAATGTTGAACATTATGAAATTGGTTACGAAAAATTCCTTGAATGAAGTTATGCATATGTAACTAACAATACAAGAAAGTAATATTGATTGCTTAGATGTCAGTAATTTTTTACTAAAACAACATAATTTTATAAATAATATAGTCAAAATTAGAAAAAATATTGTATGTAAATCGTTCATGTTGCGAGACCTTGCTCTGCTCGTCCCGAAAATATTCACTCGTTACATAAAATAAGGTATTTCGTAACTGGTTGCATACATAGCTATTCTATAAACAAAGTTGGTACCTATTGTTTAAAGCTTAAAACAAATCATAATTTTATTAAGTCGATTGACCTGTTAAATTGATTTTTTGCATCTATAGGTAGTAGAATCTGGATACAATTTTATCATTATTTAATTAGCTAAGAAACAATTTGTTTTAATTCGCTTTTCATGTAGAAAATGTGATATATCATCTATATTGGACACTGGACGAACCATCGAAAGCGAAACAAACTGAATATCTTCCAGAAAAACTAAAACACTTCGATTACCAAGAGCGACACCTTTCTGTCTTATGATTCATCTACTACCTTTCTAACCAATCAAATTTACTTAGATAAGTAATGCACCAAGAGTGGACATATTATAGAAAAGGTCATTTGGTGAGGAGTTAAGTAGTATGAACAGCTAACAAATAATAAAGAGATGACTATGAAAAATCAATTGCTAATGCTGAAAACCTGAGAAGGATCTATAAATACGCCCCAACCTAAATTCAGAGTAAGCATTCCTCTTCTTAGGAAACTTGATGGTAGAGTATGATTGTGTCTAAATGGAATAGAAAATGCTGAGACCTTGACAGTCATATTCTACCCCGTTTCCACTAACGTTCCAAGCAAATGTTCCAACTTCCAAAATCAAAAGCAAATATCGAGGGTCGAGCAATTTTTATCAATTATAAACAAATATTTATGAAAGATCAATATTTTTCTTCTCCTGGTTTAGCTGATGTAAGAGGACAACAGTTCAAACTTCGTAAACTTCCCTTTCAGATGCAGACATAATTTCCTACCAACCGTATAGAATTTCCTACAGAACCGTATGTTTACTGTTTGTAGCAACTTTAATGAAGAAACTGTCAATGTGCCAACATTTAACTCTGTTAAAAACGTGATTAGGTACTTGTATAAGTTTTTGATTTATTGTAAATGATTATGCTTATTAGGACTAACGTCCCAGCTTTAGACATAAATAACAAAATACGAGTACCTTAACATATTAACCTACTTCAGTGTCACACCTTATATGAAAGCAAATTTTATTGGTAATTCAGTGAACCACACAATAGTATATTAATTTAAATAAGTTAAAAACATGCTGTAAAAGCAGTAATTTTAATACATCGTTATTATTTAATTGGTATATTATATATTAAATCGAACTTTAAACGCTTTTTACTGTGCATCTTTGGCTCTCTGAAAAACGTTCTGTAGAGCCCAAGTTGGAATATCACAATCACGTAAGTGGATTTCTCAAAAAATTAAATTTGAAATAAAATTAAAACACAAATAATTTTCAAATTTGATCACTCTTTAAATATAACTTAGGCCTGAGCAACTATACCTCGAGTGAGGCTTCCGCGGTGCCGTTCTTGTTTCTTCCCTAGAACCGACGATGGCACAACGGGATCTCTTTGGATCTCTTTAGCCCTAGTTGTCGATGGGGAAAATAATTTCTGCATATAAAACATTTCAACATTATCAACTACGGTAGTGTAGGTGTTTACGGCGCCACATTCATATGCGAGCCAATTTTGTGGGAAACGAAATACCGGTTTCGAATCCTACGGAAGACCATGTGAATTTATTTGCAAGGTTCTCTATAGGATTTGATGGATGCCGAATTATCAGAAATTTAATTTCTGTTTCCGTTTTCGATGATGGTGGGTTCCTCACATGTAAGTCAAATGACACCATCAATCATCTAGAAGTCAGGTGTCACCTGTCACCGCTGTCATTTTAACCTCCTAAAATATGGGAGAAACTCGGTATAACTAAAAAACAAAAATTTTAAATAAAAATTTAAACAATGACTATAAATTCATAATTTCAAAAATATTTAAAGAAAATAACTATAAATATTTAGCAAGGTGGGACACTCCAAACTTTAATGTTCGGAATGAAGATGACTGTTAAACTTTTTGGATAATATTTTGTAGCGACTACTTATTTTTAATAATGAATTTTCTTTGGATTCAAACTAATTTTCAATTAGATTCATTACATGTTTTTCTCCTTTAATTTTAATTTGTCTTTTAACTATAAACACAATTCAATTTGGACAATAATTGGGGTATAACCCATCTCTACAACATCATATGCTTCTTGAGGTTATATTTGAACGATTAAGGGTTTATGCCCAATGTCCTAATCATTCTCTCCAACATTGTTTTTTTTTCTGATTTTGTACGTTCATTTGTAACTTTGTTAACCGTTAAAAATATCTTTTAAAATTAATTTTATAACTCAAATTTCTTGTTCATATTTTATATTTACTTAGTTTTATATCATATATTTACACACACAATTATTGAAGATAAGCTCTGAGGTTTTGTAATGGCCAGAAAAAAGTCCTGACTTGAACCCCATTGAAAAAATATGGGGTTTCATAGTCAAAAAGATATATCGAAGAGAATTTAGGCAGGAAAACCGCGGTCTACTATGGGAAGTTATTGAAAATGCTTGGGAAGAGCTCATACATTCCTATGACATGCGACATTAAACATGTTGCGGCATCCAAAAGCTCGGCAATAAAATATTAACACTACTAGACTAATCCATTGATATTGTTTTATATTACGCAGACAGAGCTGTCGCATTAGAATTAGAAAGGAGACGAATGCTAATTCGAGTGTGTTTATCTGAGAAGCGAGCATGCGATTTATGAATGAATCAGTAGTTATGCCTACGGCGCTTGCTTTACACTGCTATCACACTTCAAAATTAATTTCGTACTTTCCTAAAAAACACCTTCAACTATGATAGTTGCAACGAGAAAAATATATTATATTGTTAATAACTGACATTAATAATGTAAATATACTTCCCTATTTGAAAGCATTTGGAGCGTTTTAGAGCCTTATGTTTAGTTAATACCGAATTATAACCATAAACAATCCTGGTAAAAAGACTCTCCCATATTTTCTCATAATAATTTGACAACTACGTGGATAATACCGTGAATGTTTGCAATTCGATTTTTGTAAAAAAAAAAGTCTAGTATTTGTTCGTCGTTGTTCTTGCTATAGCTGTTAAATTTTCATTAGAGACCTTCTCTACACCTTGTCTGAAACGTCTTCTCAATGTTTGTTGTTCTTGCCAACATATACAACTTGACTTAAAAACCAATTTTCATCCAATTTTGTTATATCCTTTGATTTTCTCTTGCAATAAATGGTTTTTGTAGTTTTATATGATCAAATGTTAATTTAATTTGTTATAGCTTTTGATTTTCTATTATAATAAATAATCACATGAGAACCAAAGAGCGTTTATATACATTTGGGTTGCGCTGTAAAAAATTTTAAAGTTCCTTAAAATTCCAATAGCGTCCTATTCAAAACACTATCTGGCCTTTTCAGGTCACTGGTGGAACGACCAACTAATGTTTTAAAATATGTCATCTTTAGCAAAATGCAAACCTTGATATAGATAAAATATTGCCACTTGTATCACTTCTATTGCTGCTCTCAAAGTTTTGCAAAATTAAATATTTTCTAAAATACAGGTTGTTAAAAGAAAACGTCTATTTCATAGCGGATCAGCCCTACCTAAGTGGGCCATTGTGGGGTATAAGCACACTGCACGACCCTAAAGATCTATTGTACCTCCTTCTGTCACAAAGGTGGCGAGGAACTAATCTCGACTACTGCAACAAACCTTCTAATCCTATTTCCCTAAGGAAGTTTAGAATATGTAAAAAGGTAAAAGTGGTGTATTTCATTCTCCCAGTTGGGAGCGGGCCGCTATAGATATTTCTAGCCTCTTCATCCTCACTGGAGGGATCAGGGATCGGGTCTAAGGGGATGGAGTTGAAGGAATGGTGGTAGGTATCTGAGAGGATGTTACTGGCCCAGCGTTTGCATATTGTTATAAGAAAACCTCTGAAAAAAACTTATAGCAGGCCAGTCAGCAGTGGGGCTCGTTCCCACCGTTCCTCCCGAATGCGGGTTAGATGCCCTTAGATTCTTTAGGGCCGCAATCAAGAGTGTGGAAGGAGGTTTCGTCCTCTTTCTTCTAAAGCTGAATATTCATATATTCAATGTAAAACTTCATTTATAAAAAATGTTACATTTATTATTACAAGTATTATTTTTTATGGCAAATGCAAAATTGATCGAAAGAATAGCTATCAAAGCAACGAATTTTAGGAAAATTAAGACTGTGTTTAGAGTGGTGGTGATATCAAGGAAATTTCATGGCGATTCATAAGTGATGCATACATTTTTTTTTTCATTTTAGATACAATGCATCTGACTTACAAAAAATTTGAAATCGCCATATAATTAGCGGTATTAAACCAGCAATAAAATTATCATCTGTCTTCGGGTAAGACTCGTTGGAAGATAATGTTGGATCATCTTTTTTTGTCCACTAAGCTATTGATAAGGTAGGTAGTTGATGCATAATGCATAGTGAGGATATTGTTGGCCAAAACAAAGTATTGAGGTATTCCTTCAATGATTTATAGAAGGAAGCGAAGTAGCTATAAACATGTACAGTGTGTGCCATAAAAGTTGGATCCATTTTTAGATTTTAAATATTATACCGTATCAAGACAAGGCACGTAGTTACTCTTCGCCCGAATAAGAACAACTGCTTGGACATGTCAAACGGAATACGTCTATATTATCTAGTGCCATATATGCACAGTGGCGCGCTAACACGGCCATCCTGAAATTGGGACGCTCTCGGCCCAATAATAATTATAACTCGATTTATAAGAATAATATTAGCTTTATTCCTAAAACATTTACAATAACGTAACTATAATAACTTATTAAGACGACTCGGCTTCATCCTGACGATTATCGTTCTGAAACAAAAGAAATCCCTATAAACAGAGGTTTTCTTTGTAGAAATATAAAATTCCTCATGACACTTCAAGGTTAAAATAACCGACCAGCAAATCATAATGTGACATTAAGGTCCAAGCACTCCAAGGCAGAAACGTTGCCGGCCCGAAAACCAAAATGTACATCAAGATCCAGGTACCCCAAGGTTAAAATAACCCGTCATATTTCTTTGCAATCAACACACAACCATAATATATCATTAAGGTCCAAGCACCCCAAGGCATAAACGTTGCCGGCCAGAAAACCAAAATGTATATTAAGGTCAAATTACTATGAACATCTGAAACTAGATAGTCGATCAGAAAACCAAAATGTTAACATCAAGGTCCAAGCACCCCAAGGCATAATCGTTGCCGGCCAGAAAACCAAGATGGTCCAGGCACCCCAAGGCATAATCGTTGCCGGCCAGAAAACCAAAATGGTCCAAGCACCCCAAGGCATAATCGTTGCCGGCCAGAAAACCAAGATGCAACATGAAGGTCCAGATACTCCAGGACTAAATAATTTCCATCGCTAACACGGCAAATTAATACAGTAATAAACATACCTTGACATTTTCATCCATATCAAAATAACTTTCTAATATCTCTGCGCATTCGTTCGGGAACCATTCTTTGGTCCATAGCCGCATTTGACTTGGAACAGCTACTGTCATTCGTATGGACTCGGAAACGTCGTCAACTCTTCGAAGTTCATATCTGCTATTTGGTAATTTTTTTGTTATTTTATAAGGTCCTACCCAACCAGATTCCAACTTTTTGGGTTTTAAAGCTTCTCTTGAAATCAAAACAAAATCTCCCACATTATATGATTTTGTGGAAGTTGATGAGTTCCTTTTAGCGTAGTTATCCTGAGCAGTTGCGTTTTCTGAGAGACGTCTATTAACAAACTGTCTCCATTTTTCACGTTCCATTGTGACTAGCGGTAATTTATCATCTGAGGCATTTTCAATGATCCGGCTTATCTCTGGTAGCCTGTTGTCACAACCAAAGAGAATTTGAAGTGGTGTCCTCTTAGTTGTCTTGTGAACTGTTGAATTGATTACCAGTTGAATTCTAGATACCATCGAACTCCATTGAACGGTACAGTCGGCCTGAACTCTTAGCAAGTTAGAAACAAATCGCATGTAACGTTCCACTTGCCCATTGGATTGGTGTACATAGGGCGTAATGAAATGCCACTCGATGTCCCATTCGAGATTATTTTGAATGGCTTTTAAAGAAGAAGCATTGTCTGTGATAATACGAGCTGGAGTGCCAACCAAAAACACAATATCCTGTACGCAATCGGCCAAATCTTCAGTTTTCAAGCTCTTAACAGCATATAAAAATGTATATTTTGAGTATGCATCGACTGCTATAAACACATGAGTGAACCCTTCTTCAGTTTTCGGCAAAGGTCCAAGAAGATCGACATGAATGGTATGAAAAGGGATATCTATCTTCGGAATGGAGTGAATTTCGTTGAAAACTCGACGAGGCTGGCGCTTTCGGGTAAGGCAGGTGAGGCATGAGTCAATATATTTTTTTACAAATTGACGCATTCGAGGAAACCAAAAATGTGAAGCTATACTTAAAATGGTTTTATCCAGACCAACATGAGCTTGCCCATCGTGATATTCCTTAATTAACGAATACCTGGCATTTTTGGGAACAAAATATTGAGTAACTTTTTCGGAGTTAATATTACTCAAATGACACAGGGTACTTCCAATAATACAAAACTGATTTTTATCTATTTCACCATTTTGTAATTTTTGCTTTAATTCGGTTGTTTCGCTATCTGTACTTTGTTGAATAAATAACCACCCAGACGGCATTAAGTTTTGACTACTTGAGTCTATTTCTTCGACAAATGGTATTTCAGAAATTTTGGTAATACAAACGCTTTTAAAAGTATCTTGACTTGGAATTGGTGGGTTTCGACTCAAATAATCAACATAAGCCATCTGGTCTCCAGATTTATGTAAAATAGTAAATTCAAAATCCTGAAGGTAAATCCACCAACGACTTACCCTTGGCACAAGGTTACGTTTATGTTGCGAATTTTTTAGAGCATTGCAATCAGTGACCAATGTAAAAGGCACACCTACAAAATAATGTCTAAAATGTTTTAAAGCATTTACTACCGCCAAAGTTTCAAGTTCGTATGAATGATATCGAGATTCCACATCTGTGGCTGCTTTGCTGAAATAGGATACTACTTTTTTTTTACCATCATGATTTTGAAAAACAATAGCTCCAAACCCACGACTACTAGCATCAGTATGGAGTTCTAATGGTAGATTTGGATTAAAAATTGCCAACACAGGTTCTTCAGAAAGAATTTTAACAACTTCATCAAAAGCTTTTGAATGTTCATTAGTCCAAGTCCAAGTTGAATCTTTCTTTAAAAGATTTGATAGTATTTTTGTTTTAACAGAAAATTGTGGTATGAATTTTCTGAAATAACCAGCGAGTCCCAAAAATTGACGAACCTCCCTGACATTATTTGGATGTTTCATCAATTTCAAGGTCTCTGTTTTAGAAGGACTTGGTTTAACAATCCCGTTTACTATTAAACGACCCAAATATTCAACTTGTTCTTGAAGAAATTTGCATTTATTTATATTTATGTAAAAACCATGGGACTTTAATGTTGTTAAAACTAACCGTAAATGTTCAAGACCTTGTTGCTTTGTTTCTGACGGAATAAGGATATCATCCATATAAACCAACGCAATACCCTTTAGAATTTCCGCCTGTAGAGCAGTGTTGATTGCTCGCTGGAAAATAGAGGGGGCATTAGCCAAACCAAAGGGCATTCGTAAATATTCAAATTGGCCATCTGGAGTAACAAAAGCAAGTTTTTCTACTGAATCAGGATGTACTTTTAATTTGATGGAACCCAGCGGCCATGTCAAGAGTAGTGAAATATTTTTTATTACTTAGCTGATCGATTTGATCATCAATTCGGGGAAGAGGATACCGATCTTTTACTGTGATTCGATTGAGCGCACGAAAATCACAAACCAAACGAGAATCCCCATTTTTCTTCTTGACAAGGAAGGCAGGGCTTACGTAAGGGGAATTAGACGGCCTTATAATTTCGTTTTTAATTAAATCGTCGATAAGATTTCGTACAGTCTCTCTTTCCACCATTGAGAATCGATAAGGGCGAAATTTGATCTCTGTATCAGATGTGAGACGAATTTTAAATTCCCCTGTTGTGATAGGAGTGGGTATCTTATTTCCAGAAGAAGAAATGTCGTTAAATTCTAGAAGTAACTCTTCCAATTGCTTTTCAACGAGATTTGAAGGAACATATTCCAAAATAGGTGAACTTTGAGTAAATTTTAAAGACATTCCAGGAATGTTTATAAAATCCAAACCAATTATTGCATCACAAGGAATATAATCATTTGAAACAATATGCATTTTAAGAGGAAATTTAAATTCTTTTTTAAGATTTATTTCAACATTGACTACACTCTTAGACGTAAAGGTGCGGTTACCAACGCCTTTAATAGTCATATGTTCGTAAATTGGCAAAGAATACATATTTTTAACAGCAGATTGACGCAATAAAGACACTTGAGCACCAGTGTCGATTAAAACTTCATAATCGTGATCATCAATATTAAGTGAAAACAAATTTAAATCTGACGAAATAGGTGTAGGAGAATAGCACAAATTAACCTTCTTATAATGATTACCTTTTTGCTTTTTTCTAGCAAAACAATTATCAATTACATGTCCGGGTTTTTGACAAAAATCACAAGTATTACTAGTGTTGGGTTTAAAATCATCTCTTTCACGTTTAAGACCTTTGCCTTGAGTACTTTTTTGGGGGCATAAAAATCTTGGATGTCCTAAAAGACCACAGCTATAACATTTTAAAGAAGAATTTTTTACTTGATTTAAACTTTTGTTCGGTGCATTATTTGAAACTATAGGCACAAAGGAACTAATTTTATTGCTAACTGATGGTTTAGTTTGAATTCGGCATAAATGAGAAATAAGATTAGTCACAGATGAATGACCAACTTGTGTCATCTGAGCTTGAAGACTTACATCCTTTATGGTAAAGCAAATCATGCTAACGATTTGACTTTGAGTGAAAGGTAATTTTAGGGCATTAATTTTTTGAAGTTTTAAACGGGCATATTGACCAAACGTTGGACAGCCCTCAGAAGAAAAAGAAATTGCGTCATACATCAATTTTCCAAAATTAACTGTACCTGCGAAGCTCTCACATAAATCGATTTTTAAATTTGCCCATGAGCGGCGGTCAATCGGACTCCAAACGTTAAACCATTCACCTGCCTCCCCTTCAAAACAACCTCCTATTTGAGCCATAATAGTGCTGTCACTCCATCCAAGTTCAGACGCCATCTCCGATATTTCGTTAACCCATTGTTCAGGATCATCTCGCCGCGGCTCAAACTTTGGCAAGTTAAGTCTTTCATGAGGCACTGAACGATTTAGGAAATCCCGTAGCAAAGTCGTTAATGTATTTTCGACAGAAACTGGTTGAGTAATATGATGTTCATCAGTCATTTTGTTCAATATTATACGCACAGTTTTCGTTTTAACGTAAACTTCACTTCAAAAAAAAAAAAAAAAAAGGAAAGCAAACTCTATATTTTTAACTGCACAAAAACACCACTGTTCACAAAAAAAGTAAGTGTTTGAGCGAAAATATTTTTTAGACTACCTAATCGACAACCGATATAAAAAAATGACAATGACTTAATTCATGTTTGAAAGCGGCATCAAATCAAACAAAAATAAATAAATAATAAAAATAAATAAAAGACGCTGAAATACATTAGCTATTGACAAAATATACTTAGCTGAATATCTTCTTATAACGTGAAATCAAATAGTCCCATCTTTAAAAACACAACTCTGCCATTTTTCTTTGACGGTCAACTTTTATCTTCATGATATTATAAACAATTTTTAGTCGCGACGGCTCGAGCAGTATAATAAATTTTTAGACGTCGATTTTAAATAATGGATTCTTTGTATCCCACTTTCTGATTTTAGATTTTAAATATTATACCGTATCAAGACAAGGCACGTAGTTACTCTTCGCCCGAATAAGAATAACTGCTTGGACATGTCAAACGGAATACGTCTATATTATCTAGTGCCATATATGCACAGTGGCGCGCTAACATCCATATGCTTTTTTTAAATATTATGATTGAAAAAAAAAAACGTCGTAGGGCAATCGCCTGTTCATTTAAAAAATTAAAATAGCCCATTATCTGTCAAATTCGCATTTAAAAAGAGGCACTTTTTGAGCGATTTTTTTTTTAAATTGCGAAATTGACAGATAACTAACATCAATAGCCAACTTTAATATGGGCTATTTTAAGTTTTTAAATGAACAGGCGATTGCCCTACGACGTTTTTTCCCTAAAATAATATTAAAAAAAAACCCTATATGGATCCAACTTTATGACACACACTGTATGTTTAAAATTTCGATTTTTGTTATATTCGAATGGATATTTTATGCAAAACAAGGATGTGGTTTTTATAAATATTTTTCTTTCTTGGTTTTTGGTCTTTTTTTAAACACACTGTAACAATTCGTATATTAAACGAATTTTTATCTATGTATTTTTACATATTAATAATTAAAAATAATGAGTAGGTATTGGTATCTAATGAATTTTTACTTACCATGTATAATTAAAATAATTATGAAATTAAGTATGTTTTTAAATTCAAAATAACAAACGATAGCAGACACTATTCAGTTTCGCAAAATATCACTTTTTTTGTTATTCTGCATAATATGTATTCGATTTTCTTTTTTAATTATTATTGTAATTCTTTAAACTCCAATAGCAAACAAACAAGACTGGTTTGACAAGTAACTAGTGATACAATAATTTTATTGGTTATCATCAGTTATCGCCTAAACGATACAAAAAACCACAAAGAACCTTCTAAATAGAATTATTTCGAAAAATATTCCTAAGTTATCCAAATATTTCAGTAAATAAACAACAAGACGTCCCTTTATAATAAAAAAAGCTTACAAAGAATAAAAAATTACCAAAAATAACATATATTAACATTATAATAATGTAGTTATAACTTGCAGAAGTTGATAAACTTGGCAAATAGCCCAAGTTATGAAGCGTTATCTGAAAATTTAGAATAAAGCTAAAATAATTGGTATGGTTGGTCCAACTCGATGACCTGATGATCCCCTTTCAATAGATTTTTTTTTAACAAATTTAATTTTTAAAGTCTCCGTGGGGGCTCCGCGAAAATAATAGTCATAATAAAAAAAAATACTAGAGGAGTACTATGAGGAAGTAGGTCTCAGAAGGGAGGACACCTGGTTCAAGGACCATTTTTTTAGATTTCACTTGATTTTGCTTGAGGAGCGTATTTTTTAGAAATGCTCCGGGGTTGCAAACCAAAAAGGCTCCGTCACATATTTCGCTTTCCAAAAGGGTTCCGTTGTCAAAAAAGTTTGAAAAACACTGCACTATACTAAATGTCCGAATGATTGCCGCGAAGCATTTTTGTCTAAACGGTTTTCAAGGGAAATTTTAATTGAAGGGGTAACTTTGACGAAATATACAAACATCAGCCAATTTTGAACGCTCACCATTCCCTTAATTGTCAAGATATAGACTCGAACAAAAAACTATTTAAAAGTATATTTATTAAGGTATACCGCGGTTTTTTGAATAATTTCAACACGACTATCCGCCCATAGCACTTGCGAAATGAAAGCAATGCAAAACATGAGAGCGTGGCCTTCAATGACAGGACATGCTTCGTTTCAGGACGCTCTAAAGGGTAAACTATAAATAATACGGTAGTACTCTCACGGAGTTTTTTGTAACAAATATCCTCTAGACTAGATGAAGACTCGACAAGAAATTTTCATTTCAAACTAATAAATGCATGCCAGGTAGACCAGGAGTAAATGAAAGAAGATCATTATGCAGGACATCGAATTGGACCAACATACAAATATTTAGCTTTATTCTAACTTTTCACAGATATTGGGGTCTATTCTGTAACAATTCCTTTATCCGTTAAAATATTAACGGTCTTTAAAAATATTTTCGTATTCGCTAATTTACTTCTGTCATTATTTAAACGGATTTCTTTAAGATAGTCCTCTAATGTATCTTAAAGAAATCCTTTTAAATAATGACAGAAATAAATTAGCGAATACGAAAATATTTTTAAAGGCCGCCAATATTTTAACGGACAAAGGAATTGTTACAGAAAGACCCCAATCCCTGTCCTAAACGCTTCATTGCTTGGGTTAAATAATCTAATAATTGTAGTAAGAACACGATCAATTCGATTTAAAAATTTGACATTGAGAAATAACATAAAAATTTGACATTGAGAAATAACATAAAAATTAAATTCATAACATGATTTTGAATTACTATGTTTCGTTCTTTATAAGTGAAAGTTTTAACGGCAATAGCGAGATTGTCTTTATTGTAATTAAAATTGATTAACGTAAATATATTTATCGCCTAGTTAAGACAGAGAAAGTAGGAATAGGAAATTTTAATTTATTGAATATACAAACAATTTAAAAACTTACAATGGCTATATCTCATGACCTAAAGTTGGTATCAGAAAAGTATAACCTAATATTCAAAAATATTAATTCATGTCATCTTCTTTTTAAAAAGATTTTTAAATTTTATGTACTATTGAGTGAATTATATCGTTGAAAAGCACTTTTACTAACTTTCGAATGATGTATGACATTATGGCACATAGGGGTTACTATTTTTTGTTGTTGAGGTATGTGGCGCATAGGCGATTGGTGGGAATGGGTATTTCGTCATTTAATTTCCTCTTTCGTATCCTAGAAAAGCATTTTCCAATTAGGCATTCCAACGACCTGTCCAAATGGCTACCAGTGGGGACTGACAGTTTAGATATGGCAACACTGTTGTCATGTTGTCAATGATACATATATAGTTATATAGATTGCTCAAAGCTGGTCGTTTGCGAGCGGCCATATTGCCTGGCAAATATTTATTAATTTGAATCGGTTTAGCAAAAAAGTGTTTTAAAACCAATTTTCAGTCTTTGGATACTTAATAAAAATAATTGCTTACATTTTTTACTTCAAGGCATAAGATTATGTTTATTTTGAAAAATATGGATAATCAATCTATGTAACTATATATTTCATTGATCTTGTCAAATCACCAGGCCCACATGGTTGCCATAATTTTGCCATATCATAACCTGTCAAAACCCACTGATAGCCATTCAGTTTGGAATGCCTAATATCATCTTTATTTCAAGAGATATAGCCATGGTAAGTTTTTAAATTGTCAAAACTGCCAATATTAAATACACAAACTTTTTGTTTTTATTTACAATGTTTTATAATATTGATCTATTTTCTTATCATCCCTTTATATTTTGGGAGAAGCGCTAAAAATTATCTAATGAATTTAGTATTACCGATGCGAATTAATCAACAAACATTGCCATATGGCGCCATATTCCGGTTTATCACGAACGTAATAATTATTAAAGTTAGAAAGAGCGATCCACAAAAAATGTTTCTAAAGTAGGCCATGACCGACAAAGATAGAGATACAAGTTCGTGATAACTACACGCGGCTTTGAATTAAATTCAAACCGACTATAGAAAAGAAGAATTGCACGCCGATACATTTTTTCTTATATTACATCCCCAGGTACATACGAATATGTGCTGTATTAGAGTGATGTGTTTCGTACTAAAATTTGAAATTCTACACTCGCGGAGGTGCAGAGTTGGTGGGGATCTTTTTGGTTACCCTGACTATACCACAGCAAAACAAATACTTGACTAGACAAAATCTGCGCCTGTTCACAGGAATTCTAACTGGTCATTGCCAAGTATGGAAGCATCTCCATAGCATGGGGCTGTCAGAATCCGCACTCTGCATGGGGTGCGAACAAGAAAATGAGATCATCGAGCATATCCTCTACGAATGCCCTGCGCTCTCATTTATTAAGAAGCGTACAGACCCCACCAAGGAACACCAACGAATGGGTTTGATTCACGATACATGGTTTGATCCTTGTTCGAAGAATATTTGTTCAGTTTGGACGGTTTAGCGAAGGCCAACAAAGATTCGTTGACCTTCGCTCGCAATCCGTAAAGTGTCGGTAACTTCAAAAGAAGTGGAGGGAATCAGCGAATGCGGGGTGGAAGGTATTAGCCAATAGCCAACGAATGAAGGAGAGATGAAATATGCCTTTAATTTACCACTCTGATTTCTTCTTTAAGTATTTCTTCTTTAAATAATGCCAACCACCTTCATTTGCGCTTTGGTTTTATTTTTTCATTGAGAAGTATAAATAATAATACTCTCCATAATTCACCCCCTTACGAGTGAATGTTAACCCCTGTAGGAACGGCTATTATTATTTGCCGTGGCTCTCCAGAGCGATTTAAAGAGTATTGATGGTGCCATTTGACTCACAGGTGAGGCATATCCGGAAAATCTAACCCATCATCATAGAAACGATAAAGCACTTCTATTTGTAATCTGGATGTCATATCAACAAAAATTTAATTACTGCTAATATGAAACCCATCAAATCCTACAAAAACTATGCAAATTAATTCAAAATTTGCATTGTCTGCTCTACGATTTGAAGCCGTGTTCGCTAAGCCACTGAAAGGCCTGTAAATTAATACAGACCGCTCGAACATACTGCGCTACCGAATCGATGCACAATGGGCCTAGTATGGGCTAAGATCGTCCACACATTACAGCTAAAGAGACAGTGCACGGAGGTGAGAACTCACGTACCTGTTAAAAAAGTAATAAAAAAAATATACATTTGTGTAGATACTGTTTGCTATTTAAAAGTATTTATATATTCTATTTCGATACCATAAGTAACACCTAAGCTTTTTGCGCTTTTTGATAGAATTACCCACATACAATTGCAAATAATTTTTAAAATAAATAAAATTATATACCTGAATAATAATATGTGATAAATACATTTTAAATAATATATTATTCGCCATTTAAATTATTGCCAATTGACATAAAAAAAATGTCATAGTTGAAATTTTTAACAGGGGATTCATAGCCGTCCTATGTTATTCGGCGTCCGTATGCTACTAAAAATAATGGGCCTCATTAAAAAATACGTACCGATAAAGTTATACGCAAGTATTAAAACAAGAAAAAGTCAATTTGTTACCATTACACTAAACGAAAAGATAAAATTCATGCAAAAGACTTGTGCCGGGGCTATAGTTTATTTAAGGTTACGGTTGCCCTGGGGGGCTGTACACGGTATTATTTAATATGTACACTTCGCGTCATATAAAAGTGGTACAACTCTTATAACAAAAAATCGTGCTTTTCAAGCTGTGTAAATTGATCTTTTAAAATGTGTCAAAGTTAAACTACTTTTTAGGTTATAATTTCTAGAACAACGTTGCCAACACAACGAAAATATTAGTAGATGCAATGATACAAATAAATTTGGTAAAGCAATAAAACGCAATGGAAAAATTAAAAATTTAATGCAATCTAAAATGAACAAGTTTGAAATTTAAATACATTTGACAATTCGAAACAGATGAAATAAATAATTAATATATAGCTTCCATTATTAATAATTTCTTGTAATCTTCTAAGCACTGAGTTAATTAAATTTATTGTTAACTTTTCATCTTCTGCCAAGCTTTACTGATTCATTTAAAACATAATAAAATTTAAGGTGAAGATAACTCTAATTAGCGTATTTATTTATCCTTTAAATCAGTTTTTATAATTATTCTTAACACTTTTGTTACTGAAGCATTAAAATTTGTTTCAAGTTTTGCCTATCTTGCCGAAAATAATTAGTTAATGTTTCATCTTGTTGTGCATGCTTTAGTTATAACTGGTCTCCCAGTCTCTCTTTTTCCGGTTACAATTTAATTGTTATCTCATTTTTGCAAAGCTGTTAATCGTGGTTTAAGCATTTTATCAAACTTACTCAAATGATCTGACATCGTAACAATGCGCTTTGGCAAACTTGACAAATCTTACTGTTTGTCATTTTCAAAAGTAAAGTTGGTTTTACATTGGGAAAAATAAGTGTACCACTTTTATATGACGCGAAGTGTACATAAACTATTTAAAAATGTTTACTATTAAAAATATTTAAATAAAATTTTTAGATTCACTAATGTAGGTTTTTCTGTTTAAAAGATACAACATATGTAACATGTAATAATAATATAATAATACTCTCCCTAATTCACCCCCTTACGAGTGAATTTTAACCCCAAAAGCTGAGCTTGTGCGGGGAAAGGGACGGCTATTATTATTATTTGCCGTGGCGCTCCGGGGCGACTTAAAGATGATTGATTGTGTCATCTGACTTACAGGTGAAGAAAACCCGGAAAACCTCACCCATCATCATCAAGAAAGTAATGCATGGCGATTTTTATAATATGCATGTCATATCAATAGAAATTGAATTTCTATTAACACAGTACACATCAAATCCTATACCGAACCATGCAATTTAATTAAAAATCCACATGGTCCGGTCTTGGGATTCGAAGCCCGGCAGTCTCTGACCATAAACTTGCCTATAAATGAATATAAGCACGTTAGACTGCTACACCACCGACCCGATGATGTAAGACGTAAGAAATAGTAGTTTGTGCAACAAAAGTGGATATGATGGCACGAAGACGAAGTTTGAGCACGACGCCGTACAGTATATTTTAGGTTATTAAGATAATATAACTAATTTAAAAATAATTTATAACTTTTACTAATTTAGATAATAAAATAAACTTGAAAAAAAAATAATATACAATCCTAGAATTGAACCCGGGACCTCTGCGTGAAAGACAAATGACCTAGTCACTGCTCCATCGCCATACATAATATTTTAGTTTTAATACTCATGATTAAATTAATTTCATATAGTTTTATTAAAATGTATGGTTTATTTTTAATTATAGAGGAAATAATAATAGAAATGCTATTATTTATCGATTCTACACAAGAATAATTGTCACTTATTTAAAATTTAAAAAAATAATAATAGTCGGGTGACTAAAATATGAACTGTGATTGGTGGATTTCATTTTTTTGATGTGTTCTTACTAGGTAGAATGGATATGAAATATATTCGTTCAGTTGAACGCAATGGCATACTTTTTCGTTTTGTAGTCTGTGCGTAGAATAGCTAATATCCATGTGGGTGTAGAAAAACATCTTTATTATGTATCTTGGAAAATTTGGAATTTGCATTCAAAAAATACTGTTTCTATTTATAGCCCAAGAGCCCACTGCAAATTTTTACCGTCATCTGATAACAAAATGAAATATACCCCAAAAGCATGTAAAAACATTGTATTTTACCAAAAGGCACCTGTGCCAATTCCAATCCTGAGCAAAGTGGCTTCAAAAATTATTTTATATTAAAAAATCACATAAGGCATGACAGCGCTAATTTTGTTTGCCCTTAAAGTTTTCCAGACAATAACATTCAAGTATATCTTGATATATATCGTTAAAGGGAAACATTTTCTTCCTCTTAACATCGCACAAAAACATCTATCCATGATTAGTAGGTAAAAATCATTAAAAATATGAATCAATTTTTGTTGATTTAAAAATTTATTTGTATGTCTATTGTTGTGATTCATTTTTACAGGTTGCCATAGAAACGACAAAAAACTACTATGATTATGGTTTAAAATAATTGTCTAACAAGAGTTTATAATTATTATTGACTATCTCTGCAAATGGTTTATACAATGCCATCCTTCTTCCTTTCACACATAAACATGATTTAAAAGGTTGGTAAAAATATTAATAATTCAGGTTTAAAAGCTAGGTTCACAATGAATTAGGATTGTAATTTTCAGAGAAAACACAATTGTCGCAGTCATGTTTTATGTGATTTTTTGAATATAAAATAATTTTTTTAACCACTTTGCTCAGGATAGGGATTAGCACAGGTGCAATTTGGTAAAGTATAATGTTGTTTCATGCCTTTGGAGCATATTTCATTACGTTATCAGATGACGGTCGAAATTTGCAGTGGGCTCTCATACTATTATTGATACAAGTTTAAACTGCTGAGTCAAGTAAAACTACGAATTCTAAGAACTTATTCATCTGCATAGGTTTTTCCTAAAATAAGGACACCGAGGTCAACAACTATGAAAGTAATTAATTCATAATACGAAGAATTAATGAGCGCAACATTGTTATTATTTTGTTTCAAGTACTTAAATATATTTTCAGATTGTTTCATATGTAACTTACTTATTAGAATTATTCCTTAACAAAAAGAACATTATACTGAACTCCACCTAGCACCTTCACTAAAATAGGTTTATAGCCGCAAACACTTCATCGTGTATCATCACCAAAATACTCTACATAGCCGCATAATTCAATTGCACGTTCATACATTTCTAGCAAGTATAAAATATGGAACTTTTTTAAATCGAAAGTTTCAAACGCCGCGTTACAATATCAACTGGTGGCGACCCCGTTTTTTATTTTATTAAACGTTCGCGATACAAATTTGAATGAAAGCAAGAACATAAAACCGCGAAAGCAAAGAGAACGGTCCCAGAAATGACTTTCAATTATTGAGACCAAATCGAGATGAGATTCGCGGTGGAGTAAAGAAAGGAATTTAATTTAGTGGATAAATGATCTAGTGAGCGGGTACACCAAGGCCACGGTGATGATAATCGTTTTTCCGGTCGAGCGGTGACGTTCCGGGAAACTCCCACGTAAAAACTGGGATTTTCTATCAAAGAGGTCGTCAGATTGATTTGGAAAAGAATTGAAATGATGCTTCATGCGGTTGAATGATATACCTACATTTGGTGATAACATTTTATTGATATGAATAATCACGTTTGTTTGAAAATAAACAGGGTTCCGAAACAAAGCAGAATGTGCAGTTTTGGACAAAATGATATAATAACTAAAATTCATACATAAGATAAAGAAGAAAAAACAGTTAAAAAATTACAAATAATCACACTATTTTTCGAGGATTGCATTAGGAATAAAAGCCGTAGGTGTGTGATATTTATTCGTCAGCACTCAATAATAGTCCAGTGAATTTTTTTCGTATTTATTCGTTGTATATGAAAATATCTGTTCTCTTTGTGACAAAAAACAAACTTTTTGAGTCTTTCTAAATTTTTTGGATAGATTAAAAAAAAAACAATACAAGTCCACTTATTTTCCGTCATAAATATTTTACATTTACTAAAGTTTATAAAAATAGCAGTCTGGCTTATCTCAGATAGCGGAAACTGTTTGAGTATGGCTGAAAATTTTCGAAATAAAAAATTTGACTGATTTTGCGAAACTGTGACCCTTATTTTTTCACAAACATAATTAAAAATAGGTCTGGCTGATTTACGAAATTGGCAAATGATTCTGGCAGATTCATCAAAATCGGAAAAATAGAAAATATTTGCTCTTATTTTCACCGGTTTGAAAATTTGTCACATGGTAAATTATACTATAATATAGAAAATACAATCTCGAAGCCAGACAGTTAAACGTGCCGAATTTAACGCGCCTGACGATCATTAGATGAGTCTCGCAAGGCTTTCGGTGTGTTCCACAATAGCCAGTTTGTATTTTAAGCTGTTATTATAATATATAGTGCATCATCTGATACATTTTCATGACTGCGAAAATGAGGGAAATTTTTTTGATGAACATTTTTCAGTTTTTCAACTGCCAGATATATTTTTTTACTTAACTTCACTATACTTAAATGAAGAAGGGTATCCAACTGCTCAAAAAAAATTCTTGAAAAAATCAGTATACTTCTTACTAATTGGACTATTTTTATCACTGAAAAAAGGCCAGGGTTCTGAGGGATTTTCCGACTTATTTTCCGACGCATTTTCCACCTCAACTCATCGGAACCCCACTAAACATATATGAATTTTGCTTAGAATTACTAACCCTACAATTCTATCAATGTTGGTTGACTGGGAAAATAAGTACCGAAAATCGCCACTGCCTCCTGGACTATAAAATCAATATTAGCTATGAACACATGCGGTGTTTTTAAATACTTCTATCTATCTATCTGAATTGGTTCAAAGCCCACTCGTACCCCTCACAGTGAGGTGACGTAACGGTCTAAGATCCAAAATAAGGTCCACCTTCATCCATCTGTTTAACGGATGAAAGTTTCTTATTATTAAATAAAATATGTTTATAAATATACTGCAAATAGGTTGCCTAAGAAAATACGGTCATGACTATTTATTTTCTTAAAATAAAACAACGACACCCTGTAAAGTATTCCCCAGATGCGTCGACTATGCCCAAACTTTAATCAGCTCACCGCAGGATGGATTAAAGCTTAAGTTTAAAATTTGGTGTTTTTCTCTTCATCCGTTTTTAAGTTACCTTCAAAATTCAAAATTTGCACTTTTCCTCAAATATCTCGAATTAGGTTCATTTTAGGGAAATCATGTATAGTAACAAAATTATAGAGAATGACACCACAAGCAACTTTTATCATGATACCTATACTTTCCTTATCTGTATACAGAAAGGCAACGCTATACCCTAGCATATTTAAGCGCCCATTGGGTATCTCGTTCGATTTGCTCTCTTCCATGTTATCCTCTTGTTTATGATTAAGTCTTTTAATTTTTGGTTGATATTCCTGAATTTATTGCTGTCTTCACTGTAGTTGTACTGGTTGCAAATGCCTGCTGGATGATTCGCTCTAGGTTTTCAAGAAGCTGCTCTACGTCTTCCGGAGCATCAATTCTGGGAATGTTTCAAAGGTTTACTCCCCTATCCTTTTAAATTGTTTCCAATTTGTCTTAGTCACTTCTTTCGGAGTATCTTCATTTTCTCCTTCACATAAATATAGTAGAGGGTTGTGTGTATTGGCTCCTTCGTGTAGTGAGTGGAAATGTGCAATCTCTAGTAACGGCAATGTCTATGACATCTGGGATTCCTCTTCGAGGATAGTGAGTGGGGTCTAGAGGTCCGATTACTACGTAGCCAAGGTCCCAATCTCAGACTATACTATTTACCTGCCCTTGCTAGTATTATCGGAGGCGGTTTTGGTTTGTTTGTCGATTTAGAGTCTTCGGCGATTTCGATTTCTTCGTAATTTCCTTCGTATCCGGTTTTTAGATACGTACTTTTAAATTAAATATTAAACTCATAACGCAACATCACAATTCATTAGTAGACGAGTCAAACATGTCCTACATAAAAGTAGTATTGATACCTTCTGTACCCACACAACTCGACATGTTTCCACTCCTGCCGCTGCCAGGGAATGAATAAACATTGTTCAAATCAAGCAGTTTGTGTAAAATGGTTCAAAACATAGAATGTAAATTTTGTCAAAGGTGAATAATTGTAATACATACGAATTCGCTGAAGATGTCTTCAATTAACACTATTAACAGACATTGTGCTATTATTACAATCAAAAAAGTAATTTATAGAATAACATCAACATATATATTTAGTTGTAAAATTATTATATTAAAAATATTAAATGTAACAATTTGATTAATTTCTGTTTTATAATATTCTTGTTGCATTTGACTTTAAACAACTATACAAAGGTTATTTATGAGCCGAGGCCGAAATATAATTAAGGAATTAAACGAACTTACCAAGTGAAGTTCAATTTTAATTTTACGTAGGCCTCGTAGAAATAAATAAGCTCCCTTCCAATAACAATATTTTGATTTTATTTGATTTTAACATGCCTATGATAGACGAACACAGGAACCAGGGACAAGGAAGGATATTTTGCTTTTTTAGACTGGATATATGTGCATTCGGTTGTAACTAGGAGCAGTGGCGACTCGTAAGGGGGGGGGTTCACAGTGACAGATGTATGAATTTCAGGAAAGTTGATAATATACCTTTCTAAAACACTGACAGTTTTTTACCTATATCTGTGTCGGGATCTTTATTCTCCTACTGTGAACCCCCAAAATTTTGATCAGGAGCCGCCCCTGTGTAGGAGAGACTACAAAAATATTATGTATTTCGACGAGGCCTACATATAATTAAAATTGAACTTGGCTCAAGGTAATATCGGTTAATTTTTAAATTATTATAAATTAAATGTTTAAAAATCATCAAATTGTAAAAAAAATCTTCACTAACGGCTTTTTTGGTTACAAAATTTTAAAATCGTTAACCCTTTCTGTCATATTGAGCTCTGCAGATTCTGAATTGTTATGATTTGGAAAGCAAGGTTCTTCATAGGTATAGCACAAGTAGAACTTGGAAAGGCTTGTGCCAGTTCTCCCACTTTATACACATAAATTGACAGGTTTGCAGCGGATCTAACCGAAGTGGACGCGATACATTGGCGTACAAAATTATTTTATAGATGTTAATAACAATTTCGAGTAAATAGTTTAATAAATTGTGAATAGCTGTTGAAATTTTGTAAAATTATGATTTGAATATTATAATACATGTTTAATAATTATTTATAGTCCATAAATACATGCGATTATCTGTTCCGCCGGTAACAATTTAAAATTACTTTTTCTATGAAGCGAAACTGGCAGGTAAACATTACTGCGACGTTTACCCCCTCTCTACCTACCGAAAGCCTTTCCAACTTCTACTTGTGCTATACTTAATTTACTCATGTTTTGTTTATTCATTTCTAATAAATGTAGCGGCATCTATCTATGAGAAGCCATAAGAATTAAAGAGACCGTCAAAAAATAGTTCCTACCAATGTATCACTGAAATTTTTATAATATTGTTTAAATGTGAAGCTCGTTATCAACTGTGTTGATTATAGTTTTGTAATTCGAATTACCTCAGATTTTTTTGTTTCACTATAGAGGAGGCGAATCGACAATGGGCAAATTTCCGTCCTTTTTATATAGTTTGTCAAATTGCTCGTAGTTGGCAGGTCGAACGTTAGGTACATCAATTTTGTATGTATGTCAATGTGAAATCAAAGTATATTAACCGAATTCTAGTGCGCCGACGCGAAATAGAGAGGCGAGACGTCATTTAAAGATGTAAACAACCCCTTTCACTTTAGTCCGGCAGCTGATATAGGAATTCGTTGTTGTGGATTTATTAGTGCTCTTTTATTGTGTTTCTGTTAAGATTTTTTGGGGTTTTGTGGATTTTTCATTATGCCAGGAAATGCATATGCATATGCTTATCGACCTTGCTCGACAAGGTCTGGTGATAACAAATCACTATTTTTATTTCCAGAAGAATATGACAGGTAAGTACCTTGAACTACGCACTATATTTGATAATTATCAAATAATAATCTTATTTTTATTGGAACTTATTTGTGAAAATTTGATGTGATAAGGCCTATTTCGTATATTTCCTATACAATCTACAGGATATACAGCATTATGTACCAGGTATAACAATTATTATAAATGGGTTTTTTCGAGGGTTTCTTGTTTAGAAAAGGGTTCGTTTTATACCTGTCATCAGATTTGACACTGACTTCCATATTGTTGTATGAATAACTTGTCAAATCAGATACCTCTGTCAAACACTTTAAACGTGAATTAAAAGTTTTGAGTAACGGGGCGCATTATTAGTCAAAAATTGTATTCAGCGACATGTTTAAACAACGCGAAATTTAAAGTTTAAGACAACTCGATTAATAAATAAGAAGGTCCATAAGTAATAATTTCTATCGTTATCAAAAATCAAAACCCTTTGCATCTACCAACTTTCAAGTCTCTAGCTCATCCGGACGTAGGTAACAAAATTGAAATTTATCAATAGCAGTCATATATATCTTTATATTTACTACATAAGTTAAATACTCAAATATAAAACTGCCTAATGACCAAAGCTTTATTATAAATGTAAACTACAAAAGAGTTTTACTTCAAATTACGTCGAGCAGTGTAAACATCACATTCAAGACCAGTTCATAATTCGAGCAGTGTTCTACTGTGTCGTTCCGTCAATAACGTCAAAAGAGAGAGAAAGAAAATTTGCACCACCCTTAGATAAAAGAGACCGGAGATGTTACATATACCGGTATTTGTGCTGCGCGAATGTTGCCAATTTCTAAAGAAAGGTTAACGGAGTGGGGGAACTGGGAGGAGATTCGAAGTCTATGACAGGGGCGGACTTGGTTTATTAAAAACACGATGAACTATTAGATATACTTAAAAGATGTTTAAATGGAATGTTTTATTATGAAATAAAATTAATGTGATTTTATTAATATTAAACAGAAGCAACGATATTTTATTCTAGTCTCTTGCGGCAATGTCCGTAGTAACTAAATGCTAACGAAATATTCTATAATAGAAAACAAAAGTTCTTTTATAGAATATTTCGTTATCGTTTAATTTTTCCACAAGATACTACAATAAAATGTCAAAATATAATATCGTTTATGAGCAAAAATGGTACTCATTGTCTACCAGTATTATATTTGCAGCATATGCAGCAGGAGAATATTGTAAATAGGAAGAGTAAGAAATGAGGATTCCTTGTGAGCTGAACATGTTTTTTTCTAAGGCTAATACATATTAAAAATTGAGTTGCGACAACACTATAGACTGTAGATAAGGGTATATTACATACGTTTAGACGATATCTTTCCTACAGACTTATGTGAAAAAGTGATGCAAAAGTAAAGATATATTTTTGGGTGTCGTAATAAAAGAGAAAAGGGTCCAGAAATCAAACTCAAAATGTATTATTATGTTGTTTATTGTATTATTTATATAAAAAAATAAGTAAAACAATAAATAAATAGTTATAAAACCAAAGAGAGAAGGAGAGATAGAAAGAGAGAGAGAGAGAGAGATAGAGAGAGAGATAAAGAGAGACAGAAAGAGATAGAAAGAGAGATAAAGAGAGATAGGGAGATATATAGAGAGAGAGATGCAGAGATAGTGAGAGATGCAGAGAGAGAGAGAGAGAGATGCAGAGAGAGTAAAAAGTATGTTCTGTTACTTTTTAAGATTATTTAGAAATACACGAGATTTACCAAATGACAACATAATTTACTATTACTTACCTTCTGTTTATTTCGTTCAGGAGATTGAGGGGGTGTTTTTTCGTGATAATATTCCAAGCTAGTTTGAAGTACTAGTACTAGTACAATATGTTCTTTCACTCTTTACGATTATTTAGAAATAAACGAGATTTGCCAAATAACATAATTCAATATAGCTTACTTTATATTTCTTTCGTTCAGCAGATCGAGGGGGGGTTTTTTGGTGATAATATCCCAAGCTAGGTCTTGATTTTGGAGGCAGTTCTATAAGCTTTCAAATTAATAAATATTAAATTGAAATATTTTGAATAAGCACCTAATTAAAAATAATTCCATGATTAATACATATTTATTAAAAATTACCTGATTGGGTATAGCAATTTTTTTCAAAGGGAGATTTTTTATAATCAAATGAATCATCACTAAAATTGTAGTGGCATACACGGGAAGTGCTAAAAACATCTTCTTTATTAACATTTATTGCAAGTATCCATTTATCTCTTAAACTTTTTTCTTTTGGAATACTAAAAAATATAGAGTATGTGTCACATACAATTTTAGGAATGCATACTCTGAAACCAAAAATATTTTAAAATTTAAATCTAATAAAAGGCGTCAGTCGCTTGCTTTTATCCGAGTATTTATCTTCAAAATTTAGTGATTCTTATTTTTTGATCTCGATTTTTAAATTTTATAATGTAACACTTTATTAACAATATTTTCGACCTACCCCTCGTAACTATAATATTATTATTTTTAGCTTATATGTCATATTGAAAGTTTTACTTGGTTTTAAGACTAATAGGCACAAAATTAATTTCAGTTTTGACTGAAAATAGGATGAACTTTTAAATTTTTTGTATATTATCCTGTATTTTATTTAATATTCTTATAAAACTACTTTTTTAAAACCAAAATTTCTTTAGCAACTATGCTTGTTTACATCTTATGTATGTACCAAAAAGGGCTAAAAACTACCTTTATTAAATATTCTTATAAATCTATATTTTTAAAACAAGATTTCGTTAGTAAATATGCTACTTTACTTCTTATTTTACGCACCAAAAAAGACTTACTACCTACCTTCGGTAAAACTCAATTAAATGTTAAAAATTTTGTCCTTTGGTGTTTATTTATAACTATTAGTAAGTACTATAAAATATGTTTTTTAAAATATTCGATACGAAATATTTGGAGAAATACCTTAATGCGGATCTGACTAATTCAACATAAAGGAGCATGGCGGTTATGTCAAAATATTAATAATAAATATTTACCGGTGAAAACGAAGATATTTCTTATCTTTTATAACATTGGCACTTTTATTATAGGTATATACAATTTTTCACGATACATCGTGGCATTTTGAACCTAAAACTGAATAGGTAGAACACTTTAAATTGTTAATAACACCAACATACAATTCAAAAAACAGCGGTCAATGTCAATGGTGATTAAACTCAGGGAGGTGAGCGTAGAATAGAAATGACTATTTCGGAGCAATTCGGGTGGCGTCGTAGAAATAATGAATTTCAATTGGTGGGTTACGTGAGGGAGAAACGGACAACATGCGCAGTGTGCAATGTTACATCTCAGGGGACCTATTTTCAAACCGTGTGAGTACTCATTTCTCTCAAGATTCTCATCAGAAATGTCATACGTCAATGTGGAAACCCTGTTTTTAAAGGCCTCGAGGATTAAAATTCTTAGGAGGATATTAATTATCTCTGAATAAACCGTGAGAAACAATCAGTGAGTTTACACTGGCCCTTAGGACCCTAAAAATACTGTTTTACGTTGACGTATGACATTTCTCTCGAGAGAAATGAATTCTCTCGACTTTGAAAATAGCACCCCCGGTCTCTTTTATCTAAGGTCGCTACTCAACGGTTAATATACTTTGGTGAAATAAAGTGTTTTTTTTATAAAATTGGTGAAAGTATTCAAAATAATGTGAAAAAAATTACCTCACTACAAGCGAGTGACAAAAAACATCAAAGCAAGATTTACTTCGTTCTAAGTTATAAAACGGGATATGAAAGAAAACATAAGGAGAAATCAATTCAAAGTCTTTTAAAGCTCCTAGTGTAAGTAAAATAATGTATGTATTTCTAAATATATTTATTGTAAACTAGTCACAATCCGTATCTTACTGAGTGTAGTTTATTTTATTACAAATGTCTATAATATAAAATTGTACAGTCATAAATCCTGACTTACAAACCACAATTATTTCACATTAACTTTAACTTAGAAAAGAAAATTTGTTTTTTCCAGACTTTTAATTTTAGATGAAAAGTTATTATTGTTATTTTTTTGTTGAACCCCAATGTTTTATAAGATCCTAAGCGTTTAGAACAGTGACAGCATATCATTCCTAGGGCTGATAAAGGATTTGCTAGAGATGATGCTGTTTGCGAGCTACACTTTTCAGAAGATATTTCCAATACCATGTACATTCCCAAATCTCCCTTTATGTTTGAATTATAATATAAAGAAACTGTATTTTATTTTGCTCTTCTTAAAACTATATTTAGGTATAATTCAAAAAACTTTAGATACAAAATTGTACTAATTTCACCATTTAACAAATCTTTTCGAATTTGGTCATACCTACCTAATTTGCATTTTATATAGATCAAATTAAATGGACTTATTTAGAAATAAATACAACAGTATTTTCTGTGCTTTATTTAGCAATATACAAGCAATATACAGGGTGTTAAAAAAAGTGTCACAAAATGAAATTTTGAAAGAGTAAAACCAAATTTGGTAGATTTTCACACTTTTATTTTAAAAATACAAATTTTTAAAAAAAACACTAACATGACATATGTTCTTTTTGAAAAAGAAGTTGTACTTCGAAACATATGTCATGTTAGTGTTTTTTTTAAAAAATTTTATTTTTAAAATAAAAGCGTGAAAATCTACCAAATTTGGTTTTACTCTTTCAAAATTAAATGGATTTTCATCAAGTAAAGGCCGAAACAATAAATAATACAAAATGAAATGGTGAATAGTATGACCCAAAATAAGCAGAAAAGTCTTAATAAATATATGACCGCAAATTAACGTTTCGGAGATACGGACCATTTTGTGTTTATAACAATTTTTTATTATTATCAAAAAACAATTATATTTATAAACAATCAATAACAACAAAGAGTTAAATGAGATGTTCAAATACTGACGTAGCGCTTCCCTCGCATTGCCATTTGCACGACCGTACATAAAATGCATGTCAGCTAATTCAATATTAGTGTAAACAGGCATAACGAAAATTTATAAAATTATTCACCCACAACAAAATAATAACTGCAAATAGTATCTATGAAAAAACATCGGTAGACTCCGATAAGAAAAGCAAGTTTTTGAGAATGAAAAAAGATAATCAAAAAATGATACAAAACACAAAACACTCCGTATCTCTGAAACCATTCATTTGCAGACATATGTTTATTAAGACTTTTCTGCATATTTTGGCCCATACTACCCCCCGTTTTATTTTGTGACACTTTTTCTTTAACACCCTGTATAACTTTGTATATATTTTTGACCTTGTCAAAACCATGTGGCAAGTCATTGGAATACCTAATACGAGGGCTATTATAATATTTTTGCCAAATATACCTGTTTGTTTGTAAGTTTTATAATTAAAGAAATCTTTTAGACAATAAATGATGGAAATGAACAAGGAGCATTACTGGGCTGTGATTTTTTTCAATTTCAAGCGTCGCTTAAACCGTAAAGCGGTGGTACATTGAATTTCAATGTGGTCGACTTTCCTTAAATTACAGTTTTCGAGCCTCTAAGCCTAAAATGGCAGTTACAAAAAAATGTTGATCTTATTCGGAGCATGATTAAAGAGGGCCGGCACATTACTATCAGAAACATTCAAGCAACTTCAAGGTTTGGTGTGAAAGCAATTAATACTATTTTACACAAACATTTGAAAGGCCGTGGATTCCCCATAACTTGATTTTAGCTCAAACAAGAAGCCGCGTGAGATGGTGCAGATCTACACTCTACACTAGATCGTTTTGACCGTGGATCATCTAATTTGGTGTAACATTTGATAAACGATGGATATACTGCTAAGATCCTGCAAAAAAAGCAACAATCGTCAGTTTGGGTCTTTGAGAATAAGTCGGCTCCAACAAAATTTGTTCACGAAAAAAGCCGAAACAAAAAGTAGCCCTGGGGGATAGACGTACTGTTAATTCAGAATGGTACACTACAGTCTGTTTGCCCAAAACATAGAAATAATGGGTTATTCGCCATATAGTCCAGACCTAGCACCTAGGCTTCTTTTTATTTCCGCAGGTAAAGGATAAAATGAGGTTTAAAAATCAAATAAACAAATTACGGCAAGAAGATTGCAGAAAATGTTTTCAAGAATGGTTTTCGCGGATGCAAAAATACATTGACTGTTGAGGAGAATATTTTGTAAAATTATAAATAAATGTTTTTTGTAAACAAACTGTTTCACTTTACTAGGCTCAACAGAAAGAGAACAGCCCTCGTATATCTGGTTACCCATTAACTAACTCTTGGATTGTCGATCTTAGGATTATTTTATATTTTTTCACATTTATTATATATAGGGGTTTATTCTGTAAAAATTTGATTAAAATTAACATTAGGTTATATAAAAAAAAATACGTGTGGCACCCGGGGACTGCCGCGGTAAAGCTATTGCATACCATTTTTTATCAACTTATGCAATTATAATTATTTTTTTTATTTATGCAGTATTTTTTTTTTCTTTGATATTAATTCAAGTTTTTTCTTTGATATTAATTCAAGTTACACTTTTTGAGCGTGGTGACCGATAAGAAAACACATTTTTTTCTTTTATTGAATAATTGAGAAGTTAATATTGTTTAAAATATTTTTATTGATATTCTCTAAATATCTGGAAAATACCGCGTCAATGGTGATCCCATATTTTGTTGTGAATTCTTGTGGATCATTATTCATTTTCAAATTCAATTTTTCCGAAATTGTGTCTAAAAGAGATAGAATCAGTTATGAGCAGTTAGCAGCTAGACTACACGGATACGTCTAGTCGCACGCACACAAACACCGTGCCGAAGTCTGCTGAACTGAAACGACGTTAGACGATGCACGGCTTTCAACGCCGCACCGCTGTGTCGGTCGGAGTGGGGGGTGTTAGGTTTGTTTTTGTTACGGAATTTCTTTTTCGATTTTTCGATTTTCTTTTATTGAATAAATGAGAAGTTAATATTGTTTAACGCCGCACCGCTGTGCCGGTCGAAGTGTTTTTCGTTACGGAATTTCTTGATTCGGTCGCTGCGCTGAAAGCCCGCGATAAAAGCTATGCAATAGCTTAATAACCGGAAGTTATTTTTAATTTTGTATTCTGTATTATTTGGTTATAAATTATGTCAGTAATAAATCTAGTAATGATTATATGTCAAATATATATTTTTTATTATTTTTAATGGTGCGTTTGGCTTAATTTCAATTCACTTTTAGTCGTTGTCGTGTCTATTTTAACTGCGATTTGTTATAAAATAGCTAATAACACAAAATTAAATTGATGGTATATCGATTCAATACAAGAATAACTCATTTTGTCTACACCCACATGTATATTATCTACGCACAGACTACAATATCCATTTCATATCCAGTAAGAACATATCCATAGTAAGAACACTGCAAAAAAGGAAATCCACTAATCACACTTCATATTTTGGTCAACCGGCTACTATTATTTTTTAAATTTTATATAAGTGATAATTCTATCAAAATAGTTATTATCAGTATATTTTTTTAGTTATTGAGATTAAATATATGTAACAAGTATTAGAAATTAAAAATAAAGAAAAACCGACTTCAAAAACGTGCAGATGCCGTCACCACATCTTAACCAAATTTATATGGAACCACCCCTGAGGTACCCCCTTTCTAACAAAAAAAGAATCATTGAAATCAGACACCGTGTTAAAGAATTATCGCTGAACATACATAAAAAAAAATATCGCGACGAATTGAGAACCTCCTCCTTTTTTGAAGTCGGTAAAAAATGAGTTATTCTTGTATAGAATCGATAATAATAGCATTTCTATTTTTATTTCGTCCACATTTGCAAATAAATAAAACAAATTAATCAAACTATGTGAAACTAATTTAATTACGAGTATTAAAATTGTAGATGTGGCGATGTAGGTGAGAACAGGCGAGAAGCCCGGGTTCAAATCTGGGTCGGGGAATAATTAAATTAAATCATTTTATTTTATAAATTAGTAAAAGTCATAAATATTTTAAAATTAGTTATTTTGTCTTAATAACCTAAAATAATTTTTAAAAAATATATTGTACAACTAGAGTGGATTGTTCATATCCACTCTTGTTGCACAAACTACTATTAATGTATAGTTAATCTCAATAACTAAAAAATATACTGACAATTAGCTTGACAGAACTGTTATTTATTTAAAATTTTAAAAAATGTAGTATCCTAAAATGGATATGAAATATATTCGTTCAGATAAACGCAATGGCATACTTTTTCGTTATGTAGTCTGTGCGTAGATAAGCTATTCATGTGCGTGTAGAAAAAACATGTACTATATTAAAATTGAGACAAGTACTAACATAAAAAAATTACATTTTCCGTATGTTATCATATGTCATCATTTATTTTAAATTCTGAACTTAATATTAAAAAAAAAATTAACAATAAATTAACAAAAAATTAAGATGACGAAATTTCCAAAATTGAAGAGACCTTTATCTAAATCGATTTTGTCCATTTTTTTTTTAAATATCTAGTCTGATATTCAAAATTTTGATTTATTTCAGGAACTTGTTTTTAAGGCGATAATTATTTTTTTTAAGCTGTACCTGGATTTTAATGATGGTTTCTTTTTTCTATATTGAAAAAAATTCGCACGGAAATTTTTTTTTTTTGTAAAAAATATCAGAAAACATGTTTGCAGTGACTCCACTGCACTGGTGGAGCAATAGAGTAACTTTTTTAACTCTTTAAACACATACCAAAATTGAAAGTACTATCTAAAATCTAAACAAAACAAATAAAAAATCCTTTAAAAAAATTTGTCCAATACCCTCCACCAAAAAATGTAAGTCGTTGTGGACAATATTAGCATGTCATTAAGGAACATCTTTGTATAGTCTTCAATAAAACCACTATCGCACGTAATCTGGTACAACTATAATCCTTGAGGAGGTTTTGTAAAAAAAAAACAAACAGGATGATTTTTTCAGGGTTGCTTAATAAAAGTTTTAGAGGCTAAAATTCTAATCAACTTTTTCTTATATTTTTTTTTGTATTTCTAATTCTTTTAAGGGCATTTTATATAAAAAAAAATTCGTTTACCACAGGACTGGTCATGTAAACATTTTCATTATGCTCGTTAGACGATATGTGCTCACCTTTAAAACATATTGCACCCTCACCCTCCAACAATTTCGCTGGGACATTTTTTCTCTCTAACATTTCAAACTAGGGAGTGAGTGGACACGGGCATGACTTATTTTCTTATAGCTGATTTTTGGTCTATTTTCAAGTTTTTGTTGTGTTTCGCAAAATTCACCTTCTCCAATAATTTAGCTGGGCCATTTTGTCCCTCCAACGTTTTAAAGTGCTGCGTAAGTAGGAATGCGTGTGACTTTCAAAAATGGACGCTCGTACCGAAGCAAGAAAAAAATGATAGCTTTTCACAAAGTCAGCGACCGACAAAAATATTGGGCCATTTTTAAAATTCAACGAAAAGAAATAATTAATAATTTTTATCACAGGGTGACTCTTAAGTTGATACTCATTAAATGTTAATAAAAATCGTTAAAATAAACCAACTTTTTCAAATAATGAATTCCTATTTATTCCAAAATGTATCCAATACGGTCCATTCACCTCGACACAAACACACTTCAACACAAACGCACCTCATGTTTTATTGTATCGGACATCCTACATGTTCTCCACGATGTTCCCTCATTTCTAAACTGTCTTGTTTAATTTCATAAAAAAACAATACTTTAATATGACATGACGCTCTCACCAAATTGACTCAAACAATACAAGGTGGCCAAACTTAGCATTTTTGAATCAACATATTGAATTATTACAAAATTATTCAAATTTAAAAATCGGGCAATAACAAGTTATTAAAAAAAAGACTAAAATTGTGCAGATGCCGAGACAAATTATTGAGTTTACTGAGTTTTTCATGATGGATCCCATCACTAGATCTTGAATAAATTATAGAAATCAGAGAAAAACTAAATGAGCTTGGCGAGGAAAATACAGTTACCTTCACTTGGGTCTCGGGACATAACAGGGTAAAGGGTAACGAGAATGCAGATAGTCTTGGAAGGAAATAGGCTCAAAGACCCTTTGTGGGACCTGAGCCGTTCTGCGGGCAGTAGAAGAACCGATAACTGGAACAATCTCTTGGGGCTAAGACAAGCCAAGATACTTCTGGGTGAATATAACTGGGAAAGATTCGGAAGCCTGTATCTGCCTGATCAAGAACAGGCTACGCATTGTAACAGGACACTTTAGTAAACTGAAACTAGTAGAAGAGAGTGAGAGCAGATTCTGTGAGGGGGAGAACGAAACCTCAATTCACATTCTGACTGAATGTGCACCAGTTCAGAATCAAAGGGCACTATACTTAGGAGCATACCAAATAGAAGAGGGCGATCTACCTAAGTTGAAGCTATCCCAAATTCTACACTTCCTTGGAAGTGTTGTTATAGGCATCGAAACTATTTCCTCGATACATTAGAGACAGAAGGGGGCACAATAATCGTAATGTCTTGAAAACTACAGTGAGAAACTTAAGTCTTACCCCCCTAACTATCTCGTTACTGGAGTCTTGTTAGACAGGTCGATTTTTGTTTTCTACAATGTACATTTTTGTATGATTAGTTTACCCTTAATTTCATCCCTTACTCGAGGGGAACAACCCTTTCGAAAAATTTAAATGGCATGGGGTGGTGAGTGATAGCTCATTTGAAAGGGGGTTTTATTCTCTATTCAATCGTGCAAAAAAAAATTTAAATTTGCTTCATTACGTGTTGATTTATTAATGTTTAAAAATAACAAAATCTCACAAAATAGAAAAGCAACTAAACTAATAGTGACCTTCTAATGGCAAAAAGTCTTACTTCACGTCTGAACCAAAACCGAAATCATGCATGGCCGAATTTTAATTCTAAGGATGAGTGTGCTACGTTAATTTCCGTTATTCTGAAACAAAAATTAGTCGAGAATTAATGAAGCAAATTTCAAAATTTTTTACATGGTTGAATAGAGAATAAAACCCTCTTTCAAATGAGTTATCACTCACCACCCCATGCCATTTAAATTTTTCGAAAGGGTTGCTCCCCTCGAGTAAGGGATGAAATTAAGGGTAAACTAATCATACAAAAATGTACATTGTAGAAAACAAAAATCGACATGTCTCGGCGATTTTCCTAACAAGACTCCAGTAACGAGTTAGTTAGGGGGGGTAAGACTTAAGATTCTCACTGTATACTTCTTCTTTGTTCTTGTTTCTTCTAAATTTGAAGCAATCGTATTTAACTTACTTTTTCGGTCAGCACAACTTTCTTCTATTGGTCTCCCTTATGCAAGCATATTAAGCAAGCATAACATTTTTTTGAAAGTGTTAAATTTTATAAATATTTAAAAAAAATGTATAAGCTTTGTATTTCTTATTACATTGCACTCGACATTGCAGCATATGTTGAGGTCTATGAACCTTAAAAACGTTTTTATATTACCATATTATATTGAATGTAAATATATTTATTGAATTTCGAATAGATTTTATCTACGATACTTTATTTCATTAATGAATCACAAATTATTTAATCTATTTTTTAAAACCTGCGTAATTCAGCATATCCATAATATATCACAATTTTATTATTTGCTGATTTAGACACATACAAAGAACTTACGTTTGCAAATCGTTCAATTCCAATTTCTCAGTAAAGCTAGGCATAATTTCGAATTTTCACTTAGCAAAATAATTACGCACAAAAATAAAAAAAAAACAATGAAACCAGAGGTATCAACTTACATTATGTAGTTAATAATTAAAACTGTTCCATATTATTGTTATTAATCAAAACCTTTGTAACGATAGTGATTCATTTCTAGAAATTATTAGTAATCCGTATTTATCTGGCCGTGGCCGACTAAACATTAATAAGCGTTTTATTTGAACAAAACACGAATAAAAAGAGAAAAACAAATTACACAACCTAGCAGTGGCGGCTTGTAATTAAATACATTAGGTGTTCTGTAAGATTTTGCACCCCCCCCAAAAGTAATTGCGTATTATTTTACAACTTTTATTTACCTACTTTTTAAACATGATCTCTATTCTGTGGTCATTTCGTCAGCAAACTTATACGAGTATTTAAAAAAATCTCTATTCGTTTATTAACTTATCCATGTCTTTCATATACAATGGAAACGCGCGCTGGCGAATTAACAGAAACTAATAATCTACAAAACCGAAAACGAATCAGATCAAATCCGCGACAAACTATAAATAGACAAAGCTCGCCGATTTGGCAAAAATGCCGCTCAAACACTACGTGTCTTGGAGTTGCTTTTTAGAGAGCCGCGGGGAGGAGAGACGATGAGCACGAGCGGCCCAAGCCCGAAGCTGTGAAGTGTAGATTAGATATTTGGATTTTTTGGCAGTTCTGCAGCTCTACAGCACTTATGTATCAGCCGCTATTGCAATCTAGTAATCAAAATATAAACTAAAGACTAAATGTCTTTCCGCTATACATAATATTAAATAATAATTTGGGTAATTCTATGCTGTCATAAGAAATATAAAAACTGGAGATGACTGATGCGAAAAGAAAAATATTTATGAAGAAATAACGGTCGACATATATACGCAAAAAATTCATTATATCTAGATTGGTGCGATAATTTTGAATAGCAGTATATTAATTAATATAACGAATTTATAGCATTTAGTATTCATACCAGATTTATAGCATTTATTTAAAACTTCTCGAAATCATTAGAATTTTTGACATTTCATAACAACGACTCAATTCCACCATGAATTCGTTTCAAATATATTGATGTCTGGTACTTGCATATTTAAATAAAAAAATCAGCATACTGGAAGTCTATGTTTTTGAATTAACATTATTTGTCACAGTAATCTCTAAGAATGTCTAATTCATACCTGTCAATTATTGTCTGCACAATTTGATGGTCTTATAAAGGCATTACCACAATAAGGATACGTAAATGGAGATGGAACCATGGAAAAAACAAATGGATTAGGTCTCAACTATTTATACAAAAGGTGAAAGAGAAACAGTTGGACCAACACATTCAAAAGTACCAGATATAATACTCGGATAAATTAATTTGGGCATGGAACAAGGTGAGAATAGAAAGAGTATAGCAATATCACTAAGTGAATAATGAATGATATTGGAACACCGTAATGTGGCCTTTGCCTCATTGGCATCGGTCGATGTTATTGGGAAGCTATAGTCCCAATAAAAGAGGAATGCAATAAAAGTGGGGATATAACCCGAGAATACCGATCAAGGAAAAGCGACAGTAGCTGTCGGTGCCTTTGATATCGGATGTACCTTTTTCACAGCATGACTTTGATTGATACACAACTTAGCACGCTGAGAAAACATGCTTGTTTTCTACACTGAGCGAAATAGTTTGGCAAATTATCTGAAATTATTGTTATAGTCCATGCGCAAATGTTGCAATGTGATTTAATTAATTAGGGTTAATAGCAATGGTGAAATTTCGGCAAAAAAATATAATTCATTATGTAATAATTAATTATTTGTTATAAAAGTAAAAGACGTTTATTATTTTATAATTTATCTATAAAATTTTTCAATATTTGGTTTATTTATTGTTACAAATGTAATAAAAGCCCCAAATTTAAATTACCTTTTCCTTAAGTAAAAATAAGTTAAATAAAATTAAGGGTGATAAAAAAAATTAGGTAACAATTAAAAAGACATTAAGTTTGAGAGGTTTAACTAAATATTTGCAATGTGCATATATGTTCAAAGCTTTTAGGTTTAAAAAGTACTTACATATTTTTAGAATTTCTAGATTTATATTATATTAAAAGGACTTTCAAGTTTATCACTCATTTCTGTAGAAACAAGTGTTTTTTCGCCAAGTTAAACCAGATGTCATTTAAGGTTTATGTATTTAGAGTTAAATACCTGGCCTGGCTATCACCCAGACAATACAAATATGTCCAATGGACTCCATTCGATATACAATTTTGGATGTCTAGACGTCCAAAAATGAGATTTCTGGACTTCCGACATCCAATGGACGTCCAGTGAAGTATACAAATGGCACACTTTTGACCATTCAGAGGACGTCCAATTCTAGAATATATTTGGACGTCGAATACTGGACATTCAAAAAACGTTCAGGATTATATTTCCATTGAGACCACATCCCTACTTTTTTTACAGAACCGCAACTCACCACACACTATTTTATATTATTAATAATTTGTTTAATATTTTCGCAAACCGCTATACACCATTTATTTATTTTTTATTAAAAATCGCTTGACCTGAGCAGGAATCGAACTTATCGTTTTACGCTTTCAATCGCTAGACGAGCTCGACCAAGGAACCACTTGAAAACTTTTTACTAGATACAATTATAATTGAATAAGATTTCAAACTTCCGCTGATAGAATGAAATGCAATAGATTCAATTTGTCAATTTTTAATGACCAGTTATATTAAAAAAAAGAAGTATATATAAATGGGTATTATCTGGTATGCTTAATAAATAATGACCTAAGATGGACGTCCACTGCACGTCAAAATACTACTAAACTTAAAATTAAGTCGAAAAACAGACGTTCTCTGGGTATCGATATTCAGCTGTCAATTCAATTAGCATAAACGGACGTACACTGGATGCCCGGATATGGTCGTCCTGATCCTCAAATAGATCTAAAGTGGACGTCCATTGGACTATGTGTGCATAGACGAATGTTTAGAAATAGTACTTATTTAAATATGCACCAATATTTCCAAAATCAACTCCAGTATGATTCATTCAATAAATGTAAATATGAATGGGCAAAACATCTTTATATTGACATAATTGTAACTTACAATTTAGCCATAATAAAGGGATTTCACCCACTTTGACCAATCCTAATTGAAACACGCGAATTTATTATATTTTTTTAAATATAATTTCAAAATAAAATCTGCAGTTCATTGTTTATTAAATTTATTGAAAAGAAGAAAAACATATATTTCACAAAATACAATACCTACATATGAAAAATAAAATGTCAAAAATGATTAAATCATTATACTTAATATTTATGCATGTGATAAAATTCTTAGTTTCCTAATAACTTTTTGGGCACATTTTATATGTGTATTAGAATACCTAGTGTGTAAAAATCTTCATCTTATTACTACACAAAACAAACACCAAAAAATATCACTTAACTTTTTCGAATGTGAGACTTCTCCAATAACTGTATCTTTAATAATGATATACACTGTCCGCATAGATAATCCATTATAGGGTATCACATTTAGTGGCTATTTCATTCACAGAAAATGAAATAAAGCCGTTTCGAAAATTATTAAATATATTAAGTACGATATTTTTTTCTTTTTAAGATAATGCGTTGTCTACTAGGTCGTTTACGCGTACTTGTGCTTGCAATATTTTCTAACGCACTCGCCATTCTTATATTACTGTAAAATTATAATATATACTAATACAAAATTCCGAATCAAAATATATATAGGTACGATACGGCTATGAATAAATAAAGTCTGACTTATCTGTCAAAAGAAAAGGTTTATTACAGTAAAAACAATGGAAATATGATTAAATCTAAACCCAAACTTTTATTAGGCCGATCAGATGTATTAAAATTTTCATTTTAACTACAAATAAGCATTCAAGGATGAGGTATAAATAAAATGTCTACCCCTTGAACCTGTACTACGTTCTGAAAATTAAATTACTGCACTCCTTTCTTCTCTAGAATATACATGATTAACTTTTTTACATGTCACTCCTGCAAACATGACAAATGATACACCATATGACATCCCAATTCGCTGGCAGTGCCACATTACTGTATTTGTGAATATTATGCTTCCGACCTTTTAAAAAGTTTTTGGACACAAGCCAGAATTCTGGAGAAAATTGTTTAATTTTCTCCAGTTTTGACTTAAAAGTAGGATTATCACTCAATGATTTACATTTGCTCAAAAATCGTTACATTTCGTCATTGGCGGGAAATATAGGTATTTTATATCTCATTTCAAAATTTAAACATATGGTAATCAAAATGCCGCCCATCGTAAAAATTACATATACATATAGGACAGAAAAAACGGAGCATTAAATTTGTCGGGGTCACTATGGTCAATTAAGTGAGGGTGTATTTATTATACAATTCTGCACAAATTAATCATATTGTAATTAACATCGTAAAATCGACATGTTCAGACATTCGTGAAATTTCACAGAGGAAAAGTGTGGTAGGCTTCTAAAAATGAAGCCCCTCACGAAATTTTAAATATGTGGTAATCAAGCAAGGCAGGGGTAGACTTACTGTAAACTATGCAGTATTTAATTGACCAAAAGACGGCATTCACAGACTTTTTAGCAAACATAATGAATATTAAAATTACTATAGCGATCAAATAAAGCGGGAAAGCGTCACGTTGATGAAAACAACTCATACTGTTGATAAATTATGACTTACGGTTTGAGATTGGTCAATTCCAATAACACCTTGTAACTGAACATCGTTGCCCACATTATAAGTCAAAACAGATGGGATACAATCATTTCACGAGTTGTCATCATATGTCAGTGTCAGCAATGAGACTTTTTGGTCATCAAGAACTACACAGAGTTCGGAGTTTAGACGCTCATGCCCCACCGAGCAGAGAGCAATTATTTCGATAATAAAACCTATAAAAGACGTATACAAGATGATTCGGGCTCGATGAACGATTTTGCCTAACGAAGATTGGACTATAAAAATAAAATTATGGACATATGGATTATTTTTAAAACGTTGGTTTGAAGGTATTCTTGCGTCCACAAAGCGATTAAAATGTGGACCAAATGTAATTTCATGTCGTTGCTATATTTGGAAAATACTGAAGACTTTCAAGAGATGTGAACCGGTACATTCTGCTGAAGAAAATAACATATGTTATAGCTATCGAAAAATTTCTAGATTGATACTATGTTGCATCAAATGATCTGAATTGAAACAAAACAAAAACTCTTTTCTAGGTTTCGTATCACTATAACATGGATTTATTCAATACTTTCTAATCGAAGATATAAACTCGCCATGTTTATCCCTCTTGACTTTATATATTTAACTGTTACCTTAAAGAGACAGGAATTGAGTCCACAATCTCCAGAGATAACAGAGATATAACCATTCATTGATAAAATATAATATTCACGATGCCAAGATTAATTCGACAATCAATACGCTCTATTTGTAGGGACGCGGCGAGGAGACGAAATGTGAGAAGTAAGAGAGGGGATAAAGAGAAGAATTTTACGCAGATACAACTTTTTTTATCAATGAATAAATGTGTAAGTTGCTGTGCGCTTATAATAAACAACGTAAATATCCATGCCGGTGTAAGCCCTCTTGCCACTTCCAACCTAACATGACTAGCTTTTAGAATTTATTGAAAATTATTACATCTAATTTAGTAAAATTACATCTACTTTAGTTAAATTTGATATGACTAATGATTCAAAAATTTTTGGGTTCAGTTGCAATAAAATAAGTTGAATTATTTTAGCTTTTTTAATATATGTAAATAATTTTGTAAACAAAACGAGATTAATGAAATGGACATACGGCAATAGCGGATATTATACCCTCCTGGGTCCCTTAGAATATGGCTTATTCCGGACCGCACGATATTTGTTAGTAGTTACATCTCCTGTTATCTCTGAGTATCTCCCAGTGTTAGTTGAAGAGAGTTAAGGAGTTCTGAGTGTATTTTGAGAGTAGGTTCTAGATACGTATTTCTGTCGGTGTGTTTGAAGACGAGAATGGTTTGGGAAGTTCTGGAAGATTTTGTGAATACAGATTGATAGTGACAGGCAAGTGAGGAGCAACCAAGGGCTGAGCCTCAAGGCAGTCCAGCTTGTCTAATGAAGAGGTCGGATAGGGTTTGGCCTACTTTGACTTTGATGGTCCTTTTGTTGAAGTATGAGTCAATTTTAAGTGTTTATAAAGCCTCCTGAATGCGCAGATGGATAGCAGAAATTTGGAGTATGGGGTTTACTACTGTGGTAACAAAGTTAGTTATGAAAATGCAAAGTGGTGAGGTTTAAAAGAAAATTCCAAGATACTTTCTTTAAGTTGAAAAAACGCAAGGAGGTTGCATACGTTAATATAAGATATATGGAGTGGTAGGAGTCAATGGATTTGGGGTTGTGGTAAACCTAAAAGAATAAGGATGGTGTGTGAAGATTATCAGGCAAGTAGGAAGAAAGATAGGTTTAGGAAGGTGTTGAGAAGGAGACTGAGATTGGGAAATATTATTAGTGTTCGCAAGTTTATACTGGCGTGGTGTATTAGCTGTTTATTTGTGTTTAGTGTGCTTTTCGGCGCTGTTATAAATTTCCTAATTTAAGTTTGTTAGTAAACTTAATTCTTTTATTATCTTATTAAACTGTTTTTAATGTTATGTAATCATTAAAAACACATGTTAGTAAATGTGCGCTCTTTAATTTTGAATAATCGCACACCTGAAGTGATAGTGATGCTATCGAATAAATATATCGTAAGAAGTATATTGTTCTTCAGAAAAATTATTAATTTATTATTAATTTATGGAACCAACCATCGTTTTCGACTAGAGAAGAATCGAAGATGGTTTATACTTTTATAAACAGGGAATCGTCCTCTATAAATTACAACAATAAATCTACTCGATTTGGATAGATTGCATAATCACTACAAGAATTTTTCGCGTAAAAATTCTTGTGCGGGATTATCTTCTTAGCTTATTTTATAAGAGAATAGCTCACGATTTGTATATTGACACGTTTATTTAATTAGTGACTCTGAATACGTTCAAAGTTGTGAAGAATTTTGAATAGATTAACAGAAACTGTGATCTAAATCGTTTTCTGCAAAAATTCAATTACAACGAGATAGTATTTTTAGTGGAAACATAATTTAGATTCGCTTCGACCGAAAATTAATAATTTTATTTTACGAATTTTGTTGAGCACGCACATAGATATAACTGTAATAATAGGTGTCCAATTTTCTGTTTCGTCTGCTTTCAATCGTAAAAATATCAATTTTCTCCCTTCTTTTTTGAGATATAAGTACGCGATGATAAATACAAAGTGTAACTTGAACAAATTCTGTAACTTAATAGAGGATAATCGCAAAATTCCTGAAACAAATCAATTTTAATTTTTAATAGGGCATATTGCAAAGAGGTTTGTTAATTTTTTAAATTATCTGTGGAGTTGCAGACACCCCCAATCTTTTTTTAATGGTAGGGTAGGTTGATTAATTTTTTATTTGAAACTTCCGGCATTGCTTGCCTAATTTCGTTCCTGATTCTTTGTTGCAGCTCGGTGATGTCATTAGGTTTAGTTGCATAAACCTTGCTTTTAAGATATCCCCATAAAAAATATAAATGGGTAAGATCGAGTGACCTTGCTGGCCAGTCAATTGGGCCCTTCCTTTCAATCTACCTATTTGGAAACACTTCGTTGAGATATGTCCGTACATTTTGAGCAAAATGTGGTGGTGCCACGCGTCTTGTTGAAACCACATCCGTTGGTCAAATAAGTAGGGATCCAAAGCAATTTGTCCACCATCGATAGAAGTCATAATTTTTGTATTACATGAACAACTTCAAAGAATTATTATAGACATCTTCCCAACCAATGATGTCTTATACTAATAAGGATTGTATTAAAGAAAAATAAAGAAACCTCAGTGTAGTGTAAGTTTAGGAAGTTATACAGATATCTAAATTTAAAAAAAAAATACTTTTTTATTAGTTGTTTTAAATGAAGGTCCTATTTCATATGCCTGTCCACAATAATCCCTGAATATTTTATTGATGAAGATTCACAAACTTCGTTATTCAATTTCACAAATGGTAAATACCTAGTTTTCTGATAATTTAATGTTAATTTCTTAAACTGTAGCCATTTAGATATTTTAGGGAAATCACTTTCTATTTTTGGTTTCAGGACCCTCCATAGACGAGTTCGGATAGTCAGGGGCTGGAGCGGGACAAAAGCGGAGTTTTTTAGGGTGCTTTTAAATGACATTTAAGCGTATTAAACTGTCACTAATCGGACTAAACCGAACGCTAAAAGGGTCGTTTGGAGTAAAAAGTATTAAAGGAGTTAAAGGAACTTGACAGACAGAACGCAATGCATGTAGATGAAGGGTACAGAATGGCGGTATCATCAGCGAAACTATGTAATCATTTTAGCGGACATGTCTATTTGTGGCTATTTATGTGTAGTGTAAAAAAAACAGATCCCAAAACAGTATCTTGTGGGACACCATAAGTTACAATATGTTCCTTACTATTAACATTGTAATAGCATAGCACAAATTTGTTATTTTAGTTGATTGCGATTTTAGAGGGTGTTAAAATCAAAAGTGACACAATGAATAAGTCATATGAATTCTCCACAAAATTACCTTTTCAATGATGTGTCATACTTGATATTTTCCCTATTTAAATTGTACTGATTAAAGTAACGGAGGGAGGGGATTTAGGATATTAATACCAAAAAACCCTGCCAAATTTTCGTTTAGCCTCCTTCTATGAAATTTACTGAATATAAGGGATTTTTCTTTCCTGTTATTCATGCAGGTGTGATGATTTTGTGTGTAAAAAAATAAATCGTAAAGTTGTTTTCTAAATCACTGACTTTTCACGCTAAATATATACATGTTATAAACAATATTAAGGCACCAACTACCTATCTCATATGTAATATAAAGTATACAAATGTCAATTACACTTACCAAAAGGAATACATCCCCAAACGTCTTCCTACGAACAAACTCATCTTTATATTGCTCCAAATTTAAAATACGTTATTGTAAGTGCGTTAGCAAAATAAATAGTATTGAATAACATAATACTAAAAATGACTAGTTCCCAAAAATTTACAAAAAACACAAAAACACGCCGAAAAAATTCGATCAGGTTCAATGAATATGTTACAAAAAATGTCTCCTCTGAGGAACGGCGTAGAAATATGCTAGTTTACAAATTCAGACAGAAATGCCGAAGCATTCTTGATGAAAAATTTTATTAGTTAGATTCAAATTGAAATAAATAAGACAAGTGTAGGTGCACTATAGTAGAGTAGTGGATTCATTATTAGATAACATTCTTTTAAGAAATATGACTGGGACATTTTGATTTTTTTAGATAATTACCAAAAGGCTTCGTTACGCAGCTACAGCGTCATTACTATTGGAAAAGCGACATCCCATGTTTTATTTTTTGCTGTAAAGGCAAAAAAATCACAAAGTACCAAATCAGGTGAATAAGGAGGGTGAGGTAATAATTCAACACCTTGTGAGGTCTAAAACTCGTCCGTTCCGGCTTAAAGTTTATAATGTATAATAAGTCGTTTGAGTATGGAAACTCAAAATTTATTAGATCAAATTTGAAAGGACGAGTGGTACTTGAAAAGAATATTTTTTGAATCATTTTATATAAAAAACATATTTCGAGTAGCTAAAATAATCTAAAAATGTTTATTAAGCATTCTATAAATTTGTTTATTTTATGGTAATATAATTTCCTTTAATAGTCTGAAAAAAATAGATATGGCAACGACGCAATACATCAACAGTTGTAAGAGCCGATCATGCGAACCGCTGCGACATAAAGTTGATTATTTGACATTTGCCAAATTTTAAAATTATTCTTATTTCGATTTCTGTGTCTTAAACTTAATCTGTTTAATTTTTGTCAATTTTCTTTAATGGTTAAAAATTGAGTGTTGATGTGAGTTAGTTACGTGTGTTTTAAGTGATTTAACATAAACAGAAACAGGTTAATTTTACTTATATTACCGATTTTAATTTTCTGCAATAGAATTAACAATAATTTTGAAATTTAGGTATGTATTAACATAGATTTGAGGTACATTTTAGTTTAATAAAAGTTTTTAAATTATGTAGTTGTCAGTTCAAAAGGTAAACCACATACTTTGATTACTATACGGTGCAAGAGAGAGGTCCGACACGCCCAACAGGGCGCGGCCATTTTGATTCCTATTCCACAGTTTATAGCTAAAGAATCAGATCACTCACTCTGCGTCGGCACTTTTGATCTCAATGTTCCAGTTTATACACTGCGCAACTCGGATAATACAATATATGACAACCGCCTATAATAAAACAGCAGTCTTCTGCGTATTCTGAATTTGTATCCCTGGAGTGGATATTATTTTGAAACTTTCAACTGGTCCGAGTGAGCTAACTGATTCTTTAGCAATAAACTGTGACTCCAAAAATAATATTCTCTGACACTGACGGCAGCAAGCAAAATATCAGGTGCGTTTTAATCATCCGCTTCTGCTTCCGGAATTGTCGGTTTAGTCGTTTTAACCTGTCAGATTAAAACAAGAAAACCGACAATTCCAAAGCAGAAGCGGATGATTAAAACGCACCTATTAAAAATATTGCGCCAAGATGTAGGCCACACGTAATAAGGGATCAAAATGGCGGAGTTTTCTATCTCCTTTTTAAAGGCACTCAGAAAGCTGCGCAGTGCGACCATTCTCCGTATAGTAAAAGAAAATCAAAGTATGTGAGGTAAACATAGTTTTATCAAAAAACAAAAACGAAGAAGCGGTTTAATCAGTGTAAAACTCAGTGATTGGTTAGGATCGCCAGCTCTGATTGGCAGAAATCACAAAATTTGACTAATTTGACAGATGAAAAAATAATCAAGAATTAAAATTTTTTGAAAAATCAACATTAGAAAAGTTTTGCATATTGTGCAGCCTTTTTGTGACACACTGTGTATACCAAAATAAATGAACATTTATTTATCTATTTTGAGTTGCAAAAAATAGTAACATTTGCACAGGAATAAGTGTATGGGCATATTCAAAAATGACAAGCATTTTTTAACAGATACTTTATGATACTCTCTTTATGATCCACCCCCATAAAAGTAATGTAACGTAAGAACAACAATATCAATATATTTCATTATTCAATCTGTAGTTTTCATTACATAAAATACAAATCATGTTTCAATTACATAAATAATAAACTAAAATCAATCCTGGTAAATGCCATTTAACGTAGTTTCAAATATCCCAAAAAACTTCCGCTTGGTAACAAGCTACATGCAAGCAGTTGAAAACCTAGGCAAGATACAGCTTTCTCACTTTGTGCAAAATACCCGTATAAATATACATAAGTTCCCACTCACAGGCCTATTTCACTCTCACCCGCATAACCCCCTTTAAAATAAATAGTTGAATAAATGCAAACCTCCGCTCAACAGTTTGTAACACATCACTCTTTCTCTTCAAGTCGAACTTGATCAAACCACACCATTTCTCCCTTAACTGTAATGTTTTTATGCAGCATAATTTCACCAAAATGAACTTTTAATGATGTACGTACATCTTTAATTGAAAGACTTAGTAAAGTCCGATTAAAATAAGATCACCGCTACGTCATAACCATTATTTCGAATTTAAAATATATAGTATCTATAACTATCAATAAATAAAGAATAAGTTGTTTAGTATAAAAAAATAATTCCCATATTCCTATATAATATTAACAAATCACAAAACCAACAGTAGGCGGCGATATCCAACGAATTACTCCATCAAGTGATGACGTATTGTGTTCTTATTGTAATCAGACCCTAGCTGAAGGAATAGGTTATGTTACAAATTTATAGTAGTGAGAAATTTTCTTCAAAACTTATTTTTTTGAATCACAATCATATATTTATCATATTTTTGATTTTGGATTGATTGAAAATATAGGTATGCCCAATACAAAAAATAATTTACACAAAAATCATTAATGGGGTCAGAAAAATAAAACCAAAAAAGCTGAATGTACGGATAGAATTAAACCGAATGGCTAAGAAAGTCCCTTACTTATTTTTATTTTAATTCTCAAGACAAAAATATTTCCAGTGCAATGGAAAACTGCTGTCATTAAACCAATTTATAAAACTGGTAAAAAGTAAAATGTAGAAAATGATTGGCCCATTTCGATAATGTGTTCTTCATCCAAACTATTTGAACAAATAAATTATATCAATACATAGAAAAGTACCTACATTGTATCTCAACAACAGGATTTTATGTCTAATAAATCTATAAATACTAACTTGTTCATTTTTGGAAATCGAGAATTCTAAACTTTGGGAGTTAAATCTTAAATTTTCATAGATTTTTGAAAAGCATTTGATCGTGTAAATTATGATATACTTAAAAAATATAGAAAAATTTGGGTTGTCTAAGCACTTTATAGAATTAAAAAGCTAAAATAGAAAGTTTATTGCTAGGCATAATAGAAATGTTTCTAAGAAATACCATGCACATTCTGGAGTATTCTGAAGTACTATAAGGATTAAATATTGGACCTCTACTATTTATTATATTTATCAACGATCTTTCTTCCGTTCTTACGGGCGTTGAGAGTCTTCTATTTGAAGATGACCTCAAAATTTACAGAAGAATAAATTCTGTTCGAGATTGTGTTATACTACAAAAAGATATGCATAGGGTTTTATGAATGGAGTGTGACAAACTGCATTTTAACATGAGTAAATGTAAAGTGATAAGGATTCAAATATGAGATGGGAAGAAGGAAGGTGCATAGAAATTAAAGACATTGGTGTAAATTACAACAGTCTTTTTATTTGCTACACACTTAAAAAACATAATTTTCGCTGTCTATAAGATATCGGGATACATCATAATAAGACAGCAAATTTTACAAATATTAACACTATAAAGGTGCTCTATTTTCCTGTAGTAAGACCTAAATTAGATTTCGCAATGACTCTTTAGTTTTCTGAATACACAACTTAGAGAAGGTTCAAAATACATTTCTTATTTATAGTTTAAAAAATATTTCTGGTCTGACTACAATACAGTTAGATCAAGTCATCTCGGAAATGAATTTCAAATACTATCACTGGGACAAAGAATTTATCCCCTGTTATGTTCCTGTATAAAGTCCTCATCAGTACAATCAATAACCCCTGAAATTCTTTCATTACTTTCATTCAATATTCCTGGATGGTATATACTCACAATGTTAGTTTCATATACCATACCACAAGTATTTTTAGCGGGTAGGGCACCTCTTGTAACTATTTTCAAATTAATAAATAACTATAACTTGTTGTATTGGATATAGATTGGTATTTGCCTCAAAAAATATTTTATAATCATATACAAGATGTTTGTAAATAAGTTCGAAAGATTATAGGGGGTGGTGGCTCAAATTATTTTGTTAAAAAAAAGTTCCTTTAAACGTGTAGGTCGAAATATAATATTTATTCATTCAAAAAATACATTAATAAGTAGAATATAAACGCAGCTTGTTTGTGATATTTAACTAATATTAAAAAAGTTCAAATATAGCACAAGTTGAAGTTGGAATGTTTACCTGCCAGTGTCGTTTCATAGAATAAGTAATTTTAAATTGTTACTGGCGGAACCGGACAATTATATGTATTTATGGACTATAAATAATTATTAAACATGTACTATAATATTCAAATCATAATTTTACAAAATTTCAACAGCTATTCACAATTTATTAAACTACTCAAAATTGTTATTAACATATAAAAATAATTTTGTAGGCCAATATATGGCGTAATTAAAATTAGTTAGTTTTTTTTATTTTTTATTATTAAAAGTAAGGAAGTGGTAATTTCAAACTCCTAATTTACGAAGTAATTTTGAATCAGGCTTTGAGCATTTCCAAAAATAAACTCTTTTAATTTGGCTTTAAAATGGGTTGTATTTTTTATGTCTTTAATGTGTTCTGGTATCATATTGTAAAATTTGGTTCGTTTCCGAGATAGAGTTTTTGAATTTAAATTTTTTATTTATTTTCATTAATTATTTATTTATTAAGATATTACTTAACTCGAAATTTGTAAAACGCTTTGGAGGGATAAATGTGCATTTTTTATTTGTACCAGTGGCGTTCGTGCGAGAATGCCACAACTTAAAAAAAATGGTGCGCCACTGATTTTTTCCCGTTTTTATATTTAACAAAATAACTTCGGCAACCACCCCCTAAAGTCTTTCTCATCTATTTACAAACACCCTGTATATTAAGCAACATTTTAAATATTTCTATATAATAATAATAATAATAATACTATCCCTAATTCACCCCCTTACAAGTGAATTTCAACCCCTGAAGCCAACAGAGTGACTTGTGTAGGGGAAGGGAGGCTATTATTATTATTATTATTATTTGCCGTGGCGTTCCGGGGCGACTTAAAGATGATTGATGGCGCCATTTGACTTACAAGTGAGAAAAACCCGGAAAACCTCACCCACCATCATCGAAAACGGTAACGCATGGCGATTTTTTAAATCTGGATGTCATATCAACAGAAATTAAATTTCTGCTAATACAGCATCTATCAAATCCTATAGAGAACCATGCAAATAAATTCACATAGTCTTTTGTAGGATTCGAAACCCCTGTCTGTTGTACAATAAAATTGACTCACAAATGAATGCCGCGTCTACGCTACCGTAGTCGTAAACTAGAACAATTCTTCTGAACTAGTTTAGAATTCTTAGATAAGATAAATGCGAGGATACCTAAATATTGAATAGGATATACATAAGTATTGATTTGTATTAACCATATAATAAGGCTTTTGTTTCATTATAAATGAATCAAATAAAAAACACGTTAGTCTTCAACCGAGTCTTCAACCCAAGCTATGTTTATATAAAATTGTAGAATTAAACCAAACACAAATTAGTATGTAAATAAATTGAAAAATAAAAAAAGGTTATTTAATTAATGTAAAATTAATGTGTAATCAGAACACATTACTCCATCTAGGCTATTTGCACTTGTACTAGATATTCGTACACACATTTATTGATTCTAGATAACATCACTAAGTATATTATTTATTTATTATTAAGTAATAACCATATTTGGATAAAAAACTCTAATATTCAGTAAATATTACTTTTAAATTACACTTAAATATCTAATACAAAAAGATTAAAACTTTCCCATCAATGTTCTAACTATAAGTAATAGATACTAATTAATTTTTAGGTAACATCCACCTTAGATTTATTATAGCTATCAATTTTTAAATAAAGATAAACAAATCATATACAGATATAAGTATTATCCATATCTTGTTTTTATTTGATTAATACCAATATTTTAATGTAATTTTGTATAATAAATACCTTAACTGTAAATATAAATAAAATGCTTTATAATTAAAAATGGGAAGAGAACAACTTACCGAATAACATTATAACTGCCCTCTGGTATTGTGATATCAATGTAGGAATAATCATTAGGTGTTTTTACAACTGAACCATCAATTTTCTGAATTTGAACTTTAAAATTTTCAATATCCTCTGCAGTTGCCTTAAATCCATCTAAAATATATTGAAAGAAATGTTATATGGACAACAAAAAATAAGGTCATACCTTTTTGTATAAATCTCATAGTACTTTCCATCTTCTTGATAGAGTATCTGTATTTTTGTGAATAATTTGATTGTAATCAATCAGTGCCACTTTTATTGGTTAAAATAAGATGTTCTAAACAATTAATGTTTAATATAAAAATATTGGAGAAATTTTGACAATAGTGATTTTAAACATTTTGATCTAAATATAAATAATTCACAGTAATTATACAAGATGTAAAACTAAAGATTTTTAATTTCAATTACATATATTTTTGAATTAATGTCAATCAACATGTTATCAAAACAAAAAGCCTGTCATTGTCACATTTTTCATATTTCGTTATTAGTTTATCTTGTTTACTTTTGACACGATTGATAAAAATATATATTATCTCAGACTTACGTCATTAACAGTTATTAATAACTCTAACACTCTAAATAAAGATAGAATAACAGTGGTATGTCGGTGATTGGTTAAAATGTTCGATGTATTACTCCAGAACTGCTATTTTCTCTATTCTCTATGGTTCCAGTGCAAAATGAATGACACGTGGTTCAGTGACACGTGTTGTCATGGTGTTGTCTCTGGTGACAGTAGGCGAGTTCGGTCAGTCAGGGGCTGGAGCGGGACAAATTTTAGGGTGCTTTTAAATGACATTTAAGCGTGTTAAACTGTCACTAATCGGACTAAACCGAACGCTAAAAGAGTCGTTTGGAGTTAAAAGTGTTAAAGGAACGTGGCAAACCGAACGCAATGACTGACGTGACAGTCATTAGAATTCTATAACCTCAAAATTCCCTAAAAAAAAATTAAATTAAATATTGAAAAATGACGAAATTGCAAGAATGGCTCGCAGGTTTAGGCATTTTATTTGCCATTTGGTTTCATTTAATAACTAGTAAAGACCATAGTACTTTTGCTAATGAAAATTACAATGTAATTTTATATTCACCCATTGTTTTTGTACTTATTTTTGGTGTAAGTAACATTTTTGCCCAGGTGTCAAACATGAGTTAACAAGTAAATTTTAATTTTTAGCTTTATGCTGCTAGTGTGGTGCTCTACAGGGTGTTTACCTTTAATGACTGTGAGGAAGCTGCTATGGAGCTACAGAAGGTTAGTAAATTTATACATTTTTGGCTAAAAGTTAAGTAAGTAAAAAATGAAGAAAAGATCTCTGATGCTACTTGAAAGTACAAAATCTAATCCCATTAAATGCATATTATTATAAAAGATCCTATTTAAATAAATAATTTTGAGGCTAGGAACCAGTACAATTCAGCCTTTAAATCCAAAAGTTCCGCTCCAATGGCAGTCAATTATTCTGGATCACAAACAAAATTCCACTTGCTAATGAATTTAGAAAATTTCTCTGCAAATTCCACTATAAATAATATACATTCTATTTGCATTGTGCCATATATTATTGTTCTCATCAAAAATAAGTTAGGTAACTGACTGGATTATATATACTATTCTGGAAGTAGTTCTTAAAAAAATATAGCTTCCTTCTCTAAAATTTCTGGAATCTTCTAAACTAATCCCAGACCATTTGGGTTTTGTCAACCAACAGCTGGTCTAAGTTTTGTTATATTTGGAACAATTCTACACTTGTTATGGAATTATGACATTAATAAAACTTCAAACAATCAGAATGCAGGGGAAATACTACATTTAAATCATAACTACTTTTTTTTAAATAAATGACTAAATGCTGATGCCATGCATTAGAGATCATGTAAAACATGAGCCAACCAAATATATATTAAATATCTAGTATTTAAACTGTTATTATTTCAGGGGAAATATATTCCTATTCTCAAATGTGACCAATTTAAATGATAAGTCCTAATAAGGACAAACCCTATCAAAAAATGACGTTCTCCTTAGGAGGTAAAATCAAAGTTAAGAGTGTTGAAAATTATTTTCTCTCTGCTACTTTTCTTTTGATATAATGTAATATCTGTTCCAGCATTAGCCAAAGAAGTTGTTTTTGGGAGGGAAACATTTCTTTGACTCAGAGATTTTCTCTTTTCCTTTAGTTTGTAGGTATGTTATTTTATTTAAGTAATTGAGGGTTTAAAATATATTCCTAAAGTAAATAGAGGTTTTTAAATATGATTTTTAATAATTTTTACTTTTGAAACATATATTAAACTTTTGTTTCTAAAATATCTGGACAACATATGCCCTTTAAAATAGAAATCAAAAACTATATAAATTTTTCTTAATCATACAATTTTTATCTATTAAATGCCAACAGAATGATAGAAGTGATTCCATAAAAACTCTACTAAATGACAGAATTATTCATTTATGTTTGAGAGATCCGGTTGCATTTTCTATTAAGAGGAAAATGTTAAATAAGTTTACAACTTTCAAATTACGAACAAACCTAATTAATTTTACATTTTATTTTCAGGAAATTAAAGAAGCTAAAGAGGAACTATTAAAACTTGGATTCAAATTTAAAGAAATGACAAATTAGATGTTAGTAAATTTTTAACTTTGGCATTTAACTGAAATTTGAGAGACTGAATATATTTACAGAAATAAAATAGATGTATATATAGTTACATTATTTTTAAGTTTTAACCAGTTTTCTGTAGTAGTGTCTGTAATAAAAATTTAAAATATCTTTATGATATAGTTGATGTAAGTAAAACACTATGTTTATGATTATCAAAACAGTTTATTTTCTTAAAAATGGCAAGTATAAATAAATTTTTTCATTTAAATAAAAATACTTTTTAAAAAAGGGGATTTTTGGGCTTACAAATACAGTATAAGGGATGGATCACCCTACAATTTGGATTGTGAACAAGAAAATTCTCGATTCCACTTTTGGTAACACTGGTGTATGTCAAGTCTATCAACTCTATGTCGAGATTTTTTATGTAGCTGAGGGTGAAGTCGCTGATTTTCCTATATCCTCTCAGGGAGAGCTGTTTAAGTGGTATTTTCCATTTTATTTTCCAGTGGTTGTGATCTTGGACCTGGATAATTCGAAATTCCATTCTAAAATAAACAATTTTTGGTCTTTTTAATAAAATATTTGATTTTATTTAAAAAATAAACAGTGTTAGACAACGTTTGAAAAATACAATTATGAATATTTTTCTAATAACATTTTTTTTTAATATTTATTTTGAATTAATGTTTTGATTGCCAATTTAACAAGTATTTAACAATACCCCTATCCCACATGAACTGGTAAAACAAGAAATTTAATGAAAATGGCTGTAGTGAGTTTTATGGCGACTTAAGTATCAGTTTTGTTTTAGGATTATTATTGAAGTTATTAATGTTACCTTTGGTCAACTGATGACATCAATTTTGTTATGTGGGATACGGGTATTGTTGAAGACTGATTTATTTTATTTATTTATTTTCATTATAAAATTTACATTCACATTTTTTCATGTTAAATTAAAATATAGGTAAACTGAAATTAAAATGAAGCACCTAGGTGCAAGCACCTGTATGTGCTAAAGACATAAAGTAATATTAGTAAATATGTGTATATATATTTATACAATATACATACATTTATACATTCATTTGAATAACAGTAACAAGAGTACAAAGCTGTATATGGTATTTTGATAAGATTAACATAAAAATCTCCTAGTCACATTCAAAACACATTAAAAACTGCAAAATATAACAACATATTTAAAATTATGCAACACAATTATGCTAGGTATCGAAAGTGATGGAGATGATTTTGACACACATATAAATTACATTTTGTTGTTTTTAGTTTTTGCAACAAAATATAACATAAAAACGTAACATTAAAGTCCTAGAATCTCAAGAAAGAGCGCGGTAGGAAAATAACAATTGATATAAATTTTCTTTATAGAAGATGGGATAACTTAATTTCGTTAAAAAAAGAGATATGTACAACTATAAAGGATTCCCTATTATAGTATATTTAAAAATTTAGGAATGAAAACAACACCAAAAATGATAAATATTCCATATAAGCCGAAACTATACAAAAAAATATTAATCCAATATTATTTTTAGGTACAAGATTCCTCATAGTCATTGCAATGAAATGTCCATTGCACGTCATTAATGATGAAAATTGTTTATCAAATTGAA